>CM045994.1:27186903-28386903 GCA_025175895.1 Wurfbainia villosa
ATCATGGTTTGGTTTATTTTAACTTATCTTAATGGAGCGGGTTAATGGGCTTAATGGTTATGATCCAATAACAATTAAGAGAATTAGTTCTCTATAAAAGAGGGCTTAATGGATAATTAAGCCCTAATCCAAAAACCCTAGCCTCAAGAGTTGCCGCCCACCCCTTGAAGGATTCGGCGCCAACCCTAGGCTGCCGCCCCTCTCCTCCTCCAACCGGCGTCGGAAGAGCCTTCCTTCCCCCTCGCCGGCGTCGAGCTGCTGCCGGTTGGTGCTCCGGTGATCTTCCTTGGGTGTGGCGATAAGGTGAGCACTTGGCTTCCTTGTTTTGGCCGGCGCCTACTCCTCCACCAAGCTGTCCAGTTTTCTGGACAGCTTCTTCTCCTCTCGTCGGAGCGTCGTTTGGACGGCGGTTAGAGCTCCGACAGAGGCTAACTTACCGGGGATTCGATCTCCGGTAATCCTCTGAGGTGGAGGACGAAGGATTCGTCAATTGGTTGACGAATACCTCTCCGGAGAAGCGAGTTTGGAGAACTCGTATTAGGATCCGAATTTGGATTCGGATCGTGATCATCTCTCGATCACGTCGTCTTCCACACGAGGCTAGTAAACCGTACGAAGACGAAGCTCGTGGCTTAGCGAAGTCATCCCGAGGAACTCGGCGTGGATACGGATAGAGACGATTCTAGCGAGGATCGTTCCGGTTGATGTCGTTCCCGCTACACGTCATACGAAAGGTATAACGTAGATAAATTTCCTTTTTTTGCAAATTTAAATTTACGGTTATGTCTACACTTGTTGTAATATGCATGCGTGTGTTGTGTGTGTTGTAATAAATGTAGATTTATTATTTTTATTGCTTCCTCTGTGTTCATGTTTACGAAACGTGATCGAACACACACACGCCGTGGTGCCGGAAACCCAACAGTGGTATCAGAGCCCAGGTTGTGTTTCGACATAATCATAAAAATGGTTTTGCGATAGTCATAATGTATTTCTGGAAATTTTCTAATTTTGGAAATTTAGAAGTATTTATGGAAATTTTTCAATTTTGAAAAGTCTAGAAGTATTTATGGAAATCTTCCACTTTTGGAAAGTTGGAAGTATTTATGGAAATTGATATTTTCCATAAATAAAATATTTGATTAGATTCTGGAAATTTGTTTCCTAATTTAATCATGATTTGATTTGGGAAATCAAATCTTAAAATATTTTATTTCCATAAGTAGTTTTAATGATTTAGGAAATTGTTTTCCTAAATAGATTTTCCTTAATCAAATAATTTCATGAATAAAATATGTGATTAGATTTGGAAATTTGTTTCCTAATTTAATTATGATTTGATTTGGAGAATCAAATCTTAAACATATTTTATTTCCATAAATAGTTATGACATATAAGGAAATATATACATGACATAATTGTATGCCATGTAATTGCATTAGATGCATAACATTATGTCATGCGTGTCGTGACATGTAGATGTATGCCATGTATGTCATGCCATGTAGATAATAGTTATTTGCATGCAAAGAGGATGAGACATAAAACCCTTAAACAATATTAAAGCCTACACCTTCCATTAATATGGTTAGAACCAGAGTTCCGTTTCTTGTTTGGGTTGTTGGACTCTCTCCAAGCCCGGCTCGAACCCGAACATGTTCAAACCATGGAATAGTTTAATACAAATATGGTAAGAGTCAGAGGTCAATCGTTAGCTTTGGTTGTTGGACTCTCTCCAAGCTGGGCTAATTGGTTGAATGTGTTCTAACCATATTAAAACTATTTCCCGATTAATGGGTTGGCTTTAACCTGGAGCATCGACTTGTTGGACTCTCTCCAAGGTCGATGTAAAGGGAGGTGAAGTTGGGTGCTATGCATATGATGCATACTTGTTAATGTGTTAACAACCCGATGTATGTGTGAACATTCAATTAGTTGATAGCACATTGTGATAGTTGCATATACGTGATATGCAATCGGTATAGTTGATACCTACCATCGTAGTTATGAATGACTTGTTGGACTCTCTCCAAGGTTGTTCATAACTATGATGGATATCAGCCCATTCGGAGATGGACCTACGATCTCCCGAAGTGATTTTGGGGTTTTTGAAATTCGAAAAATGAATGGGATTTATAAATGTATATTGATGTATTTTAAAATCATTTTCTCATATATGCTCATTTTGTATTTCTAGGTCAATAAATTGATCATGACGTCTTTGAATTTGCGCACTATTTTGGATTCGAACAAACTGACTGGGCCTAACTTCGTGGACTGGCTTAGAAACTTGAGAATTGTTCTCAAGGTGAAAAGCTTGTGTATGTCCTCGAAGCGCCTCTTCCCGCCCATCCTAGTGACAATGCAACTCTGGACCAATTGTTGGCCTATCAGAAACATGTGAGTGATTCTGAACAAATGAGTTGCATCATGCTAGCCGCGATGGAACCCAAGCTACGAAAGCAGCATGAGCATATGGATGCTCATATCGTAGTCCTTCATCTTTATGAGTTGTTTGATAAGCAAGTGAGATTCGAAAGGTTCGAAGTCTCCAAGCTCCTCTTCACCTCTGAGATGCAAGAAGGTTCATCTGTGGTACTGCCCAACATGCTGAAGACTGTGGAGCCTTCTGAGAAGCATGAGCAGGGGACGGTGTTATTAGTTGATTCCTCGAAGAAAGGTTCTAAGAGGAAGTCAAAGGAACAGCAGAAGGGAAAGAAGAGAAAGGCTAAGAAGGTAGAACTAGCACAAAAGGAAACTTGCCATCATTATGGCAAGGAGAGCCATTTGTGAAGAAAGTGCAAGATTTATCTTGAGTCCGTGAAGAAGAATAAGGCATCGGATGCCCCATCTTCTTTAGATATCTTCGTTATTGATTGTCATTCTATTTCCTCAAACACTTGGATATTGGATACTGGGTGTGGCTCATATATATGTAATGACATACATGGGCTAAGGAATAGAAGAAGACTCGTCAAAGGAGAGTCAAATTTGTGTGTGGGGAATGGAGCAAAGGTTGCTGCAGTCGCCATTGGAACGCATTTGTTGAAACTCCCTACAGGACTTATCTTAGAACTGGACAATTGCTTTTATGTTCCTTCGTTGATAAAGAACATAATTTCTATTTCTTGTTTAAATAGAAATGGGTACCATTTGACTTTTAGTAACAATTGTTGTTACATAACTTTGAATGGAGTTCTTTATGGGACTGGAACTTTAAGCAACGGTGTTTATACATTGGATGTATCCAGTGACATCTTCAATATCGAAGCGAGCAACACGCGTGCTCGAAAGGATAATCAAATAGACTCCTATATGTGGCATTGTCGTCTTGGCCATATAAGCAAGAAACACATGTCCGAATTACACCGATGTGGAATTCTGGAATCGTTTGAATTGGATTCATACGATACATGCGAATCATGCTTAAAAGGCAAGATGACTAAGTTACCTTTTACTGGAAAAGGTGAACGAGTGGGAGAGTTACTAGGTCTAATACATACTGATGTATGTGGACCTATGTCAACTCAAGCATTAGGAGGCTATAGATACTTCATTACCTTCACCGATGATCACTCACGGTTTGGGTATGTGTTCTTGATGAAACACAAGTTTGAAGCCTTTGAAAGGTTCAAAGAATTCAGAAATGAAGTAGAGAAACAACATGATAAGAGTATTAAAATACTTCAATCGGATCGAGGTAGTGAATACTTAAGTCAAGAGTTTCTTGATTATCTAAGAGACAATGACATATTGTCTCAATGGACTCCGCCATATACACCATAGCATAATGGTGTATCTGAGAGGCGTAACCGGACCTTGTTGGACATGGTCAGGTCAATGATGAATCATGCGACTCTTCCCAAGTCCTTTTGGGGCTATGCACTTCAGACAGCTGTTTACTTGTTAAACAGAATGCCTACCAAGGTAGTCTCAACTACTCCATATGAGATATGGAGTAGTAAGAAACCTCATGTATCTTACTTGAAGATATGGGGTTGTCCTGCTTATGTGAAGCGAACACTATCAGACAAATTGGATGCTAAGTCTGATAAATGTCTATTTATTGGATACCCTAAGGAAACAAGGGGTTACCAATTCTATCATCCTGTGGAACAAAAGGTGTTTGTTTCAAGGCATGCTGTGTTTCTAGAGAAAGAGTTTCTCTTGCAAGAAAACAGTGGGAGTGTCGTCGAGCTTGAAGAGGCTCGAGAGACTCAAATAGACATTGATGAGATACCTGGTGAAGCACAACAGCCGACAACTCATAGTGATGAGCAATCGACTGGACCTATTGTAACACCACATCTTCGTAGATCTGGTAGAACACGCAATATTCCTGAGAGATATGGATTTCTCGTAAGTGAATCGAACGATGTGTTACTCATTGATGATGAGGAGCCAACCAGTTATGAAGAAGTGCTGACAAGTTCAAAAAGGGATAAGTGGCTTGGTGCCATGAAGTCGGAAATGAATTCCATGTATGAAAACCAAGTTTGGAACTTGGTTGACCCACCTAAAGGGATAAAGCCTATAGGGTGCAAGTGGGTTTTCAAGAAGAAAACCGACATGGATGGTAATGTGATTACCTATAAGGCTAGATTGGTGGCGAAAGGATATCGTAAAAAAAAAAGGTGTTGATTATGACGAAACCTATTCGCCTGTAGCTATGCTTAAATCCATTCGGATGCTCCTGGCCATTGCGGCTCATTATGATTATGAGATATGGCAGATGGATGTGAAAACAGCTTTCCTTAATGGAAACCTGCTCGAGGACATGTATATGATACAGCCTGAGGGTTTCACATCAGTTGATAAAACCAAGGTATGCAAATTGCGACGGCCCATATATGGATTGAAGCAAGCATCCAGGAGCTGCAATATCCGTTTTGATGAGACCATCAAAAAGTTTGATTTCTCACAAAATCCAGACGAACCTTGTGTGTACAAGAAGGTTAGTGGGAGTGCAGTCGTGTTCCTAGTATTGTATGTCGATGACATACTACTTATAGGAAACGATGTTTCAATCTTACAATCAGTGAAGGTTTGGTTATCCAAGACATTCTCCATGAAAGACCTGGGAGAAGCAACCTACATCCTCGGGATTAAGATCTATAGAGATAGATCGAAACGGTTGCTTGGTCTTTCGCAGTCTACATATATAGACCGAGTGCTAAAGAAGTTTAGCATGTCAGAATCCAAGAAAGGTTTCTTACCCATCAAGCATGGGGTACACCTTTCGAAGTCTATGTGTCCACGCACAGAAGACGAGAGGATTTGCATGAGTAAGATTCCCTATGCATCCGCAATAGGATCTATCATGTATGCTATGTTATGTACAAGGCCCGACGTATCGTACGCTCTGAGTGTCACGAGCAGATACCAGTCCGATCTGGGAATGGATCATTGGGCGGCTGTTAAGACGATCCTTAAGTACTTAAGAAGAACTAAGGATGCATTCCTAATATATGGAGAAGGGTACATGGTGATACGTGGGTATACGTATGCCAGATCTAGACAGACAAGGATGATTCCATGTCTCAGTCTGGTTATGTATTCACCTAGAATGGAGGCGCAATAAGTTGGAAAGGTTCCAAGCTTGACACTATAGCGGATTCTGCCACTAAGGCAGAATACGTTGCAGCTTTGGAAGCAGCAAAGGAAGCGGTTTGGATCAAGAAGTTCATCTTTGAACTTGATGTGGTCTCATCAATGATCCAAACATGTGCTTTGCCGCTATCATCTTATCAGAGAGATCATCAGTAGGAACGAAATACAAATCGAGAAAATTCCCACTGAAAGGAACTTAGCGGATCCCTTGACTAAGGCATTACCTCAAAATAAGTTTGAGGGTCATGTTAGAGCTTATGGTATTGGATACCGTAGCGATTGGCATTAGGCCAAGTGGGAGTCTGTTAGTAATATATGAGAGATGTCCTAAGGCAATCGCCTTATGTATGAACCATTTATATGATAAATGAAGATTCACTATTTGAGTATACATGTTTCATGTATTTGATTGGATCTTAAACTCATTTACTGAATGTCCATGATAAGATTCACAGCATGAGAGAATTTGTGATTGGATCACAATTAGTGAGTATCTCTACATGTGTAATTGTGATGTATCGGAATTATCCCTAGTCAATAAATTGATGGAGTTGGACACCATCAATTCTGTCGAGACTAGCACGAGGTATACTCCTTGGTGTATCCAAGCAGCTGATTCTCACTGGCTGGAGACATAGTGATGTCCGGAGTTGATCATGGATGCTAGTTATGGTAACTAGTTCATTGGAGTGACCAGCCGTAAGACTTCATATGGTTCTCTGCATATATAGATATGTCAATGAAGTTCTTACTGTGGCTTAAGTGCTATGTTCCTTTGACTTGCGGTATTCAAGTCATCTTGATCATGGAGACTTACGCTTTGACATCTTAAGCAAACATCTCTAAGGAGATTTGGACCCGGGATGATTGGGTATAAGTCGAAGTGATCGAAGGTGTTTGAATAGCCTATAAAGGATTCACCACTCCTTGCGAGGAGATGTATACCCATGGCCTCTCGTCGGATTGTTACTAAAGTCTTTGGCCAAAGCATTACATGTTTAGAGTAAGGTACTCTTCGAAACATGTGGAGTAACTAGAATCCGTAGGACGAGGAAATGATACTTGGGCTTGATGTGACATAGTCAGCCTAGTGGGGACTGACACAATAGACCATGTCCTAAACCAAGTGGGTATAAGATGAGTGAAGGGAATGGGGCACGAATCATTCGAGCTGCTGAAGAGTTTCAGAAATAGTTCTGGATCAACCATTGATCTTTTCGGTTAATTGGGGATCATGATGTACTACTAGGTGCCACTCATGATCGTTATATAATTAATGGTTAATTATAGACGGCCAACATAAACCGAGAACCTATTTGGTCACACGCACAATGAGCGTAATCCAAAGGATTTAAAACGAGCTTGAGAATGGGATTCTCAGACCGAGAGAAACTAAGTTTGGTTGGACCAAACATAAAGCGAGCATGAAATCGTTTCAGTCGCAATGGAAGCGTGGATGGGCCGTGTCTTATGAAGACATAATGGATGAACCAAAATGGTTTGGTTCTAATCCAATGGAGGAGAATAAACCAAAGGGTTTGGTTTATTTTAAACGAATGAACCAAAAGTTAGTTCGGTTCGTTTTAACTTAAAATAAACCATCATGGTTTGGTTTATTTTAACTTATCTTAATGGAGCGGGTTAACGGGCCTAATGGTTATGATCCAATAACCATTAAGAGAATTAGTTCTCTATAAAAGATGGCTTAATGAATAATTAAGCCCTAATCCAAAAACCCTAGCCTCAAGAGTTGCCGCCCACCCCTTGAAGGATTCGGCGCCAACCCTAGGCTGCCGCCCCTCTCCTCCTCCAACCGGCGTCCAGAAGGAGCCTTCCTTCCCCCTCGCCGGCGTCGAGCTGCTGCCGGTTGGTGCTCCGGTGATCTTCCTTGGGTGTGGCGATAAGGTGAGCACTTGGCTTCCTTGTTTTGGCCGGCGCCTACTCCTCCACCAAGCTGTCCAGTTTTCTGGACAGCTTCTTCTCCTCTGGTCGGAGCATCGTTTGGACGGCGGTTAGAGCTCCGACAGCGGCTAACTTACCGGGGATTCGATCTCCGGTAATCCTCTGAGGTGGAGGACGAAGGATTCGTCAATTGGTTGACGAATACCTCTCCGGAGAAGCGAGTTTGGAGAACTCGTATTAGGATCCGAATTTGGATTCGGATCGTGATCATCTCTCGATCACGTCGTCTTCCACACGAGGCTAGTAACCCGTACGAAGACGAAGCTCATGGCTTAGCGAAGTCATCCCGAGGAACTCGGCGTGGATACTGATAGAGACGATTCTAGCGAGGATCGTTCCGGTTGATGCCGTTCCCGCTACACGTCATACGAAAGGTATAACGTAGATAAATTTCCTTTTTTTGCAAATTTAAATTTACGGTTATGTCTACACTTGTTGTAATATGCATGCGTGTGTTGTGTGTGTTGTAATAAATGTAGATTTATTATTTTTATTGCTTCCTCTGTGTTCATGTTTACGAAACGTGATCGACAACACACACGCCGCGGTGCCGGAAACCCAACAAAAGCACTATAACATCTCCTCCTCGTTGGAGGTAGGAGACAACGATCACAAAACCTAATATACGAGGATGAGGCAACAAACCTACCTCACCTCGTTATGAAGAAAAACAAAGAATACAATATCAAAAATATTACTTGATTCTGCTGCCGACGAAGAAGATCGAAACTTGACGTCGCGTCGGCGTTATGACGATGTTGGAGCGTTGGCGTTGTAGGAGCACTTGATGAATAAACATGATGTGTTTTTGGAGTTGGAATCCTCCTCCTTTTATAGACTTTGGCCTCTGAATTTGTCTCCCTTTTTTTTGGAATGGATCACGAAGTTGTCCAAATTTTATCGCGAAGTGGTCGCATCAAACATTATCCGTTTTAACCTAGCACAAAGGCTGAGTCGTCGCCATCAGTCGACTGATGCCTCTCATCCGTCGACTGATGACGATGATCGGATGCCTCTCATCGATCGGGATAATGCGATCGCCCAATGTCGTGATCATTGCCGGCTGGCCACTTCCCTACAGTAAGGGGTTAGCTCAGAAAATGATAAATGCGACGGTTTCTAACCGTCCGATCTCGACCTAGACCTTCCACAGGAAGTCTTAGTTCGATCGTCACCTAAGGTCATCCCCGTAAAGAGGACACGACCTTACCATCTCTCACTCACACGAGCTTACCTCGATACTTAATTTGTAGCTCTCGCTTCCGGCCTTCCACTCGATTCCTTCGGCTCCCTCCGAAGTCACTCGAGTGTCGCCCGACTACCGCGGCTTCCTCCGGGTGTCGCTAGCCTTTAGCTCTAGTTTTAGTACTTTTCTGCACACTCGATTTAGCTCGTGAGATAACGATGTAAACTTAACTTTGTGTCTTTGCCATAATCAAAACATAGGATCGATTATCTGGTGCCCCTGCACCAACACTTGGTTCCATCTAAATCAGTACCTTCTACCCCTGTAGAATTGTGGACTGGGCGAAAGCCTAGTCTGAGACATATTCGGATATGGGGGAGTCTAGCACATGTGCTGAAGGCTGATGCTGGTAAGTTGGAATCTCGTACAGAAGTGTGCATGTTTGTTGGCTACCCTAAGGGAACGAAAGGTGGTTTGTTTTATAATCCTAGAGATCAGAGGGTGATCGTTAGCACGAACGCCAGATTTCTAGAGGAGGATTATATAATGAACCACAAGCCCAAGAGTAGGATTGTTCTTGAGGAGTTGACAGGGGAAGTCCCGACTTCAGTACCACCGGTACAAGAGGAGATACCACAAGTCACTGCACCGCGTGTCACAGAGCATACACAGTAGGCACCTCGTCGTAGTGGGAGGGTTGTTAGACAACCCGAGAGATTCATGTTTTTGGGAGAGTCTTCGGACTTAGTCCCTGGTGAACATGAACCTGATCCCTGGACATATGACGAGGCACTCCATGATAGAGATGCGGTATCTTGGCAAAGAGCGATGAATTCAGAGATAGAATCTATGGATTCTAATCAAGTTTGGGAGCTAGTAGAGCCACCCGATTGTGTAAAAGCCATTGGATGCAAGTGGATCTACAAGAGAAAGAGAGGGGTAGACGGGAAGGTTGAGACCTTCAAAGCTAGGCTTGTTGCGAAAGGGTATACTCAGAAAGAAGGCATCGATTATGAGGAGACCTTTTCGCCGGTAGCTATGCTTAAGTCTATCCGAATTCTCTTATCTATAGCTGCTCATATAGATTATGAGATTTGGCAGATGGATGTCAAGACAGCTTTCCTTAACGGAAGTCTTGAGGAGAACATCTATATGCGGTAACCAGAGGGATTCATTGATAAAGGCAAAGAGCATCTTGTATGTAAGCTTAATCGGTCCATTTATGGATTGAAGCAAGCTTCTAGTTCTTGGAACATCCGCTTTGATGAGGTAAACCAGTCATATGGATTTATTCAAAGTCCGGATGAGCCTTGTGTATACAAGAGATGTGACGGAAACGTAGTGGTGTTTCTTGTACTATACGTAGATGACATTTTGTTAGTTGGCAACAATATCAAAGTGTTATCAGACGTAAGGGTATGGTTGTCCAAACAGTTTGACATGAAGGACTTGGGAGAAGTGGGACACATCCTTGGGATCAAAGTTATAAGGGATCGCAAGAAAAGGATGTTGTGCTTATCTCAAGCTTCATACATAGACACGGTCCTAGCTCATTTTAGCATGCAGAACTCCAAGAAAGGTTTTCTACCTTTTAGGCATGGAGTTCCTTTATCTAAAGAGATGTGTCCCAAAACATCAAAGGAGATAGAGGACATGAAGGCGGTTCCTTATGCTTCAGCAGTAGGAAGCCTTATGTATGTTATGCTATGTACGAGACCAGATATCTGCTTTGCCGTGGGCATGGTTAGCAGATATCAGAGTAATCCTGGACAGGGACATTGGACTGCGGTAAAGCATATATTGAAGTACCTGAGAAGGACTAGGGATTATATCTTTGGTTTATCGGCGGATCAATTAGTCCCTGTGGGTTACACGGATTCGGATTTCCAATCAGATAGGGACAAGAGTAAGTCTACCTCGGGGTTTGTGTTTACTTTTGGAGGTGGAGCCATAGTATGGAGGAGTGTCAAGCAGAAATGCGTGGTAGACTCTACCATGGAAGCTGAGTATGTGCCAGGCTCTGAGGCAGCCAAGGAAGTTGTATGGCTCAGGAACTTCTTGATGGACTTGGATGTGATTCCTGGTTTGCCCAGAACTATTATAATTTATTGTGATAATAGTGGTGCAGTTGCAAACTCGAAGGAACCATGATCCCATAAGGCGAGTAAACACATAGAGCGTAAGTACCACCTGATACGAGAGATCGTAAAGCGAGGAGAAGTAGCTGTCGCCAAGATTGCATCATAGGATAACCTGGTGGATCCATTCACTAAGGCCCTTCCAGCGAAAGTGTTTGATAGGCATGTGGAGGACATGGGGATCAGATGTATGGCAGTGTGATGACAGCATAGTCTTTTAGTATAAGTGGAAGATTATTGGAATGTATACTGAAAGCCTAGCTCTTTTTGTATGAACATTTTTATTTTGAAATAAGAATCACATGATCATTGTTTGCACTTTATATATTTATTATATGTGTGCATATTGTCTAATATTTTACATTATAGATAACATGGTGCTTGGTGCGGCAGAGAATATCATGTTATCAGTATCTTGTAGAATATAAGTAGAGGCTCACAATCAAGATGGTTTTGGACATGAACATAGAGTTACACTAGTACACTTAGGTGTATTGAGCAGGACCGACATAGAGGTGATTCAATTTATTGCTGACTACATAATTGAATCGGACCTCGGATATTATGTTGTACATGCTCTTAATCCCGATATAATAACGGGCACATGTACTTAATATTTATTTCTTTGATTTACCAAAGGGTGAGATTTAAATGGATTAAATCAATATGCCCGGTAAGTTGGGAAATGATATTATTTACATGGTGTGCCGTTGATTATAGGAGGAAACCGTGTCCTATATATTAGGTTGATGATGTCCCCTTGAGGAGCTCATAAGGTTCATCATGTAAACCCAGCTGGTTGACTTAGTCAACATGATGATAAGGTTGAGTGGTACTACTCGAGGAGTTAGATGTTAATTAATTGATGGTCAGTAAATCAATTAATTGACGGACATTCGATATCTTAAATACGGGGAGATGGATGTACAAATAGTATATGGAGCCCATATTAATTTATGGGGGTTGGTGAGGTAGTTCAATGATGATCCTCTAGTGGAATGGAACATCATTGATGGATCAAGTTGGTGTGGTTCCGATCCATCGGGTGGCCAAGATCCAACTCCTCCTTATGGTCCCTATCGTAGCCTAATATAATCCTCATGAAGCCTAGATCCAAGGATGTAAAACAAAACTCTAGAACCAACGGTTGGGATTAAATCCCTAGATCTGATGGTTGGGATGAAACCCTAGAACCAATGGTTGGGATTAAATCCCTAGATCCGATGGTTGGGATGAAACCCTAGATCCGATGGTTGGGATGAAACCCTAGATCCGACGGTTGGGATGAAATCCTAGATCCGACGGTTGGGATGAAACCCTAGATCTGACGGTTGGGATAAAACCCTAGATCTGACTGTGGAGATTAAATCCCTAGATCCGACGGTGGAGATTAAAGGAGGCTTAAGCCCAATTCTATAAATAGAGGGCTTAGGTTGGGCGGCAAGTATGGTTCATTTGGATTAGGGTTTTGCCTCTCAAGTGTTTTAGGCGGCTAGGGTTTTGGTGTGGTTTGGGCGGCAACAAGGAAGGTGATTAGGGTTTCTTCCTTTTCTCCTTGGTGGCCGGCGCTCACTCCTTCCTTCTCCTAGCTTTGGTCGGCCCTCTTCCTCCTCCTTTGCTCCGTGGTGGCCGGCGATTCTCCATCTTCTTGGTGGCCGGCGCTTCTCCAACCTCTAGGTGGCCGGTGGCAACATTGTCACAAGTGGCCGGCGCTCATCCGTTCATTCCTTGCCCGACGGTTACATCGAGCACCTTTGCTTGGTGGCCGGTTCTAGAAAGGAGAAGTTTTGTTTGGTTCTTCTCTTTGTTCGCAGCGAACAAGGAAGGGAAGAACGCAATCTAGAAGGCTTCTACTCGTGGAGGATCTTCGCCCACATGTCGTCCACGAGGAGGATAGGACATACGGTAGAAGATCATGAGGTATAAAAGTTTTACAACTTTATTTTCTGATCTTAGCATGTTCTTTTATGTGTTGATTATACAAGTATGCATTTCTATATATTTTGTATAATCATTGACCCCGAAGACAAACACAAAAACCGGTGATCTGTCCGTCGTCTCTTCCGCGGCTAACCAACTAGAAGTGTCGTGTTGCTTGAACAACTAGTTTTTTCAAGCGATCACTCAAGTTGTTAGCACGACGACGAATTGGTTGTTCTAAGGAAACTCATCCCATCCGGATTAGTTCTTTCATTAGTGAAAATTTTAATCCGGGGACATGGGAGCCAATGAGCCTCCGAAGCAACTCCCTTCATAGACGATGTCCAGATCGCAGGTTTTTGTGTTTATGCTCGAGATACAAGTATTATTTAGCCATTTTCAGATTTATAACATGCTTATAATTGAAAAACAAAAACAAGCAACAAACAAAAGAAGAAAGTAGAATAGGTATACCACTCGATCTTTTAATGTATGACCTTCCTCCTTTTGGACGTCGTGTAGGCGACGATCTACCAAAAGTTGAAGCTCCTATATCGCAAATCTTCCTTCCTTGCTCTTCCAAAGCAAGAGAAAGAGTAGAAACAAGGTTTTTCTCCTCTCTAGAAACAACCAACAAGGAACTAAAACTATCCTTGCCGCCGGCCAACTAGGTGAAGGAGAAGATGGTGGAAAACAACCAAGACACCAAGGGAAGCCCTATATCTTGTTTCCACCACCTAAGGAGAAGGAGAAGGGAGCTTTTGGGCACCGGCCAAGGCTGGAAAAAAGGTTGGAGAGGTGCTGGACGTTGGCCAAAAGAGGAAGAAGAAGAGAAGAATACCTTCCTTATCTGGTGCCACCCTTGCCTCCAAACCCTAATCCTAATCCTATCTCAACTAGGATTCCTCTTCCTTGCCGTCCAAAAACCCTAGCTCTCATCAATTAATCATTCCACGCCAACTCCTTTGACATCCTTTTATAGATTTAGGGATAAGTCATGAATTAATCCCCTCCATTGGTTCTAGGAATTTAATCTCAACCATCGGATCTAGAGATTTAATCTCAACCGTCGGATCTTAGAGATTTAATCTCTACCTATGGATCTTTGAGTTTTGTTTCTATCCATTGGATCTAAGCATCATGAGGTGTTAATAGGCTACATTAGGGACCATGAGGAGGAGTTGGGTCTTGGCCACCCATGGATCAAGCCCACATAAAGTCCGATCCACTAATGATGATCCAATCCACTAAAGGATAATCATTGATCTACCTCACCAACCCCCATATGATAATATGGGCTCCATATATTATTTGTACATTTTCTCCCCGTGTTTAAGATCTCGAATGTCCATCGATTAATTAATTTACTGACCATTAATTAATCGACATCTAACTCCTTGAGTAGTACCACTCAACCTTTTCATCATGCCGGACCAAGTCCACCTGCAGGGTTTACATGATGAACCTTATGAGCTCCTCAAGGGGACATCATCATCCTAATATATAGGACACGGTTTCCTCCTATAATCAACGGCACACCATATAAATAATATCATCTCCCAACTTACCGAGCCTATCGATTTAATCTATAAATCTCGCCCATTGGTAAATCAAAGAGATGAGTACTAAGTATATGTGCCCGTTATTATATTGGGATTAAGAGTATGTACAATATAATATCTGAGGTCCGATTCGATTATGTAGTCAGCAATAAATCGAATCACCTCTAAGTCGGTCCTGCTCAATACACACAAAGTGCACTAGTGTGATTCTATGGTCAAGACAAACCAATACCAAATCACACTACAACCATTCCGATGGTTTGTCCAAAGCCATCTCGGTTGTGAGCCTTTACTTATACTTTTCAAGGGGTCGATAACATAATCTCCTGTGTGACACCACACACCATGTTATCTGCAATGTAAAGTATTAGACAATATTGCATAACCATGAAAATATGCAAGCAATGATCATGTGATTCTTATTTCAAAAAAAA
Source organism: Wurfbainia villosa (assembly GCA_025175895.1). NCBI lineage: Eukaryota > Viridiplantae > Streptophyta > Magnoliopsida > Zingiberales > Zingiberaceae > Wurfbainia > Wurfbainia villosa. The sequence continues at coordinate 27,201,716 of CM045994.1, forward strand.
GATGTTCATACAAAAGATAGACTTTTCAGTATACATCCCTACAATCTCCCAATTATACTAAAAGACTATACTGTCCTCAAAGTGCCATACATCTGATCCCCATTCCCTCCACATGCCTATCAAAAGCTCTCGTCGGAAGGGCCTTAGTGAAAGGATCTGCCAGGTTATCCTCCGATGCAATCTTGGCCACAACAACTTCTCCTCTCTTTACGATTTCTCGTATCATGTGGTACTTGTGCTCTATGTGTTTACTAGCCTTATGGGCTCGTGGTTCCTTCGAGTTTGCAACTACACCACTATTATCACAATAAATTGTGATAGTTCTGGGCAAACCAGGAATCACATCCAAGTCCATCAGAAAGTTCCAGAGCCATACAGCTTCTTTGGCCGTCTCAGAGGCCGCCACATACTGAGCTTCCATGGTGGAGTCCGCCACGCACTTCTGCTTGACACTCCTTCATACAATGGCTCCACCTCCCAAAGTAAACACAAAACCTGAGGTAGACATACTGTTTTGCCCATCAGATTTGAAGTCGGAATCCGTGTAACCCACAGGGAGTAATTGGTCTGCCCGGTAAACCAGCATATAATCCCTTGTCCTTCTCAGGTACTTCAATATATGCTTTACCGCAGTCCAATGTCCCTGTCCTGGATTACTCTGATATCTACTGACCATGCCCACGACAAAGCAGATATCTAGTCTCGTACAGAGCATCACATACATGAGGCTTCCTACTACCGAACCATAAGGAACCACCTTCATCTCCTCTATCTCCTCAGATGATCTAGGACACATCTACTTAGATAAAGGAACTCCATGCCTGTAAGGTAGAAAACCCTTCTTGGAGTTCTGCATACTAAAATGCTCTATAATCGTGTCTATGTATGAAGCTTGGGATAAGCACAACATCTTTTTTCTGCGATCCCTTATAACCTTGATCCCAAGGATGTGTCCCACCTCTCCCAATTCCTTCATATCAAACTGTTTGGACAACCATACCCTTACATCCGATAACACCTTGATATTGTTGCCAATCAACAAAATGTCATCTATGTATAGTACGAGAAATACCACTACATTTCCGTCACATCTCTTGTATACACAAGACTCATCCGAACTTTGAATAAATCCATAAGACTGGATCACCTCATCAAACCGGATGTTCCAAGACCTCGAAGCTTGTTTCAATCCATAAATGGACCGATTAAGCTTACATACAAGATGCCCTTTGCCCTTAGTAATGAATCCCTCTGGTTGCTTCATGTAGATGTTTTCCTCAAGACTTCCATTAAGGAAAGCTGTCTTGACATCCATCTGTCACACCTCATAATCCATATGAGCTACAATGCATAAGTGAATCCGGATAGACTTAAGCATGGCTACCGGCGAAAAGGTCTCCTCATAATCGATACCCTCTTTCTGAGTATACCCCTTCGTAACAAGCCTCGCTTTGAAGGTTTCAACCTTCCCATCTATTCCTCTCTTTCTCTTGTAGATCCACTCTCATCCAATGGTTTTTACACCATTGGGTGGTTCTACTAGCTCCCAGACCTGATTTGAATCCATAGATTCAATCTCAGCATTCATTGCACTTTGCCAAGATACTGCATCTTTATCTTGGATTGCCTCGTCATATGTCCAGGGATCAGGTTCATGTTCGCCAGGGACCAAATCAGAAGATTCTCCCAAGAACATGAATCTATCAGGCTGTCTCACAACCCTCCCACTACGACGAGGTATCACCTGTGTATCCTCTGTGACACGCGGTGCAGTGACATGTGGTATATCCTCTTGTACCGGTGGTACTAAAGAAGTGACTTCCCCTTTTAACTTCTCCAGAATAATTTTACTCTTGGGCTTGTGTCTCATCACATAATCTTCCTCTAGAAATCTGGCATTCGTGCTAATGATCACCCTCTGATCTCTAGGACTATAAAACAATCCACCCTTCGTTACGCTGGGATAGCCAACAAACATGCGTACTTCTGTACGAGGTTCCAACTTACCAGCATCTGCCTTCAACACATGTGTTGGACTTCCCCATATTCGAATATATCTTAGATTAGGCTTTCGCCCAGTCCACAACTATGTGGGAGTAGAAGGCACTGATTTAGATGGTACCAAGTTCAGAATGTACACCGTCGTATCTAGAGCATATCCCCAGAACAAATTTGGCAAGTCAAAATAACTCATCATCGATCTAACCATCTCCATAAGAGTCCTATTCCTTCGCTCTGCTACACCATTCTGCTGGGGTGTGCCAGGTGCAGTCAATTGGGATTGAATCTCAGCCTCTGATAAGTAGTTCCTAAACTCTCTCAAGAGGTACTCACCACCACGATCAGATCGTAGTGTCTTGATACTTTTACGTTGACGTTTCTCCATATCAGCCTTGAATTCTTTGACCTTGTCAATGTAGGGATTTTTATGCAAAATAGCATATGTGCAACGGAAAAATAGGATCCCTTCCAAGTGATCCTTGCGAAAGAAAACCTTGTACAAAAATAAATTTCTCAAAACCTATCTTATAGGAGAATGTTACCTTTGTTACGTGCCCTTTTTAAATCCCGCTTCTCCTTGGGTTTGTTGGATCTTTTAGCACGTTCAAGTGTCTGTGCCTCTATATGTATCCACACGAGCAAGCTCTTGTCTCACAAAAGAAACTTGAAGAGCTCTCCTTTACTTCTTGCTAGAGAAGTCCCTAAAGGAGAGGAAGGTAGGGAAAAAGAGAAAGGAAGAAGAAGACTACTCTTCTTGCTACACTCACAAAAGCCACACAACCAAAGCCTCTCACCACCAAGCTCTCTCCAAGCTTCATGCTCCAACCAACACATTGGCCGGCCACCCCATGGAGTATTTTATAGGATTGAAAAAACCTTTCACCTCCTATCACATTCAATGCAATCAATTGCATTGAAAGATAATTACACTCCTTGTTTGGCCGGCCACATGTGGAGGAAATCCAAACGTCAAAACCCTTTGTCTCCTTCCACCTCATCAAGCTTAGGTGGCATGCTTATGTGGCATTCATGCATGTTGAATTAATCTTATTAATTCAATATGCTTATGTTATCATATTGAATTAATCTCATTAAATGAATAAGGTAACATATTGAATTAATCTTATTAAATCAATTTAGCTTAGGATATCATGATAACATATTTATTTAATCTTATTAAATTAATAAGCTTAGCATATTGAATTAATCTCATTAAATCAATAAGCTAAAATTCTCTTTAAGCTTAAAGTCCAAAAACCATTTTGTACTTAAGCTTATTCCCAAATTATTCTAGTCAAACTAGAATGCACTAATTCTTCTAATCATCATGCTCTTTGTGTGTGACCCTATAGGCTCTCATAACGTTGGCAGTGGATCTAAACTCTTTTAGATACACAAGCAATGAGCGGCATCTAGCAATACATCATTGCTACCCAAGTTACGAAATAAGTCAAGATCCGACTAACCTTTCCGTGACTACTATAATATATGACCGTGTCCTTCTATCCTTGATATCAGATTGACCAATGAGGCATAGACCGTGTCATCCTCGATCAATCTATGTGTTTCTTGATCCCTGAGTAAACTAACTCAAACAAATGAGCTCAATATCTCATATTGACTCATTCGAGCATGGCCATGCATTTTAGTTGTTCTACTCAATCAAGAAGCCCACAGATATCACTACCGTCATATGGGAGGGATAGATCCCATCTACATCACTCACATCCCTCCGTATAATTTGTTATATACCCAGTAATCGCCTTTATGGTCCACCCTGTTACGGGTGACGTTTGACGATACCAAAGTACATAACTCCTTATGTAGGAAACCGTAGTGACTTCAGGTTTGAGGACTATTCATACCAATAGTCACATGAGAAAGTTTATGACACTCATATGACGATCCATAAAACTTTCTCATGGTGGGTCAGTTCAGTATATATTCTCTAATATATATCCATGTGTCAACTTGATATCATATATCCATGACTTATGAGATCAAGTCATCAATTGACCTACATGCTAGTCTTTATGTATTAATATTGCCCTTGCATATTAATACTTGACTAGGAACATTTAGGAAAGTGTTCTCTACAGCCTCTCATAATCAATTCTGCCAATTGATGTGCTGTAGATAAGAACCTACTTTTCTAGGGCATTATTATATTTAATTTAGCTGGCACATGCAAGACGTAAATATAATAACCAATCCTTTGCCTTTATAGAATATGATACAAAATGTTCCCTATTCAACCATCACATAATTGGTTCTAGGGCTATAACTAACAATCTCCCACTAGCACTAGTACCAATCACTATAATATCTGATACCTAGTGACCTAGTGTGACCGTCATGCTTCCTCTGTGCCAAGGCCTTGGTCAATGGATCTGCGATGTTAGCTTTTGTCGGTACTTTGCATATCCTCACATCTCCTCTATCGATGATCTCTCGAATGAGATGGAAGCACCGCAGTCTGTGTTTGGTACGCTGATGTGATCGAGGTTCCTTAGCCTGTGCAATAGCCCCATTGTTGTCACAATAGAGGTCTATTGGATATGTAATGCTAGGAACTACCCCAAGTTCACTGATGAACTTGCGGAGCCAAATAGCCTCCTTTGCTGCATCAGACGCAGCAATATACTCGGCTTCTGTTGTAGAATCAGCAACTGTGTCCTGCTTCGAACTCTTCCAGCTCACAACTCCACCATTCAGGCAAAACGCGTACCCCGATTGTGATCTATAGTCATCCTTGTCTGTTTGGAAGCTTGCATCACTGTAACCCTTTACAGTTAGCTCCTCATTGTCTCCATATATCAGGAAATATTCTTTCGTTCTTCGTAAGTATTTAAGAATATTTTTAACTGCTATCCAGTGACTTTCACCTGGATCCGACTGGTATCTACTCGTCATGCTCAAAGCATACGAGACGTCCGGACGAATACAAAGAATGGCGTACATGATAGACCCTATAGCAGATGCACAAGGGATCTTATCCATGCGATCTCTCTCCTCCTTAGAAGAGGGGCATTGAGTCTTCGAAAGACTCACACCATGTGATAAAGGCAGAAATCCTTTCTTGGAATTTTGCATAGCAAAATGATCTAGCACTTTATCAATGTATGTACTCTGACTTAGGCCAAGTAATCTTTTAGATCTATCTCTATAGATCTTGATGCCATGAATATAGGCAGCTTCACCTAAGTCTTTCATCGAGAAACATTTCCCTAACCACATCTTCACAGACTGGAGTGAGGGAATATCATTTCCGATGAGAAGTATGTCATCTACAAACAAGACAAGAAATACAACTGTGCTCCCATGATTTCTCTTGTAGACACAAGGTTCATCTTCATTCTTGATGAAACCAAACTCCTTGATTGCATCATCGAATCGAAGATTCCAGCTTCGAGAGGCTTGCTTTAGTCCATAAATGGACCTTTGCAGTTTACATACCTTTCCAGGATGCTTTGGATCTTCAAAACCCTCAGGCTGTGTCATGTAGACATCCTCGAGTAGCTTTCCATTCAGAAAAGCGGTTTTGACATCCATCTGTCAGATCTCATAATCGTGGTAGGCTGCAATAGCAAGTATGATCCGAATGGATTTAAGCAACGCAACTGGTGAAAAGGTTTCATCATAGTCAATACCATGAATTTGTTTGAATACTTTAGCCACTAATCTACCTTTATAGGTATGCTTATTACCATCCATGTCAGTCTTTACTTTAAAGACCCACTTACACCCAATGGGTTTTACCCCTTCAGGTGGATCAACCAAAGTCCATACTTGGTTAGTGTACATGGATTCCATTTCGGATCTCATGGCCTCTAGCCATTTCTCGGAATCTGGGCTCATCATAGCTTCTTGATAGGATGTAGGCTCGTCAAGATCGACAAGCATTACTTCACCGTTGTCAGTCAAGAGAAAAGAATATCTCTCGGGTTGATGATGGATCCTATCAGATCTACGAAGAGGTTGGTCTACTTGAACAGGTGTTTGCTCCACAACCTTTTGGGCAACAATTTCCTCATCCACAACACTTTGTGGTGCCTGTTCATTTTCCATCAAAGCCTTAGTGTTATCTTCATCTTGAATTTCTTCAAGATGAATTTTACTCCCACTAGTTTTTCTAGAAAGACAGCATTTCTGGCAATAATCACCTTGCCAAATGTGGGATTGTAAAAGTAATATCCCTTAGTTTCCTTGGGATATCCTACAAAATAACACTTATTTGATTTGGATCCTAGTTTATCTGAGACTTAACGTCTAACATTATTGGATCGAAACGGATCGCTAGAGGGGGGGGGGTGAATAGCGATAAAAACTTTTCTTTTAAATCGTTCGATAGACAATTAAACGCAGCGGAAATGTAAATAAAAACTAAATGAGACAAATAGATTTTTTACTTGGTTCGTAGCCTTCGACTACTACTCCAAGGCCCTAACGGTCCTAGACCGTGTACGGAGGGCAATTCACTAAAACACTCCTCCTCGTTGGAGGTAGGAGTTTTACGATTACAAAAGCCTTCGAAGCAAAAAGATAGAGAGACAAACCCTCTCTTCTATTAAAGTAAAATGCAACGAAAAGCCTCGATTAAAAAGAATTGCAATATTGAAAGCAATAACAAATTAAGATTATACCAACAACTAGACAAAAGAAACTTTAAGCTAGGGTTGTTGGCAGCACTTCGTTGTTGTAGAGTCTTCGGAGAGTTGCAGCGTAACGGAGGCTTTTGAGCACTTAGAATGGAGGATGAAACCCTAGGTTTGTCCCTCCTTTTATAGCCTTTAATCCCCTCAACGAATGGGTCTTCAACCAATCACAAATGGGCACAAAACTCCTTGAAAAATGGTGATAAAGCTTGACTCCTCGAGGCTGATTTATGACCACCGGTTGAACTGGCCGATTGAACTGGCCGGTTGAACTGATGGCCAGGATTTTTGACTACAATAAAGAGTTAGCTCAAAATATAAGCGGATTCGACGGCCACTTGCCGTCCGATCTCAACATAGACCTTCCATGGGAAGTCTTGGGTCGGATCGTCGCCTAAGATCATCCCCGTAAAGAGGATACGACCTCACTTACGCTCGCACAAACGAGCTTACCTCGATACTTACGTGTCGCTTTTGCTTCCGGCCTTCCACTTGATTCCTTCGGCTCCCTCCGAAGTAACTCGAGTGTCGCCCGACCACCGCGGCTTCTTCCGGGTGTCACTAGCCTTCAGCTCCAGCATTGAGACTTTTCTGCACACTTGATTTAGCTCGTGAGATAACAATATAAGCTTAACTTTATATCATTTGCTATAATCAAAACTTAGGTTCGACTTAGGTGCCTACTGCACCAACAATCTCCCCCTTTTTGATTTATGGCAAACCCACATACAAAGTTAAGACAAAAATAAGTATGAGATTATGCGTGAATGAGTAGGAGTATATAAAAATTCTTTTTCAAGTGCTCCCCCTTGAGGAATCCTCCCCCTTGACTGAGGGTGAGTACTTGAGAAAGGGTTTTAACTCTCCCCCTTGATATGTGCTACTAATAAAAAGAATTAAGTAACCGAAATTACTTAATATTAGCCATAGTGTTTAAAATAAGTTTTAAGTTAAGAAACCAAATGATTTCTTAACCTTGGCCTTTTGTTAAAATGTTCGACTCATATTTGGCTTGATTGATATGAAGGATCAACCAGTCCTGGTCAGAGTCGGTATGATTATACTCCGTGGTTCATAGCGATGCACTAGCTCTACATCTGGAACCAGGAGTAAGGTCCTAACATCTCACGCCCATCTACGTGGCTAAGTACACAAACACATTAGTCCTATGTGTTGTGAGATGTATTGGCTCCTTAAATCTATAGGTGCATGATATCTAAGGTATGTCCTATGCTAGTTCCATGAAAAAAAAGTAAGAAATAGTAGTAAGAAAATATAATTTGCAAGTTCCTATTCTATTACGCACATGCCTAATCTTCGTCTCAAGAGACTAAATTCGGCTTCGGGTAGTGGTTTAGTAAATATGTCTGCTAGGTTAGACTTCGAGTCAACATATTCGAGTTGTATGGAGCCGTTGGCTACATGTTCTCGAATGAAATGGTGTTTTACCTCTATATGCTTTGTCCTTGAATGACATATAGGGTTCTTAGTTAGATTTATCGAACTTATGTTGTCTACAAAAATTTTAGTTTTGGTGAAGTCCAACCTAAAGTCTCGGAGAGTGTGCTTCATCCAAAGAAGCTGAGTTACACACTCACCCATCGCAACGTATTCGGCTTCGGTGGTAGATAAGGCAACACAATGTTGCTTCCTACTGCACCAACTCACTAGACTTGAGCCGAGTAGTTGACAACAACCACTCGTGCTCTTTCTATCGAGTTTACTACCGGCATAATCCGAATCAGAGTAGCCGATTAGTTCGAACTCCGTAGATCTAGGGTACCAAATACCAACGTTAAGTGTACCCTTAAGATATCTAAGGATATGCTTAACTAGGGTTAGGTGAGACTCCTTAGCACAGGTTTGAAACCTGGCACACATACTTACAGCGAATAGGATGTCGGGTCGACTCGCAGTTAAGTATAGGAGACTTCCTATCGCACTCCTATAGTACTTTAAGTCAATGGACTTACTTTCTAGGTCTTTCCCTATGTTAACATTAATCGCCATTGGGGTGTTTATTATCTTAGCATCTTGCATTCCAAATCTTTTAATTAACTCCTTAGTGTATTTTTGTTGATATAGGTATATACCATCCTTAGTTTGTTTAATTTGTAGACCTAAAAATAAACTTAACTCGCCTACCAAGTTCATTTCAAACTCACTTTCCATGAGTGAAACGAACTCGTTTAGTAAGGCTGAGTTAGAGGTTCCAAAAATTATATCGTCTACGTAAATTTGAGCTATGAATATTTCTTTACCTAAGGTTTTTACGAAGAGAGTTGGGTCAACTAAGCCTTGGTTAAACCCTTTTGACTTGAGATGGATTGAAAGTCTCTCGTACCAAGCTCGAGGAGCTTGTTTAAGTCCATAGAGATCTTTCTTAAGTTTTAGAACATGGTCGGGTTTATCTAGATTTTCGAATCCGGGTGGTTGGCTAACATAAACTTCTTCTTTAATGTATCCATTTAGGAATGTCGACTTAACATCCATTTGAAACAGCTTAAATCCTCGATGTGCGGCATAAGCTAGCAACATTCGAATGGATTCGAGTCTATCTACTGGGGCATAGGTTTTGTCATAGTCTAAGCCTTCGACTTGGCTAAACCCTTTGGCGACTAACCTAGCCTTGTTTCTAACTACTTCACCTTTATCATCAAGCTTATTTCGAAACACCCACCTTGTTCCAATTATCGTTTTGTCTTTAGGTGGTGGTACTAATTCCCACACTTCATTCCTAGTAAATTGAGCTAGCTCTTCTTGCATTGCAATAATCCAATCGGGATCAAGAAGAGCTTGTTCAATTGATTTGGGTTCTATCTTTGAAATTAAGGAAATTTGACTAAGGTTCCTATAGGATGCTCTAGTTCGAACTCCTAGATTAGGATCTCCTATCACTTGATCGATAGGGTGGTTAGTCTGAATCCTAGATTGGGTTGGGTTTGTGTCACCTAATGCTTGATCAATGGGGTGACTTGGTTGAACATTAGTTTGGTTGGAGTCATCTATCACTTGATCAATAGAGTGACTTGGTTGACTTAGGTTAGGATTAACACTAGACCTGATCTCTGGATCAGAGTTAGGTCTAGTATGAATCGGCTCGCTAATTGGGGTTGCCGGGGGTTTTGTAGGTTCATGTCCTTCATCAAATACTACATTGATAGTCTCCTCGACTCTAAGGGTGTCGTGGTTATATACTCTATAAGCTTGACTTGTAGTCGAGTATCCTAGAAAGATTTCGGTCGTGGTCTTGGATGTAAATTTCCCTAGGTAATCCTTAGTGTTTAGGATATGTACCTTACACCCAAATACCCTAAAGTACTTGTTGTTAGGTATTTTATCGTGATAAATCTCGTATGAGGTCTTAAGGTGCCTCTTTACCATAAGGATTCTATTTTGGACATAGCATGCCGTACTCACGGCTTCTGCCCAAAACCTATCGGGTAGGTCATATTCGTTCAACATGGTCCTAGCGGCTTCTTGTAGAGTTCGGTTTTTCCGCTCCACTAGGCCATTTTGTTGAGGGGTCCTAGGGCAAGAGAATTCATGGTGGTATCCGTTTAGGTTACAGAAGTCGGTGAACCTTTGATTTTCGAATTCACCACCATGATCGCTTCTAATTCTTTTAACCTTAAAGTTTTTTTGATTCTCGATTAATTTGAATAAATTGATTAATTGATCTAGGGTATCATTTTTATGTTTGATGAACCTAACCCAGGTAAACCTGGAGTAGTCGTCAATTATGACTAAGCAATATTGACTTTTATTGAGTGACTTGGCTCCATGTGAATCGAATAGATCCATATGCAGGAGCTCAAGTACACTTGAGGTTCGTTCTTGGTTAGTTAACTTGTGTTGTGTCCTAGGTTATTTTCCTTGTTGACAAGCATTACAGATTTTATTAACCAAATTGTTAAGGTTGGGTAAGCCTCTGACTAGGCCACTCTGACTCATCTTGTGGATGAGTCTTGGGTGTGAGTGACCGAGTCGTCGGTGCCACAACCATGATTCCTCTTCCTGTGTCATAAGACATTTGGATGAGGATTTGATTAAGTTAATTGTATAAATGTTATTTGTCCTAGTTCCTTTGAGTATTGTTTTAGTTGTTTCATTTGTTTTAATTACACATTCATTTTCTAAAAATACGACCTTATAATTATTGTCACATAATTGGCTTACGCTAAGCAGGTTATATTCAAAATTCTCTACAAGTAATACATTTTTAATAACAAAATTCGAGTTAAGCTCGATATCACCTGATCCGATGATTTTGAGCTTGCCGTTATTCCCAAAGGCTACCGATCCTTGTCGAATCAATCGCATGTGTTGAGTAATCGAGCACCATCGCCTAACATCCATTTATCCTACACACAAGGTGGTTGGATTGGATGTTAGATTATTATATTTTTTTTAAAAAAAATTGGTTGTAAGTTGTTAAACCTAGGTCATCTCACCGGAGCCTATATGATCAAGCATGTTATACTTATGTGTTCTTTGTGAGATGACTTCCAATTAAGTTGATTAAGTGCATTTATGTTTAAGTAATGTTAGATTTGGATTTGACCCTAGGCTTGTCAAGTTTACCTTTTCAAGATCATGGCTTCCAGGTCATGGCGAGGCACAGGGGCCTTCTTTTATCGGATCATCGACCACTTCCTTAGACAAAGCCATTTTCAAGAAAATGATGACTTGACTCACCTAAAATTATTTCCTCGTCTAACTAGTTATTTTTGAAAAGAGGCTCCCCGAGGCTCAATCTTTTCGAAGAATTTTAGTTGGTTATGTTTTTGAAAAGAGGCTCCCCGAGGCTCAATCTTTTCGAAGTTGATTATGTTCATGTTCTAAGTGAGTTCACAAGTACAAACTTTCTAAGTTAAAGCATGCAATTTCTAAGTTAAAGCACAAACATTCTAAGTTAAAACATGCAATTTCTAAGTTAAAGCACAAATATGTTTTGTACTGGCTCCCCCTAGACCGTTGAATCGGTTCGGTCTATCCACATAGTGGATTTGGTCCTTGGGAATCCAGTACGGGTTGGATCCTAGAGTTGAAATCAAAAGGTTCTTAGGGACCCATGCTTGGACATGTTTCCTATGTCGACTTACAATCGACATATACGACCTATTAGTCGTGTTTGAGTTAAATCCTAGTCCAGCCTTGTTGTACACGGCCCTTTGAGAACCAAGTAGGAGGTCAAGTCCTTTGGATCCCGAAGTAAACCTTTCCAACGTGTTCCTAAGATCTTCGACTTGACTTTTCAAGAGAGAGTTCTCAACTTCGAGCTTTTCAACTCGAGTTGAGTCCTTCTCTTGAACTCGACTAGTCGAAGAGGTTAGGGAGACCTCGTGTTTGAGGAGTTTAACCTCCTCAACAAGGGTCTCGACCTTGGACTCGGACTTAGCTAACTTCCTAGACAAAAACTTAACCGTATTATGTAAAGTATTAAATAAAGTTCGACTTACTTTAAGGGTATCTTTTGAACCGGATGCGTATCCGTGGCTTGACTTGAAGGTAGCTTCGTAGTCTGAGTCATCCTTAGGTTCTGACACAAGTTCGGTCTCCGTGTCTGACTCAATTGATTTCGCCATGAAGACGTGGTCTTCGTCTTCTTCGGATGACGCTTCTTCCCATGTCGCGTTGAGGGCCTTCTTGTGCTTAGGTGCTTGGTGGTTGAGCTTGGGGCACTCGGACTTGATATGTCCAAACCTGTTGCACCCATAACACCTAATATAAGAACTTTTAGGCTTACCTTGGTTGAGTCGAGTCGTGGTTCGCTTTCGTCCCTTGGCTATCCTTCGAGCTAGGTTCATTAGTTCGGCAGTCAACTCCGGGTCAACTTCTTCTTCGGACTCGTCTTCCTCCTTGGTTGGTGGTGGCTTGCTTGCGATTTTCTTCTTCTTTGATCCTGCAAACAAGGCTATACCCCTCTCGGGCTCCGAGTTAGACTGCTCATGAAGTTCAAAATTCGAAAAGAGTTCATCTAACTTAATTTTAGAAAGGTCCTTGGAGACCTTATAGGCATCGACCATGGATGCCCATAAGGTAGTCCTCGGAAAAGAGTTTAGGACATACCTTATAAGGTCGCGGTTTTCGACCTTTTGCCCGATTGCGTGTAGGTTGTTGACGATGTCCTGGACTCGGGCGTGAAGTTGTGTCGCGGACTCGTGTTCCTGCATTTTTAGGTTATATAGTTTATTGAAAAGAAGATCACGCTTACATACCTTGTCTTCGTCGGTCCCTTCGTGTAGCTCCACTAGTTTTGTCCAAAGATCTTTTGTGCTTATGAAGGGGCCGACACGATTTAGCTCCTCCTTGGATAGGCCGCATTGAAGGATTTGTGTTGCCTTAGCGTCGGCTTCGACTTGTTTTTTTGTTGCAATGGTCCATTGGTCATAATCCAAGGAGTCACCCACTTCATTAGTCGGAAGTGTGAAACCCGTTTGGATTATGATCCACATCTCGATTTGGGTTTTAAGAAAGCATTCCATCCGACCCTTCCATTAACGGAAGTCATCTCCATTGTAAAATGGAGGTTGGACGGTGCTAAACCCTTCGAGATGGGCCATTAGAACAAAGAACACAAGGAGACGAAGGAAAAAAAACTAGCAATGACAAAAACACACAAAAAGTACCAAGACTCGCGTCTTGGATTAGTAGTGCGGGAGTAAATTTAACAAAGCGAAATAAATCTGAAATAAACAGAAATAAAAGAAAAATAAATCTGTAAAAAGGCTAGATTGGTGGTTTCACCAAATCTTAGCAACCCCCGGCTCTAATACCAATTGTTGGATCGAAGCGGATCGCTAGAGGGGGGGGGTGAATAGCGATAAAAACTTTTCTTTTAAATCGTTCGATAGACAATTAAACGCAGCGGAAATGTAAATAAAAACTAAATGAGACAAATATTTTTTTTACTTGGTTCGTAGCCTTCGGCTACTACTCCAAGGCCCTAACGGTCCTAGACCGTGTACGGAGGGCAATTCACTAAAACACTCCTCCTCGTTGGAGGTAGGAGTTTTACGATTACAAAAGCCTTCGAAGCAAAAAGATAGAGAGACAAACCCTCTCTTCTATTAAAGTAAAATGCAACGAAAAGCCTCGATTAAAAATAATTGCAATATTGAAATCAATAACAAATTAAGATTATACCAACAACTAAACAAAAGAAACTTTAAGCTAGGGTTGTTGGCAGCACTTCGTTGTTGTAGAGTCGTCGGAGAGTTGCAGCGTAACAGAGGATTTTGAGCACTTAGAATTGAGGATGAAACCCTAGGTTTGGCCCTCCTTTTATAGCCTTTAATCCCCTCAACGAATGGGTCTTCAACCAATCACAAATGGGCACAAAACTCCTTGAAAAATGGTGATAAAGCTTGACTCCTCGAGGCTGATTTTTGACCACCGGTTGAACTGGCTGGTTGAACTGGCGCCGGTTGAACTGGCCGGTTGAACTGATGGCCAGGATTTTTGACTACAATAAAGAGTTAGCTCAAAATATAAGTGGATTTGACGGCCACTTGCCGTCCGATCTCAACATAGACCTTCAATGGGAAGTCTTGGGTCGGATCGTCGCCTAAGATCATCCCCGTAAAGAGGATACGACCTCACTTACGCTCGCACACACGAGCTTACCTCGATACTTATGTGTCGCTTTTGCTTCCGGCCTTCCACTCGATTCCTTCGGCTCCCTCCGAAGTAACTCGAGTGTCACCCGACCACCGCGGCTTCCTCCGGGTGTCGCTAGCCTTCAGCTCCAGCATTGAGACTTTTCTGCACACTTGATTTAGCTCGTGAGATAACAATATAAGCTTAACTTTATATCGTTTGCTATAATCAAAACTTAGGTTCGACTTAGGTGCCCACTGCACCAACAAACATAAGCTTCACAACCCCAAATCTTTATAAAAGATATTTTGGGACTCTTCCCAGTCCATAACGTATATGGTGTCTTTTCTACGGCTTTTGATGGGACATGATTAAGTGTGAAAGCGGCTGTCTCTAGAGCTAAACCCCAAAAGGAAGTAGGTAGATCAGTCTGGCTCATCATTGATCGTACCATATCTAATAGAGTACAATTTCTCCTCTCAGATACACCATTCCATTGTGGTGTTCCAGGTGGAGTGAGTTGGGATATTATCCCACACTCAGCCAGGTGATCACGAAACTCTTGACTAAGGTATTCACCACCTCGATCTGATCGAAGTAGCTTAATACGCTTACCAAGTTGGTTTTGTACTTCATTCTTGAATTCTTTGAACTTTTCAAAGGATTCTGACTTATGTCTCATCAAATATAAGTAGCCAAATCTACTCATATCATCAGTGAAAGTAATAAAGTACTTATAGCCTCCTCTGGCTTCGACATTGAAAGGGCCACATACATCAGTATGTATGAGTCCTAACAAGTCCGTCGCTCTCTCGCCATGTCCACTAAATGGAGTTTTAGTCATCTTTCCTAAAAGACAAGATTCGCATACCTCATATGATTCAAAATCAAATGAGTCCAATAATCCATCTTTATGGAGTTGGGATATGCGTTTTTCATTTATGTGACCTAGGCGACAGTGCCAGAGATATGTTTGGTTCAAATTATTCGATTTGAACCGTTTGGTATTTACATTATAAATTGGGTTTTCTAAATCTAGAACATAGAGACCATTCATAAGTGGTGCATTACAATAGAACATTTCATTCAAATAAATGGAAGAACATTTGTCCTTTATTATAAAAGAAAAGTTTTTCTTGTCTAAACAAGATACAGAAATTATGTTCTTCGTTAATGCAGGTACATAAAAGCACTCCTATAGTTCTAAGATAAGCCCAGTGGGCAAAGACAAGAAATATGTTCCTACAGCTACAGCAGCAACTTTTGCGCCATTGCCTACTCGTAGGTCCACTTCGCCCTTTGCCATTAGTCTACTATTTCTCAGTCCCTGCACATTAGTACAAATGTGAGATGCACATCCGGTATCTAATACCCATGTAGAAGAAATAGATAGATTAACTTCTATAACATGTATACCTGAGGTAGAAGTCCCACTTCTTTTCTTCTTTACTTCCTCAAGGTAGACTTTGCAGTTCCGCTTCCAGTGTCCAGTCTCACCGCAATGGAAATAGTCCCCTTCCTTAGGTACTTTACCTTTACCCTTTGAAGTGGATGAATTGTCCTTGCCTTTGGCTTGGGTCTTACCCTTGCCTTTGCGCTTCCCTTTGCCCTTCTTGACCATTAGTACGTTACTAACTTTCTTCTTGAGATTCGGTTCAGCAGTTCTTAACATGCTGAGAATCTCAGGCAAAGGCTTATCAATTTCATTCATGTTAAATTCATGACGAATTGATTATATGCTTCCGGCAACGATTGCAGGATAACATCGGTTGCCAATTCTTGGCTCAGTGGAAAACCTAGTCTTTCAAGGTTCTCAACGTACCCTATCATTTTAAGTACGTGAGTTCCTACAGGTGTTCCTTCTTGCATCTTGCATGCAAAAAGAGCCTTAGACACTTCAAAACGCTCGTGTCTAGCTTGTCCTTGATATAGTTGTTTCAAATGCTCAACCATATCATAGGCATCCATGTTCTCATGTTGCTTCTGAAGCTCAGAGTTCATGGTGGCAAGCATAAGACATGACACATCTAATGCGTCATCTTGATGCTTCTTATAAGCATCCTTTTCAGCACGAGTGGCCGCAGGGGCGGGTGTTTCAGGGATAGACTGCTCTAGGACATACAGTTTACGTTCTTGCTTGAGGATAATCCTCAAGTTCCTATACCAATCTAGAAAGTAAGCTCCATTGAGCTTGTCTTTCTCAAGGACAGATCACAAGTTGAGGGGGTGTGTCGTGTTAGATGACATGGTGATCTACAACATTAAAATGCAAAATTAAGTATCATACCTAAGTCATTTAATTAGGCCTTTAATTAAATGAGGCTCCCACTAAATTCTCATAGCTTTGATATGAGCTAATCATTGATGTAGGCAAACACATTTTGCTTACATCATTAGCTTCTATTTAGCTATAAATTTATATGGGATAAAGATCCACATCATACTTCGTCTTGAGTTAGCTTTGGCTAATCGCCCAAGACGTAGTATGATTAGGTAGGCATTCTTTTGCCAATTACATCTGATGTAACTCTTTAATAGCTTTGGTTAAGTTTAGATTAGTTTAGTGCTTATTCCTAAACCAGCTTCTAGGCAGTGGCGAGGCACAGAGGCCTTCTTTGATATCGGAGCAACGACCACTTTCTAAGACAAAGCTGATGTTCAGAAATCACACAAAACTAATTTTAAAACTTATGTTCAAAGCTAATATATGCCTCTACTTTCTTAATTAATTAAGAAAAACTTAATTAAGTCTTAACCAAGTTTGATAGCGGGACATCACGATTGTCCACTCGCACTCTTCAAAGATAAAATGCGTTGCTTTGCTTTGGCAAACCCAACAACAAATGATCGAGGAAGTAGTGAGTACCAAACTTTGGTAGGCATATCGTTTTGACTTATTAAGAAATAAACTTAAACATGCATCACATACATATTAGCATACATCACATATAAGCTAAATTAACATGCATCACATACATATTAACCTAAGCGTGTCATGGTTATGGCCCTTATTCTACAATCTTCTCAAGCCAATGAAAAGATTGATTGGTCAACCTAGGGATAGCATCTTCTCCCAAGTGCTTCCTTTTGGTTGTCTTGTGTTGTTGACTTCCTCCTTGTAACGTCATCTTCCAATGGACCCTCCATCTTTATTTTGTATATTACAAAAGGAGAAATACTCGAGTTACATTCGAGTCTAAAACTAATTTTACAACAAGAATTTTAGGAGAAAGGCACGACACGCAGGCCGTATTAAGAATTACAACACACACATTCACAAACTTTTGGGACTAGGCCATAACCATGCACCATGTCAATTTTAACCTTTTAAAAGACATCGGATATTTTATTATGTTTGAAAAATTGCTAATGCAATTATCAATTCATAATAAAATTTATCCTACTTCTATATCATATATAAAATAGAGAAAACCTATTTTTATACGATCTTTCGCAAGTGGCTCTGATACCACTGTAAGGATTTTTATGCAAAATAGCATATGCGCAATGGAAAAATAGGATCCCTTCCAAGTGATCCTTGCGAAAGAAAACCTCGTACAAAAATAAATTTCTCAAAACCTATCTTATAGGAGAATGTTACCTTTGTTGCGTGCCCTTTTTAAATCCCGCTTCTCCTTGGGTTTGTTGGATCTTTTAGCACGTTCAAGTGTCCGTGCCTCTATATATATCCACACGAGCAAGCTCTTGTCTCACAAAAGAAACTAGAAGAGCTCTCCTTTACTTCTTGCTAGAGAAGTCCCTAAAGGAGAGGAAGGTAGGGAAAAAGAGAAAGGAAGAAGAAGACTACTCTTCTTGCTACACTCAC
Organism: Wurfbainia villosa; assembly: GCA_025175895.1. Classification (NCBI taxonomy): domain Eukaryota; kingdom Viridiplantae; phylum Streptophyta; class Magnoliopsida; order Zingiberales; family Zingiberaceae; genus Wurfbainia; species Wurfbainia villosa. The sequence goes on from CM045994.1 coordinate 27,219,800, forward strand.
AAAAGCCACACAACCAAAGCCTCTCACCACCAAGCTCTCTCCAAGCCTTAAGCTCCAACCAACACATTGGTCGGCCACCCCATGGAGTGTTTTATAGGATTGAAAAAACCTTTCACCTCCTATCACATTCAATGCAATCAATTGCATTGAAAGATAATCAAACAAGGAGTCACTCCTTGTTTGGCCGGCCACATGTGGAGGAAATCCAAAGGTCAAAACACTTTGTCTCCTTCCACCTCATCAAGCTTAGGTGGCATGCTTATGTGGCATTCATGCATGTTGAATTAATCTTATTAATTCAATAAGCTTATGTTATCATATTGAATTAATCTCATTAAATGAATAAGGTAACATATTGAATTAATCTTATTAAATCAATTTAGCTTAGGATATCATGATAACATATTTATTTAATCTTATTAAATTAATAAGCTTAGCATATTGAATTAATCTCATTAAATCAATAAGCTAAAATTCTCTTTAAGCTTAAAGTCCAAAAACCATTTTGTACTTAAGCTTATTCCCAAATTATTCTAGTCAAACTAGAATGCACTAATTCTTCTAATCATCATGCTCTTTGTGTGTGACCCTATAGGCTCTCATAATGTTGACAGTAGATCTAAACTCTTTTAGATACACAAGCAATGAGCGACATCTAGCAATACATCATTGCTACCCAAGTTACGAAATAAGTCAAGATCCGACTAACCTTTCCGTGACTACTATAATGTATGACCGTGTCCTTCTATCCTTGATATCAGATTGACCAATGAGGCATAGACCGTGTCATCCTCGATCAATCTATGTGTTTCTTGATCCCTTAGTAAACTAACTCAAACAAATGAGCTCAATATCACATATTGACTCATTCGAGCATGGTCATGCGTTTTAGTAGTTCTACTCAATCAAGGGGCCCACAGATATCACTCCCGTCATATGGGAGGGATAGATCCCATCTACATCACTTATATCCCTCCGCATAATTTGTTATATACCCATTAATCGCCTTTACGGTCCACCCTGTTACGGGTGACGTTTGACGATACCAGAGTACATAACTCCTTATGTAGGGAACCGTAGTGACTTCAGGTTTGAGGACTATTCATACCAATAGTCACAAGAGAATGTTTATGACACTTATATGACGATCCATGAAACTTTCTCATGGCGGGTCAGTTTAGTATATATTCTCTAATATATACCCATGTGTCAACTTAATATCATATATCCATGACTTGTGAGATCAAGTCATCAATTGACCTACATGCTAGTCTTTATGTATTAATATTGCCCTTGCATATTAATACTTGACTAGGAACATTTAGGAAAGTATTCTCTACAGCCTCTCATAATCAATTCTGCCAATTGATGTGCTGTAGATAAGAACCTACTTTTCTATGGCATTATTATATTTAATTTAGCTGGCACAAGCAAGACGTAAATATAATAACCAATCCTTTGCCTTTATAGAATATGATACAAAATGTTTCCTATTCAACCATCACATGATTGGTTCTAGGGCTATAACTAACAGTCAAAGCATTCAGACTTGAGGCACATCAGGTAAATGTATCCATATCTTGAGTAATCGTCTATAAAAGAGACGAAATACTCAAAACCACCACTAGCCTGGATAGACATAGGACCACACAAATCAGAATGAACCAATTCTAACACATCTTTGGCTCTATACCCCTTGGCCTTAAAAGCCCTTGGTCATCTTACCCTCCAAGCAAGATTCACAGGTTGGGAGATCCTCCACTACTAATGAATCCAAAGGTCCATCAGCTATTAACCTTTGAATTCTGCTTAGGTTAATGTGACCCAGCCTAAGATGCCAAAGATATGTTTGGTTCATCTTCGAAGGTTCTTTTCTCTTATTGGAATTAGAAGATGAGTTATTAACTTCAATTTGCATCGTGGGAGGTTTTGGTTCAAGTGTGTACAAATTTTCTATCAATGCACCCGAACAGATAATGTCCCTATTCCTTCTTATAATAACTCTGCCATTAAAAGAAATAGAATATCCATCCATAAACAATTTAGAAACCGAAATTAAATTCTTTCTAAATAAGGGTACATAAAGGCAATTCTTAAGAACCAAAATTTATTTTTCTCAAAAGATAAATGAACATCTCCCACAGCAACAGCCGCCACCTTCGTGGCATCGCCCAAGTACACGGTAATCTCCCCCTCAGCCAATCGTCTGATTTCCTGGAACCCCTGCAAAGTATTGCAGACATGATCAGTGGCTCCCGTATCTACACACCAGGTGCCGGTAGATAACACTGCTAAATATTTTTCAACGACTAGACCAAAAGATATACCTTTGTTCTTGCGGTTGGGGCAGTCCTTCTTCCAGTGTCCAGTCTGCTTACAAATGAAGCACTTGCCTTTAGGCTTCTTCACTCCTCCCTGAGTACCTCCCACCGCCTTCGCTCCAGTTTGTTTCTTCTTCTTCCTGCCTTTCGGCTTAGAAGTAGAAACCTTCTGGGTCACCACGACATGCGCCTGAGCACTCTGACGAAATAGTCCCTCTGCCGCCTGGAGTTCTGTCAGAAGTTCTGCCAACAAATACAACCTCTTGTTCATGTTGTAGTTGAGGCGAAACTGCTCAAAACTCCTAGGTAGAGACTGGAGTATGATATCGACCTGGGTTTCCCCATCTATCTCAACTCCTAGGACCTCCAACTCATTCAAATGAGCCATCATCTTGAGAACATGATCCCTCACGGGTGTTCCCTCGACCATGGTGGTCGTCATCAAGTTTCTCATGACCTCTTGTCTCGCAACCCGATTTTGGTGTCCGAAAAGCTCCTTGAGATTGAGCATCATATCATAAGCAGTGGATATGGCTTGATGCTGATGTTGCAGTACATTTGACATAGATGCCAAAATGTAACACCGTGCCATCTCATCGGCCTTGATCCACTTCTTATAGCTCTCTCTCTCCTTTTCCCCAGAATTATCTGCAGGCTTGGGAGGGCACTCTTCGAGGAGTACATATTTGTATTCCTCAGCAGTCAAGATAATGTCTAGATTCCTCTTCCAATCTACATAGTTGGGTGCAGTAAGTTTGTTCTCTTTCAGTATCACAGCAAGTGGGTTGAAAGTCATTTTGAAAGAAAACCTAAGAATCACATAAATCAAAACATTAGATTTCAAAAAATTATTGATTCCTCAAACAATAAAATTTTAAAATCAACCAACACCTCAAAACACCTAGAATATCGTATGCCACGATAGTGTGGACGTATACGAATTCTACATTTGTAAGAGAGGTTTTACCCATTAATTTTACTATCTTGTCAACCTAACTTTTTGACAAGTAAAATTAATAGTTGGTTCCTCTTTGGCCCTATAAATTAAAGCAGTGACTTCGATGGGGAGGATACTTATATTTGTATCTAAGTGTTCACCATTACTCAGTACTAAGGTAATTATCTCGGGTTATGTGCCTTACGATGGGCAAGTACACACGCTCCTTAATAATTTTCTATAACCATATTTGACCTTGTGATCCGCGACACAAACCCATCCGATGGGGAGGAAGGCACTCAGAGCCTACGCGCAAGTTTGTTTGCATCACTTGTCAAATCGTAATGGAGGCCGCGGGAATTTCTAAAAATATCCCTCTCCCACTTAGTAATTTGAAATTGAGGAATTTTCCTAGCCTACGACATGCATATCAAACAAAAAGCAATAAATATGAAAAATAAATTATTTTCCAACTATTATGGATTTTGTCTTCAATATGACTCCCGTCGCATCGCCATCTCGTTCGCTCCTCCTACGCCATGTACAAGCCATCCAGAGATCCGAGCCGAGACTAAAACCTATTTTAATTTACATCCATCGATCCTATACTCCACGAGAGAGTGTACATGAAATCTAGATCAAAAGTAAAATAAAATAAAGAGTGGCTAAACAATGTCGTATTTAATTTACAAAAACTAAATACTAGCCTCGTCAACACTAAGGATTCAACAAAATAAATATTTACACACATACAATAACATACACACAAATGGCCATAATAGTCGGATCTTATGCCTGCAACCAAAGAGTTAAACTACGCATATCCTACTATTATCTAGCATATATAATATATGAAAAAGTGCATAAAAATTAACCGAATCCTTAACACACAAAATCGGAAAACTTGGCTCTGATACCAATTGAAGGGTTTTGCTTATCGAGTCCATGAGGGGAAACTTCGCTTCCTACTTCACCTCGGTAGCTTGTCGGTGGCGATCCCTTCGATGTCCCCAGATTAAAAAAAATTTAATCCTAGACAAAAGGGATTGCCCAAACCACTAAGCCATCGTCGCGCTATTCGTTTAGAGAGGTCACTTGAACAAACTAGTTGTTCAAGAGACCATCCTCTATTCTACGAGTAGCCACAGAATAGACGATGTCCGGATCGCCGGTTTTTGTGTTTATGCTCGAGATCCAAGTATTATTTAGCCATTTACAGATTTATAACATGCTTATAATTGAAAAACAAAAACAAGCAACAAAAAAAAGAAGAAAGTAGAATAGGTATACCTCTCGATCTTCTAATGTATGACCTTCCTCCTTTTGGACGTCGTGTGGGCGACGATCTACCAAAAGACGAAGCTCCTAGATCGCAAATCTTCCTTCCTTGCTCTTCCAAAGCAAGAGGAAGAGTAGAAACAAGGTTTTTCTTCTCTCTAGAAACAACCAACAAGGAACTAAAACTATCCTTGCCGCCGGCCAACTAGGTGAAGGAGAAGATGGTGGAAAACAACCAAGACACCAAGGGAAGCCCTATATCTTGTTTCCACCACCTAAGGAGAAGGAGAAGGGAGCATTTGGCCACCGGCCAAGGCTGTAAAAGAGGCTGGAGAGGTGTTGGACGTTGGCAAAAAGAGGAAGAAGAAGAGAAGAATACCTTCCTTATTTGGTGCCACCCTTGCCTCCAAACCCTAATCCTAATCCTATCTCAACTAGGATTCCTCTTCCTTGCCGCCCAAAAACCCTAGCTCTCATCAATTAATCATTCCATGCCAACTCCCTTGACATCCTTTTATAGAGTTAGGGATAAGTCATGAATTAATCCCCTCCATTGGTTCTAGGAATTTAATCTCAACCATCGGATCTAGAGATTTAATCTCAACCGTCGGATCTTAGAGATTTAATCTCTACCTATGGATCTTTGAGTTTTGTTTCTATCCATTGGATCTAAGCATCATGATGTGTTAATAGGCTACATTAGGGACCATGAGGAGGAGTTGGGTCTTGGCCACCCATGGATCAAGTCCACATAAAGTCCGATCCACTAATGATGATCCAATCCACTAAAGGATCATCATTGATCTACCTCACCAACCCCCATATGATAATATGGGCTCCATATATTATTTGTATATTTTCTCCCCGTGTTTAAGATCTCGAATGTCCATCGATTAATTAATTTACTAACCATTAATTAATCGACATCTAACTCCTTGAGTAGTACCACTCAATCTTTTCATCATGTCGGACCAAGTCCACCTGTAGGGTTTACATGATGAACCTTATGAGCTCCTCAAGGGGACATCATCATCCTAATATATAGGATACAGTTTCCTCCTATAATCAACAGCACACCATATAAATAATATCATCTCCCAACTTACCGAGCATATCGATTTAATCTATAAATCTCGCCCATTGGTAAATCAAAGAGATGAGTACTAAGTATATGTTCCCGTTATTATATCGTGATTAAGAGTATGTACAATATAATATCTGAGGTCCGATTCAATTATGTAGTCAGCAATAAATCGAATCACCTCTAAGTCGGTCCTGCTCAATACACACAAAGTGCACTAGTGTGATTCTATGGTCAAGACAAACCAATACCAAATCACACTACAACCATTCCGATTGTTTGTCCAAAGTCATCTCGGTTGTGAGCCTTTACTTATACTTTTCAAGGGGTCAATAACATGATCTCCTGTGTGACATCACACACCGTGTTATCTACAATCTAAAGTATTAGATAATATTGCATAACCATGAAAATATGCAAACAATGATCATGTGATTATTATTTCAAAATAAAGATGTTCATACAAAATATAGACTTTTCAGTATACATCCCTACAAAAGCGAAACTGAAGTCCTAGAATCACCTTTGAAGACCTCAACACACTCCCTTTCTCCTCCGTGTGACACTGTATAGAGTAAAGTCCCCCAACAGCCCTCACCAATTGAAACCTCTTAGTGTTACGTCCGAACAATTACAACCATTGAATATATTGATATTCGAATCCCAGTCCCTGTGGGATCGATAATCTTTATTACTTGACGCCATCCGTGCACTTGTGGGCGTTAAGCGGCAGCATGCACTTTGAGTCTTCGACGGTCTCCGTCATGAGATTTGATGTCGCATTCGTGCGCATCAAGTTTTTGTTGCCGTTGTTGGGGACTGATCGATTCGACATCAAATCAAACATTGGTAAATTGGATCGGATTTAGGATTAGATTTATTTACTTGCTTTATTTTCTTTTTAGTTTGTTTCATTTGCTTTAGTTCTATATTTTCCATATTTAGATTTAGTTTTTACTTTTAGCAGTAGTTTCCTGTTTCCTTAATGCATCTTAGTGTAGGGGATCGATCGGTGTCTGTTGGTCTGCTAGAGGGGGGTGAATAGTCGTTGTCGTAGACGGTGGAATTCGTTCGTTCGTTTCTCATCTACAAAACTATTAGCGCAAGAGGAATATGCAAATACAAACAATTAAAGACAAAAGCAATAACAAGAATACAAACGCTAACAAAGGATATAACGTGGTTCATGGCTACGCCGCTAATCCACGGTCCGATTTGTCAAAGGTGAATCACTCCTCAACCTATCCACTAGATCTCTCCTTTGCACAAAGCTAGGTGGAGGTAACCTTTTTACACAAGGATCACTCTTCAACAATAGAATGAAGATTAGCACAAGTAGAAGAGAGGAAAACATTTAGGGAACTTTGGGAGCTGTTAGGAGTTCAAGCATTAGGCTCCCAAAGCCCCACACCCTTCCTCATTATAGAGGAAGAGGGTTACTTCCCGTTGACACAGCAGCAGTCGACTGATGTCCCTATCAGTCGAATGGTCCTATAGTCGTTGCCCAATAACAGCTGCTTTCCACATTGGATTCCAACCAACGGCAACATAATCAGTCGACTGATCTTATCATCAGTCGACTGATGGACTATCAGTCGAGTGCTCGCGAGATCGACTCTCTTTTGTGCCCGACATCGCTTTCCATCACCGATCGCCATTCCATGGCAATCGACTCATCGGGCCAAAACCTATCACCGGATAAGCCGAACTCCGTTCGACTCAGAGCAGTCGACTGTCATTTCATGTTAGTCGACTGATGTCGGGAAATCTCATCCGACACTTAGCCAAATGGCCAAGTTTCTCCTAAGAGCACTACCCCTTCCCGGGTTATATTCGCTCACTCTCATCCCTCGGAGTCTCTCGCCTTTGAAGTTATCTTTGTCCGGCCACATCCCTCGGATGCGCCAAGTGCACGACTCTGCAGCACCATCCTTCGCGTCTCGCCCTGAAGTCTACTTCCTCCGACTTCACTCCAAGCTCCTCATACGGCGGTCCCTCAGATGCTCCAAGCGCACGACTTTCTCAAAGTCATCCTTCACCGACTCAAGGACCGAGTCATGAGAGGTGAAACTCACCAAGGCTCCATGTGTAAATTACTAAGTCCTGCAAGACTCCAATGCACATATCAAATCACAATAACAACCTAACTTAAACCCTTTGCCACACACATCAAAACCATATCACGGGTTGATTGCCTTAACAATCTCCCCCTTTTTGATGTGTGGCAATCCGTTTAAGTTAGGTAAAAACATTTGATAAAATATTATGGAAAGAAAGCATGTGAATAACATGATTAACAACTCTCCCCCTTAATACATGAAACTCCCCCTAAATACATTCCCCCTTTACTTAAACATATATCTTTCTCCCCCTTTGACACCATCAAAAAGATTAAACAGGGTTTATATGGCATGACATCAAATCTAGAGAGAAGCAAAAATAAAAAACACTTAAAATCCTGATAATATCAAGTTACTATGCTCGACAGATTACATCGATGATCGCTATCGATGGGCAATTGGCATATGAAATCAAAATTTACGATTTTCCTGATTTAAATTCAAATGCATTATAAATTCAAGAAATTTTGAAAAATAGTGAAATTTGGGGAACATATTTCTTTTGGGGTTTTTTATCAATGAAAAATAGTTTTCCATGAAAAAAATTATAATTTCAAAGATTTTCCAAAAATCCAAAAGCTTTAAAAACAACTAGTGTTTTGATCAAGTTTGTATCCATTTTAACACCTAGTCTTTGTTTGATTTGTTTCAAAACATGAACACACAAATTTTAAAGTAAGAAATAGTTTTGAAAACATATGAAATATCCAACAAAGATCTTTGGGCAATATGTCTATGAATTAAACATAAGCCTTCCCCATGATTGGTCTATTATTGCTATTTTGATACTTTAAATGACCATCTAAATGCCATAGGCATTAGTGGACATTTGTATCTCCTAACATCTCACTCATGCTAAGTTTTCAATCAAGGTAGCCTATAGTTAGTGTGAGATGCATCCTAAAGGTATTTTTATATACTTAACCATTAATTTCATGCATTTCTATACAAGGTTAAGTATCATCCTACTATCTCACATCATGATAAAGACATATATGAATTTATTTCACATTATGATCATGAAATACATGTATTCATCAATTAATAATCATGCATTAGGTATAACATCATGATAATAAGCAAAGTATCACCCAAAGCATGATTTAAACCCTAAAGCCTATGACTATATGTCAAATATCAAGATCATAAATCATGATTGCAAACATACGTGACAATTTCATTAATTATCATGATTTAAGCATTATTATCAATTTATGGGCACATTATCATCACCCAACACTGCTAGAAATGTATAGGTCATGAATATCACAATACACCAAGTGTTGAGCATGATTTAAACTATTTATGGGTGCATTATCATCACCCGACACTATTTCAAAAATTTGTCCCGCCATCCAAAGTCAACCAAAATATGATATAGATAAATTCCATATGGTTGACTATCCTTGGGTTTTCCTAACCTTTTAGGATGGATTTAGGAACCCAAAACAAATTCTTGTCTATGGGTTTCACTAAATACTCCTTAGGGATCCATTTTCTAGCAATTGTCTTCTTTTTATCTTGACCCCTAACAATTAGACATGTATAGGCCTTTTCATTTTTCTTTTCCTTATATCCTAGGCCTTTCATGTTGAAACTAGCTCTTTGGCTCCTATGATCATGTTAAGGGTGTTGGAGCCTATTGTGAATTTTTTTAGGGCTTTTGTCAAATGATCTACCTTTCCCTTAAAGCCTTATTTTCATCCATACATGCATCACTAACATTGAAAGGCATATATTCATGTGAGCATGCATCATTTAAGCTAGGAGAAATATTATCATTTACATTTAAGCATGTTTTTTCTAATTTTTCTTCTAGATCCTTAATTTGATCAAGCATGCTTTTGTTCTTTTTATTGACTCTAAATAAATCCTTAGTGAGGCTAGAAATAATTGACATAACTTTATTGGGGGAAAGATTTGTTACCTCACTTACCAAATCCTCTTCCGATGATGAGGATGTAGAAGAAGCTCCCCCTTCACTCGAGCTCTCCTCACTTGAGCTTGCTTCTTCATTTTTGGAGGAGGAGTCTAGGTCATCAAACACCATCAAAGTGAGGTTGGGGTAGACATGTTCTTCCTCTTCGGATGATGATGATGAAGAGGGATCATTCCATGTCCTTGCTTTGAGTGCTTTTGTCTTCCCTTTCTCCTTGGCTTTCTTCTCTTCTTCCTTCTTCTTACTCCCCTTCTTCTTCTTCTTTTCTTCCTTATTTCTCTTCTCCTCTTTGCTCTTGTTCAAAAGGAGACAATTATCCCTTATATGTCCCTCTCCTTGGCAATTGTAGCAAATTACCTTCCCCCTTGGTCTTCTTCTCCTATAATTAGATTTATTAAATTTAAAACATTTTAATGCACGCCTTACCCTCCTTACCATATAAGCTTCTTCCGTGCTATCCATGGAGGAGGAGGAGGAGGAAGCTTTGTCGGAGGAGGAGAGAGTCTCCATCTTCTTCTTCCCTTTGTTAGCCATCAAGGCTACTCCTCTTAAAGGTTGAATTCTAGGCTCTTCTACTATTCCTTCAAGCCTTGTTTCATGGAGCTCCATGGTTGAGAAAAACTTCTCCAAGGTGCTCACTTCCAAATTCTTGAAGATGTAGAATGAGTCCACCATATAGCTCCATCTTGAAGACCAAGGAAAGGAATCTATAGCCTTCATGAGCATGTCCCTATTTGAAAGCTTCTCTCCTACACTAGATAAACCGGTTATTATCTCTTTAAATCTAGAGTGTAGTGAGGTTACCTTTTCTCCCTTTTCTAATTTGATGTTTGATAGTTGGGAGCGGAGGAGGTCTCTCCTTGCTAGCTTCGCCTCGGATGTGCCTTCATGAATCTCTATTAGTTTCTCCCACATCTTCTTGGCACTAGCACACTCTCCTATCCGGTTGAATTCTTGTTGGGGGAGTACATTGTAGAGGTGATGTTTGGCTTTCGAGTTTGCCAAGTACTCCTCCCTTTGCCTCTTGCTCCATCTTGATTTTTCCAATGGCTCCCCTTCTTCATCCCTAGGCATTTCGAAACCGTTTTCCATAATTAAAAGAATTTCGAAATCGGTTTCGAAAAATACCTCCATTCGCTTCTTCCACCAAGTGAATTCCCCCTCGAACTTCGGCGGATGAATATTAGAGCCGGCCATCTCTTGATGAAGTGCTTATTGCGGCGGTTAGTCCTCGACAAGCGACTTGGCTCTGATACCACTTGTAGGGGATCGATTGGTGTGTGTTGGTCAACTAGAGGGGGGTGAATAGCCTTTGTCGTAGACGGTGGAATTCATTCGTTCGTTTCTCATCTGCAAAACTATTAGCGTAAGCGGAATATACAAATACAAACAATTAAAGAGAAAAGCAATAACAATAATACAAACGCTAACAAAGGATGTACCGTGGTTCACGACTACATCGCTAATCCATGGTCCGATTCATCCAAGGTGAATCACTCCTCAACCTATCCACTAGATCTCTCCTTTGCACAAAGCTAGGTGGAGGTAACCTTTTTATGTAGGGGATCGATCGGCTGGCTAGAGGGGGGTGAATAGCCCTCTTTCGTTCGATGACGTAATTCGCTTGTCTACAAACAAATTAGCGCAACAGAAAACAAAACTAAACAAGCAAATCAAAGCAACAAGAATAAAACCAATGATAACACCAAGTCGTAACGTGGTTCACGGCTACGCCGCTAATCCACGATCCCGATTCGTCCAAGGTGAATCACTCATTTGCCAAATCCACTAGATCTCTCCTTTGCACCAAGCTAGGTGGAGGTAACCTCTTTACAATCCCTCTTCTTACAATAGAATGGAATAATAGCAAGTAAGAAGAGTGGGAATTCTTTAGGGCACTTTGGGAGAAGATTAGAGCATGAACATTAGACCACCAAAGCCCCACACCCTTCCTCTTTATAGAGGAAGGGGGTTTCTTCCTGTTGACACAAGAGCAGTCGACTGATGTCCCTATATGTCGTTGCCCAATAATGGCTGCTTTCCATGTTGGATTTCATCCAACGACACTTGCATCAGTCGACTGATATTGCCATCAGTCGACTGATGCTCGATCAGTCGAGTGCTCCGTGAGCTCGACTCCATTCGGTGCCGAAACACTTGCGACCAGTCGACTAATGCCTTCATCAGTCGACTAGTGGTCTCGCAGTCGACTGTCATTCCATGGCAGTCGACTTTTGGCACTTGAACCGGACTCGAACACTAGTCGAGTCACCGTCGACTTAGAGTAGTCGACTTACCATAACATGGTAGTCAATTGATGTCGGGAAATCCCATCCGACACATAGCCAAATGACCAAGTTTCACCTAAGAGCGCTACCCCTTTCCCGGGTTACATTCGCTCACTCTCATCCCTCGGAGTCCCTCGCCTTTGAAGTTATCTTCGTCCGACCATGTCCCTCGGATGTGCCAAGCGCACGACTCTACAACGCCATCCTTCGCGTCTCGCCCTAAAGTCTACTTCCTCCGGCTTCACTCTAAGCTCCTCGTCCGGCAGTCCCTCGGATGCTCCAAGCGCACGACTTCCGCAAAGCCATCCTTCACCGACTCAAGGACCGAGTCATGAGAGGTGAAACTCGCCAAGGCTCCATGTGCGAATTACTAAGTCCTGCAAGACTCCAATGCACATATCAAATCATAATAACAACCTAACTTAAACCCTTTGCCACACACATCAAAACCTTATCATGGCAAGAGATTGCCCTAACAATCTCTCCCTTTTTGATGTGTGACAATCCGTTTAAGTTAGGTAAAACATTTGATAAAATATTAAGGAAAGGAAAGCATGTGAATAACATGATTAGCAACTCTCCCCCTTAATACATGAAACTCCCTCTAAATTTAATTCCCCCTTAAACAAATATATTTCTCCCCCTTTGACACCATCAAAAATAATTAACAAAGTTTATTCAGCATGACATCAAGTCTAGAGAGAAACAAAAACCAAAACATGCCTTAAAATTGCATAAAAGAAATTACTGGGCATGTTTTCAGACTACCAGTCGACTGGTTTAGACTACCGGTCGACTGTCACATGGATTTCAGAAATTTTGATTTTCCAGAGTGAATTTCAGAAATGCATAAAAAATTCTATAAAATTCAAAAAATCACGAAATTTGGGGAACATATTTCTTGTAAGTATATTTATCAAGGAAAAATAGTTTCCCATGAAAAATCATTATATTTTCAAGTATTTGCCAAAAATCCAAAAGCTTTAAAAACCACTAGGTTTTTGATGATGTTAGTATCCATTTTAACACCTAGTCTTGCTTTGGATTGTTTCAAAACATGAATACACAGATTTTAAAGTAAGAAATTGTTTTGAAAACATGTGAAATATCCAACTATGATATTTGGATAATATGTCTATGAATTAAATATAAGTCTTCCCCTTGATTGGTCTATTATTGCTATTTTGATATCTTAAATGACCATCTAAATGCCATAGCCATTAGTGGACATTTGTATCATCCTAACATCTCACTCATGCTAAGTTTTCAATCAAAGTAGCCTATGGTGAGTGTGAGATGCATCCTAAAGGTATTTGTATACACTTAACCATTAATTTCATGCATTTCTATACAAGGTTTAGTATCATCCTATCATTCCACATGATCATAAAGACATATATGTATGAATTCCATATTATGATCATGAAACAAATACATTCATCAAATTGTGATCATGCATTAGGTATTATATCATGATAATAAGGCAAATATCACCTAAAGCATGATTTATCTATTTATAGGTTCATTATCATCACCTAACACTATTTCAAAAATATTGTCCCGCCGTCCTAAGTCAACCAACATATGATATAGGTAAATTGCATATGGTTGACCACCTTAGGGTTTTCCTAACCCTTTAGGATGAATTTTGGAACCCAAAATAAGTTCTTGCCTATGGGGTTCACTAAAAACTCCTTAGGGATCCATTTTCTAGCAATTACCTTTTTTTTATCTTGACCCCTAGCTATTAGACATTTATAGGCCTTTTCAATTTTCTTTTCCTTATAACCTAGGCCTTTCTTATTGAAGCTTACCCTTTGGCTCCCAATTATCATGTTAAGGGTATTGGAGCCTATTGTAAATTTTTCTAGGACCTTGGTCAAATAATCTACCTTTTCCCTTAGAGCCCTATTTTCTTCCATACATGCATCACTTACATCCAAAGGCATATAGTTATCATGTGAGCATGCATCATCATTATTATCATTAAAACATGCTTTTTCTAATTTTTGTTCTAAATCCTTAATTTGATCAAGCATGCTTTTGTTCTTTTTCTTTGCTCTAAATAAATCCTTAGTGAGACTAGAAATCATGGACATTATTTGCTTAGGGGGTAGATTCGTTACCTCACTTATCAAATCCTCTTCCGATGATGAGGATGTAGAGGAGGCTCCACCTTCACTTGAGCTCTCTCCACTTGAGCTTGCTTCTTCACCATCGGAGGAGGAGGTGGAGAGATCATCAAACGCCATTAGGGCAAGGTTGGAGTAGACATGTTCTTCTTCTTCGGATGATGATGATGATGAAGAAGGATCATCCCAAGTCCTTGCCTTGAGAGCTTTGGTCTTCCCCTTTTCCTTGGCCATCTTCTCTTCTTCTTTCTTCTTCTTGCTACCCTTCTTCTTCTTCTTTTCTTCTTTCTTTCTCTTCTCCTCCTTGCTCTTATTCAAGAGGGGACAATTGTCCCTTATATGTCCCTCTCCTTGGCAATTATAGCAAATCACCTTCCTCCTTGGTCTTCTTCTCCTATCATTAGAAGATAGTTCATTATGACTCCCACTAGGACAAACCCTAGTGCGGTTGTAATTATTTTTAGTCCTATCTTCCTTGGCCTCACTAGGGTGGTCTTCAGCTGGCCAATAAGTTGACTGTTTACAGAACCCTCCTCCTTCCTCTCGCGGCCAGCTACCACCGGATTCTCTACCACAAGCTTCTCTTGAACCTTGTGCTCCAGCAGTTCCCAGCACAACTCCGCATAGGTTATCCGCCCTTCATAACGGCCCCACACGTGATGTGCAACTACCATGAACTCATTCGGCAGGGAGCGGACCAAGGCCCATATCCTATAATTTTCCAGTAACGGAAACTCCTGCCGCTCGAGTCTCCTAAAAAGACCATCGAGCCTTCTCATGTGTCCGATGACCCCACCATCTGGTTTATAGACTATCTCTTCAATAGCTTCCCTTAATCGGTTTCGTGACACATCACGACGGGTCATGGTAGTCATCGTCCGTGCCATCGAAGTCAGTACAAAACCGACTGACCCGTACGAAACCGGCTTAATTCAATTCAGATGAACATAAACCTTACACAACTAATTACGAAAATCAAATCTTCGTAATTTTAGGAGTTTTTTTTTTCTTTTTTTTTGGAGTGTAATTAAACTAAGGCTAGCATAAGAATACCCTACATGGATTCATGCATATTTAAGCTAAAGCCAAAAAGAACAATTCTTATTCTCGCAAGGTAAGGTATCCTTCCTTGTGATACTTCTAAGTTAGAGTCATGTTTCCATCGTATAAAGCTTGGTCAGGTATACTATCTAAGTCACAACTATGATTCTATTATACTAAACAGGACGAGGTATTATTTCTATCTAAATCTCAAGTGTGAGTTGTTGGAGATTCGACGCCGCTAGAGGGGGGGTGAATAGCGGGTGACCCGTACGTAGATGGAAATCGTTCGCGTTCGAACGTCTACAATCTTGTTAGCACAGCGGAATAGTAATAACAAATAAATATAACAAGATACAATCACAACACGCACGATATAACGTGGTTCGGAACCGAACCGGTTCCTACTCCACGGATCGGGCTCAAATGAGCCCTAGCGATGCCAATCACACACCACTATCAAATAACTCCTTCTCGGAACAATCCGGAGGTGGAGAAACCTCGTACAAGAGTGATTACAACAATAATCAAAAGCTACAAGCTAAGACAATGAAATACAAAGCAATACAAGTAAAGAAAACACTTTACAAATGCTCTTGGATGCTTGATCGCTTGGTTGCTTGATGTCAACTTGGAGACCCTGATTTGCAGCAGCAAATCGCCCCAAAAACCTCAAGAAACCGATCCAAAATCCTTCCCGTCGAGCTCCTTTTATCCTGCGCGACTGATTTCGCTATCGACCGACCGCCATAAGCCACCTCGATCGATTCCATCTGTCGTGGAGACAACGGGCTCGATCCACTGTTGGAAAAACTCCAGCGGATCTCTTGGCGATCGCCAACATTGGCGCGGGCCGATCGCTAACGCCGTAGTCGATCGCCTACGGCCACGGAGCGCTTCGTGCTTGACACTCGAGCGTGATCGCCATCCTTGGCGCCGATCATTGCCGTGACATACCGATCGCTCCCATGAGCGATCGACAGAGTCTTAAAGCTCTTCAACCGGCATCGAACTCGAGTCGACTCGGCGATCGAACCGCCATAATGCTCGGTGACAACCTCAAGAATGAGGTTTTAACCCAAGTATGGTGCCCCATACTTGCTAGACCACCCTTAGCCTAGACCTAAGCCTTCTAGCCACCTCCATCGACCTCACGCCTCTCGGATCCCTCCAAGTCATCCATGACTTGTTCATCCCATCCATCGCTAGCTTCCTGCTTCCATCGGCTATGTCATGCTAACGGTGTCTACACCGCCAAGGCACATTGGACTTACGCCGCCAAGACTCCACTTGGACTTTATGCCGCCAATATCAATCCCCTTGGACTTCTCAAATGCCAAGACTCAAGCTTGGACTTTCCCTTGCCAACCCATGTTGGACTTTCCATGCCAAGACCCATGCTTGGACTTTCCATTTGCCAAGACCCATGCTTGGACTTCTCATTTGCCAAGACCCATGCTTGGACTTTCCATGCCAAGTACCCATGACTTGGACTTTCCCATAAACACATGGTCAACCCTAGTCAACCACCAAAATTTCCCTCGAGTCAAACTCGAGTCTGGTCAATTATAACCTGGGTCGATTGTATAAACAATCTCCCCAACATATTAACCGACATCAATGTCAAACATCAATGTCAAACACTCTGTCAAACATCAAAACATCACTCGAGTCAAACTCGAGTCCTGGTCAATCGTGACCTGGGCCGATTGCACCAACAATCTCCCCCTTTTTGATGTTTGACAAAAACCAATCAAATCATGAGTTAGAACACTAACTCAAATCCCTTACCAATTATCCCAAATTGGTAAACACTCACCAAATGTTCTCCCCCAAACATTCAAGTGAAAATGTAAATCAAATGTTCTCCCCCAAACATTCTCCCCCTTTTTGACTAACATCAAAAAGGTTTACTCTCCAAGGAGATCAATGTCTCATGTCCCAATGAGATCTTACAATCTCCCCCTTGATCAAAAATACCTAGGATGCCTACCATCTTCCTAGTGATAAGTCCCATATCACTCAAGAGAGGCACTCCTATCTCACTCTCCCAATTTCCAAATTGGGTATCAAACACCCATCAATTTTCAATTGATAACATTCTCCCCATAAAAACATCCATCATCCCAAGATGGATACTCCCCTAAAGGCTTGCTCTCCCTTGACCATTGCACCAACAATGTCCTTGGAAAGCCCCTAAGCCAATAGGAACTCTAAACCATCAAATTTAAGGTTGGAAATTCAACATTGAACTTTCCACCACCTCAAATTGATACTCTGACCTAACACCTCTCCAAATCCATATCCAATGAATTTTCACCCTTCATAATGCTTCCCAAAGCATATCCTAGGGTTAGGAGTTGTTAGGGACCTTTACCATGGCTGAACACGGGCTAAACAACCTTGTTAAGCAATGACTCGACAAGAATCGATTGACATACATCGATCGGACACCAATGGCGATGATGGTAGCTGAATTTTCCGAAATTCAACTATCAGAATCCAATTTCAGAAAATCATAACTAATTATACGTATATCGAAAAATCACGAAATTTGATACGTATAATACTTATGACCAAAACAATGGGTGAGAAATGTTTTAAAAATATTTTACCCATAAAATAGTGAAATTGATACAAAATCCAAAAGTGACTAAAAACTTTAAAGTTTAAGCTCATTTTGTATCAATCTCATCAATGGTGATTGCTATCAAAAGATAGACTTCACCAAGGTTTGTCAAAATGATTTTAAAATGTTTTCAAAACCTTATTTTGGATCATATTCCTTGGGCTCTATGTACATGACTTGTACACAAGCTTTCCCAATGATCCACCAATAAAATTAGATGAGTTTTAGTTCAACTAGATGCAAAAACTATGCACCTTGAACTCAACTCATATCCTAGCATCTCACATGTATCTAGGGTGTATAAATACACATACATGTCAATTGGATGTGAGATGTGGGTTTTGTTCTCCCTAAACTAAGGTTTCATGCATTTTCCTAAGGCAACTCTACTTGATTCCCTTATAAATGGGACTCCAAGTAATGCCATAGTCCTTAAATCAATTTTAATCAAATTTTCTTAAATGCATGAATGATTATGGCATTAACGATGATATAAATAAGCATATGCTCATAATCATGGTGTCATGGCATAAAATAAGATCTAAAACCACATGACATTTACCTAAATCCTAAACATGAACATGACATATAGAATGATTAAAAATAAGCATGATGTCATGGCATGTTATATGGCAAACAAAGCATGGCATATAAAATATATAGGTATAGTAATACCTAAATTTTAATATTAATTGCCATTTCATATAATTAATTATATTTTGCCATATTTCTAGTTTTCTCCCAAGTGTGCCAAAAACCCAAAATGGCACACTAACCTCTAAACCTAAATTGTGTCAATTTTGATCATTTTATCAAACTTCTCAAGTAATATTGGCACATCCTAAAAACTTTTAGGATTAAGACTTAAATGTATTTCCAAGGCAACCATAACCTTGAAAATAACCTAAAATGCCACCTTTACCATGGTTAGGTTAACTACCCTTCCATTTAAAGTTGGCACACCCTAACCCATTTAGCGTGAATCAAACACGCTCTTAGGAACCCAAAACCGATTTGAGCTCCTAGGGTTAACTAGGTATTCCTTAGGGATAACCTCCCTAGATACCTTCCTAATGACCCTCCTAGGCTTGTTAGCCTTGGTCATTTGGGTCTTACTTAGGTTGACTCTAGGGGTGACTCCCCTTGCAACCTTCTTAGTAGTCACCCTAGGTTTCCTAGAAACCCTAGCCACTAGGCACACCCTTTGGTCAACTCTAGGGATGACTTCCCTATTGACCTTGGTCTTCCTAGACCTAGTTAGTGTTCCATAATCTAATGGGACACTATGATAAGCCACCTTGGGCTTAGGTTTGTGACCCAAACCTTGCTTGCCTTTGGTTGACTTTTGACTCTTAGGTCCTTGGTGTTGACTTTGACTCTTGGACCTTTGACTTTGATCATTAGACCCTTTAAATTGATTTTGCATAATGTTGAGGGTCTTTTCTAATTTTTCAAGCCTTGACCTCAAGACTTGATTTTCCTTTTCTAATTGCCCAATTTTAGAGTTTTGATTTAGATTATGGGCATTGGACTTCCTAGGCATATGCCTAGTCCATTTAGGGTTAAAACCTAGATGATCTTGTATTTTCCTAATTGATTCCCTAGGTATGGTTTTTCTAGGGACATTTGGCCTAGGTTTGTCCTTAGATAAATTGTTTTTAGGGACATTAGTCCCAAATTTCTTCCTATTATCTAAGTGAATACTTTTAGCTCCTAGACAAAATTCCTTATGTCTAACATGCTCTTTGTGATAAATAGCAAGATTGCTAAAATTATTTCTAGCATGCTTTTTACTGAAATTTAAGTAATGAGCATTGTTTAAATATACCTTAGGGTTTGCCCTAGAGACTCCCCTACTTGTGATGCTTCAACTTGTTCCTTCTTCTTCCCTAGGACATTGACTGATAATGTCCTTTTGCATTGCATTTGAAGCATATGATGTGCTCCTTACTCTTGATACTTGGGAACCGATCCTTAACTTTTGGAGCCGGTGGAGCTTTCCTAATCTTCTTTGGGCATTTGCTCTTGTAATGCCCAAATTCCCTACACTCAAAACACATAATTTTATTTTTATATGAGATTGATGTGTTTGAGTTACCTAGTTCGGTGGTAGGTGCCGTAGTTAAATTTTGGGCTTCTTCATCTTGTCCGGATGTCGAAGCTTCTTGGTATTGCTCCGGTGTTGAGGATGGTCTCTCCTCCTCAATTCTAGAAGTGGATACTTCTTCCACTTCTTCCACCTCTTCTACCGATCCGGAAGTTGATTCCCTATCAACCTCCAAATCCTCACTTCCTGAGGATGATGCATTAGCCTCTTCGGTCTCTTCCTCTTGGACCATTGATGGGCTTTCATGGAGCTTTGCCAAATCGCTCCATAGCTCCTTAGCATCCATGCATTCACCTAAGCTACACAAAAATTCATTTGGAATTAGATCAAATATAAATTTGATTACCTTCTTATTTTTCTCGAATTGCCGGAGTTGCTCCTCACTCCATTTCTTCTTCTTGAGAAACCCTCCCTTTGGTCCCTTAGGATACTCAAATCCTTCCATCAAGGCGGACGATTCCTCAAGGTCTCTCATCATCAAAAACTCTTCAATTCTCGCCTTCCAAGAATTGAATCCTTCTCGTCCATAGAATGAATAAGGGACCGGTGTGTTGATGTCCCATCCTAATTGATCTTGGACTTCCATCTTTACCCTCTAGCGTATTGCTCCCGGTTGTTAATCCGTTGAAGAGCCACCAGGCTCTGATACCACTTGTTGGAGATTCGACGCCGCTAGAGGGGGGGTGAATAGCGGGTGACCCGTACGTAGATGGAAATCGTTCGCGTTCGAACGTCTACAATCTTGTTAGCACAGCGGAATAGTAATAACAAATAAATATAACAAGATACAATCAC
Source organism: Wurfbainia villosa (assembly GCA_025175895.1). NCBI lineage: Eukaryota > Viridiplantae > Streptophyta > Magnoliopsida > Zingiberales > Zingiberaceae > Wurfbainia > Wurfbainia villosa. The sequence goes on from CM045994.1 coordinate 27,240,468, forward strand.
AACACGCACGATATAACGTGGTTCGGAACCGAACCGGTTCCTACTCCACGGATCGGGCTCAAATGAGCCCTAGCGATGCCAATCACACACCACTATCAAATAACTCCTTCTCGGAACAATCCGGAGGTGGAGAAACCTCGTACAATAGTGATTACAACAATAATCAAAAGCTACAAGCTAAGACAATGAAATACAAAGCAATACAAGTAAAGAAAACACTTTACAAATGCTCTTGGATGCTTGATCGCTTGGTTGCTTGATGTCAACTTGGAGACCCTGATTTGCAGCAGCAAATCGCCCCAAAAACCTCAAGAAACCGATCCAAAATCCTTCCCGTCGAGCTCCTTTTATCCTTGCGCGCGACCTGGATTTCCGCCTATCGATCGCTGCCGCATAAGCCACGGTCGGTGATTCCTGTCGTGAGACAACGGCTCGATCCACGGAAAAACTCCAGCGGATCTCTTGGCGGTCATTTGCCAACATTGGCGATCGCCAACGCCGCGTAATCGATCGCCTACGGCTCACGGAGCGATCTGCTTGACACTCGGGCGATCATTGCCATCCTTAGCGATCATTGCCGCGTCCGATCGGCGCTCCCATGAGCGGTCGATCGACATGGCTATAAAGCTCTCAATCGGCGGTCGAACTCGAGTCGACTCGGCGATCGAACCGGCCATAATGCGGTCGGACAACCTCAGAATGAGGTTTTAACCCAAGTATGGTGCCCCCATACTTGCTAGACCACCCTTAGCCTAGACCTAAGCCTTCTAGCCACCTCCATCAGCCTCACGCCTCTCGGATCCCTCCAAGTCATCCATGACTTGTTCATCCATCGCGCTAGCTTCCCGGTGCTTCCATCGGCTATGTCATGCTAACGGTGTGTTCACCGCCAAGGCACATTGGACTTACGCTGCCAAGACTCTGCTTGGACTTTACGCCGCCAATATCAATCCCCTTGGACTTCTCAAATGCCAAGACTCAAGCTTGGACTTTCCCTTGCCAACCCATGTTGGACTTTCCATGCCAAGACCCATGCTTGGACATTCCATTTGCCAAGACCCATGCTTGGACTTCTCATTTGCCAAGACCCATGCTTGGACTTTCCATGCCAAGTACCCATGACTTGGACTTTCCCATAAACACATGGTCAACCCTAGTCAACCACCAAAATTTCCCTCGAGTCAAACTCGAGTCTGGTCAATTATAACCTGGGTCGATTGTATAAACAATCTCCCCAACATATTAACCGACATCAATGTCAAACATCAATGTCAAACACTCTGTCAAACATCAAAACATCACTCGAGTCAAACTCGAGTCCTGGTCAATCGTGACCTGGGCCGATTGCACCAACATGAGTCCATTCTACTAAAGCATGATGAGGTATTATTTCATTCTAGATAGAAAACATTCTTCATTATAAAGGAAACTTAAGTATGCATAAAATTACTTACTTGGAAATAGCAGGATGGAGGCTTGATGTGTGATAGTTATCTGCTCTCGCTAGCTACTTGACCCCTTTCTTTTTTTTTTCTTTTAAAACATAATACACATGGATCATTTCACCATTTACTTAAGCATGTTATCATGGCATAAACCTTCTTTTCTACATGCATCACCTATCTTATTCCTAGTTAGCATGTTACCATATCTTATCTCATTTCATAACATGCCCATCATAAGGATCCATTCGTGAGTTCTATCATATCAACTTTCTTAAGTAATTGAACAATAACATAACTAAGCAACATCCAACATGGTACTAATAATTCACAAGTCTTATAAGCAGAAGCAATGTCTTAAGTTGTTGATTGAGCATATAAATATAAGCAGATAGTAATAGGGTCTTTCTCCACCATGCCACTATCACACACACGGGGCCCTTCCTGCTACTTCCTCTAGTTCAGGTTTCCTTGATCTGCAGTATATGGACAACATAAACTATAAGCATAAAGCTTAGTAAGATTCTTGCCTACTCACAAAAACACGAACTACATCAAGCAATTAGAAACATAAGCATGCTAGCATAAATGGCCTAAGTATTCCATAGTAATGCTAATCAACAACATACCATGTAATGAAACCTAAGCATGGCATAGAGTTTACATCAGCATGCTAAGCATAATTAAAACCAAGTAGGGCATAATCTAAACATAAGCATTCATGGTATAAATCTTAGACATGCAGGAAGTACATAAACCCAAATGTTCTTACTATAAGCATCATAACTTAGTAAAATCTAACATGCTTAAAGAACATAATCATAAGCATTTTTAACTTGAGCATAAACATTTATAATGACATAAATCCTAAACATGCATAAGGTACATAATCACAAGTATTCTTAAACTACTGCAAGCATCATAACTTCATAGAGTCTAACATGCATAAAGGACATAATCATAAGCATTTTTAACTTGAGCATAAACATTTATAATAACATAAATCCTAAACATGCATAAGGTACATAATCACAAGTATTCTTAAACTACTGTAAGCATCATAACTTCATAGCATCTAAAATGCATAAAGGACATAATCATAAGCATTTTTAACTTGAGCATAAACATTTATAATGACATAAATCCTAAACATGCATAAGGTACATAATCACAAGTATTCTTAAACTACTGTAAGCATCATAACTTCATAGCATCTAAAATGCATAAAGGACATAATCATAAGCATTTTTTTAACTTGAGCATAAACATTTATAATGACATAAATCCTAAACATGCATAAGGCACATAATCACAAGTATTCCTAAACTACGGTAAGCATCATAACTTCATAACATCTAAAAATGCATAAAGGACGAGTTCGTAAGCATTCATAATCCTTAACATAAGCATACACAATTTCATAAAAGTCTTTTTTTTTCAAAACATATATATATATAGGTACTTCAATATCATCATAACTTGTTTGGGGGGGCCCAGGTTAAGTACCACATAATGCACGTTCCCTAATAGGCTGGGGTAGCGAGCCACCAGACCTACCAAAGCAAGACCTCTTACGTCTTACCAGGGCAAGACCTCTTACGTCCTCTTATGTCCCTATGGATTTGATTAACGACCACCTGACGGGTCGGGTACTTAACCTCTTACAAAGTAAAATACTTAATTCCTTTCTTTTCTTGTCATATTATAAAGAATACTCTTGATCCCCAACATAAAAAGGGAAGCATCTTAATCTTATCTTATCATAAGGAGAGCTCTTGATCCCTACTTGAAAGGGAAGCATCTCCATTTTATCTTATCTTAAGGAGAGCTCTTGATCCCTACTTGAAAGGGAAGCATCACCATCTTATCATAAGAAGAGCTCTTGATCCCTACTTGAAAGGGAAGCATCTCCATCTTATCATAAGGACACATGCATTCATAACATAAGAGTACCCTAAAGGGGTCCTAAAGTATAAACATGTTCATCACATAAGCATATTTCGTGGCACATTACATCATAAACATGAAGCATATTTCCTTGGCATATTCATGGCATATTAAATCACAAAAACATGTTCATCACCTAAGCATATTTCATGGCACATTACATCATAACATGAAGCCTATTTCTTTGGCATATTCATGGCATATTAAATCACAAAGCATGTTCATCACCTAAGCATATTTCATGGCACATTACATCATTGCATGAAGCATATTTCCTAGGCATATTCATGGCATATTAAATCATAAAACATGTTCATCACCTAAGCATATTTCATGGCACATTACATCATAACATGAAGCATATTTCCTAGGCATATTCATGGCATATTAAATCATAAAAACATGTTCATCACCTAAGCATATTTCATGGCAAACATCCCCTAGTTCCCTTAGAAGCCTTTTTCTTGCAACCCTAACCCTAGTTTCCTTGGTTGGCCGAAACTTGTGGGGGGGCTCAAGCTTGGGTCTGTCCCCTAAAATTCATTCATGAAGCCTTATAACCTATCATAGTATCATTAGAAATATTTTTCATGCAACCCTAACCCTAATTTCATAGGTGGGCCGAAACTTGTAAGGGGCTCAAGCTTGGGTTTGTCCCCTAAAATTCATTCATGAAGCCTTATAACCTATCATAGTATTCTTAGAAATATTTTTCATGCAACCCTAACCCTAATTTCATGGGCTGGCCGAAACTTGTAGGGTTAAGATCTTTGGATTTTTATCACCTAAATCTATTCATCTAGGCATATATCATAACCTAACTTCATAAGGGGGAGCTCTTCATGAAACCCTAACCCTAAACCCTTGGTGGCCGAAACATATAGGGTTAAAACCCTTGGACTTTTGTTACCTAAGGATCCCTACTTGGAGCATACAACATATAAAAGGTTTCCCTAATAGCATATTTCATGAATCCTAGCCCAAGACTTAGTTGGCCGAAACATATAAAGCTCCAAACTCATATTTCTTTCATGTAATTCATCCTACAAAACTATTATACTGCAGGTGAGGAAATCTTACATCCTTCGCTTTGCTTTTTAGTTGGAAGATGACCTAATGGAAGCCAACCCTAGCCTTCTTCTTGCTTGGAGGAATTCGGCCAAAGGTGCAAATGGAGAGGGGGAGCAAGGTGGTTTCGGTGAGGATGAAGAGGAGAGGAGGAAGTGGCCAAATGGGAGCTTCCCTCTTCTTTATAAAGGGAGGAAGAGAAGTTCCTCTTTTTCTTTTCCATGCCCCTTCATTTACCCTCATCACCCTTATCTATAATTCCCCTCTTCTCTTAATGATATAATCCTATTGGGCTTATGGTTAGTGGGTGCATCTATAGGGCTTGGCTATCTCTAGAGGTTTGGGGTTCAATTCCTAGGTCTTACATCTCTTTTTGGCTATTTCCTTTTATTTTTGGAAAAACCACATAAAGCCCATTATCGTAAATCCAAAAATTCTCGTAAAATTGTTGGAGACTTTTTACGGGCGTTACAAACATATCGATCGACTGTAAGGACTGGGTGACTATGCTCAGAAGCCCATTAATGGTGGTTCTGAGCCACCTCTTTGCTCAGCTCCTCTGCTTCCTCGATAGTCTTATTCATTAATGCTCATCCTGTAGTAGAATCGAGGGAAATCTTAGTGACCTACGTGATCCCATTATAAAATATGTGGATCACCAGCCACCTTTCTAGACCATGATGGGGGCATTCGTTGAGTAGCCCTTTGTAGCGATCCCAAGCTTCGAACAAGGACTCCCCTTCTTTCTGGTCAAAACTAGTGATCAAGTGGTGCATGTGAGCAGTCTTACTTGGTGAGAAAAAATTATTTAGGAACTACTACTCACATTGCTCCCACATGGTGATGTTTCCTGAAGGAAGGGAGTGGAGCAATGTCTTTGCCTTATCCCGCAGTGAGAACGGGAATAGACTCAGATGGATTGCATCAGCTGGTACTCCATTGAATTTCATCGTCGAGTATATCTCCAAAAATGTCTCTAGGCGCCGGTTCGGGTCTTCAATTGTAGCACCTCCGAATTGCCTCTGCTAGACCATGTGTATAAACGCATATTTCAGTTCAAAGTTATTGGCTGAGATTGATGGTCCAATTATGCTTGGCCTATATCCTCTAGCACTTGGGGCTGCATAGTCTCACAAAGGTCGACTACCTAAGTATACCACAGATGCGTCTAGATCTTCCATGCCTTTCCATTCATCTCTCCTACGATGGTAGGTTCTTTCGATTTCGGGGTCTATCAGAAACAGATTTTCCAATCCTAAGCGTCTATGCATATGAAGAACCGAGTTGCTAAATTAGGAGTATACCTACTACTTAAAAAATAGTAAATATAGTAATCTAACGTACTGAATTAAATGAAGAACTAAACTAAAAGATAACTACTAAACTAAAATAAAACAAGATGTAATTAATCTAAACTGAAAATTGAATAGCAAAAATCTAAAACTGAGGGAAAAACTGAGAAAAAATAAATTAAAACAAGAAAACAAATCTACCCTAAGTCCAATCCAACTATCCACTTTTTGATTCGATATCGAATCAATCACTCCTCGACAACGATGCCAAAAAACTTGATGCACATGAATGCGACCTCAAATCTTATGACGGGAACCATGGAGGACTCGAAGTACGCTCTCGCGCTCAATGCCCACAAGCGTACGGATGTCGTTAAGTAATAAATAGATTATCGATCTCACAGAGACTAAGATTTGAGTGTCGATTGTTTAGTGGATGTTGTTGTTCAGAGTTAAATTCTAAGGGTTGTTGTTGTGAGGTTGATGGTGGTTCTAACATAAGTACGGTGTCACATGGAGGAAGGAAAGGTTGGTTTGAGGTTCAAATGAGATTCTAGGATTTCGGTTTCACTTGTGCGACATGGAACATGCTATCAATTAAATGTTGTCTGGTTCTCTAATTATGGTCTTACGGAAGGGACATCATACACTTTCCCGATGAGCTTTCGCTTCTACTGGGAACTACCTATTCCTAACCAGGCCGCCCTTTCATTAAAATAGGATAGATAGTACAAGGATGCCAAATCAATCCCTATGAAGAGTCAAAATGTGTCCCGTTCCCTCCTCCATCATAATCTTCTACCTATGGTTACTAGAGATGAGGACAACCGCTGGGTTCCTCCTTAGTTCTCATAGATCTTTGATGCAAGGGTTGTCACCCCTTGTATCGACTATGCACAATAGATAGAAAACCAAAACACAATCTTTATCAAATCAATCAAACACCAACTGCGAATAAATATTCATAAACAGAATTAACATTCGAACTAGCATATTCTACGTACACAAGTTACTCCCTAATCCTAGAATCAAATATTTCTACTCCATAAACGGAAAAGAACGGACACAAGGCATAATAGAGTCAATCATTATAATGCAGAAGATGAATAGGAATTGAATTACAATACTCTTAGTCCTTCTCTTCGACCTCGGAGCGTAGATTACGATCCTCTAGCCATCTCCTTCCTCCCCGTAGTGAGTTTCTGATGCTTTTTAGGGAACCGATGTGCCATCCCAGCTGACATGCCTTCCCATTTGGGTTTGGGCATGGTTTTCCTTTTATATACTTGAAGCTGACGTTGCCCCAATCCACGAAAGAACCCTAGTCGCATCGAAATAGCCCAGCGCCACACGACCATGTGGATCCACACGGTCAGGCTGTGTGTTGCACTGGGCTAGCTATCTGCGTGATCTGGGCACAACCGTATGAATCAACATGGTTAGGCCATGTCTCCCTCCATTCCTCCTACCAAATGTCTTTCTTTTGCTCCATAAGTGTGCCATTTTTCTTGTAAAATGTTGTCCTACACACAAAAGCACAAAGAGCAGATCTCTGAACCATAAAATAGGGAATGCATACAAAACAAAGTGAAATATGCATGAAATGTTAGGGCAATCAACCCAAGTATGGTTTGGTTTTGATGTACGTGGCAAAGGTTTTAAGTTAAGTTGTTTATGTGATTTGATGTGCGTGTTTAAGTTTTGTAGGACTTAAGTGAATCACACATGGTTGACTTGATGAAAGCATTGGCGAGTTCACCAGCTCATGGCTCGGGTCCTTGAGTTGGTGAAGGATGACATTGCAGAAGTCGTGTGCTTGGTATCAGAGCAAGGAGCTTGTCGATGAACTCATTGCCAAAACAAGCACGACAACAAAATGGTCGGCTCAAGCATTCATCAGCCAAAATTCAAAGGGAACTTCGCTTGGTAGAAAAAGCATATGGAGGTATTCTTCGAAACAGATTCTGAAATAATGTTACTCATGGAAAATGGTTTCGAAGTTCTTAAGGATGAAGAAGGGGAGCCATTAGAGAAATCAAGATGGTCAAAGAAGCAAAGAGAGGAGCACCTTGCAAATTTGAAAGCCAAGCACCATCTCTTCAATGTGCTCCCTCAACAAGAAATCAACCGGATTGGTGAGTGCTCAATTGCCAAAGAAATGTGGGAGAAGATAGTGGAGCTTCATGAAGGCACCTCCGAAGCAAAACTTGCAAGAAGGGACCTCCTCCAATCTCAATTGAATAATATCAAGCTAGATAAAAGGGAGAAGGTATTATCTCTACACTCAAGATTTAAAAAAATCATTAATGGTCTATCTAGTGTAGGGGAGAAGCTCTCAAATAGGGATATGATAATGAAAGCAATAGACACCTTCCCCCGATCATCCAAGTGGAGTTTCATGGTAAACTCATTCTACATCTCAAGAAATCTAGAGGTAAGTACTCTAGAAGAATTTTTCTCTACCATGGAACTACATGAAACTAGGCTTGAAGGTATAGTAGAAGAACCAAGAAAAAGGTCAAGGGGAGTAGCATTAGTGGCCGGCAAAGGAAAGAAGAAGAAGGAAACTCCACCCTCCTCATCCAATGACGAATCTTCCTCATCAATGAATAGCAATGAAGAGGCTTATATGATAAGGAAGGTAAGACGTGCATTGAAAAGTTTTAATTTTATCAAATCTAATGATTGGAGGAGAAGAAGAAAAGTCATATGCTACAATTGCCAAGGAGAGGGACACATGAGAGATGAGTGTCCTCTCTTGAATAAGAGCACGGAAGAAAGGAGAAAGAATGACAAGAAGAAGGAAGGGAAGAAGAAAGAAGAGAAGAAATCAAAAGAAAAGGGGAAGACGAAAGTGCATAACCTAAAAGCAACATGGGATGATCCATCATCATCAGAAGAAGAAGAAATCGCCTCCCATTTTGCATTAATGGGAATAGATGACATAGGCTCCACCTCATTCGAAAGAGAAGAAGCAAGCTCAAGTGAGGAGTAGAGTTCAAGTGAAGGGGGAGCGTCTACTTCGGATTCGGAAGAAAAGGATTGGGTAAGTGAGGTAAATAAACTACCCTCCCATGATGTTATTTCCATTATTACTAGCTTGACTAAGGACATATTTAGAGCTAAGAAGAAAAATAAATGCATGCTTGATGAAATTAAAAATCTAGAAGAAAAATTGAAAATTTCATGCGCATATGATGATTGTATTTCTTGTAGTAGTAATGATGCATGCTTAGAAGAAAATAAACCATTAAGGGAAAAGGTAGAATTCCTTACTAAGGCACTGGAAAAATTTACAATTGGTTCAAACACTTTAAATATGATTATTGGGAGCCAAAGAGCTAGTTTCAACAAAAAGGGCTTAGGTTATAAGGGAACCAAAAATGAAAAAGCTTACCATTGTTTAATAGCTAGAGGACAATCCAAAACAACAATGGTAGCTAGGAAATGGATCCCAAAGGAGTACTTGGTGAACCCTATTGGAAAGAATTTATAATGGGTTCCCAAGTCAATACTCAAGGGTTAGAGAAACCTAGGTTAGTCAACTATACGTGAATATTTTTCATATAATATTATGTGGTTGACTTATTATGAGAATGGTGGATGATTTGGGTGATAATGTTTGAATCATGATTTGTGATACTTGTTTTGTTATCATAAACATGTTTTATGATCATGATGATTGATAATACTTAACCTTGGTAGAAATTGCATGAAATTTATGGTTAAGTACAAATACCTTAGTCACATCTCACATTCACCATAAGGCTAACTTGATTGAAAACATAGCATGGGTGAGATGTTAGGTTGATACAAATGTTTCACTAATACTTATGGCATTTAGATGGGTCACTTAGAGTATCATGACATAGTAATCATAGATCAACCAAGGGGAAAGCTTATGTTTAATTCATGGACATATTGCCCAAATATCATAGTCGGATATTTTATATATTTTAAATAATTTCATGTTTTAAAATCTGTGAGTTCATGTTTTAAAACGTTTCAAGGAAAAACTAGGCTTTCAAGTTGATAAAAAATTTGAGTCATTTTCAAACATTTGAGATTTTGCTTTACATTCAAAAATTGATTGAATTTTCATGAAAAATTATTTTTCCTTGATAAAGGGACTCATTAAAATTGTGTTCCCCGAATCTCATGATTTTTTGAATTTTCTAGAATTTTTAATACATTTCTGAATTTGGGTTCATAAATCAGAAATTTGCAATTTTAGGAGCCAGTTATAGCGAATTGCTTCCCGCTTCGGCCGCTTATGCATGACGATCCTATCTACGTCCCCGGATTAAAAAAAATAATCTTTGACGAAGACGGATTATCCAATCAACCAATCCATCATCGTGCTATTCGATTAGTGTGGTCACTTGAACAAACTTGTTGTTCAAGCAACCTAACTCTTTTCCTCGATTAGCTGCGGAATAGATGATGTACGGATCACCGGTTGTTGTGTTTATCTTTTCGGGTCCAAGTAAATTAGCCACATACAATTACATACAAATTTCATAGAACAAGAAAGAAACTTAAACAAGAATTATACCTCTTGTTTACCTCTTGGTCTTCTATTGTATGACCTATCCTCCTCTTGGATGTTGTGTGGGCAATGATCCTCCAAGAGTTGAAGCCTCCTAGATCTCTAGCTTCCCTTCCTTTCTCGCTTCGAACAAAGGGAAGACACACGCTCCCTTCTTCTCCTTACTTGTGCCAACCACCAAGAACCAATCTTTTGTTGGGGATCGATACGGCCGGCTAGAGGGGGGGGGGGGTGAATAGCCCTCGAACGTTGGATGTCGGTATTTGCTCATCTACAAAGAGATTAGTGCAACGGAAACAATAAAGCAAGACAAGCAAATAGAAATACATGAAATCAAACGCTAACAAGATGGTGTAACGTGGTTCACGGCTACGCCGCTAATCCACGATCCCCGATTCGTCCTCGGTGATTCACTCCGCCAAAACCAATCTACTAATGGTCTCTCCTTTGCACCAAGCTAGATGGAGGTAACCTTTACAACCAAGATCACTCTTCTTACAATAAGATTGAAGTAAAGACAAGTAAGAAGAGTTTAAAGCTTGTGGGGCACTAGGAAGATCACTTAGAGCATAAGCATTAGCCTCTCAAAGGCTCACACCCTCTCTTTTTATAGAGAGGGATGATTTCTTCCCGTTGGCCGCCACCAGTCGACTGCTGCCCTTGGCAGTCGACTGCCGTCACTACAACGGCCTCCGAACATGTCGGATCCCGACCATTGTAGTCCAACGGAACACTTGGCAGTCGACTGATGGACCTCACCGATCATTGCGCCTCGTAGTCGACCGCCCGATCGACTACGGCGATTTAATGCCCGCGACATCCTCTGGCAGTCGACTACCATTCCATGACAGTCGACTACTGGGCATAAACCCATCAGTCGGATACCAGTCGAACCCATTCGACTCGGAGCAGTCGACTGCCATTACATGGCAGTCGACTAGTGTCATGTGAAACTCAAACATAACATAAGTTTGAGCTTCTGGCGGTCGGGTAAACCTTAATCCTTGCGGTCAAGTCTCTGACACTCAGCCATTCGGCCAAGTTCACCTAATGAGCTACTTACATTTCACTCATTCTCTCATCTCACTCGAAGTCCCTCACCGAAGATCTCTTCGTTCGCGGCCACGTCCCTCGGCAGCATCAGGCGCACGACTCTGCAATGCTCCTTCGCGTCTCTTGCCTCCAAAGTCTACTTCCTTTGCTTCACTTCAAGTCATCTCGTCCGGCGATACCTCGGATGCTCCAAGCGCACGGCTTTCGCAAAGTCATCCTTCACCGACTCAAGGACCGAGGTTGTGAGGGTGAACCCGCCAAGGCTCCATGTGCGAATTACTCAGTCCTGCAAGACTCCAACGCACATATCAAATAACAATACCAACCTAACTTAAACCCTTTGTCATACACATCAAAACCTTATCATGGCAAGAGATTGCCCTAACAATCTCCCCCTTTTTGATGTGTGGCAATCCGTTTAAGTTAGGTAAACACATTTGATATAAATTTATAAGGTAAGAAAGTATGTAAACATAAACATGATATAACAACATGCAACTCCCCCTTAATCCACGAAACTCCCCAAACATATTTCTCCCCCTATCATAATTTACTTAAACACAATTATTTCTCCCCCTTTGACACCATCAAAAGGATTAATACTAAGTTATAAACCCATGGCATCAAGTTTAATAGAAGGAAAATACCAAAAACATGTGTAAAATCTGAAATCAAAAAATATTAGACTGTTTTTCAGGTGAGTAGTCGACTGCTATCAGTATGGCAGTCGACTGGCACAATGGTTTCCGTAATTCTATTTTTATGGGCGAATTTCAAAAATGCATTAAAAATTCTAGAAAATTCAAAAAATCATGAAATTTGGGGAACATATTTCTTGTAAGATTCTTTATCAGTGAAAATTAGTTTTTCATGAAAAGACATTATATTTCCAGAGATTTGACAAATATCCAAAAGTTTTAAAAACGACTAGGTTTTTGATCATTCTAGTATCAAGTTTAACACCTAGTTTTGCATCCAATTGTTTCAAAACATGAATACATAGATTTTAAAGTAAGAAATTGTTTTGAAAACATATGAAATATCCAACCATGATCTTTGGGCAATATGTCTATGAATTAAACATAAGCCTTCCCCATGATTGGTCTATTATTGCTATTTTGATACTTTAAATGACCATCTAAATGTCATAGGCATTAGTGGACATTTGTATCATCCTAACATCTCACCCATGCTAAGTTTTCAATCAAAGTAGCCTATGGTGAGTGTGAGATGCATCCTAGGGGGTATTTGTATATACTTACCCATTATATTCATATAATTCTATCAAGGTTAAGTATCAACCTAACAATCCTCATGATCATAAAGGCATATATCAATTAATTCTACATTATGATCATGAAACACATGTATTCATTGAATTGTTATCATGCATTAGGTATTATGTCATGATGATAAACAAATTATCACCTAAAGCATGATTTAACCCTATTTATCATGATGACGTGCCAAATTTCAAAATCATAAATCATGATTGCAAACATACATAGAAATTACATTAATCATCATGATTTAAGCATTATTAACTATTTATAGGCACGTTATCATCACCTAACACTATTTAAAAATGTTGTCCCGCCATCCTAAGTCAACCAAAGATATGATATAGGTCAAGTCCATAAGGTTGACTACCCTAGGGTTTTCCTAACCCTTAAGGATGGATTTTGGAACCCAAAATAGATTCTTGCCTATGGGGTTCACTAGAAATTCCTTAGGAATCCATTTCCTAGCAATTACTTTCTTCTTATCTTGTCCCCTAGCAATTAGGCATTTGTAGGCCTTTTCATTTTTCTTTTCTTTATAACCTAAGCCTTTCTTATTAAAACTAGCTCTTTGGCTCCCTATAATCATGTTTAAGGTGTTTGAGCCAATTGTGAATTTCTCTAGGGCTTTTGTCAAATAGTCTACCTTTTCCCTTAAAGCCCTATTTTCTTCTATACATGCATCACTAACATCCAAAGGCATATAGTTATCATGTGAGCATGCATCATTTAAGCTAGAAGAAATATTATCATCATTTAAGCATGCTTTTTCTAACTTACTTTCTAAGTCCTTAATTTGATCTAGCATGCTTTTGTTCTTCTTCTTAGCTCTAAATAAATCCTTAGTTAAGCTAGAAATCATAGAAACTATTTTACTAGGTGAAAGATTGGTTACCATAGTTTCCATGTCCTCTTCTTCTTCGGATGAGGAGGATGAGGAAGTAGAGGCTCCCCCTTCACTTGAGCTCTCTCCACTTTAGCTTGATTCTTCATTTTCGGTGGAGGAGCAATCCAAGTGGTCGAATGCCATCAATGCTAGGTTGGTGACAAATGCATTTTCTTCCTCGGATGATGATGAAGATGAGGAGGAAGGGTCATCCCAAGTCTTTGCTTTGAATGCCTTGGCCTTCCCCTTTTCCTTTGCCTTCTTCTCCTCTTCCTTTTTCTTCTTGCTCCCCTTCTTCTTCCTATTTTCTTCTTTCTTTTTCTTCTCTTCCTTGCTCTTGTTTAGGAGGGGACAATTATCCCTTATATGTCCCTCTCCTTGGCAATTGTAGCATATGACTTTCCCCCTTGGTCTTCTACTCCTATCATTGGATTTATTAAATCGAAAACCTTTTAAAACACGCCTTACCCTCCTTACCATATATGCTTCTTCCGTGCTATCCATGGAGGAGGAGGAGGATGCTTCATCATCATCGGAGGAGGAGGGGATCTCTATCTTCTTCTTCCCCTTGTTTGCCAAGAATGCTACTCCTCTTGAAGGTTGGATTTTTGGCTCTTCTTGTATTCCTTCAAGCCTCGTTTCGTGGAGCTCCATTGTTGAGAAGAACTCCTCCAAGGTACTTACTTCCAAGTTCTTGGAGATGTAGAACGAATCCACCATAGAGCTCCATCTTGAGGACCGGGGAAAGGCATCTATGACCTTCATTACCATATCCCGGTTGGAGAGCTTTTCACCTACACTTGACAAACCGGTTATAATTTCCTTGAAACGAGAATGTAAGGAAATTACCTTTTCTCCCTTTTCTAGTTTAATGTTGTTGAGTTGGGAGCGGAGGAGGTCTCTCCTTGCTAGCTTCGCCTCAGATGTGCCTTCATGAAGCTCAATTAGCTTCTCCCACATCTCCTTGGTACTTAGGCATTCTCTAATTCGGTTGATCTCTTGTTGAGGAAGCACATTGTATAGATGGTGCTTGGCTTTTGAGTTTGCAAGGTGCTCCTCTCTTTGCCTCTTGGTCCACCTTGACTTCTCTATTGGCTTCCCCTCTTCATCCCTAGGCAAAACGAAACCGGATTCCATTGTAATCATGATATCAAAATCCATTTTGAAAAATACCTCCATTCGCTTCTTCCGCCAAGCGAATTCTCCTTCAAACTTCGGTGGATGGATGTTGGAGCTGGCCATTTTGAATGTTGCTTGTTGTGGAGGTTAGTCCTCGACAAGCTTTCCTTGCTCTGATACCACTTGTTGGGGATCGATACGGCCGGCTAGAGGGGGGGTGAATAGCCCTCGAACGTTGGATGTCGATATTTTCTCATCTACAAAGAGATTAGCGCAACGGAAACAATAAAGCAAGACAAGAAAATAGAAATACAAGAAATCAAACGCTAACAAGATGGTGTAACGTGGTTCATGGCTACGCCGCTAATCCACGGTCCCCGATTCGTCCTCGGTGAATCACTCCGCCAAAACCAATCCACTAATGGTCTCTCCTTTGCACCAAGCTAGGGTGAGGTAACCTTTACAACCAAGATCACTCTTCTTACAATAAGATAGAAGTAAAGACAAGTAAGAAGAGTTTAAAGCTTGTGGGGCACTAGGAAGATCACTTAGAGCATAAGCATTAGCCTCTCAAAGGCTCACACCCTCTCATTTTATAGAGAGGGCTGATTTCTTCCCGTTGGCTGCCACCAGTCGACTGCTGCCCTTGGCAGTCGACTGTCGTCACTACAACGACCTCCGAACTCGTCGGATCTCGATCGTTGTAGTCCAACGGAACACTTGGCAGTCGACTGATGGACCTCACTAGTCGACTGCTTCCTCCGTAATCGACTGCCCAGTCGGCTACGAGTGGTTCTGTGCCCGCGACATCCTCTGCTGGGCATAAACCCATCAGTCGGATACCAGTCGAACCCATTCGACTCGGAGCAGTCGACTGCCATTACATGGCAGTCGACTGGTGCCGTGTGAAACTCAAACTTAACATAAGTTTGAGCTTATGGCGGTAAGGTAAACCTTAACCCTTGCGGTCAAGTCTCCAACACTCAGCCATTCGGCCAAGTTCACCTAATGAGCTACTTACATTTCACTCATTCTCTCATCTCACTAGAAGTCCCTCGCCGAAGCTCTCTTCGTTCGCGGCCACGTCCCTCGGCAGCATCAGGCGCACAGCTCTGCAATGCTCCTTCGCGTCTCTTGCCTCCAAAGTCTGCTTCCTTGGCTTCACTTCAAGTCATCTCGTCCGGCGGTCCCTCGGATGCTCCAAGCGCACGGCTTCCGCAAAGTCATCCTTCACCGACTCAAGGACCGAGGTTGTGAGGGTGAACCCGCCAAGGCTCCATGTGCGAATTACTCAGTCCTGCAAGACTCCAACGCACATATCAAATAACAATACCAACCTAACTTAAATGCTTTTCCACACACATCAAAACCTTATCATGGCAAGAGATTGCCCTAACATCTTTGCTGTCCGCCAACCCTAAGGAAAGGGAGAGATGTCCCGGCCAAAACCAAAGAAGAAAACAACCCTTCTTCCTTTCTTTGCCGTCGACCAAAAGAGAGGGAGGAAAGGCGCCGGCTATAGGGGATGGTGTGAATGAAGGTGTTGCCGGCCAAGGAGGAGCAAGAGGCATACACTAGAATTCCTTGTTGCTGCCGGCCCTAGGAAGTAAGACAAATCTTCTTGCCGCCCAAACCTATCCCACGCCAACTCCAAAAAAAAACCCTAATCTCCAAAAGATTATTTTCGCCCAAGCCAAGCCTCGCATATTTATAGATTTCTCCCAAGCCTTCTTTTAATCGTGTCCGTTGGATCTAGGCTTCATGAGGGTTTAAATATTAGGCTACAATAGGGACTATGAGGAGGAGTTGGATCTTGGCCACCCAATGGATCTGGCCAACATAAAATCCGATCCATTAATGATAATTCATTCCACTAGAGGATTATCATTGATCTACCTCACCAACCCCCATAAATAAATATGGGCTCCATATATTAATTGCACAAATATCTCCCCGTGTTTAAGATCTCGAATTTCCGTCAATTAATTAATTTACTGACGATTAATTAATCAACATCTAACTCTATCAGTAGTACCACTCAACCTTATCATCATGTCAGACCAAGTCCACCTGCAGAGTTTACATGATGATCCTTATGAGCTCCTCAAGGGGACATCATCATCCTAATACATAGGACACGGTTTCCTCCTATAATCAACGACACACCTTTTAAATAATATCATTTCCCAACTTACCAAGCCTATCGATTAAATCTACAAATCTTGCCCATTGGTAAATCAAAGAAATAAATACTATGTACATGTGCCCGTTATTATATCGGGATTAAGAGCATGTACACCATAATATCCGAGGTTTGATTCAATTATGTAGTCAGCAATAAATCGAATCACCTCTAAGTCGGTCCTGCTTAATACACACAAAGTGTACTAGTGTAATTCTAGTGTCAAGACAAACAAATACCAAATTACACTACGACCATACCAATGGTTTGTCCAAAACTATCTTGGTTTTGAACCTCTACTTATACTCTATAAGGAACTAATAACATGATCTTCCGTGTGACACCACACACCATGTTATCTACAATGTAATGTATCAGACAATATGCATAACCATAAATATGCAAACAATGATCATGTGATTCTTATTTCAAAAATAAAAATATTCATACAAAAGATAGACTTTTTAGTATACATCCCAACAATCTCTCACTTATACTAAAAGACTATGTTGTCCTCATACTGTCATACATCTGATTCCCATTCCCTCCACATGCCTATCAAAAGGTCTCACTAGAAGGGCCTTAGTGAAAGGATCTGTCAGGTTATCCTCTGATGCAATCTTGGCAACAACAACTTCTCCTCGCTTTACAATCTCTCATATCAGGTGGCACTTGTGCTCTATGTGTTTACTTGCCTTATGGGCTTGTAGTTCCTTCGAGTTTGCAACTACAACACTTTTATCACAATAAATTGTGATAGTTCGTGGCAAACCAGGAATCACATCCAAGTCCATCAAGAAGTTCCTGAGCCATATAGATTTTTTGGCTGCCTCAGAGGCTGTCACATACTCAGCTTCCTTGGTAGAGTCCGCCATGCATTTCTGCTTGATAGTCCTCCATACAATGGCTCCACCTCCCAAAGTAACCACAAAACCAGAGGTAGACTTACTGTTATCCCTATTTGATTGGAAGTCGGAATCTGTGTAACCCACAGGGAGTAATTGATCTGCCTGGTATACCAGCATATAATCCCTAGTCCTTCTCAGGTACTTCAATATATTCTTTACCGTAGTCCAATGTCCCTGTCCTGGATTACTCTGATATCTACTAAACATGCCCACGACAAAGCATATATCCGGCCTCGTACATAGCATAGCATACATGAGGCTTCCTACTGCTGAAGCATAAGGAACTGCCTTCATCTCCTTTATCTCCTTTGATGTTCTAGGACACATCTCTTTAGATAAAGGTACTCCATGCCTAAAAGGTAGAAAACCTTTCTTGGAGTTCTGCATGCTAAAACGAGCCAAAATGGTGTCTATGTACGAAGCTTGAGATAAGCACAACATCATTTTCCTGCGATCCCTTATAACCTTGATCCCAAGGATGTGTCCTACTTCTCCCAAGCCCTTCATATCAAACTGTTTAGACAACTATACCCTTATGTCTGATAATACCTTGACATTGTTGCCAATTAACAAAATGTCATCTACGTATAGTACAAGAAATACCACTACGTTTACATCACATCTTTTGTATACATAAGACTCATCTAGACTTTGAATAAATCTATAAAACTGGATTACCTCATCAAAGCAGATGTTCCAAGATCTCGAAGCTTGCTTCAATCCATAAATGGACTGATTAAGCTTGTACACAAGATGCTCTTTGCCCTTTGCAATGAATCCCTCTGGTTGCTCCATATAGATGTTTTCCTCAAGACTTCCATTAAGGAAAGTTGTCTTGACATCCATCTGCGACACCTCATAATCTATATGAGCAGCAATACATATTAGAATTCGGATAGACTTAAGCATGGCTATTGGCGAAAAGATCTCCTAATAATTGATACCCTCTTTCTGAGTATACCCTTTTGCAACAATCCTCGCTTTGAAGGTCTCAACCTTCCCATCTATTCCTCTCTTTCTTTTGTAGATCCACTTGCATCCAATGGTTTTTACACCATTGGGTGGTTCTACTATCTCCTAGGCCTGATTTGAATCCATAGATTCTATCTCTGAATTCATTGCACTTTGCCAAGATACCGCATCTTTATCTTGGATTGCCTCATCATATGTCGAGGGATCAGGTTCATGTTCGCCAAGGACCAAATCAGAAGATTCTCCCAAGAACATAAATCTATCAGGCTGTCTAACAACCCTCCCACTATGATGAGGTATTATCTGTGTATCCTCTGTGACACGTGGTACAGTTACTTGTGGTATATCCTCTTGTATCGATGGTACTGAAGTAGTGACTTCCCCTCTCAATTCCTCCAGAACAATTTTACTCATGGGCTTGTGGTCCATCAGCTATCAACCTTTGAATCCTACTTAGGTTAATATGACCTAGCCTTAAATGCCAATGATATATTTGGTTCATTTTCGAAGGTTCTTTTCTCTTATTAGACATAGAAGATGAGTTATTTACTTCTATTTGCATCGTGGGAGCTTTTGGTTCAAGGGTATATAAATTTCGTATCAATGCACCAGAACAGATAATCTCCCTATTCCTTTTTATAACAACTCTGTCATTAAAAGAAATAGAATATCCATCCAAAAATAATTTAGAAACCGAAATAAAATTCTTTCTAAATAAAGGTACATAAAGGCAATTTTTCAGAACCAATGTTTTATTCCTATCAAAAGATAAATAAACATCTCCCACTGCAATAGTCACCACCTTCGTAGCATCGCCCAAGTAAATGGTAATCTCCCCCTCAGCTAGTCATCTGGTTTCCTGGAACCCCTACAAAGTATTGCAGACATGATCAGTGGCTCCCGTATCTACACACTAGGTGCCGATAGACAACACCGCTAAACATGTTTCAACGACTACACCAAAAGATATACCTTTGTTCTGCTTCCGGTTGGGGCAGTCCTTCTTCCAATGTCCAGTCTGCTTGCAAGTGAAGCACTTGCCTTCGACTTCTTCACTTCTCCTTGAGATCCTCCCGCCACCTTTGCTCCACCTTGTTTCTTCTTCTTATTGCCTTTCGGTTTAGAAGTAGAAACCTTCTGAGCAACCATGGCCTGAGCCTGAGCACTCTGACGAAAAAGTCCCTCTGCCGCCTGGAGTTATGTCAGAAGCTCCGCCAATGAATACAACATCTTGTTCATGTTGTAATTCAGGTGAAACTACTCAAAACTCCTAGGTAGAGATTGGAGAATGATATCGACCTGGGTTTCCCCATCGATCTCATCTCCAAGGACTTCCATCTCATTCAAATGAGCCATCATCTTGAGAACATGATCCCTCACGGGTGTTCCCTCGACTATGGTGGTCGTCATCAAGTTTCTCATGGGTTCCTGCCTCGCAACCCGATTCTGGTGTCCAAAAAATTCCTTGAGATTTAGCATCATGTCATAAGCAGTAGGCATGGCTTAATGCTGATGTTGCAATACATTTGACATAGAAGCCAAAATGTAACACCAAGCCATCTCATCAGCCTTAATCCACTTTTCCCCATAATCATCCATAGTCTTAGGAGGGAACTCTTCGAAGAGTACATACTTATACTCCTCAATAGTCAAGACAATATCTAGATTCCTCTTCCAATCAACATAATTGGGTCCAGTAAGTTTATTCTCCTTTAGTATCACAGCATGTGAGTTGAAAGTCATTTTTGAAAAACCTAAGAATCACATAGATCAAAACATTAGATTTCAAAAATTTATTGATTCCTCAAACTATAAAATTTTAAAATCAACCAACACCTCAAAACACCGAGAATATTGTATGTCACGATAGTGTGGACGTATACAAATTCTGCATTTGTAAGAGGAGGTTTTACCCATTAATTTTATTATACAATCAACCTTAATTTTTGACAAATAAAATTCATAGTTGGTTCCTCTTTGGCCCTACAAATAAAAGCAGTGACTTCGATGGGGAGGATACTCCTATTTGCATCTAAATGTTCACCATTACCCGATACTAAGGCAATTATCTCGGATTATGTGCCTTCCGATGGGGAAGTACTCATGCTTCTAAATAATTTCCTATAACCATATTTGACCTTGTGATCCGCAAAACAAACTCATCTGATGGGGAGGAAGGAACTCAGTACCAACGCGCAAGTTTGTTTGCATCACATGTAAAATTGTATTGGAGGCCATGGGAATTTTTAAAAAAATATCCCTCTCCCACTTTGTAATTTAAAATGAGGAATTTTTCTAGCACAAAACATGCATATCAAACAAGAAGCAATAAATATGAAACAAAATATTTTCCAACTATTATGGCTTTTGTTCTCCAATATGCCTCCTATCGTGTCACCATCTCGTCTGCTCCTCCAAACACCATGTACAAGCCATACGGAGATCCTAGCAGAGAACAATTATTTTAATTTATATCCATCGATCCTATATTCCACAAACGAGTGTACATGAAATCTAGATCAAAATTAAACTAAAATAAAAGAATGGCTAAACAATGTCGTACTTAATTACGAAAATTAAATACTAGCCTCGTCAATCCCGAGGATTCAAATAATATTACAATTACACACATCCAATCACATACACACACATATGACCTTAATAGTTGGATCTTATGTCTGCAACCAAAAAGATAGTCTATGCATATCCTACTATTATCTGGCACACATAATATATGATAAGTGCATAAAAGTAACCGAATCCTAAACACACAAAATTAGAAACTTGGCTCTAATACCACTTGTAGGGAATTGCTTCCCGCTTCGACCGCTTGTGCATGGCGATCCTATCTACGTCCCCGGATTAAAAAAAATTAATCCTTGACGAAGACAGATTACCCAAGCAACTGATCCATCATCGTGCTATTCGATTAGAGTGGTCGCTTGAACAAACTTGTTGTTCAAGCAACCTAACTCTTTTCCTCGATTAGCCACGGAATAGATGATGTATGGATCGCCGGTTTTTGTGTTTATCTTTCGGGGTCCAAGTAAATTAGCCACATACAATTACATACAAATTGCATAGAACAAGAATGAAACTTAAACAAGAATTATACCTCTTGTTTACCTCTTGGTCTTCTATTGTATGACCAATCCTCCTCTTGGATGTTATGTGGGCAATGATCCTCCAAGAGTTGAAGCCTCCTAGATCTCTAGCTTCCCTTCCTTGCTCGCTCCAAACAAAGGAAAGACACACACTCCCTTCTTCTCCTTACTTGCACCAACCACCAAGAACCCATCTTTGGTGTCCGCCGGCCCTAAGGAAAGGGAGAGATAACCCAGCCAAAGCCAAAGAAGAAAACAACCCTTCTTCCTTCCTTTGTCGCCGGCCAAAAGAGAGGGAGGAGAGGCGCCGGCTATAGGGGATGGATTGAATGAAGGTGTTGCAGGCCAAGGAGGAGCAAGAGGCAAACCCTAGAATTCCTTGTATCCCCAACCCAAGGAAGAAAGACAAATCTTCTTGCCGCCCAAACCTATCTCACGGCAACTTAAAAAAAAACTCTAATCTCCAAAAGATTATTTTCGCCCAAGCCAAGCCTCCCATATTTATAGATTTCTCCCAAGCCTTCTTTTAATCGTGTCCGTTGGATCTAGGCTTCATGAGGGTTTTAATATTAGGCTACA
The DNA here is from genome assembly GCA_025175895.1 of Wurfbainia villosa. Lineage (NCBI taxonomy): Eukaryota > Viridiplantae > Streptophyta > Magnoliopsida > Zingiberales > Zingiberaceae > Wurfbainia > Wurfbainia villosa. The sequence continues at coordinate 27,262,849 of CM045994.1, forward strand.
ATAGGGATCATGAGGAGGAGTTGGATCTTGGCCACCCAATGGATCCGGCGCACATAAAATCCAATCCACAAATGATAATCCATTCCACTAGAGGATTATCATTGATCTACCTCATAAACCCCCATAAATAAATATGGGCTCCATATATTAAATGTACAAATATCTCCCCGTGTTTAAGATCTCGAATGTCCGTCAATTAATTAATTTACTGATGATTAATCAATATCTAGCTCCATGAGTAGTACCACTCAACCTTATAATCATGTCGGACCAAGTCCACTCGTAGGGTTTACATGATGATCCTTATGAGTTCTTCAAGGGGAAATCATCATCCTAAAATATAGGACACGGTTTCCTCTTATAATCAACGGCACACCATGTAAATAATATCATTTTCCAACTTACCGAGCCTATCGATTTAATCTATAAATCTCGCCCATTGGTAAATCAAAGAAATAAATACTAAGTACAAGGGCCCATTATTATATCAGAATTAAGATCATGTACACCATAATATCCAAGGTCCGATTAAATTATGTAGTCAGCAATAAATTGAATCACCTCTAAGTCGGTCCTTCTCAATACACACAAAGCGTTCTAGTGTAATTCTATGGTCAAGACAAACCAATACCAAATTACACTACAACCATACCAATGGTTTGTCCAAAATCATCTCGGTTGTGAGCCTCTACTTATACTCTACAAAGAACTAATAACATGATCTTCCATGTGACACCACACACCATGTTATCTACAATGTAATGTATTAGACAATATGCATATACATAAATATGCAAACAATGATCATGTGATTCTTATTTCAAAAATAAAAATGTTCATACAAAAGATAGACTTTTCAGTATACATCCCAACACCAGTCGACTGCCTATTTGAACCAGTCGACTTACGAGCACAGTAACTTATTTTAAATGGTTTTGAGCATGATTTTGGTAATTTTCTTCACTTGTATAGTGATGCAATGTTGTATAACATATATTTGATGTTTTTTTATGGTGTCAAAGGGGGAAAAATGTTAATGTTTAAGTGAACCATGCTAGGGGGAGAATTAGAATGTGTTAAGGGGGAGTTGTATGTATTAAGGGGGAGTGTTATGATACTCATGTTATGTTTACATGCTTTCCTTGCCTTAGTGTTTTGTTAATGTTTTCCCTAACTTAAACATATTGCCACACATCAAAAAGGGGGAGATTCTTAGGGCAATCAACCCAAGTATGGTTTGGTTTTGATGTGTGTGGCAAAGGTTTTAAGTTAGGGAGTTTATGTGATTTGATGTGTGTATTTAAGTTATGCAGGACTTAAGTGAATCACACATGGTTGACTTGATGAAAGCATTGGCGAGTTCACCATCTCATGGCTCGGGTCCTTGAGTCGGTGATGGATGGCATTGCTGAAGTCATGTGCTTGGTGCATCCGAGGGACCGTCGGACGAGGAGCATTAGACTGAAGCCAAAGGAAACAGACTTCAAGGCGAGATGCGAAGGATGGTACTGGAGGAGCTTTGGCCTTTGTGCATCCGAGGGACGTGACCGAACGAAGAGAGCTTTAGTGAGGGACTCCATGGGAAGATGAGAGATTGCGCGATTATAACCCGGGACGGGGTAGCTCATAGGTGAACTTGGTCGAATGGCTAGTCAAGTGTCGGACACTCAAACTTAGGTTTGAGGTTTTACCCGACAAGTCAGATGCTCAAACTTGTGTTTGAGGCTTTACCTGATAATTCGATAAGTCAGATGCTCAAACATAAGTTTGAGGTTTCTACCTGATGAATGGAAGTGTCGAATGCTCAAATAAGTGGTTTGAGGTTTACCCGACCATCAGATGCTCAAACAAGTGGTTGTTTGAAGTTTTATCCGACACCAGTCGACTGCTATAGATTGTAGTCGACTGATCCAAGTCAAGAGAAATCGACTGGTGTTTGACTTATTGGTTTCTGGCCTAGCAGTCGACTGCAGGGTTTGGCAGTCGACTGATGCACCATTGGTCGACTGCCAAGGGGTGAAAGTCGACTGTTAAAGGGTGCCGCGGGCACATAACCTTTTTTAGTTGACCGATTGCTTGAAGCAATCAATTTATGGTTTGATTAGTCGATTAATGGTTTGATCAGTTGGCTGATCAGTGTGTCGTTGGACTGCAACGGTCGCGGTTCAGGCTTGGTTAGAAGTTGTTGGGACCGCATCATTCGACTGATGGCATGCAGCAGTTGACTGCTGCATGCCCAACGAGAAGAAACCCCTCTTCTCTATAAAAATAAGGGTTGAGGGCCTTGGAGAGATTAATGCTTAACTCCCATTCAAACTCCCAAGTTCCCTAAACGTTTTCCACTCCCCTTCCTTGTGCTTATTTATATTCTATTTTAAGTGGGAGTGAATTGTTGTAAAGAGGTTACCTCCACCTTGTTTAAGCTAAAGGAGAGATTAGTGATTTGAGTTGGGGAGTGATTCACCTTACGAATCATCCATGGATTAGCGGCAAGGGTCGTGAACCATATTACATCTCTTGTTAGCATTTGCATCTCTTAATCTTTGTCTTTAGTATTAATTGTTTTTGTTTTAGGATATTTCACTGCACTAATTACTCTTTTAGATGATTAAGACACGAGCGATTTCCATCTACGACATCGAGGCTATTCAACCCCCCTTCTAGTCGGGCCACGATCTTCCAACATGAAACAAGTATGAAATTTAACGAGATGTGAGCATAAACTACTCCTAAAATACTATATGTTATGCAAACATCATCCCTCAAGTCCACGACTCTTCATCCTTCGCATTAGCCTTCTAGTGCTTCCATCGACCATGTCATGCTAATCGGGTCCTTTGCCATGGTTCATTTTGACTTATGCTGCCAAGATTACATGCTTGGAATTTATTATGACAAAATCTCACCCTTGGACTTTACCATTGTCAAGCCTCAATGCTTCAACTTTCTTGCAAAGATCCATTTGAATTTACACCACCAACACTACACGCTAGGACTTTGCACTGCCAAAACTACATCCTTGGACTTTCCCATTGCCAAGACCATGCTTGGACTTTCCATGCCAAGAAATTCTTGAACTTTCACTTGCCAAAACCATTCTTGGACTTTCCTTGACAACTCCATGTTGGACTTTCCAATTGCCAAAGTTCACTTGGACTTTACTCCGCCAAGACTACAGACTTTGACTTATGCTACTAAGATTTTACCTTTGAACTTCCCTTGCAAAATATCCATATTTGGACTTTCCTTGCCAAGTATCCAAATTTGGAATTCCGAGGCTGATTTCTCCAATAATCTCTCCCTTAATTTCCCCAATACGACTTTGGATATCCCAATCATCCACTAGTCATATGGTTAACATATGGTCAAACCATATTTTCAAACACTGGTCAAACCCATTGTCAACCCCTTGTTAAGCCATTGTCAAATATCAAAATAGTACTCGAGTCCCACTCTAGTTTGGTTAACATTGACCCGAGGCTTGTTTCACAAACAAAATCCATTCGGATACTCTTTGCTATAGTAGCTCATTATGATTATGAGATATGACAGATAGATGTGAAAATAACTTTTCTTAATGGAAACCTGTCAAAGGATGTATATATGATACGGTCTGAGGGTTTCACATCTATGAACATGAAAAAAGTAAGAATGTTTCAGAGATCCATTTATGGATTGAAGCAAGCATCCAAGAGTTGGAACAACCGTTTTGATGAGGTAGTCAAAAAGTTTGATTTCTCACAAAATCCTGACGAAACCTATGTGTACAAGAAGGTTAGTGGGAGTGCAATTGTGTTCCTAGTGTTGTATGTCGATGACAATCTACTCATAGGAAATAATGTCCCTGTTCTATAGTCAGTTAAGGGTTGGTTGTCCAAAATATTCTCCACGAAAGATAAAAGAGAAGCAACCTATATCTTGGGTATCTAGATCTATAGAGATAAATCAAAATGATTTCTTGGTCTTTCACAATTTACCTACATAGATAAAGTGCTAAAATGGTTTATCACGTATAAATCTAAAAAAGATTTCATTCCCATCAGGAATGGATTTCACCTTTCGAAGTCTATGTGCCCGTGCACTGAATTCATTCCTGATTTCATTCCCATCAGGAATGGGATTTCACCTTTAGATCCCATATGCATCAGCTATAGGATCAATCATGTATGTTATGTTAGGCATACATTAAAATCTTCCTAGAGAGAAAAGCTCCCCCTTCTCTCTAGATTTCCTAGAGAGAGGATAGTGGGGGCTGGTTAGGAGGGCCGACAGACACCTTCTTCTAGCCAGGAGGCTAAACGACGATGCTTGTAGAAGGCATGTCTAGAGGGTAGCGCTACTGCAAGCGCCGACATTGGGGTTAGGAGTGTGAGAGAAGTAGAGAGGGTTTCACTGGAGTGGTCGACACCGCAAGGCATTACAAGCTGGACTTGAGGACGACATACAAGGTAGGTGATCGTCTAGGTTTTGTGTGTGCAGGGGAAGGAGGTCGACCATTAGGAGCCACGGAGTGAGTGTGTAATAAGCAAGGTGTGTGCTGCGAGAAGATAACAACAAGGAGGTTGGCGCAGATGGAGTGTTTGAGTAGCAAGGGAGGACCTGGTGCAGTTTTTCGGTGACCAACAAACAACTAGGGTTTAGCCGACTACGAGAGGAAGACGAAGGGCAAGGACAAGTTGGTAGGTGGGGAGCAGATGCTGGTATAGTCCTTTCTGCGCAGAGTCCGAGGTGCCTACTGCTGGAAAGGGAGAATGTTGAAATCTGAAATTCAAAATGTTGGAGCTAAAGTCAGCCAAAGCCAACTGTCCGCATGTGATGACCTCACTTATCCTCCATCAACCCACCAACCTGTTTAACTAAAGCTCTCACAACAAACCCGCTAACCCATTTAACTAAAACCTCTGAATGAGAAAAGGGAAGGAAGCAACCCAACGAGGATGGAAGGTTCTTCAACCTAACAAGCCAGAGCTTCCTAAAGGTAATTCTGGGACCACAATACAGCCAATCAGCAACCCACCGATAGAAGTTGTTCATACGCAAGATAGGGGAAACACTCAATAGGGAAGCTGGAGGGACACGATAGCGGTGGAAGGAGAACGAATAATGGCATCGAGCTCGCCCCCCCCCCCCCCCTCCCCGCCTATGCAGAAACCTGGAACGTGGTCCTATCTTTTCAAGAAGAATAGGATATGCACTGCGGACACTGTGTTGAAGCAATTTCATAAGCAGGAAGGGAGGGCAAGGCTGGTTATGGATGATGTAGAATCCCTAGAGGAGACGGTGGGATACTGCTTGATTGCCAAGTTCCTAGGAAGGTTCCCAGGGTGGAAGGCCCTAAAGGAGATTACAATAAGGTGGAAGATGCCACATAAGCTCCTCACGCACAACTCTTTATGGCTGGTATTCAAGTTTGTCACAGAAGAGTTGCGGGATGTTGTATTAACAGGAGGACCCTACATTGCGTATGGAGACCCGCTCTACCTCAAGGCATTGTCGCAATGTTACTCATTAAAGATAGAAACTCAAACTCATATCCCAATATGGATGCAAATCCATGGCTTACCCCTTGACTGCTGGTCCACCTCGGGCTTAAGTAAAGTAGCATCTCAGGTTGGCCTGCCACTGTACCCAGACAGATACACCAAGGTAAGGGAACGGGTGAACTATGCATGAGTGCTCGTGGAAGTGGACATCTCTGAACATTTACCTACGACCATTGTTGTTACACTTTCGGATGGTATAGATACTGATTTGGAAATAAGGTTTGAATCCAATCTGAAATTATGCAAGGCCTGCAAGCAGCTGGGACATTATCGGGAGGGTTGTACATTGACTGCTTGGGTTGATCAAGCACAAGAACAGCCAGCAATTACTGAAGGGAAGGCAGACCATCAACTAATATCCTATATACCTAATGCAGATAATGGGGGAAAGGACACTGTGGAAAATGGCATGCAAAATGGCACGGGAGAAAATGTTCAGGCTGGAAATCAGACAATACTGGCACAGAGAAACCCACAACAAAGACTAGTGTCGGGCGCTACGCCAATCCCAACAAGGCAAAAAGGAAAAGGAAAAGGGAAGCAAATTGGTGAGAAAATCAAGAAGTGGCAACAGGAGCAACTGCATCAAGGAAAAGGGGATCAAGGGCAGGACATTTTAGATATATCATATGGGTAGGGGATAGGCACCTGGGGGAAACCAGACCAACAGAGACATCACTGGATAGACTGCACATTGAATGCTCGGGATGATTGGACGCAAAAACAACGAATAGTAATCAAGGATCAAGCAGATCAGCAAATGATACCAAGTACAACTAATCCAAAAGATATTGAAAATTCCACTGTGGGGACTGGCACAAAAACTGGCATGCAAGGACAAAACTCTGGAAACTCTGAAAACACTGAATTACTGCAATACAGGGAGGGAAATATCCAGACTAAAATTCAGACAATCATGATACATGGAAATCATCAGCAAAATGGGATGTCGGGCACCACACCAGTTCTGACAATGCAAAAGCAAAAACAGAAAGGGAAGCAAAGTGAAGATAAGAGTAAACAACAACAACATGTGCAAAAGTATGCAAAGATAGCAGTCCCGTCAACAGGCACAAGTGGCACAAACACAAAGGAAACTGGGGATGAAACATATGGAGCTAGCATGAGAAATGGCACGAAAGGACACATAAATGGAATACCTGAAATGACTGAAACAGATGAAATAACTATGGCACAATATGAGCAGCTGGGATCTAAGCAAAATTCAACCATACAAGGAAGGGAAGGTAATCACAGTAATAAGGGAAGCTAACAACAACAACATGAACGAATACATCAAGAAAGAGGAAATACATATGCATCAGTTAACCAGGAAGGTCACAATCTAAACCAGTCTGATACGCTGTATACAAGTGATAACCAGGGAAGTCTCAGACGGAGCACTAGAAGGATGGAGCAAAAGGAAAATGGTCAAGGAGATATTCACCAGGGCAAACATACATCTACAAAAGGAAATGCAGTGTGCCAATCTAAGCATGGAAGGAATTCAGACAAGGGGCAGACACATTAAAGGAAAGGAACAACCAACACAGCTAGATGGTGAAAGTCGGCTACGCAACCATGAGGATTGGATCATGGAACATTAGAGGCCTAAATAAGGGCCTCAAACAGAAGGTGGTGGCAGACCTCCTTCTGAAGCAAAAGATGAGTGTTCTGAGTGTACTAGAGGCAAAATTAACCCAACAGTACTACCAAATAGTGAAAACCAAGATATTTCAGAGATGGGAGACAGAGCAACAGCTGGTCAACTCCTCCAGAAGCAGAATGTTACTTCTATGGGACCTGCAACTCGTTAATCTTGACATTCAACTATGGGAAGAGCAACTGATACATACCAGTATCAAATGCAAAGCCACAGGGTTAACCTATGCAGTCACTTTTGTCTATGGCCAGCTATCTATTGTGAGCAGGAGAACAATGTGGGCAACACTATCACAGATTGCTAGAGACATGGAGATGCTATGGTTAATCCTAGGAGATTTTAACTCCCCTCTCTCACCAACTGATAAGCAAGGAGGAAGGGTGGTTACAACGTATGCCACAGCTGACTTCCATAACTTCATACTTGAGGCATGGATCGAAGATTTGCACTCCATTGGGTGTCGATACACATGGACAAACAGGCACATAGTGAGCGAGCTTGATCGTGCAATGGTAAACAAAGCATGGATGGAGCAGCACCAGAGCAGTTATGTTGAATTCAGGGCTCCAGGGACAGTATTAGACCACGCCTCATGCATTATATCCGTGCTTGGAAACATAAGGAAACAGGTTAAACCTTTTAAGTTCTACAACATGTGGACATCACACCCTAATTTTGGTCAGCTGGTAGAGGACAGATGGAATAGTTTCAACTCTAGAAATGTGGAAGGCATGGCACAATATAGGCTTAGGCAAAAGCTCACACTCCTCAAAGCGGATCTCAGATAGCTCAATTGGCTTCATTACCAGCACATTCAGGAGAAGGTAAAGCAGGCTCTGTCGGTAATTGCTTCGGAGGCTCATTGGCTCCCATGTCCCCGGATTAAAATTTTCACTAATGAAAGAACTAATCCGTATGGGATGAGTTTCCTTAGCACAACCAATTCGTCGTCGAGCTAACAACTTGAGCAATCGCTTGAACAAACTAGTTGTTCAAGCAACACAACTCTTCTAGTTGGCTAGCCGCGGAAGAGACGACGGACGGATCACCGATTTTTGTGTTCGTCTTCGGGGTCCATGATTATACAAATACATGCATATGCGAACTAGTACAATCATGCATACAAGAACATGCTAAGATCAGAAAATAAAGTTATAAAACTTTTATACCTCACGATCTTCTACCGTATGTCCTATCCTCTTCGTGGACGTCGTGTGGGCGAAGATCCTCCACGAGTAGAAGCCTCCTAGATCACGTTCTTCTCTTCCTTGTTCGCTCCGAACAAAGAGAATCACTAAACACAGCTCCTTCTCCTTTCTAGATCTGGCCACCATGCCAAGGAGCTCGATGTAACCGCCGGCCAAGGAGTGAATGGTTGAGCGCCGGCAAACCTTGTGAATGGGAGAAGCGCCGGCCACCAATGTATGAAGAACCGCCGGCCACCAAGGAGAAAAGGAAGAGGAAGAGAGCCGGCCAAAACAAGGAGGAGGATGGAGTGAGCGGCGGCCACCAAGGAGCAAAGGAGGAAACCCTAATCTCCTTCTTTGTTGCCGCCCAAACCAAGAACCAAAACCCTAGCCGCCTAATCTCTTGAGAGGCAAAACCCTAATCCCAAAAAACCATTCTTGCCGCCCAAGCCTTAGCCCTCTATTTATAGAATTGGGCTTAAGCCTCCTTTAATCTCCACCGTAGGATCTAGGGATTTAATCTCCACCGTCGGATCTAGGGTTTTATCCCAACTGTCGGATCTAGGGTTTCATCCCAACCGTCGGATCTAGGGTTTCATCCCAACCATCGGATCTAGGGTTTCATCCCAACCGTCAGATCTAGGGTTTCATCCAAACCGTCAGATCTAGGGTTTCAATCCCAACCGTTGGTTTTAGAGTTTTGTTTTACATCCTTGGATCTAGGCTTCATGAGGATTATATTAGGCTACGATAGGGACCATGAGGAGGAGTTGGATCTTGGCCACCCGATGGATCGGAACCACACAAACATGATCCATCAATGATGTTCCATTCCACTAGAGGATCATCATTGAATTACCTCACCAACCCGCATAAATTAATATGGGCTCCATATATTATTTGTACATCAATCTCCCCGTATTTAAGATATCGAATGTCCGTTAATTAATTGATTTACTGACCATCAATCAATTAACATCTAACTCCTCGAGTAGTACCACTCAACCTTATCATCATGTTGACTAAGTCAACTAGCTGGGTTTACATGATGAACCTTATGAGCTCCTCAAGGGGACATCATCAACCTAATATATAGGACACGGTTTTCTCCTATAATCAACGGCGCACCATGTAAATAATATTATTTCCCAACTTACCGGGCATATTGATTTAATCCATCTAAATCTCACCCTATGGTAAATCAAAGAAATAAATACTAAGTAGATGTGCCCGTTATTATATCGGGATTAAGAGCATGTACAATACAATATCCGAGGTCGGATTCAATTATGTAGTCAGCAATAAATTGAATCACCTCTATGTCGATCCTGCTCAATACACCTAAGTGTACTAGTGTAACTCTATGTTCAAGATAAAACAATACCAAGCTACACTAAAACCATGCCAAAGGTTTGTCCAAAACCATCTTGGTTGTGAGCCTCTACTTATATTCTACAAGGGACTGATAACATGATCTTCTGTGCCACACCAAGCACCATGTTATCTACAATGTAAAATATTATACAATATGCACACATATAATAAATATAAAGTGCAAACAATGATCATGTGATACTTATTTCAAAATAAAAATGTTCATACAAAAAGAGCTAGGCTTTCAGTATACATTCCAACAATCTCCCACTTATACTAAAAGACTATGCTGTCATCACACTGCCATACATATGATCCCCATGTCCTCCACATGCCTATCAAACGCTTTCTCTGGAAGGGCCTTAGTGAATGGATCCGCCAGGTTACCCTCTGATGCAATCTTGGTGACAGCTACTTCTCCTCGCTTTACGATCTCTCGTATCAGGTGGTACTTGCACTCTATGTGTTTACTTGCCTTATGGGCTCGTGGTTCCTTCGAGTTTGCAACCTGACCACTGTTATCACAATAAATTGTGATAGATCTGGGCAAACCAGGAATCACATCCAAGTCCATCAAGAAGTTCCTGAGCCATACAACTTCCTTGGCTGCCTCAGAGGCTGCCACATACTCAGCTTCCATGGTAAAGTCCGCCACACATTTCTGCTTGACACTCCTCCAAACTATGGCTCCACCTCCAAAAGTAAACACAAACCCCGAGGTAGACTTACTGTTGTCTCTATCTGATTGGAAATCCGAATCCGTGTAACCCACAGGGACTAATTGATCTACCCGGTAAACCAGCATATAATCCCTAGTCCTTCTCAGGTACTTCAATATATGCTTTACCGTAATCCAGTGTCCCTGTCCAGGATTACTCTGATATCTGCTAACCATTCCCACGGCAAAGCAGATATCTGGTCTCGTACATAGCATAACATACATGAGGCTTCCTACTATCGAAGCATAAGGAACCGCTTTCATCTCCTCTATCTCCTTTGATGTTTTGGGACACATCTCTTTAGATAAAGGAACTCCATGCCTAAAAGGTAGAAAACCTTTCTTGGAGTTCTGCATGCTAAAACGAGCAAGGATAGTGTCAATGTATGAAGCTTGAGATAAGCACAACATCCTTTTCTTGCGATCCCTTATTACTTTGATCCCAAGGATGTGTCCCACTTCTCCCAAGTCCTTCATGTCAAACTGTTTGGACAACCATACCCTTACATCTGATAACACTCTGATATTGTTGCCAACTAACAAAATAGTCATCTACGTATAGTACAAGAAATACCACTACGTTTTCGTCACATCTCTTGTATAATCAAGGCTCATCCGGACTTTAAATAAATCCATATGACTGGATTACCTCATCAAAGCGGATGTTCCAAGATCTAGAAGCTTACTTCAATCCATAAATGGACCGATTAAGCTTACATACAAGATGCTCTTTGCCTTTAGCAATGAATCCCTTTGGTTGCCACATATAGATGTTCTTCTCAAGACTTCCGTTAAGGAAAGCTGTCTTGACATCCATCTGCCAAATCTCATAATCCATATGAGCAGCTATAGATAAGAGAATCCGGATAGACTTAAGCATAGCTACCGGCAAAAAGGTCTCCTTATAATCGATACCCCCTTTCTGAGTATACCCTTTCGCAACAAGCCTAGCTTTGAAGGTCTCAACCTTCCCGTCTACTCCTCTCTTTCTCTTGTAGATCCACTTGCATCCAATGACTTTTACACCATCGGGTGGTTCTACTAGCTCCCAGACCTGATTAGAATCCATAGATTCTATCTCTGAATTCATCGCTCTTTACCAAGATACCGCATCTCTATCTTGGAGTGCCTCGTCATATGTCTAGGGATCAGGTTCATGTTCACCAGGGACTAAGTCCGAAGACTCTCCCAAGAACATGAATCTCTCAGGTTGTCTAACAACCCTCCCACTACGACGAGGTGCCTCCTGTGTATGCTCTGTGACACGCGGTGCAGTGACTTGTAGTATGTCCTCTTGTACCGGTGGTACTGAAGTCGGGACTTCCCCTGTCAACTCCTCAAGAACAATCCTACTCGTGGGCTTGTAGTTCATCACATAGTCCTCCTCTAGAAATCTGGCATTCATACTCACGATCACCTTCTGATCTCTAGGACTATAGAACAAACCATCCTTCGTTCCCTTAGGGTAGCCAACAAACAAGCGTACTTCTGTACGAGATTCCAACTTATCAACATCTCCCTTCAACACATGTGCTGGACTACCCCAAATCCGAATATGTCTTAGACTAGGCTTTCGCCCAGTCCACAATTCTGTGGGAGTAGAGGGTACTGACTTAAATGGAACCAAGTTCAGAATGTGTACTGCCGTTTCCAGAGCAAACCCCCAGAACGAATCAGGCAACTCAGAATAACTCATCATCGATATGACCATCTCCATAAGAGTCATGTTCCTTCACTCCGCCACACCATTCTGTTGGGGTGTGCCAGGTGCAGACAATTTGGATTGAATCCCAGACTCTGATAAGTAACTCCTAAAGTCTCCCAAGAGGTACTCGCCACCACGATCAGATCGTAGTGTCTTGATACTTTTACCTTGACGGTTCTCCACATCAGCCATGAATTCTTTGAACCTGTCAAAGCATTCAGACTTGCGGCGCATCAAGTAAATGTATCCATACCTTGAATAATCGTCTATAAAATAGACGAAGTATTCAAAGCCACCTCTATCCTAGATAGACATAGGACCACACAGATCAGAATGAACCAATTCTAACGCATCTTTGGCTCTATACCCCTTGGCCTTGAAAGGCCTCTTGGTCATTTTACCTTCCAAGCAAGATTCGCAGGTTGGGAGATCCTCCACTACTAATGAACCCAAAGGTCCATCAGCTATCAACCATTGAATTCTACTCAGGTTAATATGACCAAGCCTTAGATGCTAAAGATACGTCTAGTTCATTTTCGAAGGTTCTTTTCTCTTATTAGACATAGAAGATGAGTTATTTACTTCTATATGCATCGTGGGAGTTTTCGGTTCAAGAGTATACAAATTGCCAATCAAAGTACCAGAACAGATAATCTCCCTATTCCTTTTTATAACCACTTTGTCATTAAAAGAAACAGAATATCCATCCATAAACAATTTAGAAACTGAAATTAAATTCTTTCTAAAAGTAGGTACATAAAGACAATTTCTCAAAACCAAAACTTTATTCCTATCAAAAGATAAATAAACGTCTCCCACTGCAATAGCCGCCACCTTTGAAGCATTGCCCATGAAGACGGTAATCTCTCCCTCAGCTAGTCATCGGGTTTGCTGGAACCCCTGCAAAGTATTGCAGACATGATCAGTGACTCCTGTATCTACACACCAGGCACTGGTAGATAACACCGCTAAACATGTTTCAACAACTAAACAAGAAGATATACCTTTGTTCTTTCGGCGAGGACAGTCTGCCTTCCAATGTCCAGTCTGCTTGTAAGTGAAGCCATTGCCTTTCGGCTTCTTCACTCCTGCCTGATGTCCCACTGCCACTTTCTTTGCTCCACCTTGCTTCTTCTTCTTCTTACCTTTCGGTTTAGAAGAAGAAACCTTCTGAGCAACCATGGCTTGAGCGCTTTGACGAAAAATCCCCTCTGCCGCCTGGAGTTCTGTCAGAAGCTCCGCCAACGAATACAACCTCTTGTTCATGTTGTAGTTGAGGCGGAACTTCTCAAAACTCATAAGCAGAGACTAGAGAATGATATCGACCTGGGTTTCCCCATCAATCTCAGCTCCGAGGACTTCCATCTCATTAAGATGAGCCATCATCTTGAGAACAAGATCCCTAACGGGTGTTCCCTCGACCATGGTTGTCGTCATCAAGTTTCTCATAGCCTCCTGTCTGGCCTCCCTACTCTGATGTCCGAAAAGTTCCTTGAGATTGAACATCATGTCATAAGCTGTGGCCATGGCCTGACGATGATGTTGCAGCACATTTGACATAGATGCCAAAATGTAACACCGTGCCATCTCATCTGCCTTGATCCATTTCTTATAACTTTCTTTCTCCTTTTCATCAGAGTCATCGGTGGGCTTAGGAGGACAGACCTGGAAGAGTACAAATTTGTACTCCTCTGCAGTTAAGACAATATCCAAGTTTCTTTTCCAATCAATATAGTTTGTTCCAGTAAGTTTTTTCTTTTAATATCACAGCAAGTGGGTTGAAAGCCATTTGAAAAACCTAAGAATCACAATGATCAAAATATTAGATTTCAAATATTATTGATTCCTCAAAACAATAAAATTCTGAAATCAACCAACACCTCAAAACACCGAGAATATCGCATGCCACGATAGTGTGGACGTATACGAATTCTACATTTGTAAGAGGAAGTTTTACCCATTAATTTTATTATCTTGTCAACCTTACTTTTTGACAAATAAAATTAATAGTTGGTTCCTCTTTGGCCCTACAAATAAAAGTAGTGACTCCGATGGGGAGGATACGTTTTATTTGCATCTAAGTGTGCACCATTACATGATACTAAGGGAATTATTTCGGATTATGTGCCTTACCGATGGGGAAGTATACACGCTCCTGAATAATTTCCTATAACCATTATTTGACCTAGTGATCCGCAAACAAACCCATCCGATGGGGAGGAAGGCACTCAGAGCAAACGTGCAAGTTTGTTGCATTACACGTCAAATTGTAATGGAGGCCGCGGGAATTAATTAAAATGTCCCTCTCCCACTTAGTAAATTGACAATGAGGAATTTTCAAGCATACACAACATGCATATAAAACAAATCAGCAATAAATATGGAAAAAATCAGAATTTCCCAACTATTATGGCATTGTTCTCCAATACGCATCCTGTCGTGTCGCCACCTCGTCTGCTCCATCTTTTCCCGTGCGCAAGTCACCAAAGAGATCCGAGCCGAGATAAACTATTTTAATTTACATCCATCGATCCTATACTCCACGAAGGAGTGTACAAATAATCTAGATCGAAAGTAAACTAAAATGAGTGGCTAAACAATGTCGTATTTAATTACAAAAATTAAATACTAATCTAGCCTCGTCAACCCCGAGGATTCAAATAATATACATAAAATCACACACAAAACAATCACATACACACAAATAGCCATAATAGTCGGATCTTATGCCTGCAACCAAAAAATTAGCCTACACACATCCTACTATTATCCGGCATACTCAATATATGATATGTGCATGAAAGTAAGCGAATCAAAAACACACAAAATCGGAAACTGTGGCTCTGATACCACTTGTCGGTAATTGCTTCAAAGGCTCATTGGCTCCCATGTCCCCGGATTAAAATTTTCACTAATAAAAGAAATAATCCGGATGGGATGAGTTTCCTTAGCACAACCAATTCGTCGTCGTGCTAACAACTTGAGTGATCGCTTGAACAAACTAGTTGTTCAAGCAACACAACTCTTCTAGTTGGCTAGCCGCGGAAGAGACGATGGACTGATTGCCGGTTTTTGTGTTCGTCATCGGGGCCCATGATTATACAAATACATGCATATACGAACTAGTACAATCATGCATACAAGAACATGCTAAGATCATAAAATAAAGTTATAAAACTTTTATACCTCACGATCTTCTACCGTATGTCCTATCCTCTTCGTGGACGTCGTGTGGGTGAAGATCCTCCACGAGTAGAAGCCTCCTAGATCACGTTCTTCTCTTCCTTGTTCACTCCGAACAAAGAGAATCACTAAACAAAGCAACTTCTCCTTTCTAGATCCGGCCACCAAGCCAAGGAGCTCGATGTAACCGCCGGCCAAGGAGTGAATGGTTGAGCGCCGGCCAACCTTGTGACAATGTTGCAGCCGACCACCAATGAATGGGAGAAGCGCCGACCACCAATGTATGGAGAACCGCCGACCACCAAGGAGAAAAGGAAGAGGAAGAGAGCCGGCCAAAACAAGGAGGAGGATGGAGTGAGCGCCGACCACCGAGGAGCAAAGGAGGAAACCCTAATCTCCTTCTTTGTTGCCTCCCAAACCAAGAACCAAAACCCTAGCCGCCTAATCTCTTGAGAGGCAAAACCCTAATCCCAAAAAACCATTCTTGTACCCAAGCCTTAGCCCTCTATTTATAGAATTGGGCTTAAGCCTCGTTTAATCTCCACCATCGGATCTAGGGATTTATTCTCCACCGTCGGATCTAGGGTTTTATCCCAACCGTCGGATCTAGGGTTTCATCCCAACCGTCGGATCTAGGGTTTCATCGCAACCGTCGGATCTAGGGATTCATCCCAACCGTCGGATCTAGGGTTTCATCCCAACCGTCGGATCTAGGGTTTCAATCCCAATCGTTGGTTTTAGAGTTTTGTTTTACATCCTTGGATCTAGGCTTCTTGAGGATTATATTAGGCTACGATAGGGACCATGAGAACGAGTTGGATCTTGGCCACCCGATGGATTGGAACCACATAAACTTGATCCATCAATGATGTTCCATTCCACTAGAGGATCATCATTGAATTACCTCACCAACCCCCATAAATTAATATGGGCTCCATATATTATTTGTACATCCAACTCCCCATGTTTAAGATATCGAATGTCCGTTAATTAATTGATTTACTAACCATCAATCAATTAACATCTAACTCCTCGAGTAGTACCACTCAACCTTATCATCATGTTGACTAAGTCAACCAGCTGGGTTTACATGATGAACCTTATGAGCTCCTAAAGGGGACATCATCAACCTAATATATAGGACACGGTTTCCTCCTATAATCAACGGCACACCATGTAAATAATATTATTTCCCAACATACCGGGCATATTGATTTAATCCATCTAAATCTCACCCTATGGTAAATCAAAGACATAAATACTAAGTACATGTGCCCATTATTATATCGGGATTAAGAGCATGTACAACATAATATCCGAGGTCCGATTCAATTATATAGTCAACAATAAATTGAATCACCTCTATGTCAATCCTGCTCAATACACCTAAGTGTACTAGTGTAACTCTATGTTCAAGACAAAACAATACCAATCTACACAACAACCATGCCAATGGTTTGTCCAAAACCATCTTGGTTGTGAGCCTCTACTTTTATTCTACAAGGGACTGATAACATGATCTTCTGTGCCACACTAAGCACCATGTTATCTACAATGTAAAATATTAGACAATATGCACACATATAATAAATATAAAGTGCAAACAATGATCATGTGATTCTTATTTCAAAATAAAAATGTTCATACAAAAAGAGCTAGGCTTTCAGTATACATTCCAACAGGCTCAACAGCAATTGGAAGAAATACAACAACGAGGGCTAGCACAAGTGCATATGGATGACAACTATCAAGCAACAAGGAAAAAAGTCGAATTACTTGAGAGGGCAAAATACTTATTCTACTTACAGCGGGCTAAACATGAATACTTTCGAGGAGTAGATAAGAATACCTCCTTTTTCATGCTATATTAAAATGGAACAACAAAAGGAGAGAGGTAGTAGTGATTGAGAAGAGTAATGGAGAATCCACTAGCTCATCGGAGGAGGTAGTGCAGGAATTTCTAGCATATTTTCAGAGGCAATTTGGAGAACAAGGGAATAGAGATTAGTTTCAAGGGGAATGAAGCAATCTGGCAAATTACTAACTGATGTACAACAGATTCGGCTAATCAGGCTAACAAAAATATTAGCGGAAGCACAACAAAAATAACAATAACACAAATGAAAAACATGCTAACACGATTCTTTTACGTGGTTCGGAGATAGCGCTCCTACTCCACGGTGATCCATGAGGTGGATCAACCCTAATCAAAATCACTATGAAGCTTTCCTTTACAACAATCCTCCTCTTCTTACAAAGAATGAAACTTAAGCTTAGAGAGAGGAGGAGGGGATTTAAAATCACTAGAAAGCTTGAAAACTCATGGAGGCTTGAGAATATTTTCAGAGAATAAACATTAACCCCAAAAACCTCCACCAGCCCTCTTTTTATAGAGAGAAGGCTGATTTTCCCGTTGGAGCACCATTTGTCGACTGATGCACAACATCAGTCGACTGACGGCGTGGATAATGGCTTCTGAATAACCGGATTCGCGGGATTCAGAGTCGTTTCCTCCAATGGCATTCTCATCAGTCGACTGATCCATCCATCAGTCGATTGATGGAGTGATCAGTCGAGTGATCACAGGCCACAGTCGAGTGTGACTCCACTTTGTGCCCGTATTTAACTTGATTAGTCGATCGCCATCGATCGGACCAATATCACAACATCACCGATCGGCGCCACGACCAAAGCGATGATCGATGGTTAGGGTTTCATCCTGACTCAGTCGAGCACCTAAGCAGTCGACTGATACATCGTATCAGTCGACTGATACTCATCAAGTATGAGTAATTCATACTTGATTTCACCCCCTAGACCTACACTCAACCTTCTAGCTCTTCCTTAAGCCTTGCACCTCCAGGATTCCTCTGAGTCCGTGACTTGTTCATCCTTTGCACTTTGCTTCCAAGAGCTTCCTTCAGTTTTGTCATGTCTTGATTTTCCCTTTGCCAAAGCGTGCTTGGACTTTACGCCGCCAAGTCCACATGCTTGGACTTACGCTGCCAAGACTTGCCTTTGGACTTCCTTTGCCAAGGTCCGTTTGGACTTAATGTCGCCAAGACAACATTATGCCGCCAAACCTTTACCTTGGACTTCTCTTGCCAAGATCATACTTGGACTTTGCCTTTACTAAGTCTTCATACTTGGATTTCTCTGTCACTTGAACATGGTAACAATTAGATCACAAATTGTTGCCTAACTTAGATGATTATCCAAACATCAAAACATATAAAATGCTGGGGGCATTGTTGCACCAACAATCTCCCCCTTTTTGATGTTTGGCAATCAATTAAGTTAGGTCTTTCAAATATACACACATAACCATATTACCAAATCATATATCCAATTCTAACTTAAACATTTCTTCTCCCCCTTTGACATACATCAAAAAGAGAAGAAAGAAAAAATCATATATTTCATAAAAGAATCGAATGTGTTATAATCTTGAACTAAGGTATAGAATTGACATTTAGCTCCCCCTTAATCCAAGATATAGTTCATGATGAGTAAAAGACATGTGGAGCAAAAGCCTATCAAACAATTTGAAGGTTTAAATCCTAACTTTGCACCAACAATGTAAACTTGGGGATGAAAAAAGATATATTTTATGAAACTCAACATAAAACACCGCATTAAACAATCCTAAACATTTGTATATACTCAATATTATCATGCTAAAGTTTTAGGACATCAAAGATATACTAAATATCAGAAAATGGAGCTATTTACCAAAAAACACAGTGTATCAGTCGACTGGTTTCTGAACTAGTCGACTACTATGCCTGAAATCCAAATTTCAGCCTTTTCATCCCAACTTCAGAAATACGTTAGAAATTCTAGATATCTCAAACAATTATGAAATTTTGTGTACACATTTCTGAAATCATACTTTATCAAGGAAAAATAATTTGAAAAATATATGTTTCCTAGATTTCAAGATTGATACAAACTTGGAAACTAACAAAAGTTTTAAAATTTTGCAAACTTTGTATCACTTTTGTGTCCACTTGAAAACTGTTTTTCAAAATATAATAATCATAGTTTAAAATATGTTTTATTTGACATTTCTAATCATATTCTTGGAGCTATATGTACATCAATTGTGTATAAGTCTTCCCAATGATTAGTCCAATGATGGATTAATGTCTCTAGATGACACTTTGGTCCATAGTAATGCATCATAACAAGCATGATGAACCAAGTCCATCTTCCTAACATCTCACATGTTGTCTAAGTGGATCAATACAAAAATCATGGTTTCTTAGGTATTTTGTGAGATGCTTAAAGGTATAAATCCTAGGATTTCTATAGGATCATGCAAACCTACACCTTTACTCAACCAAGCACATTCTAAGTTCTCTCCTAAGTGATGAAAATTCTACCTCGGGGAGAGCCTTGGTAAATATGTCAGCTAGGTTGGAGTTGGATTCAATGTAATTAAGCTCAATGTCCCCCTTAGCCACATGATCTCTAATGAAGTGATGTTTCACTTCAATGTGCTTAGTCCTAGAGTGATGCAACGGATTTTTGGTTAAGTTTATGGTGCTCACATTGTCACAAAATACTTTCATGTTGGACTAAGATAGCTCATAATCTTCTAAGGCATGTTTCATCCATAGTAATTGAGCTACACAACCACCCATAGCCACATACTCGGCCTCGGTGGTGGATAGGGCAACATAAGGTTGCTTCCTACTACCCCAACTAACTAGGGAGGACCCAAGGAATTGGCATCCACCACTAGTACTCTTCCGATCCAATTTGCAACCGAAATAATCAGAATCGGTGTACCCAACCAAATCAAAAGACCTAGTCCTAGGGTACCATAGTCCTACATTTAGTGTACCTTTAATATATCTTAATATTCTCTTAATGACAACTAAATGAGATTCTTTTGCACAAGATTGATACCTAGCACACATACCAACCGCAAATAATATGTCGGGTCTACTAGCGGTTAAGTACAAAAGGCTACCAATCATGCTCCTATAGAGTGTAAGATCAATTTGTTTGCCTTCATTATCACTATTTATTTTTGTATTTGTTGTCGTTGGAGTTGAAACTACCTTAGCATTTTTCAAACTAAAATTCTTAATCATTTTCTTAGCATATTTGGTTTGATAAATATAAATTCCTTCACTTGTTTGTTTAACTTGTAATCCTAGGAAGAAATTTAATTCCCCAACTAGACTCATTTCAAACTCTTTTTCCATATTCTTAATAAAGTCTTGGAGAAGTTCATCATTTGTTAACCCAAAGATAATGTCATCAACATATACTTGTGCTACAAAGATGTCCGTTGATGTTGACTTTATAAATAGAGTTTGATCTACACTACCCCTTTTAAAGTCCTTAGAGATTAAGAAAGATGATAATCTGTCATACCAAGCCCGGGGAGCTTGTTTCAAACCATACAAAGCTTTTCTAAGCTTGTATACATGGTTTGGATAGTCCATATTCTCAAACCCGGGAGGTTGTTCTACATATACCTCTTCCTTAATAAACCCATTTAGGAATGCCGATTTAACATCCATTTGATGGAGTTTGAAACCCATATAGGAGGCATACCCTAATAGTATTATAATAGACTCTAACCTAGCAACCGGGGCATATGTTTCATCATAGTCAATTCTTTCAACTTGATTAAGGCCCCTTGCAACTAATCTTGCTTTATTCCTAGTAATATTCCCTTGGTCATCTAGTTTGTTCCTAAAGACCCATCTTGTAGTAATGATGGTGTTTTCATTAGGTCTAGGAACTAACTCCCATACTTGACTCCTTTCAAATTGAGCCAATTCATCTTTCATTGCTAATATCCAATCCGGATCAAGTAATGCATCTTTGATTGTTTTGGGCTCAATTTGAGAAATTAGAGTTATATGACAAGTAGGATCCCTATGAAATGACCTAGTCCTAGCACCTTGAGATAATTCACCCACAATTTGATCTAAAGGGTGATTTTGATGAACTTTTATGGTTCTAGGAGGTGTATTAATTTGAGTTTGATCATAATTAATCTCAATCCATTGCTCATCATCAGAGTCACCTCTTACTCCCCCTTGATTCAATCCTCCCCCTTGATCATTACCCCCTAAGGTTAAATCTTGAAATTGTTGGGTAATTTCTTGATTTTCATTATTAATATCATCATCAATAGGGGATTTCCTAGGGTATGTATTGGAAGTTTCATCAAATTTGACATTTGAAGATTCTTCAATCTTTTGAGTCCTTTTATTGTAAACTCTATACCCTACACTAGTGGATGAGTATGCAACTAGGATTCCCTCATCCGCTTTGGACTCAAACTTACCTAGGTTGTCTTTGGTATTTAAAATATAGACTTTGCATCCAAAGACCTTAAAATAATGAATTATTGGAATTGTACCATTCCACAATTCAAATGGAGTTTTTCCTGAAAACCTATGAATTAATACCCTATTTTGGATATAGCAAGCGGTGTTAACCGCTTCTGCACACAAGTAGCTAGGTAAAGAGTATGCATTAAGCATTGTCCTAGCCTCTTCTTGTAGGGAACGATTTTTCCTTTCTACAACCCCATTTTGTTGGGGTGTTCTAGGACAAGAAACCTCATGCTTGTACCCTTGTTCTAAGCAAAAGGTTGAGAAATTAGAATTCTCAAATTCTCCACCATGATCACTACGGATCCGGTTGATTTTGAGTTTTCTTTCATTTTCTACTCTTTTGCTAAATCCTATGATTATTCCTAGGGTTTCATCTTTATTTTTCAAGAAAAATACCCAAGTAAAACTAGAGAAATCATCAACTATTACTAGGCAATATTTACTACCAATCATAGAAGGGGTACTATGACAATCAAATAAATCCATATGTAAAAGTTCTAAAGGTAAAACGGTACTAAGTAAATTTTTACCTTTGTGTGATGTTTTTGATTGTTTCCCTTCTTGGCATGCATCACACATTTTGTTCTTGAGAAATTTGACTTTAGGCAACCCTTTGACTAACTTCATTTTTGCTATTTTGGCTATGTTCTTCATGTTTATGTGTCCTAGTCTCCTATGCCAAAGCCAACTTTCTTCCTCTTTTGCAATAAGACACTTAGTAGAAGTATTAGTAGCATAAAATAAATCAACATAATATATATTTGATTTCCTAAAACCTACTAACATGCAATCATTTAGAGTTTTGTGTCTTATAAAATATTTTGAGGAATCAAATTTAACATCAAAATTTGCATCACATAGTTGGCTTACACTAAGTAAATTAAATTTCATATTTTTAACCAATAATACTTTATGAATGGCAAGGTTGGGGGATACCTCAATTGTGCCCTTTCCTAAAATCTTAAGTTTGCCGCTATTACAAAATGATACCTTTCCCTTGCTAGTGTGGTTGATAGTGGAGAATTTTCCCTCATCACCAGTCATGTGTTTTGAGAACCCACTATCAACGATCCACAAGCTTGGTTCTTCTACCTATATCACATGAAAAATACAATCCTTAGGTACCCAAATCTTAGGACCACTAGCATCAATTAGAAATTTCTTAGGAACCCAATCCTTTCTACCCTTGCTTGTAATAATGGTTTTTCTACTAACAAGGGATGTAAATGCTACCTCTTTTTCCTTAGGTCTATATCCTATTCCGGCCTTGTTGTAAATAACCCTTTGATCCTTAATTATCATGTCTAGGTATTTAGAACCATTAGTGAATTTTTCTAAGCATGATTTTAAGTTACCTATTTCTTTTCTTAATTCATCATTTTCATCCCTAAGGGTACATGCATCATCATCACTAGATAATTTACTACAAGAAGGTTCTACACTCTTAAGTGATTTCATCTCTACTTTTAAATCCTTAATCCTAGTTTTCAATCTATTCAATGCATTTTGAAGACATGCAATTGTCTTGTAAAGTAAATCTACCCTAGGGAAGTTGTTTACCTCATCATCATCACTTGAAGATGATTCGTCGCTTGAAGAGGAAGATGAGGACTCCTCACTTCAGCTCCCGGCTTCTTCCTCCAATGCCATGAGGGCTAGATTCCGGATGGCATGACATACTTCTTCATCGTCGAAAGATTCCTCCATTCTTAGGGTGTCCCATGTTTGTGCCACCATTGCCTTCTTCTTCTTCTTCTTCTTCTCCTTCTTTTCCTTCTTTTTCTTTTCCTTCTCCTCCTTCTTCTTTAGTTCCGAGCAATTTGGCTTTATATGCCCTTTCTTGTTGCAACCAAAACAAGTTACGTTAGGTATAGAATTTGAACTATTTGAAGACTTACCTCTTGAGGATTGAAACATCCTCCTACATCTTTCTTGGTGAGTTTCCTTGACTTCCCACCAAATTTCTTGACATAGTGAGCCACCTCGCTTGCCAATATCTCATCTTCACTACTTGATGAGTCTTCCTTGGATTCGGATGAGGAGGACACTTCTTTCTTCTCCTTCTTCTTTTTGTCCTTCTTTCCTACAAAAAGAGCTAGACCCTTCTCTTTGGATGAAGTGTTAGCTTGTTCATGTAATTGAAATCCATAAAATAGCTCATCTACCTTAACCAAAGAGAGATCCCTAGAGACCTTATAGGCATCTACCATTGAAGCCCATAAGGTTGTTCTAGGGAAAGCTTGGAGCACATACCTTACAAGGTCTCGGTTGTCGACCTTCTCACCTATAACATGTAGTCTGTTGACTACTTCTTTGAAGCGACCATGCATTTGGCTCACGGTCTCATTGGTCTTCATGGAGAAGCTTTGAAGTTGGGCAATTAGGAGATCTCTCTTGGCCCATCTTGTTTCCTTGGATCCTTCGTTGAGCTCTATCAACTTTTCCCAAAGCTCTTTTGCCGATTCAAATGGCCCCACCTTGCTTAATTGCTCTTTTGACAAACCACATTGATGTGTGGTTGTTGCCTTGGCATTGGCTTGAGACTTCTTGGCCATGTCTCTCGTCCAATCTTTCGTCGGTATGGGTGCTCCGTGTTCATCGACTGAATTCTTGAAACCATCTACAACACTTAACCAATTCTCAATATAATTCATTAAGTAATACTCCATCCTACCTTTCCAATAGCCAAAGTCGTTGCCGTCGAAGAATGGAGGCCTCACGTGCTATACCCCTCTTGGAAAGCCATTTTTGCTCCGGTTGATTGTTAGATCTTCCGATGCGATCCGGGCTCTGATACCACTTGTTGGTGATCGATTTGAAGCTAGAGGGGGGGTGAATAGCTTGTTTTTCGTCTCTACAAAAATATTAGCGGAAGCACAACAAAAATAACAATAACACAAATGAAAAACACGCTAACACGATTCTTTTACGTGGTTCGGAGATAGCGCACCTACTCCACGGTGATCCTTGAGGTGGATCAACCCTAATCAAAATCACTATGAAGCTTTCCTTTACAACAATCCTCCTCTTCTTACAAAGAATGATACTTAAGCTTAGAGAGAGGAGGGGATTTGAAATCACTAGAAAGCTTGAAAACTCGTGGGGGCTCGAGAATATTATCAGAGAATAAGCATTAACCCCAAAAACCTCCACCAACCCTCATTTTATAGAGAGAAGGCTAATTACAACATCACCGATCGGTTAATGACTATTCATGAGTCGCTTCAGATTCTCATCACCGATCGGGATCCATTCCATCAACTTAATCGATGGAGTGATCGGGCCGAAAGTGATCACAAAGCCACAATTTGAGTGTGACTCCACTCGCGGCTCAGAGGTTATCTTGATCACCGACCGCCACTACGAGGCCGATCGATCGCACATCACCGACTTCCATGATCAAAGCAATAATCGATTGTCAGGGTTTCATCCTTGTTAGTAATATATGAGAGATGTCCTAAGGCAATCGCCTTATGTATGAACCATTTATATGATAAATGAAGATTCACTATTTGAGTATACATGTTTTATGTATTTGATTGGATCTTAAACTCATTTACTAAATGTCCACGATACGATTCACAGCATGAGAGAATTTGTGATTGGATCACAACTAGTGAGTATCTCTACATGTGTAATTGTGATGTATCGGAATTATCCCTAGTCGATGAATTGATGGATTTGGACACCATCAATTCTGTCGAGACTAGCACAAGGTATACTCCTTGGTATATCCAAGTAGTTGATTCTCACTGGTTGGAGACATTGTGATGTCCGGAGTTAATCGTGGATGCTAGTTATGGTAACTAGTTCATTGGAGTGACCAGCCGTAAGACTTCATATGGTTCTCTGCATATATAGATATGTCAATGAAGTTCTTACTGTAGCTTAAGTGCGATGTTCCTTTGACTTGCAGTATTCAAGTCATCTTGATCATGGAGACTTATGCTTTGACATCTTAAGCAAACATCTCTAAGGAGATGTGGACTCGGGATGATTGGGTATAAGTCGAAGTGATCGAAGGTGTTTGAATAGCCTATAAAGGATTCACCACTCCTTGCGAGGAGATGTATACCCATGGCCTCTCGTCGGATTGTTACTAAAGACTTTGGCCAAAGCATTACATGTTTAGAGTAAGGTACTCTTCGATACATGTGGAGTAACTAGAATCCGTAGGATGAGGAAATGATACTTGGGCTAGGTGTGACGTAGTCAGTCTAGTGGGGACTGACACCATAGACCATGTCCTGAACCAAGTGGGTATAAGATGAGTGAAGGGAATGGGGCACGAATCATTCGAGCTGCTGAAGGGTTTCAGAAATAGTTCTGGATCAACCGTTGATCTTTTCGGTTAATTGGGGATCATGATGTACTACTAGGTGCCACTCATGATCGTTCTATAATTAATGGTTAATTATAGACGGCCAACATAAACCGAGAACCTATTTGGTCACACGCACAACGAGCGTAATCCAAAGGATTTAAAATGAGCTTGAGAATGAGATTCTTAGACCGAGAGAAACTATGTTTGGTTGGACCAAACATGGAGTGAGCATGAAATCGTTTCAGGCGCAATGGAAGCGTGGATGAGCCGTGTCTTATGAAGACATAATGGATGGACCAAAATGGTTTGGTTCTAATCCAATGGAGGAGAATAAACCAAAGGGTTTGGTTTATTTTAAACGAATGAACCAAAAGTTGGTTCGGTTCGTTTTAACTTAAAATAAACCATCATGGTTTGGTTTATTTTAACTTATCTTAATGGAGCGGGTTAACGGGCCTAATGGTTATGATCCAATAGCCATTAAGAGAATTAGTTCTCTATAAAAGAGGGCTTAAGGGATAATTAAGCCCTAATACAAAAAAACCCCTTGCCCTATGGTTGCCGCCCACTCCTTGAGTTGAGCGGCGCCAACCTCCTTGCCCGCCAAGCTTGTGCCTTCTCCGTCCATCTCCCCGTCAAGCGCCTATCACCTCCACCAAAGCTGTCTAGTTTTCTGGACAGCTTGTTCTCCTCTCGTCGGAGCGTCGTTTGGACGATGGTTAGAGCTCCGACAGTAGCTAAATTACTGGGGATTCGATCTCCGGTAATCCTCTGAGGTGGAGGACGAAGGATTCGTCAATTGGTTGACGAATACCTCTCCGGAGAAGCGAGTTTTGAGAACTCGTATTAGGATCCGAATTTGGATTCGGATCGTGATCATCTCTCGATCACGTCGTCTTCAACACGAGGCTAGTAACCCGTACGAAGACGAAGCTCGTGGATTAGCGAAGTCATCCCGAGGAACTCGGCGTGGATACGGATAGAGACGATTCTAGCGAGGATCGTTCCGGTTGATGCCGTTCCCGCTACACGTCATACGAAAGGTATAACGTAGATAAATTTCCTTTTATTGCAAATTTAAATTTACAGTTATGTCTACACTTGTTGTAATATGCATGCGTGTGTTGTGTGTATTGTAATAAATGTAGATTTATTATTTTTATTGCTTCCGCTGTGTTCATGTTCTGAAACATGATCGAACACACACACCAGTGATCGGAAACCAATGATGGTATCAGAGCCCAGGTTGTGTTTCGACATAATCGTAAAAATGGTTTTGCGATAGTCATAATGTATTTCTGGAAATTTTCTAATTTTGGAAATTTAGAAGTATTTATGGAAAATTTTCAATTTTGGAAAGTCTAGAAGTATTTATGGAAATCTTCCACTTTTGGAAAGTTGGAAGTATTTATGGAAATTGATATTTTCCATAAATAAAATATTTGATTAGATTCTAGAAATTTGTTTCCTAATTTAATCATGATTTGATTTGGGAAATCAAATCTTAAAATATTTTATTTCCATAAGTAGTTTTAATGATTTAGGAAATTTGTTTCCTAAATAGATTTTCCTTAATCAAATAATTCCATGAATAAAATATGTGATTAGATTTGGAAATTTGTTTCCTAATTTAATTATGATTTGATTTGGAGAATCAAATCTTAAACATATTTTATTTCCATAAATAGTTATGACATATAAGGAAATTATATACATGACATAATTGTATGTCATGTAATTGCATTAGATGCATAACATTATGCCATGCGTGTCGTGACATGTAGATGTATGCCATGTATGCCATGCCATGTAGATAATAGTTATTTGCATGCAAAGAGGATGAGACATAAAAACCCTTAAACAATATTAAAGCCTACACCTTCCATTAATATGGTTAGAACCAGAGTTCCGTTTCTTGTTTGGGTTGTTGGACTCTCTCCAAGCCCGGCTCGAACCCGAACATGTTCAAACCATGGAATAGTTTAATACTAATATGGTAAGAGTCAGAGGTCAATCGTTAGCTTTGGTTGTTGGACTCTCTCCAAGCTGGGCTAATTGGTTGAATGCGCTCTAACCATATTAAAACTATTTCCCGATTAATGGGTTGGCTTTAACCTGGAGCATCGGCTTGTTGGACTCTCTCCAAGGTCGATGTAAAGGGAGGTGAAGTTGGGTGCTATGCATATGATGCATACTTGTTAATGTGTTAACAACCCGATGTATGTGTGAACATTCAATTAGTTGATAGCACATTGTGATAGTTGCATATACGTGATATGCAATCGGTATAGTTGATACCTACCGTCGTAGTTATGAATGGCTTGTTGGACTCTCTCCAAGGTTGTTCATAACTATGATGGATATCAGCCCATTCGGAGATGGACCTACGATCTCCCGAAGTGATTTTGGGGTTTTTGAAATTCGAAAAATGAATGGGATTTATAAATGTATATTGATGCATTTTAAAAATCATTTTCTCATATATGCTCGTTTTGTATTTCTAAAATTGATCATGTTGTCTTTTAATTTGCATTCCATTTTGGATTCGAATAAATTGTCTGGGCCGAACTTCTTGGACTGGCTTAGAAACTTGAGAATTGTTCTCAAGGTGAAAAGCTTGCGTATGTCCTCGAAGCGCCTCTTCCCGCCCATCCTAGTGACGATGCAACTCCGGACCAATTGTTGGTCTATCAAAAACATGTGACTGATTCTGAACTGACAAGTTGCATCATGCTAGCCGCGATGGAACCCAAGCTACGAAAGCAGCATGAGCATATGGATGCTCATATCGTAGTCCTTCATCTTTATGAGTTGTTTGATAAGCAAGTGAGATTCGAAAGGTTCGAAGTCTCCAAGCTCCTCTTCACCTCTGAGATGCAAGAAGGTTCATCACGTAGTCTTGCTCAACATCTTTGAAGACTGTGGAGTCTTCTGAGAAGCATGAGCAGGGGACGGTGCTATTAGTTGATTCCTCGAAGAAAGGTTCTAAGAGGAAGTCAAAGGAACATCAAAAGGGAAAGAAGAGAAAGGCTAAGAAGATAGAACTAGCACAAAAGGAAACTTGCCATCATTATGGAAAGGAGAGCCATTTGCGAAGAAAGTGCAAGATTTATCTTGAGTCTGTGAAGAATAATAAGGCATCGGATGCCCCATCTTCTTCAGATATCTTCATTATTGATTGTCATTCTATTTCCTCAAACATTTGGGTATTGGATACTGGGTGTGGCTCACATATATGTAATGACATACATGGGCTAAGGAATAGAAGAAGACTCGTCAAGGGAGAGTCAAATTTGTGTGTTGGGAATGGAGCAAAGGTTGCTGCAGTCGCCATTGGAACACATTTGTTGAAACTCCCTACAGGACTTGTCTTAGAACTGGACAATTGATTTTATGTTCCTTCGTTGATAAAGAACATCATTTCTATTTCTTGTTTAAATAGAAATGGGTACCATTTGACTTTTAGTAACAATTGTTGTTACATAACTTTGAATGGAGTTCTTTATGGGACTGGAACTTTAAGCAATGGTGTTTATACGTTGGACGTATCCAGTGACATCTTCAATATCGAAGCGAGCAACACGCGTGCTCAAAAGGATAATCAAATAGACTCCTATATGTGGCATGGTCGTCTTGGCCATGTAAGCAAGAAACGCATGTCCGAATTACACAAATGTGAAATTCTGGAATCGTTTGAATTGGATTCATACGATACATGTGAATCATGCTTAAAAGGCAAGATGACTAAGTTACCTTTTACTGGAAAAGGTGAACGAGTGGAAGAGTTACTAGGTCTAATACATACTGATGTATGTGGACCTATGTCAACTCAAGCTTTAGGAGGCTATAGCTACTTCATTACCTTCACCGATGATCACTCACGGTTTGGGTATGTGTTCTTGATGAAACACAAGTCTGAAGCCTTTGAAAGGTTCAAAGAATTCATAAATGAAGTAGAGAAACAACATGACAAGAGTATTAAAATACTTCGATCGGATCGAGATGGTGAATACTTAAGTCAAGAGTTTCTTGATTATCTAAGAGACAATGGTATATTGTCTCAATGGACTCCGCCATATACACCATAGCATAATGGTGTATCTGAGAGGCGTAACCGGACCTTGTTGGACATGGTCAGGTCAATGATGAATCATGCGACTCTTTCCAAGTCCTTTTGGGGCTATGCACTTCAGACAGTTGTTTACTTGTTAAACAGAATGCCCACCAAGGTAGTCTCAACTACTCCATATGAGATATGGAATAGTAAGAAACCTCATGTATCTTACTTGAAGATATGGGGTTGTTCTGCTTATGTGAAGTGGACTGTATCAGACAAATTGGATGCTAAGTCTGATAAATGTCTATTTATTGGATACCCTAAGGAAACTAGGGGTTACCAATTCTATCATCCTGTGGAACAAAAGGTGTTTGTTTCAAGGCATGTTGTGTTTCTAGAGAAAGAGTTTCTCTTGCAAGAAAACAATAGGAGTGTCGTCGAGCTTGAGGAGGCTCGAGATACTCAAATAGACATTAATGAGATACCTGGTGAAGCACAACAGCCGACAACTCATAGTGATGAGCAATCGGCTGGACCTATTGTAACACCACATCTTCGTAGATCTGGTAGAACACGCAATATTCCTGAGAGATATGGATTTCTCGTAAGTGAATCGAACGATGTGTTACTCATTGATGATGAGGAGCCTACCAGTTATAAAGAAGTGCCGACAAGTTCAGAAAGGGATAAATGGCTTGGTGCCATGAAGTCGGAAATGGATTCCATGTATGAAAACCAAGTTTGGAACTTGGTTGACCCACCTGAAGGCATAAAGTCTATAGGGTGCAAGTGGGTTTTCAAGAAGAAAACCAACATGGATGGTAATGTGATTACCTATAAGGCTAGATTGGTGGCGAAAGGATATCGTCAAAAGAAAGGTGTTGATTATGACGAAACCTATTCGCCTATAGCTATGCTTAAATCCATTCGAATGCTCCTGGCCATAGCGGCTCATTATGTTTATGAGATATGGCAGATGGATGTGAAAACAACTTTCCTTAATGGAAACCTGCTCGAGGACGTGTATATGATACAGCCTGAGGGTTTCACATCGGTTGATAAAACCAAGGTATGCAAATTGCGACGGTCCATTTATGGATTGAAGCAAGCATCCAGGAGCTGGAATATCCGTTTTGATGAGACAATCAAAAAGTTTGATTTCTCACAAAATCCAGACGAACCTTGTGTGTACAAGAAGGTTAGTGGGAGTGCAGTCGTGTTCCTAGTATTGTATGTCGATGACATACTACTTATAGGAAACGATGTTTCAATCTTACAGTCAGTGAAGGTTTGGTTATCCAAGACATTCTCCATGAAAGACCTGGGAGAAGCAACATACATCATCGGGATTAAGATCTATAGAGATAGATCGAAACGGTTGCTTGGTCTTTCGCAGTCTACATATATAGACCGAGTGCTAAAGAGGTTTAGCATGTCGGAATCCAAGAAAGGTTTCCTACAAATCAGGCATGGGGTACACCTTTCGAAGTCTATGTGTCCGCGCACAGAGGACGAGAGGATTTGCATAAGTAAGATTCCCTATGCATCCGCAATAGGATCTATCATGTATGCTATGTTATGTACGAAACTCGATGTATCATATGCTCTGAGTGTCACGAGCAGATACCAGTCTGATCCAGTAATGGATCATTGGGTGACTGTTAAGACGATCCTTAAGTACTTAAGAAGAACTAAGGATGCGTTCCTAATATATGGAGAAGGGTACATGGTGATACGTGGGTATATGGATGCCAGCTCCAGACAGACAAGGATGATTTCATGTCTCGGTCTGGGTATGTATTCACCTAGAATGGAGGCGCAATAAGTTGGAAAGGTTCCAAGCTTGACACTATAGCGGATTCTGCCACTAAGACAGAATACAATGCAGCTTTGGAAGCAGCAAAGGAAGCGGTTTGGATCAAAAGTTCATCTCTGAACATGATGTGGTCTCATCAATGATCCAAACATGTGCTTCGCCGCTATCATCTTATCAGAGAGATCATCAGTAGGAACAAAATACAAATCGAGAAAATTCCCACTAAAAGGAACTTAGCGGATCCCTTGACTAAGGCATTACCTCAAAATAAGTTTGAGGGTCATGTTCGAGCTTATGGTATTGGATATAGTAGCGATTGGCATTAGGCCAAGTGGGAGTCTGTTAGTAATATATGAGAGATGTCCTAAGGCAATCGCCTTATGTATGAACCATTTATATGATAAATGAAGATTCACTATTTGTGTATACATGTTTTATGTATTTGATTGGATCTTAAACTCATTTACTGAATGTCCACGATACGATTCACAGCATGAGAGAATTTGTGATTGGATCATAACTAGTGAGTATCTCTACATGTGTAATTGTGATGTATCGGAATTATCCCTAGTCGATGAATTGATGGATTTGGACACCATCAGTCGATTACTAGCCGAGTATACTCCTTGGTATATCCAAGCAGCTGATTCTCACTGGCTGGAGACATTGTGATGTCCGGAGTTAATCATGGATGCTAGTTATGGTAACTAGTTCATTGGAGTGACCAGCCGTAAGACTTCATATGGTTCTCTGCATATATAGATATGTCAATGAAGTTCTTACTGTAGCTTAAGTGCGATGTTCCTTTAACTTGCGGTATTCAAGTCATCTTGATCATGGAGACTTATGCTTTGACATCTTAAGCAAACATCTCTAAGGAGATGTGGACCCGGGATGATTGGGTATAAGTCGAAGTGATTAAAGGTGTTTGAATAGCCTATAAAGGATTCACCACTCCTTGCGAGGAGATGTATACCCATGGCCTCTCGTCGGATTGTTACTAAAGTCTTTGGCCAAAGCATTACATGTTTAGAGTAAGGTACTCTTCGATACATGTGGAGTAACTAGAATCCGTAGGATGAGGAAATGATACTTGGGCTAGGTGTGACGTAGTCAGCCTAGTGGGGACTAACACAATAGACCATGTCCTGAACCAAGTGGGTATAAGATGAGTGAAGGGAATGGGGCACGAATCATTCGAGCTGCTGAAGGGTTTTAGAAATAGTTCTGGATCAACTGTTGATCTTTTCGGTTAATTGGGGATCATGATGTACTACTAGGTGTCACTCATGATTGTTCTATAATTAATGGTTAATTATAGACGGCCAACATAAACCGAGAACCTATTTGGTCACACGCACAACGAGCGTAATCCGAAGGATTTAAAACGAGCTTGAGAATGGGATTCTCAGACCGAGAGAAACTATGTTGTGTTGGACCAAACATGGAGCGAGCATGAAATCGTTTCAGGCGCAATGGAAGAGTGGATGAGCCGTGTCTTATGAAGACATAATGGATGGACCAAAATGGTTTGGTTCTAATCCAATGGAGGAGAATAAACCAAAGGGTTTGGTTTATTTTAAACGAATGAACCAAAAGTTGGTTCGGTTCGTTTTAACTTAAAATAAACCATCATGGTTTGGTTTATTTTAACTTATCTTAATGGAGCAGGTTAACAGGCCTAATGGTTATGATCCAATAACCATTAAGAGAATTAGTTCTCTATAAAAGAGGGCTTAAGGGATAATTAAGCCCTAATAAAAAAAACCCCTTGCCCTAAGGTTGCCGCCCACTCCATTGAGGGAGCTCTCGGCGCCAACCCTAAACCGCCGGCCATTGCTCCTCCAACCGGCGTCCAGAAGGCTTCTTCCTTCCCCCTCGCCAGCGTCGAGCTGCTGCCGGTTAGTGCTCCAGTGATCTCCTTCAAGTTTGACATTAAGGTGAGCTCTATCTCCCTTGGTTGGCCGGCGCCTATCACCTCCACCAAAGCTGTCCAGTTTTCTGGACAGCTTGTTCTCCTCTCGTCGGAGCGTCGTTTGGACGACGGTTAGAGCTCCGACAGAGGCTAACTTACCGGGGATTCGATCTCTGGTAATCCTCTGAGGTGGAGGATGAAGGATTCGTCAATTGGTTGACGAATACCTCTCCGGAGAAGCGAGTTTTGAGAACTCGTATTAGGATCCGAATTTGGATTCGGATCGTGATCATCTCTCGATCACGTCGTCTTCAACACGAGGCTAGTAACCCGTACGAAGACGAAGCTCGTAGCTTAGCGAAGTCATCCCGAGGAACTCGGCGTGGATACGGATAGAGACAATTCTAGCGAGGATCGTTCCGGTTGATGTCGTTCCCGCTACACGTCATACGAAAGGTATAACGTAGATAAATTTCCTTTTATTGCAAATTTAAATTTACGGTTATGTCTACACTTGTTGTAATATGCATGCGTGTGTTGTGTGTGTTGTAATAAATGTAGATTTATTATTTTTATTGCTTCCGCTGTGTTCATGTTTACGAAACATGATCGAACACACACACGCCACGGTGCCGGAAACCCAACAATCCTGACTCAGTCAAGCACCTAACCAGTCGACTGATACTCATCAAGTATGAGAAATTCATACTTGATTTCACCCCCTAGACCTAGACTCAACCTTCTAGCTCTTCCTTGAGCCTTGCGCCTCCAGGATCCCTCCAAGCCCACGACTTGTTCATCCTTTGCACTTTGCTTCCAAGAGCTTCTTTT
The DNA here is from genome assembly GCA_025175895.1 of Wurfbainia villosa. Taxonomy (NCBI): domain Eukaryota; kingdom Viridiplantae; phylum Streptophyta; class Magnoliopsida; order Zingiberales; family Zingiberaceae; genus Wurfbainia; species Wurfbainia villosa. Next base: position 27,297,530 of record CM045994.1, read on the forward strand.
GGTTTTGTCATGTCTTGAGTTTCCCTTTGCCAAAGCTTGCTTGGACTTTACGCCGCCAAGTCTACATGCTTGGACTTACGCTGCCAAGACTTGCCTTTGGACTTCCTTTGCCAAGGTCCGTTTAGACTTAATGCCGCCAAGACAACATGCTTGGTCTTATGCCGCTAAACCTTTACCTTGGACTTCTCTTGCCAAAATCATACTTGGACTTTGCCTTTACCAAGTCTTCATACTTGGATTTCCCTGTCACTTGAACATGGTAACAATTAGATCACAAATTGTTGCCTAACTTAGATGATTATCCAAACATCAAAACATATAAAATGCTTGGGGCATTGTTGCACCAACACACATGATAAGTCCATGATGATGTGGAACATCATCATTGGCTTGCCCACATGCCATTTCACCAAGACATGGCAATTGGTCAAGTCAAAATTGACCATTCATCTTCCCTCTCAAATCAAGTCAAACTTGACCTCTTATCTCCCATGGTAGATCAAATCTAACCACTTGATTCAAGTCAATTTGATTTAATGAATCTCTATTCATTAATTTAAATTGACTCAATGAATCAAATCAAAATTAGACTCATTCAACACTTGAATCAAATTGAGTCTAAGTCATTTAGTCTAATTTGGATTACTCTTAATCCAATTTGGTTCATCCCATGAACCTAATCCTCATGGTTCATCATATAAACCTAATCTCCATCTAATTTCCTTTGTGTGTGACCCTATAGGTTCTTGTAACATTGGCAATGCTCCTAAACCGATTTAAGAACACAAGCAATGAGCGGTATCTAGTAACACATCATTGCTACCCAAGTTACAAGAATGTTGAGCTCTAACATCACCTTTGTGACTACTAATTGTGACTCTCACAATATGTGACAATGTCCCCCTATCCTTGACATCTAGATTGACCAATTGAGGGATAGACCGTGTCATCCTCGGTACAATCTATATCTTGAACTCCAAGTAGACTCACTCTAATCAAATGAGCTCAATATCTCATATTGACTCATTTGGGCATGACCATGCACTTCGTGGTCTCACTCTATCAAGAATAATGATGTCACTCCCGTCATATAGGAGGGATAGATCTCATCTACATCACTCACATCCCTCCACATAATTTGTTACAAACCCAGTAATCGCCTTTATAGTCCACCCATTTACGGGTGATGTTTGACGAAGCCAAAGTATGCAACTTCTTATATAGGAAACCATGGTGACTTCAGGTCTAAGGACTAATAGTCATACTAATAGCCATATGAGAAAGTATATGACAGTCATATAATGATCCATGATACTTTCTCATGGCGGGTTATTCAGTATACATTCTCCAATGCATAACCATGTGTCAACTTGATGTCTCATATCCATGACTTGTGAGATCAAGTCATCGACCTACATGCTAGTCTCTACGCATTAACATTGTCCCTAAATGTTAATGCTTGACTAGGAATGATTAAGAGTAGTGTTCTCTATATCATCTCATTATCGATTCAACCAATAGATTGATATAGATAAGAACCTACTACTCAAGGACATTATTATACTTAGTTTTTTGGCACCAATACAAGTAAATATAATAACCATGCCTTTATAAATAGGAATATGATACAATAAAGTCCATACAACAATCATCACATGATTGACTCTAGGGCTTTCACTAACACTTTCTTGGAGTTTTGCACGCTAAAACGATCCATAATAGTGTCTATGTATGAAGCTTGAGATAAGAACAACATCCTTTTCCTGTGATCCCTTATAACCTTGATCCCAAGGATGTGTCCCACTTCTCCCAAGTCCTTCATATCAAACTGTTTGGACAACCATACCCTTACGTCTGATAATACCTTGATATTGTTGCCAATTAGCAAAATGTCATCTACATATAGTATAAGAAATACCACTACGTTTCCGTCACATCTCTTGTATACACAAGACTCATCCGGACATTGAATAAATCCATAAGACTGGATTACCTCATCAAAGTGGATGTTCCAAGACCTCGAAGCTTGCTTCAATCCATAAATGGACCAATTAAGCTTGCACACAAGATGCTCTTTTCCCTTTGTAATGAATCCCTCTGGTTGCTTCACATAGATGTTTTCCTCAAGACTTCCATTAAGGAAAGATGTCTTGACATCCATTTGTCATACCTCATAATCCATATTAGCAGCAATGCATAAGAGAATCCGGATAGACTTAAGCATGACTACCAGTGAAAAGGTCTCCTCATAATCGATAACCTCTTTTTGAGTATTCCCTTTCGCAACAAGCCTCGCTTTGAAGGTTTCAACCTTCCCGTCAATTCCTCTTTTTCTTTTGTAGATCCACTTGCATCCAATAGTTTTTACACGATCGGGTGGTTCTACTAGCTCCCAGACCTGATTTGAATCCAAAGATTCAATCTCAATATTCATTGCACTTTGCTAAGATACTGCATCCTTATCTTGGATTGCCTCGTCATATATCCAGGGATCAGGTTCATGTTCGCCAGGGATCAAATCAGAAGATTCTCCCAAGAACATGAATCTATCAGGCTATCTCACAACCCTCCCACTACGACGAGGTATCACCTGTGTATCCTCTGTGACACACGGTGCAGTGACTTGTGGTATATCCTCTTGTACCGGTGGTACTGAAGAAGTGACTTCCCCTTTCAATTCCTCCAGAACAATCTTACTCATGGGCTTGTGGTTCATCACATAGTCTTCCTCTAGAAATCTGGCGTTCGTGTTAATGATCACCCTCTGATCTCTAGGACTATAAAACAAATCACTTTTTGTTGCTCTAGGATAGCCAACAAACATGCGTACTTATGTACGAGGTTCCAACTTTCCAGCATCTACCTTCAGCACATGTGATGGACTCTCCCAAATCCGAATATGTCTCAGACTAGGCTTTCGCCCAGTCCACAATTCTGTGAGAGTAGAAGGCACTGATTTAGATGGTACTAAGTTCAGAATATTCGCTGTCGTATCTAGAGAATATCCTCAGAATGAATCTGGCAACTCAGAATAACTCATCATCGATATAACCATCTCTATAAGAGTCCTATTCCTTCGCTCTGCTACACCATTCTACTGGGGTGTGCCAGGTGCAGACAATTGGGATTGAATCCCAGTCTTTGATAAGTAGTTCCTAAACTCTCCCAAGAGGTACTCACCACCACGATCAGATCGTAGTGTCTTGATACTTTTACCTTGATGTTTCTCCACATCAGCCTTGAATTCTTTTAACTTGTCAAAGCATTCAGACTTGCGGTGCATCAAGTAAATGTATCCATATCTCGAATAATCGTCTATAAAAGAGACGAAATACTCAAAACCACCTCTAGCCTGGATAGACATAAAACCACACAAATCAGAATGAACCAATTCCAACACATCTTTGGCTCTATACCCCTTGGCCTTAAAAGGTCTCTTGGTCATTTTACCCTCCAAGCAAGATTCGCAGGTTGGGAAATTTTCCACCACTAATGAACCAAGAGGTCAATCAGCTATCAACCTTTGAATTCTACTTCGGTTAATATGACCAAGTCTAAGATGCCAAAGATATGTTTGGTTCATCTTCAAAGGTTCTTTTCTCTTATTGGAATTAGAAGATGAGTTATTAACTTCTATATGCATCGTGGGAGCTTTTGGTTCAAGTGTATATAAATTTTCTATCAATGCACCCGAACAGATAATCTCCCCATTCCTTTTTATAACAACTCTGTCATTAAAAGAAATAGAATATCCATCCATAAACAATTTAGAAACCGAAATTAAATTCTTTCTAAATAAAGGTACATAAAGGCAATTCTTAAGAACCAAAACTTTATTTTTCTCAAAAGATAAATAAACATCTCCCACTGCAACAGCCACCACCTTTGTGGCATCGCCCAAGTATACGACAATCTCCCCCTCAGCTAGTCGTCTGGTTTCCTAGAACCCCTGCAAAGTATTGCAGACATTATCAGTGGCTCCCGTATCTACACACCAGGTGCTGGTAGATAACACCGCTAAACATGTTTCAAAGACTAGACCAAAAGATATATCTTTGTTCTTCTTGTGGTTGGGGCAGTCCTTCTTCCAGTGTCAAGTTTACTTACAAGTGAAGGACTTGCCTTTCGGCTTCTTCACTCCTACCTGAGTTCCTCCCACCGCCTTTGCCCAAGCTTGTTTCTTCTTCTTCTTGCCTTTCAGCTTAGAAGTAGAAACCTTTTGGGTAACCATGGCTTGCGCCTGAGCACTCTGACGAAATAGCCCCTCTACCGCCTGGAGTTCTGTTAGAAGCTCCGCCAATGTATACAACCTCTTGTTCATGTTGTAGTTCAGGTGAAACTGCTCAAAACTCCTAGGTAGAGACTGGAGAATGATATCGACCTGGGTTTCCCCATTGATCTCAGCTCCGAAGACTTCTAGCTCATTCAAATGAGCCATCATCTTGAGAACATAATCCCTCACGAGTGTTCCCTCGATCATGGTGGTCGTCATCAAGTTCCTCATGGCTTCCTGCCTAGCAGCCCGATATTGGTGTCCGAAAAGCACTTTGGGATTGAGCATCATGTCATAAGCAGTGAGCATGGTTGATGCTGATGTTGCAGTACATTTGACATAGATGCAAAAATATAACACTGCACCATCTCATCGGCCTTAATCCACTTCTTATAACTCTCGTTCTCCTTTTCCCCAGAATCATCCGTAGGCTCAGGAGGGCACTCTTCGAGGAGTACACATTTGTATTCCTCAGCAGTCAAGACAATGTCAAGATTCCTATTCCAATCAACATAATTGGGTCCAGTAAGTTTATTTTCTTTCAGTATCACAGCAGGATGGTTAAAAGTCATTTTGAAAGAATACCTAAGAATAACATAGATTAAAACATTATATTTCAAAAAATTATTGATTCCTCAAACAATAAAATTTTAAAATTAACCAGCACCTCAAAACACCGAGAATGTCGTATGCCACGATAGTGTGGACGTATACGAATTCTACAATTATAAGAGGAGGTTTTACCCATTAATTTTACTATCTTGTCAACCTAACTTTTTGACAAGTAAAATTAATAGTTGGTTCCTCTTCGGCCCTACAAATAAAAGCGGTGCCTCCGATGGGGAGGATACTTATATTTGTATCTAAGTATTCACCATTACTCGGTACCAAAGTAATTATCTCAGGTTATGTGCCTTCCGATGGGGAAGTACACATGCTCCTTAATAATTTCCTATAACCATATTCGACCTTGTGATCCACAAACAAACTCATCCATTGGGAAGGAAGGCACTCAGAGCCAATGCGCAAGTTTGTTTGCATCACATGTCATATCGTAATGGAGGTCATGGGAATTTATAAAAATATCCCTCTCCCACTTAGTAATTTAAAATTGAGGAATTTTCTAGCCTACGACATGCATATCAAACAATAAGCAATAAACATAAAAAATAAATATTTTCCAACTATTATAGCTTTTGTCTTCAATATGTCTCCCGTCGTATCGCCATCTCGTCCGCTCCTCCCTACGCCATGTACAAGCCATCCGGAGATCCGAGCCAAGAATAATCTATTTTAATTTACATCCATCGATCCTATACTCCACGAGGGAGTGTAGATGAAATCTAGATCGAAAGTAAACTAAAATAAAAAGAGTGACTAAACAATGCCGTATCTAATTACAAAAATTAAATACTAGCCTCGTCAACCCCGAGGATTCAACAAAATATACAATTACACACATATAATCACATACACACATATGACCATAATAGTTGGATCCTATGTCTGCAACCAAAGAGTTAACCTACGCACATCCTACTATTATCCGGCACATATAATATATGAAAAGTGCATAAAAGCAACCGAATCCTAAACACACAAAATCGGAAATCGTGACTCTGATACCACTTGAAGGTAGGAAACTTCGCTTCCCACATCAACTTGGTTGCTTGTTCATGGCGATCCCTTCTACGTCCCCGGATAAAAAAATTTATCCTTGACAAGAGGGATTACCCAAGCTACCATTTCATCGACGTTCTATTTGATTAGAGTTGTCACTTGAACAAACTTGTTGTTCAAGCCACCAACCTCTATTCTACGAATAGACGCGGAATAGACGATGTACGGATCACCGAGTTTGGTGTTTATATTCGGGGTCCAAGTTATTTTAGCCATAAAAACAGAATACACAACATGTATATGATTGAAAAACAATTATAGACATGTTACAAAAGAAAATAGACAAGTGTTATACCTCTCGATCTTCTATTGTATATCCTTACTCCTTTTGGACATCGTGTGGGCGAAGATCTTCCAAAAGTCGAAGCTTCTAGATCACCAATCTTCCTATCCTTGTTCTCTCCGAACAAAGAAATATCAATAACAAAACTCTTCCTCTCCTTGCTTGCGCCAACCACCAAGCACCAACTTGGTGTGCGCCGGCCAAAGGAATCGATGAAGGAGATGGATGCCGGCCAAGAGCTCCAAGGGAAGACCCTAATCTTTGTTTCCACCGGCCAAGGAGAAGAGAAAGAGGGATTGAACGCCAGCCAAGGAGAGGAGAAGGAAGACTTGGGCGCTGGCCAACAACAAGAAGAAGAAGAGAAAGGAAATTCTTTCCTTAATTGAGGCCGCCCAACCCCCTTGCTCCTTTCCGCCAAAAACCCTAGCCCCTCCCTTGATTCTAATTTTTTCTCTACGCCAACCCTAACCTTCTCCTTTTATAGAGTTATGGATAAGCCTTGTTTTAATATCCGCCATTGGTTCCAGGGATTTAATCTCAACCGTCGGATCTAGAGATTTAATCTCAATCGTTGGATCTAGAGATTTAATCTCTACCGTTGGATCTAGAGTTTCGTTTTCAACCATTGGATCTAGGATTCATGAGGTTTTAATAGGCTACAATAGGGACCATGAGGAGGAGTTGGATCTTGGCCACCCAATGGATCAAGCCCACATAAAGTCTGATCCATTAATAATAATCCAATCCACTTAAAGATTATCATTGATCTATCTCACCAACCCCCATAAGTTAATATGGGCTCCATACATTATTTGTACAATTATCTCCCCGTGTTTAAGATCTCGAATGTCCGTCAATTAATTAATTTACTGACAATCAATTAATCAACATCTAACTCCATGAGTAGTACCACTCAACCTTATCATCATACCGGACCAAGTCCACTTGTAGGGTTTACATGATGAACCTTATGAGCTCCTCAAGGGGACATCATCATCCTAATATATAGGACACAGTTTCCTCCTATAATTAACGGCACACCATATAAATAATATCATTTCCCAACTTACCAAGCCTATCGATTTAATCTATAAATCTCGCCCATTGGTAAATCAAAGAAATGAATACTAAGTATATGTGCCCGTTATTATATCGGGATTAAGAGCATGTACAATATAATATCTGAGGTCCGATTCGATTATGTAGTCAGCAATAAATCGAATCATCTCTAAGTCGATCCTACTCAATGCACACAAAGTGTACTAATGTGATTCTATGGTCAAGACAAACCAATACCAAATCACACTACTACCATACCAATGGTTTGTCCAAAGCCATCTAGGTTGTGAGCCTTTACTTATACTCTACAAGGATCTGATAACATGATCTACTGTGTGACACTACACACCATGTTATCTATAATGTAATATATTAGACAATATGCATAATCACAAATATGCAAACAATGATCATGTGATTCTTATTTCAAAATAAAGATGTTCATACAAATGATAGACTTTTCATTATACATCCCAACAAGAAGGTGACATGATCTTCCGTAAAATTCAAATTCATGTATATAGGGCAATGGAGAGCCATAACCTCTAGTTCCCCATAGGAATCACATGAAGGCAGGGCAGTCTTCTTTCTAACCCCCCCCCCCCCCCCCACCACCGCATCTCTTTGGATTCGTTTCTATATCCCTACCTCTTTTCTGGCCAATTACTGTCTTTGCAGGGTAGTTTCTTGCACCCCCCCCCTACAGACTATGTGTTCTAACCCCTCCCTCCACTTCTCTTCCACTCAAGTTTTCACCACTCTTTGTTCCCAGGCAAATCCCCCATACTCTCCCCTCTCCAGGACTGTTCTCCATCATCCCAGAGCACTTTCATTCTCATAAAGTAGAAGGGAAACACCCCCAAGGCAGTTCCCCTACTTCACGGACCCCCCTCTCTGCCTCAGGGCAGTCTTTCCATAAGTATCTCTACATCCCTTATCTAAGGGCCTCTCTGTCCCCTTATCTGTTGGGTTTCCGGCACCGCGGCGAGTGTGTGTTCGAACATATTTCGTAAACATGTGCGCAGCGAAAGAAATAAAAAGCAATAAATCTAATTTATTACTTCACACACACCACACGCATGCATAGTACAACATGTGTAGACATAATCATATTTTCAAATTTTGCAATAAAAGGAAATTATACTATGTATACCTGACGTATCACGTGTAGCGGGAAAGACATCAACCGGAGCGACTCTCGCTAGAATTGCCTCTATCCGTATCCACGCAGAGTATCATTGGGATGACTTCACAAGCCACGAGCCTCGTCTTCGTACGAGTCACTAGCCTTGTGTCAAAGACGATGTGATCGAGAGAAGATCATAATCCGAATCAAAATTCGGATTCAAAAATGAGTCCCCAAAACTCGCTTTTCCGGAGAGGTATTCGTCAATCGTTTGACGAATCCTTCGTCCTCCACCTGTGAGGATTACCGAAGATCAAATCCCTGGTAAGGTAGCCACTGTCGGAGCTCCAAACACCGTCCAAATGATGCTCCAACACAGGAAATAAGCTGTCTAGAAAACTGGACAGCTTTGGTGGAGAACTTGCGCCGGCCAAATAAGAAAAGCTAGGTGCTCACCTTGTCGTTGGAGCCAAGGAAGATCACCGGAGGGTCGCCGGAGGATCGCCGGTAGGAGCTTGGATGCCGACAACAGATTGGATGGTGACACAAGGGCTGGGCGGCATGGAACCCTTGGGCAGCGGCAAGGAGAAGAGAGGGAGAGGGTGGCTAGGTTTTCCAACACCAAAAGTTATCCACGAAAAACCCTTAAGCCATGTTTTTATAAAGAACACATTCTCCTAATGGTTATTTATTCATAACCAAAACCCGCTAACCCGCTCTAATAACCTAAGTTAAAATAAACCAAACCGCGTTGATCTATTTTAAGTTAAAACGAATCGAACCAACTTTTGGTTCATTCATTTAAAATAAACCAAACCCCTTTGATTTATTCTTTACCATTGGATTAGAACCAAACCAATTTGGTTCATCCATCATGTCTTCATAAGACACGGCCCATCCAAGCTTCCATTGCGACTGAAACGATTTCATGTTTGATCCTTGTTTGGTCCAACCAAACCTAGTTTCTCTCAGTCTGAGAATCTCATTCTCAAGCTCGTTTTAAATCCTTCGGATTATGCTCATTGTGTGTGTGATCAAATAGGTTCTCGTTTTATGTTGGTCGTCTATAATTAACTATTAATTATAGAACAATCATGAGTGGCACCTAGTAGTACATCATGATCCCCAATTAATTGAAAAATCAACGGTTGATCCAGAACCACTTCTGAAATGCTTCAGCAGCTACAATGAATCGTGCCCCGTTCCCTTCACGTATCTTATACCCACTTGGTTCAGCACATGGTCTATAGTGTCAGTCCCCACTAGGTTGCCTACGTCACACCTAGCCCAAGTATCATTTTCTCATCCTACGGATTCTAGTTACTGCACTTGTATCCAAGAGTACCATACTCTAAATATGTAATGTTTTGGCAAAAGACTTTAGTATAATCCGATGAGAGGCCATGGGTATACATCTCCTCGCAAGGAGTGGTGAATCCTTTATAGGCTATTCAAACACGTTCGGCCACTTCGACTTATACCCAATCATCCCGGGTCCACATCTCCTCAGAGATGCTTGCTTAAGATGCCAAAGCATAAGTCTTCATGACCAAGATGACTTGAATACCGCAAGTCGATGGAACATCGCACTTAAGCTGCAGTAATAACTTCATTGACATATCCATATATGCAGAGAACCATATGAAATCTTACAGCTGGTCACTCCAATGAAATAGTTACAATAATTAGCATCCACGATTAACTCCAGACATCACAATGTCTTCAGCCAGTGAGAATCAATTGCTTTGATACACCAAGAAGTATACCTCGTGCTAGTCTCGATAGTATTAATGGTGTCCCAATCCATCAATTCATCGACTAGGGATAATTCCAATACATCACAATTACACATGTAGAGATACTCACTAGTTGTGATCCAATCACAAATTCTCTCATGCTGTGAATCATATCGGGGATATTTAGTAAATGAGTTTAAGATCTAATCAAATACATGAAAACATGTATACTCAAATACTGAATCTTCATCTATCATATAAATGGTTCAAACATAAGGCGATTGCCTTAGGACATCTCTCATATATTACTAACAAACTCTCACTTGGCCTAATGCCAATCGCTACAGTATCCAATACCATAAGCTCTAACATGACCCTCAAGCTTACTTTGAGGTAATGCCTTAGTTAAAGGATCCGCTAAGTTCCTTTCAGTGAGAATCTTCTCAATTTGTATTTCCTTCCTACTTATGATCTCTCTGATCAAATGATAGCGGCGAAGCACATGTTTGGATCATTGATGAGACCACATCAAGTTCAGAGATGAACTTCTTGATCCAAACTGCTTCTTTTTCTACTTCCAAAGCTGCAATGTATTCTTCCTTGGTGGCAGATTCCTCTATAGTGTCAAGCTTGGAACCTTTCCAACTTATTGCGCCTCCATTCTAGGTGAATACATACCCAGACTTAGACATGGAATCATCCTTGTCTGTCTGGAAGCTGACATATGTATACCCACGTATCACCATGTACCCTTCTCCATATACATGAAACGTATCCTTAGTTCTTCTTAAGTACTTAAGGATCGTCTTAACTGTAGGGAGGGGAAACTTCGCTTCCCACTTCAACTCGGTCGCTTGTTCATGGCGATCCCTTCTACGTCCCCGGATAAAAAAAAATTATCCTTGACAAGAGGGATTGCCCAAGCAACCTTGTCATCATCGTGCTATTCGATTAGAGTAGTCACTTGAACAAACTTGTTGTTCAAGCGACCAACCTCTATTCTACGAATAGCCGCTGAATAGACGATGTACGGATCGCTGGCTTTTGTGTTTATGTTCGGGGTCCAATTTATATTAGCTACAAAATAGAATATATCATGCATATATAATTGAAAAACAATTACAAACATGTAACATATGAAGATAGATAAGTGTTATACCTCTCGATCTTCTATTGTATGACCTTCCTCCTTTCAGACATCGTGTGGACGACGATCTACCAAAAGTTGAAGCTCCTAGATCACCAATCTTCTTTCCTTGCTTGTTCCGAGCAAGAGGAAGAATAGAAACAAGACCCTTCTCCTTCCTTTATCCAACCAACAAGCAACAAGCAAGTTGCTTGCCGTCGGCCAACAAGGAGAAGGAGAGAAATATGAATGCCGACCAAAAGCTCTAAGGGAGTACCCTAAGCCTTGGTTCCACCGGCCAAGGAGAAGAGGAGAACTAGGTTTGGACGCCAGCCAAAGAGGGAGAGGAGCTGTATGGACGTCGGCCACCAATGGAGAAGAAGAAGACAAGAAAAGAATTTTCTTATTTGGTGCCGCAAAGCTCCAAACCCTAGCTCCAAGATTCTTGCTGCCAACTCCAAAACCCCTTGCTTCCAAATTGCTCTCCACGCCAACCCTAAGGCCTCCTTTTATAGAGTTTAGGGATAAGCCTTGTTTTAATCTCCTCCATTGGTTCTAGGGATTTAATCTCAACCGTCGGATCTAGAGATTTAATCTCAACCGTCAGATGTAGAGATTTAATCTCTACCATTGGATCTAGAGTTTTGTTTATATCCATTGGATCTAGGCTTCATGAGGTATTAATAAGATACAATAGGGACCATGAGGAGGAGTTGGATCTTGGTCACCCAATGGATCAAGCCCACATAAAGTCCGATCCATTAATGATAATTCAATCCACTAAAGGATTATCATTGATCTACCTCACCAACCCCTAATAAGTTAATATGGGCTCCATATATTATTTGTATATTTTCTCTTCATGTTTAAGATCTCGAATGTCCGTCGATTAATTAATTTACTGACCATTAATTAATTAACATCTATCTCCATGAGTAGTACCAATCAACCTTTTCATCATGCTGGACCAAGTCCACCTGCAGGGTTTACATGATGAACCTTATGAGCTCCTCAAGGGGACATCATCATCCTAATATATAGGACACGGTTTCCTCCTATAATCAACGACACACCATATAAATAATATCATTTCCCAACTTACCGAGCCTATCGATTTAATCTATAAATCTCGCCCATTGGTAAATCAAAGAAATGAATACTAAGTATATGTGTCCGTTATTATATCTGGATTAAGAGTATGTATAATATAATATCCAAGGTCAGATTCGATTATGTAGTCATCAATAAATCGAATCACATCTAAGTCGGTCTTGCTCAATACACACAAAGTGTACTAGTGTGATTCTATGGCCAAGACAAATCAATACCAAATCACACTACAACCATACCAATAGTTTGTCCAAAGTCATCACGGTTGTGAGCCTATACTTATACTTTACAAGGAGCTGATAACATGATCTTCCGTGTGACACCACAAACTAATTTATCTACAATGTAATGTATTAGACAATATGCATCACAATCACAAATATGCAAACAATGATCATGTGACTCTTATTTCAAAATAAAGATGTTCATAGAAAAGATAGACTTTTCAGTATACATCCCAACATTAACAGTCGCCCAATGATCCATTCCTGGATCAGACTGGTATCTGCTCGTGCCACTCAGAGCATACGATACATCGAGCCTCTTACATAACATAGCATACATGATAGATCCTATTGCGGATGCATATGGAATCTTACTCATGCAAATCCTCTCGTCTTCTGTGGGCGGACACATAGACTTCGAAAGGTGTATCCCATGCCTGATGGGTAGGAAACCTTTCTTTGATTCCGACATGTTAAACCTCTTTAGCACTCGGTCTATATATGTAAACTGCGAAAGACCAAGCAACCGTTTCGATCTATCCCTATAGATCTTAATCCCGAGGATGTAAGTTGCTTCTCCCAGGTCTTTCATGGAGAATGTCTTGGACAACCAAATCTTAACTGACTATAAGACAGAAACATCGTTTCCTATAAGTAATATATCATCGACATACAATACTAGGAACACGACTGCACTCCCACTAACCTTCTTGTACACACAAGGTTCCTCCGGATTTTGGTAGAAATCAAACTTTTTGATTGTCTTAACAAAACGAGTATTCCAGCTCCTGGATGTTTGCTTTAGTCCATATATGGACCGTTGCAATTTGCATACCTTAGTTTTATCAACTGATGTGAATCCCTCAGCCTGTATCATATACACATCATCGAGTAGGTTTCCATTAAGGAAAGCTATTTTCACATCCATCTGTCATATCTTATAATCATAATAAACCGCTATGGCTAGGAGCATCCGAATAGATTTAAGCATAGCTACATGCGAATAGGTTTTGTCATAATCAACACCTTGCTTTTGACGATATCCTTTCGCCACCAATCTAGCCTTATAGGTAATCACATTACCATCCATGTTGGTTTTATTCTTGAAAACCCACTTGCTCCCTATAGGCATTATGCCTTCAGGTGGATCAACCAAGTTCCAAACTTGATTTTCATACATGGAATCCATTTCCGACTTTATGGCTTCAAGCCATTTATCCCTTTCTGAACTTTTCAGAACTTCTTCATAATTGGTAGGATCCTCATTGTCAATGAGTAACACGTCATTCGATTCACTTATGAGAAATCAATATCTCTCAGGAATGTTGCGTGTCCTACCAGATCTACGAAGATGTGGTGTCACAATAGGTTCAGTCGATGCCTCATCACTATGAGTCATCAGTCGAGGTGCTTGACCATGTATCTCTTTAATGTCTACTGGAGTCTCTTGAACCTTCTCAAGTTCAACGACACTCCCACCATTTTCTTGCAAGAGAAACTCTTTCTCTAGAAACACAGCATTCCATTAAACAAACACCTTTTGTTCCAAGGGATGATAGAATTGGTAACCCCTCGTTTCCATAGGGTATCCAATAAATAGACATTTATCAGACTTAGCATCCAATTTGTCTGACACAGTCCGCTTCAAATAAGCAGGACAACCCCATATCTTCAAGTAAGATAAATGAGGTTTCTTACTAGCCCATATCTCATATGGAGTAGTAGAGACTACCTTGGTCGGGACTCTATTTAACAAGTAAACAGTTGTCTGAAGTGCATAGCCCCAAAAGGACTTGGGAAGATTCACATGATTCATCATTGACCTGACCATGTCCAACAAGGTCCGGTTTCGCCTCTCATATACACCATTAAGTTGTGGTGTATACGGCGTAGTCTATTGAGACAATATACCATTGTCCCTCAGATAATCTAGAAACTCTTAACTCAAGTATTCACCACCTCGATTCGATCGAAGTATTTTAATACTCTTGCCTAGTTGTTTCTCTACTTCATTTCTGAATTCTTTGATCCTTTCAAAGGCTTCAGACTTATGTTTCATCAAGAACTCATACCCAAACCGTGAGTGATCATCGGTGAAGGTAATGAAGTATCTATAACCTCCTAAGGCTTGAGTTGAAATAGGTCCACATACATCAGTATGTATTAGACTAAGCAACTCACCCACCAGTTCACCTTTTCAAATAAAAGATAACTTGGTCATCTTGCCTTTTAAGCATGATTCACACGTATCGTATGAATCCAATTCAAACGATTCCAGAATTCCACATCGGTGTAATTCGGACATGCATTTCTTGCTTGCATGGCCAAGATGACAATGCCACATGTAGGAGTCTAATTGATTATCCTTTCCAGCACGCTTATTGCTCGCTTCGATATTGAAAATGTCACTGGATACATCCAACGTATAAATACCATTGCCTAAAGTTCCAATCTCATAAAGAACGCCATTCAATGTTATGTAATAACAATTGTTACTAAAAGTTAAATGGTACCCATTTCTATTTAAACAAGAAATAGAAATGATGTTCTTTATTAACGAAGGAACATAAAAGCAATTGTCCAGTTCTAAGACAAGTCCTGTAGTGAGTTTCAATAAATACGTTTCGATGGCGAGTGCAGCAACCTTTGCTCCATTCCCAACACGTAAATTTGACTCTCCCTTAACGAGTCTTCTTCTATTCCTTAGCCCATGTATGTCATTACATATATGTGAGCCACACCCAATATCCAATACCCAAGTGTCTGAGGAAATAGAATGACAATCAATAACGAAGATATCTGAAGAAGATGGGGCATCTGATGCCTTATTCTTCTTTACGGACTCAAGATAAATCTTGCAGTTTCTTCGCCAATGACCCTCCTTGCCATAATGATGGTAAGTGCCCTTTTGAGCTGATTCTGCCTTTTTAGCTTATTTCTTCTTCCCCTTCTGTTGTTCCTTTGACTCCCTCTTAGAACCTTTTTTCAAGGAATCAACTAACAACACCGTTCCCTGCTCATGCTTCACAGAAGGTGTTGGGTTTCCGGCACCGCGGCGAGTGTGTGTTCGAACATGTTTCGTAAACATGTGTACAACGGAAGGAATAAAATAATAAATCTAATTTATTACAACACACACATCACACGCATGCATAGTACAATATGTGTAGACATAACCGTAAATTCAAATTTTGCAATAAAAGGAAATTTATACTACGTATACCTGATGTATCACATGTAGCGGGAAAGGCATCAACCGGAGCGATCCTCGCTAGAATCGCCTCTATCCGTATCCACGGCGAGTATCTTCGGGATGACTTCATAAAGTCACGAGCCTCGTCTTCGTATGGGTTACTAGCCTGGTGTTGAAGACGATGTTATCGAGAGAAGATCACGATCCGAATCAAAATTCGGATCCAAAATGAGTCCTCAAAAATTCGCTTCTCCGGAGAGGTATTCGTCAACTGTTTGAAGAATCCTTTGTCCTCCACCTATGAGCATTACTGGAGATCGAATCCTCGGCAAGGCTACTGCTGCCAGAGCTCCAAACATCGTCCAAATGATGCTCCGACAAGAAGGAAACAAGCTGTCCAGAAAATTGGACAGCTTTGGTGGAGGAATATGGGCCAGCCAAATAAGGAAGGTTGAAGCTCACCATGTCGCCAGACCCAAAGGAGATCACCGAAGCTCCTCCGGCAGCAGCTCGACGTCGGCAAGAGGAGAGGATGGCAGCTGCTGGACGCCGGCAAGGGGCTTTGGGTGGTGGTGGGCGGTGGCAAGAAGTTGGCGCCGACCACTTGGAGAAGAAGGAGAGGGTGGGCGACACCTTTAGGGTTGAAAGAATTAGGGCTTAACAAAAACCCTTAAGCCCTATTTCATAGAGAACAAATTCTCTTAATGTTTATCGGATCATAACCAAAAGCCCGTTAACCCGCTCCATTAATTTAAGTTAAAATAAACCAAACCATGATGGTTTATTTTAAGTTAAAATGAACCGAACCAACTTTGGTTCATTCGTTTAAAACAAACCAAACCCCTTTGCTTTATTCTCGTCCATTGGATTAGAACCAAACCAATTTAGTTCATCCATCATGTCTTCATAAGACACGACCCATCCACGCTTCCATTTCGACTGAAATGATTTCATGCTCGCTCCATGTTTGGACCAACCAAATCTAGTTTCTCTCGGTCTGAGAATCTCATTCTCAAGCTCATTGTAAATCCTTCGGATTACGCTCGTTGTGCGTGTGACCAAATAGGTTCTCAGTTTATGTTGGTTGTCTATAATTAACCATTAATTATAGAACGATCATTAGTGGCACCTAGTAGTACATCATGATCCCCAATTAACCGAAAAGATCAACGGTTGATCCAGAACTATTTCTGAAACCCTTCAACAGCTCGAATGAAACGTGCCCCATTCCCTTCACTCATCTTATAACCACTTGGTTTAGGACATGGTCTATAGTATCAGTCCCCACTAGGTTGACTACGTCACACCTAGCCCAAGTATCATTTCCTCATCCTACGGATTCTAGTTACTACACATGTATCGAAGAGTACCTTACTCTAAACATGTAATTCTTTGGCCAAAGACTTTAGTAATAATCCGACGAGAGGCCATGGGTATACATCTCCTCGCAAGGAGTGGTGAATTCTTTATAGGCTATTCAAACACCTTCGATCACTTCGACTTATACCCAATCATCCCGGGTCCACATCTCCTCAGAGTTGCTTGCTTAAGATGTCAAAGCATAAGTCTTTATGATCAAGATGACTTAAATACCGCAAGTCAAAGGAACATCACACATAAGCAGCAGTAAGAACTTCATTGACACATCTATATATGCAGAGAAC
Source organism: Wurfbainia villosa (assembly GCA_025175895.1). NCBI lineage: Eukaryota > Viridiplantae > Streptophyta > Magnoliopsida > Zingiberales > Zingiberaceae > Wurfbainia > Wurfbainia villosa. The sequence goes on from CM045994.1 coordinate 27,315,004, forward strand.
CATATGAAGTCTTACGACTGGTCACTCCAATGAACTAGTTACCATTACTACCATCCACAATTAACTCCGGACATCACAATGTCTCCTGCCAGTGAGAATCAGCTGCTTGGATACACCAAGGAGTATACCTCGTGCTAGTCTCGATAGAATCAATGGTGTCCAAATCTATCAATTCATCGACTAGGGATAATTCCGATACATCACAATTACACATGTAGAAATACTCACTAGTTGTGATCCAATCACAAATTCTTTCATGCTGTGAATCATATCGTGAACATTCAGTAAATGAGTTTAAGATCTAATCAAATACATAAAAACATGTACACTCAAAAAGTGAATCTTCATTTATCATATAAATGGTTCAAACATAAGGCGATTGCCTTAGAACATCTCTCATATATTACTAACAAACTCCCACTTGGCCTAATGCCAATCACTACGATATCCAATACCATAAGCTCTAACATGACCGTCAAACTTACTTTGATGTAATGCCTTAGTCAATGGATCCGCTAAGTTCCTTTTAGTGGAGTTTTTCTCGATTTGTATTTCCTTCCTACTAATGATCTCTCTGATCAGATGATAGCGGCGAAGCACATGTTTGGATCGTTGATGAGACCTTGGCTCTTTCGCCTGTGCAATTGCTCCATTGTTGTCGTAGTAGAACGGTATTGCTTCAACAATGGTTGGAACCACACCAAGTTCATAAATGAACTTCTTGATCCAAACCATTTCCTTTACGTCTTCCGAAGCTGCAATGTATTCTGCCTTAGTGGTAGAATCCGCTACAGTGTCTTGTTTGGAACTTTTCCAACTCACTGCGCCCCCATTCATGGTGAACATGTATCCAAACTGAGACCTGGAATCATTCTTATCTGTCTGGAATCTGGCATTCGTATACCCGCGTATCACCATGTCCCCTTCTCCATTTATTAGGAACACATCCTTAGTTCTTCTCAAGTACTTAAGGATTGTCTTAACAGCTACCTAATGATCCATTCCTGGATCAGACTAGTATCTACTCGTGACACTCAGAGCATACAATACATCGGTCCTTGTACATAACATAGCATACATGATAGATCCTATTGCGGATGCATAGGGAATCTTACTCATGAAAATCCTCTCGTCTTCTGTGCGCGGACACATAGACTTCGAAAGGTGTATCCCATGCCTGATGGGTAGGAACCCTTTCTTGGATTCCGACATGCTAAACCTCTTTAGCACTTGGTCTATATATGTAGACTGCGACAGACCAAGCAACCGTTTCGATCTATCTCTATAGATCTTAATCCCGAAGATGTAGGTTTCTTCTCTAAGGTCTTTTATGGAGAATGTCTTGGACAACCAAATCTTAACTGACTGTAAGACTGAAACATCATTTCCTATAAGTAATATGTCATCGACATACAATACTAGGAACATGACTGCACTCCCACTAACCTTCTTGTACACACAAGGTTCGTCTGGATTTTGTGAGAAATCAAACTTTTTGATTATCTCATCAAAACGGATATTCCAGCTCCTGGATGCTTTCTTCAATCCATATATGGACAGTCGCAATTTGCATATCTTGGTTTTATCAACCGATGTAAAACCCTCAGGCTGTATCATATACACGTCCTCGAGCAGGTTTCCATTAAGGAAAGTTGTTTTCACATCCATTTGTCATATCACATAATCATAATGATCCGCTATGGCCAGGAGCATCCGAATGGATTTAAGTAAAGCTACAGGTGAATAGGTTTCGTCATAATCAACACCTTGCTTTTGACGATATCCTTTCACCACTAATCTAGCCTTATAGGTAATCACATTACCATCCATGTCGGTTTTCTTCTTGAAAACCCACTTGCACCCTATAGGCTTGATGCCTTCAGGTGGGTCAACCAAGTTCCAAACTTGGTTTTCATACATGGAATTCATTTCTGACTTCATGGCTTCAAGCCACTTATCCCTTTCTGAATTTTTCAGAACTTCTTCATAACTGGTAGGCTCCTCATCATCAATGAGTAACAGGTCATTCGATTCAGTTATGAGAAATCCATATCTCTCAGGAATATTGCGTGTTCTACCAGATCTATGAAGATGTGGTGTTTTAATACGTCCAGCCGATTGCTCATCACTATGAGTTATCGGCTGTTGTGCTTCACCAGGTATCTCATCAATGTCTATTTGAGTCTCTCGAGCCTCCTCAAGCTCGACGACACTCCCACTGTTTTCTTGCAAGAGAAACTCTTTCTCTAGAAACACAGCATGCCTTGAAACAAATACCTTTTGTTCCATAGGATGATAGAATTGGTAACCCCTTGTTTCCTTAGGGTATCCAATAAATAGACATTTATCAGACTTAGCATCCAATTTGTCTGATACAGTCCGCTTCACATAAGCAGGACAACCCCATATCTTCAAGTAAGATACATGAGGTTTCTTACTATTCCATATCTCATATGGAGTAGTAGAGACTACCTTGGTTGGCATTCTATTTAACAAGTAAATAGTTGTCTGAAGTGCATAGCCCAAAAGGACTTGGGAAGATTCGCATGATTCATCATTGACCGGACCATGTCCAACAAGGTCTAGTTAGGCCTCTCAGATACACCATTATGCTGTGGTGTATATGGCGGAGTCCATTGAGACAATATACCATTGTCTCTTAGATAATCAAGAAACTCTTGACTTAAGTATTCACCACCTCGATCCGATCGAAGTATTTTAATACTCTTGTCATGTTGTTTCTCTACTTTATTTCTGAATTCTTTGAACCTTTAAAAGGCTTCAAACTTGTGTTTCATCATGAACACATACCCAAACCATGAGTGATCGTCGGTGAAGGTAATGAAGTAGCTATAGCCTCCTAAAGCTTGAGTTGACATAGGTCCACATACATCAGTATGTATTAGACCTAGCAACTCTCCCACTCGTTCACCTTTTCCTGTAAAAGGTAACTTAGTCATCTTGCCTTTTAAGCATGATTCCCATGTATCGTATGAATCCAATTCAAACGATTCCAGAATTCCACATCAGTGTAATTCGGACATGCGTTTCTTGCTTGCATGGCCAAGACGACAATGCCACATGTAGGAGTCTAATTGATTATCCTTTCGAGCACGCTTGTTACTCGCTTCGATATTCAAAATGTCACTGGATACGTCCAACGTATAAATACCATTGCTCAAATATCCAGATCCATAAAGTACGCCATTCAAAGTTATATAACAACAATTGTTACTAAAAGTTAAATGGTACCCATTTGTATTTAAACAAGAAATAGAAATGATGTTCTTTATCAACGAAGGGACATAAAAGCAAATGTCCAGTTCTAAGACAAGTCCTGTAGGGAGTTTCAACAAATACATTTCGATGGCGAGTGCAGCAACCTTTGCTTCATTCCTAACATGTAAATTTGACTCTCCCTTGACGAGTCTTCTTCTATTCCTTAGCCCATGTATGTCATTACATATATGTGAGCCACACCCTGTATCCAATACCCAAGTATTTGAGGAAATAAAATGACAATCAATAACGAAGATATCTGAAGAAGATGGGGCATCCAATGCCTTATTCTTCTTCATGAACTCAAGATAAATCTTGTAATTTCTTCGCCAATGGCCCTCCTTGCCATAACGATGGCAAGTGCCCTTTTGAGCTAGTTCTGCCTTTTTAGCCTTTTTCTTCCCCTTCTGCTATTACTTTGACTTCCTCGTAGAACCTTTCTTAAAGGAATCAACTTACAGCACCATCCCCTGCTCATGCTTCACAGAAGACTCCACAGTCTTTAGCATGTTGGGCAGTACCACAGATGAACCATCTTGCATCTCAGAGGTGAAGAAAAGCTTGGAGACTTCGAACCTTTCGAATCTCACTTGCTAATCAACCAACTCATAAAGATGAAAGACTATGGTATGAGCATCCATATGCTCATACTGCTTCCGCAGCTCAGGTACCATCGTGGCTAGCATAATGCAACTCACCATTTCAAAATCAGTCACATGTTTCTGATAGGAAAACAATTGGTCCAGAGTTGCATTGTCACTAGGACAAGCGGGAAGAGGCGCTTCAAGGACATACGCAAGCTTTTCACCTTGAGAACAATTCTCAAGTTTCTAAGCCAGTCCAAGAAGTTCGACACAGTCAATTTATTCGAATCCAAAATGGAATGCAAATTCAAAGACATCATGATCAATAGATTAACTTAGAAATACAAAACGAGCATATATGAGAAAGATTATTTAAAATGCATCAATATACATTCATAAATCTCATTCATTTTTCGAATTTCAAAACCCCAAAATCACTTCGGGAGATCGTAGGTCTTTCTCCGAATGGGCTAATATCCAACATAGATATGAACAACCTTGGAGAGAGTCGAACAAGTCATTCATAGCCACGATGGTAGGTATCAAATATATCTATTGCATATCACATATATGCAACTATCACAATGTGCTATCAACTAATTGAATGTTCACACATACATTGGGTTGTTAACTCATTAACAAGTATGCATCATATGCATAGCACCCAACTTCACCTCCCTTCACATCGACCTTGGAGAGAGTCCAACAAGCCGATGCTCCAGGTTAAAGCCAATCCATTAATCAAGACATAGTTTTAATATGGTTAGAGCGCATTCAACCAATTAGCTCGGCTTGGAGAGAGTCCAACAACCAAAGCTAACGATTGACCTCTGACTCTTACCATATTAGTATTAAACTATTCCATGGTTTGAACATGTTCGGGTTCGAGCAGGGCTTGGAGAGAGTCCAACAACCCAAACAAGAAACGAAACTCTGGTTCTAACCATATTAATGGAAGGTGTAGGCTTTAATATTGAGTAAGAGTTTTTATTTCTCATCCTCTTTGCATGCAAATAACTATTATTTACATGACATGGCATACATGACATACATCTACATGTCACGACACGCATGACATAATGATATGCATCTAATGCAATTACATGACATACAATTATGATATGTACAAAATTTCGTTATATGTCATAACTATTTATGGAAATAAAATATGTTTGAGATTTGATTCTCCAAATCAAATCATGATTAAATTAGGAAATAAATTTCCAAATCTATTAACATATTTTATTTGTGGAAAGTGTTGATTAAGGAAAGTCAATTTAGGAAACAAATTTCCTAAATCATCAAAACTACTTATGGAAATAAAATATTTTAAGATTTGATTTCTCAAATTAAATCATGATTAAATTAGGAAACAAATTTCTAAATCTAATCAAATATTTTATTTATGTAAAATATTAATTTCCATAAATACTTCTAACTTTCCAAAAGTAGAAGATTTCCATAAATACTTCTAGACTTTCCAAAATTAAAAATTTCCATAAATACTTCTAACTTTCAAAAAGTAGAAAATTTCCATAAATACCATTACGACTATCACAAAATAATTTTACGATTATGTCGAAACACAACCTGGGCTCTGATACCACTGTTGGGTTTCCGGCACCGAGGTGAGTGTGTGTTCGAACATGTTTCGTAAAAATGTGCACAGCGGAAGAAATAAAATAATAAATCTAATTTATTGCAACACACACATCACACGCATGCATAGTCCAACATGTGTAGACATAACCGTAAATTCAAATTTTACAATAAAAGGAAATTTATACTACGTATACTTGACGAATAACGTGTAGTGGGAAAGGCATCAATCGGAGCGATCCTTGCTAGAATCGCCTCTATCCGTATCCACGCCGAGTATCTTCGAGATTACTTCACAAAGTCATGAGCCTTGTCTTCGTATGGGTTACTAGCCTCGTGTTGAAGACGATATGATCGAGAGAAGATCACGATCCGAATCAAAATTCGGATCCAAAACGAGTCCTTAAAAACTCGCTTCTCCGGAGAGGTATTTGTCAACCGTTTGACGAATCCTTCATCCTCCACCTATGAGGATTACCGGAGATCGAATCCCCGACAAAGCTACCACTGTCGGAGCTCCAAACGTCGTCCAAATGATGCTCTGACAAGAAGGAAACAAGCTGTCCAGAAAAACTAAACAGCTTTGGTGGAGGAATAGGGTCCGGCCAAATAAGGAAGGTTGAAGCTCACCTTGTCGCCGGACCCAAAGGAGATCACCAGAGCTCCTCTGGCAGCAGCTCGACGCCGGCAAGAGGAGAGGACACCAGCTTCTGGACTCTGGCAAGGGGCTTTGGGCGGTGGTGGGCGGCGGCAATAAGTTGGCACCGACCACTTGGAGAAGAGGGAGAGGGTGAGCGACAACTTTAGGGTTGCAAATATTAGGGCTTAACAAAAACCCTTAAGCCCTATTTTATAGAGAACAAATTCTCTTAATGGTTATCGGATTATAACCAAAAGCCCGTTAACCCGCTCCATTAATTTAAGTTAAAATAAACCAAACCATGATGGTTTATTTTAAGTTAAAATGAACCGAACCAACTTTGGTTCATTCGTTTAAAACAAACCAAACCCCTTTGGTTTATTCTCTTCCATTGGATTAGAACCAAACCAATTTGGTTCATCCATCATGTCTTCATAAGACACGGCCCATCCACGCTTCCATTGTGACTGAAACGATTTCATGCTCGCTCCATGTTTGGTCCAACCAAACCTAGTTTCTCTCGGTCTAAGAATCTCATTTTCAAGCTCGTTTTAAATCCTTCGGATTACGCTCGTTGTGCATGTGACCAAATAGGTTCACGGTTTATGTTGGCCATCTATATCATGATCATGAGTGGCACCTAGTAGTATATCATGATCCCCAATTAACCGAAAAGATCAACGATTGATCCAAAACTATTTCTGAAACCCTTCAGCAGCACGAATGAAACGTGCCCCATTCCCTTCACTCATCTTATACCCACTTGGTTCAAGACATGGTCTATAGTGTCAGTCCCCACTAGGCTGACTACGTCACACCTAGCCCAAGTATCATTTCCTCATCCTACAGATTCTAGTTACTACACATGTATCAAAGTGTACCTTACTCTAAACATGTAATGCTTTGGCCAAAGACTTTAGTAACAATCCGACGAGAGGCCATGGGTATACATCTCCTCGCAAGGAGTGGTGAATCCTTTATAGGCTATTAAAACACCTTCGATCACTTCGACTTATACCCAATCATCCCGGGTCAACATCTCCTCAGAGATTCTTGCTTAAGATGTCAAAGCATAAGTCTTTATGATCATGATGACTTGAATACCGCAAGTCAAAGGAACATCGCACTTAAGCTGAAGTAAGAACTTCATTGACATATATATATGCAGAAAACCATATGAAGTCTTACTGCTGGTCACTCCAATGAACTAGTTACCATAACTAGCATCCACGATTAACTCCGGACATCACAATGTCTCCAGCCAGTGAGAATCAGCTGCTTGGATACACCAAGGAGTATACCTCGTGCTAGTCTTGACAGAATCAATGGTCTCCAAATCCATCAATTCATCGACTAGGGATAATTCTGATACATCACAATTACACATGTAGAGATACTCACTAGTTGTGATCCAATCACAAATTCTTTCATGCTGTGAATCGTATCATGGACATTCAGTAAATGAGTTTAAGATCTAATCAAATACATGAAAACATGTACACTCAAAAAGTGAATCTTCATTTATCATATAAATGGTTCAAACATAAAGTGATTGCCTTAGGACATCTCTCATATATTACTAACAGGGGGGGGGGGGTCAATGTGGTCCTTCGTTTGAGGGGGGAGGGCAGATTGTTGCGAGTATTGAGAATACAATCAAAGTCCCACATTGGTAAGACATGGAAAAGATCATGTGCTTATAAGATGGAAGATATCTCTATTGGTATGAGGCCTTTTTGGTAAAGCCCAAAAATAAAATCATGAGGGCTTAGACCCAAAGTGAACAATATCGTGCTATTGTGGAGATATGTGAATCTTATAGACACTAACCCATTAACCCGAAGTCCCCAGCAATAACCTTAAGTTTGGCTCATAACTAAACCACTTTTAATTTAAACCAAACCAATTTGATTTATAATTGAACCAAAACATGCTTTAGATTTGGTTTATAACAAAACCACTTTAAATTTAAACCAAACCAATTTAGAATTAAACCTTAAGTTTGGTTCATAAACAAACCACTTGGTTCATGAACCTTTCAAAGGCTTCAGATTTGTGTCTTAGTAGAAATAGATACCCAAATCATGAGTGATCATCGATAAAGATAATGAAGTAGCTATAACCTCTTAGTGCATGAGTTGACATCGATCCACATACATCAGTATGTATAAGGCTAAGCAACTCTTCCATTGGTTCACCCTTTTCTGTAAAAGGTAACTTTGTCATCTTTTGTATGAACAACACGGGGAGAAAATGTACAAATAATAACGGACCTAAGATATTATATTGTACATACTCTTAATTCCTATATAATAACAGGCACATATACTTAGTATTCATCTCTTTGATTTACCAATGGGCGAGATTTATAGATGCTTAAATATCCTCTCCTACTTAGTAATTTAGCAATACGTAACTGGAACGAAGTACAATTATTGGAGGAAATTGTGTCCTGTATATTAGGATGATGATGTCCCCTTGAGGAGTTCATAAGGTTCATCATGTAAACCCTGCAGGGGGACTTGGTTTGACATGATGATAAGGTTGAGTGGTACTACTCAAGGAGTTAGATGTTGATTAATTAATTGTTAGTAAATTAATTAATCGACGGACATTCAAGATCTTAAACACGGGGAGATATATGTACAAATAATATATGGAGCCCATATTAACATATGGGGGTTGATAAGGTAGATCAATGATAATCCTCAAGTGGAATGGATAATCATTAATGGATCGGACTTTATGTGGGCTTGATCCATTGGGTGACCAAGATCCAACTCCTCCTTATGGTCCCTATTGTAGCCTATTAAAACCTCATGAAGCCTAGATCCAATACTTGAATACAAAACTCTAGATCCGATGGTGGAGATTAAATCTCTAGATCCGACGGTTGAGATTAATTATCTAGATCCAACGGTTGAGATTAAATTTCTAGAACCGATGGTGGAGATTAAAAGGAGGCTTGAGCCCAACTCTATAAATAGAGGCTTATGGCTTGGGCGGCAAGATGATGGAAGGGGATTAGGGATTGCTTCCCTTGGGCGGCAAGGAATCCTAGTTAGGTTAGGATTGAGGTTGGGCGGCAAGGTTTTGGGAGGTGGAGTGGGAGGCAACAAGTGGATAAGTTCCTTTCTTCTTTTTCCTAAGGTGTTGCCGGCACCTATCCTTCTTCCCTCTACTTTGGCCGGTGCTCAACCTAATCTTCTTCCCCTCTTCTTTGGCCGGCAGCAACTAGGAGAGCTAGGGTTAAGGTTTTGGGCGGCTACAAGGTGAAGGGTTGGTTTCCTTTCTCTTCTCCAAATGTTGGCCGGCGCCCATCACCCTCATTGATTCTCCTTTGGCTGGTTCCCATACTCCATATTCTCTTCCTTGGCCGGTGGCAACATTGAGTCTATTGACTTGGTGGTCGGTTCTAGATAGGAAGAAGAGTTTTATTTTATGATCTTCCTTTGTTCGAAGTGAACAAGGAAAGGAAGATTGGTGATCTAGGAGGCTTCGACTTTTGGAAGATCGTCGCCCACACGACGTCCAAAAGGAGGAAGGACATACAATAGAAGGTCAAGAGGTATAACAAGAGGTATAATCTTGTTTATTTTGATTAGTGTTCTTTTGTATAATGTAATTGTTTTAAATTATATGAGTGTTATATATTCTGTTTTGTGGCTAAATTAACTTGGACCCCAAATATAAACACAAAAGTTGGTGATCCGTACATCGTCTATTCCGTGGCTATTTGTAGAATAGAGGTTGGTTGCTTGAACAATAAGTTTGTTCAAGTGACTACTCTAATCGAATATCATAACGATAAAACGGTTGCTTGGGTGATCCGTTTTGTCTAGGATTAATTTTTTTTTAATTCGGGGACGTCGATGGGATCGCCATGAACAAGTGACCGAGTTGAAGTTGGAAGCGAAGTTTCTCCACCTTCATGTGGAATAAGAGCTTCGGTTCCGGACAAAACCCTTCAAGTGGTATCGGAGCCACGGTTTCCGATTTTTTGTGTTTAGGATTCGGTTACTTTTATGCACTTTTCATATATTATATGTGCCGGATAATAGTAGGATGTGCATTGGTTAACTTTTTGGTTGCAAGCATAGGATCCAACTAATATGGCCATATGTGTGTATGTGATTGTATGTGTGTAATTGTATATTTTGTTGAATCCTCGGGGTTGACAAGGCTAGTATTTAATTTTTGTAATTAGATACGGCATTGTTTAGCCACTCTTTTTATTTTAGTTCACTTTCGATCTAGATTTCATGTACACTCCCTTGTGGAGTATAGGATCGATGGATGTAAATTAAAATAGATTTTTTCTCGGCTCGGATCTCCGGATGGCTTGTACGTGGCGTAGGAAGGATCGGACGAGATGGAGATACGATGGGAGATATATTGAAGATAAAAGCCATAATAGTTGGAAAATTTTTATTTTTCATATTTATTGCTTATTGTTTGATATGCATGTCGTAGGCTAGAAAATTCCTCAATTTTAAATTACTAAGGGGGAGAGGGATATTTTTTTATAAATTCCCATGGCCTCCATTACGATTTGACATGTGATGCAAGTAAACTTGCGCATTGGCTCTGAGTGCTTTCCTCCCCATTGGATGAGTTTGTTTGCGGATCATAGGGTCGAATATGGTTATAAGAAATTATTTAGGAGCGTGTGTACTTCCTCATCAGAAGGCACATAACCTGAGATAATTTCCTTGGTACCGAGTAATGGTGAATACTTAGATACAAATATAAGTATCCTCCCCGTCGTAGTCACTGCTTCTATTTGTACGGCCGAAGAGAAACCAACTATTAATTTTATTTGTCAAAAAGTTAGGTTGATAAGATAGTAAAATTAATGGGTAAAACCTCCTCTTACAAATGTAGAATTCGTATACGTCCACACGATCGTGGCATACGATATTCTCGGTGTTTTGAGGTGGTGGTTGATTTTAAAATTTTATTGTTTGAGGAATCAATAATTTTTTAAAATCTAAAGTAATGATCTATGTGATTCTTAGTTTTTTTTCAAAATGACTTTCAGTCCACTTGCTGTGATACTAAAGGAAAATAAACTTACTCTACATAATTATGTTGATTGGAAAAAGGAATCTTGATATTGTCTCAATTGCTGAGGAGTACAAGTATGTACTCTTCGAAGAGTGTCCTCCTAAGCCTGCGAATGAGCTGGAAGTCCTTGGAGCTGAGATCGATGGGGAAACCTAGGTCGATATCATTCTCCAATCGACAGGAAGGCTTGCTCAGGCTCAGACCATGGTTGCTCAGAAGGTTTCTACTTCTAAGCCGAAAGGCAAGAAGAAGAAGAAACAAGGTGGAGCAAAGCTGGTGGGAGGATCTCAGGGAGGAGTGAAGAAGCCGAAAGGCAAGTACTTCACTTGCAAGCAGGATGGACATTGGAAGAAGGATTGTCCCAATCGAAAGCAGAACAATGGTATATCCTTTGGTTTAGTCATTGAAACATAGTTAAGCGGTGTTATCTATCGACACACTAGTGTAGGTACAGGAGTCGTTGATCATGTCTGCAATACTTTACAGGGGTTCTAGGAAACCCAACGACTAGCTGAGGGGAGATTACCATTTACTTGGGCAATTCCATGAAGGTGGCGGTTGTTGTAGTGGGAGATGTCTATTTGTCTTTTGAGAAAAATAAAGTTTTGGTTCTTAAGAATTGGCTTTATGTACCTTTATTTAGAAAGAATTTGATTTCAGTTTCTAAATTGATGGATAATCTATTTCTTTTAATGACAGAGTTGTTATAAAAAGGAATAGGGAGATTATCTGTTCTGGTACATTGATAGGAAATGTATACACACTTGAACCAAAAGCTCCCACGATGCAAATAGAAGTTAATAACTCATCTTCTAATTCCAATAAGAGAAAAGAACCTTCGAAGATGAACCAAATGTATCTTTGGCATCTAAGGTTTGGTCATATTAACCTAAGCAGAATTCAAAGGTTGATAGCTGATGGACCTCTGGGTTCATTAGTGGTCGAAGATTTCCCAACATACGAATCTTGCTTGGAGGGTAAAATGACCAAGAGGTTTTTTAAGGCCAAGGGGTATAGAGCCAAAGATGTGTTAGAATTGGTTCATTCTTATTTTTGTGGTCCTATGTCTATCCAGGCTAGAGGTGATTTTGAGTATTTCGTCTCTTTTATAGATGATTATTCGAGATATAGATACATTTACTTGATGCACCATAAGTCTGAATGCTTTGACAACTTCAAAGAATTAAAGGCTGATGTGGATAAACGTCAAGGTAAAAGTATCAAGACACTACGATCTTATCGTGGTAGTGAGTATCTCCTGGGAGAGTTTAGGAATTACATATCAGAGGCTGGGATTCAATCCCAATTGTTTGCACCTGGCACACCTCAATAGAATGGTGTAGCAGAGCGAAGGAATAAGACTCTTATAGAGATGGTTAGATCGATGATGAGTTATTCTGAGTTGCCAGATTCATTTTAGGGATATGCTCTTGATACGACAGTGTACATTCTGAACTTGGTTCCATCTAAATCAGTGCCTTCTACTCCCACAGAATTGTGGACTGGACGAAAGTCTAGTCTAAGACATATTCGGATTTGGGGGAGTCCAGCACATATGCTGAAGGCAGATGCTGGTAAGTTGGAACCTCGTACAGAAGTGCGCATGTTCATTGGATATCCTAGAGGAACGAAAGGTGGTTTGTTTTATAGTCCTAGAGATCAAAGGGTCATCGTTAGAACGAATGCCAGATTTCTAAAGGAAGACTATGTGATGAACCACAAGTCCATGAGTAAAATTGTTCTGGAGGAATTGAAAGGGGAAGTCACTTCTTCAGTACCACCAGTACAAGAAGATATACTACAAGTCACTGCACCGCGTGTCACAGAGGATACACAGGTGATACCTCATCGTAGTGGGAGGGTTGTGAGACAACCTAATAGATTCATGTTCTTGGGAGAATCTTCTGATTTGGTCCCTGGCAAACATGAACCTGATCCCTGGACATATGACAAGGCAATCCAAGATAAAGATGCAATATCTTGGCAAACTGCAATGAATACTGAGATTGAACCTATGGATTCAAATCAGGTATGGGAGCTAGTAGAACCACCCGATGGTGTAAAAACCATTGGTTGCAAGTGGATCTACAAAAGAAAGAGAGGAATAGATGGGAAGGTTGAGACCTTCAAAGTGAGGCTTGTGCCGAAGGGGCATACTGAGAAAGAGAGTATCGATTATGATGAGACCTTTTCGCCAGTAGTCATGCTTAAGTCTATCCGGATTCTCTTATGCATTTCTGCTCATATGGATTATGAGGTATGACAGATGGATGTCAAGACAGCTTTCCTTAATGGAAGTCTTGAGGAGAACATCTATATGAAGCAACCAGAGGGATTCATCGCAAAGGGCAAAGAGTATCTTGTGTGTAAGCTTAATCGGTCCATTTATGGATTGAAGCAAGCTTTGAGGTCTTGGAACATCCGCTTTGATGAGGTAATCCAATCTTATGGATTTATTCAAAGTCCGGATGAGTCTTGTGTATACAAGAGATGTGACGGAAACGTAGTGGTATTTCTTGTACTATACGTAGATGACATTTTGTTAATTAGCAAGAATGTCAAGGTGTTATCGGACGTAAGGGTATGGTTGTCCAAACAGTTTGATATGAAAGACTTGGGAGAAGTGGGACACATCCTTGGGATCAAGGTTATAAGGGATCGCAGGAAAAGGATGTTGTGCTTATCTCAAGCTTCATACATAGACACCATTATGGATCGTTTTAGCATGCATAACTCCAAGAAGGGTTTTCTACCTTTCAGGCATGGAGTTCCTTTATCTAAGGAGATGTGTCCTAGAACATCTGAGAAGATAGAGGAGATGAAAGCGGTTCCATATGCTTCGGCAGTAGGAAGCCTCATGTATGTGATGCTATGTACGAGACCATATATCTGCTTTACCATGGGCATGGTTAGTAGATATCAGAGTAATCCAGGACAGGGACATTGGACTGCGGTAAAGCATATATTGAAGTACCTGAGAAGGACTAGGGATTATATTCTAGTTTACCAGGCAGACGAATTACTCCCTGTGGGTTATATGGATCCCGACTTCTAATCAGATAGGGATAACAGTAAGTCTACCTCAGGTTTTGTGTTTACTTTGGGAGGTGGATCCATTGTATGGAGGAGTGTCAAGCAGAAATGTGTGGCGGACTCTAACATGGAAGCTGAGTATGTGGCGGCCTCTGAGGCGGCCAAAGAAGTTGTGTGGCTCAGGAACTTCTTAATGGACTTGGATGTGATTCTTGGTTTGCCCAAAACTATCACAATTTATTGTGATAAGAATGGTGCAGTTGCAAACTCGAAGGAACCATGAGCCCATAAGGCAAGAAAACAGATAGAGCGCAAGTACCACCTGATACGAGAAATCGTAAAGGAGGTAGAAGTTGTTGTCGCCTAGATTGCATCAGAGGATGACCTGGTAGATCCTTTCACTAAGGCCCTTCAAGAGAGAGCTTTTGATAGGCATGTGGAGGAAATGGGAATCAGATGTATGGCAGTTTGAGGATAACATAGTCATTTAGTATAAGTGGGAGATTGTTGGGATGTATACTGAAACGTCTATCTTTAGTATGAACATCTTTATTTTTGAAATAAGAATCACATGATCAATGTTTGCATATTTATGATGATGCATATTGTCTAATACATTACATTGTAGATAACATGGTGTGTGGTGTCACACGGGAGATCATGTTATTGGCTCCTTGTAAAGTATAAGTATAGACTCACAACCGAGATGACTTTGGACAAACCATTGGTATGGTTGTAGTGTGATTTGGTATTGGTTTGTCTTGACCATAGAGGTGATTCGATTTATTATTGACTACATAATCGAATCGGACCACAGATATTATATTGTACATGCTCTTAATCCAGATATAATAACGGGCACATATACTTAGTATTCATTTCTTTGATTTACCAATGAGCGAGATTTATAGGTTAAATCGATAGGCTCGGTAAGTTGAGAAATGATATTATTTATATGGTGTGCCGTTGATTATAGGAGTAAACCGTGTCCTATATATTAGGATGATAATGTCCCCTTGAGGAGCTCATAAGGTTCATCATATAAACCTTGCTGGTGGACTTGGTCCGACATGATGATAAGGTTGAGTGGTACTACTCATGGAGTTAGATGTTGATTGTCAGTAAATTAATTAATCGACAGACATTCGAGATCTTAAACACGGGGAGATATATGTAAAAATAATATATGGAGCCCATATTAACTTATGGGGGTTGGTGAGGTAGATCAATGATAATCCTCTAGTAGAATGGATAATCATTAATGGATCGGACTTTATGTGGGCTTGATCCATTGGGTGGCTAAGATACAACTCCTCCTCATGGTCCCTATTGTAGCCTATTAAAACCTCATGAAGGCTAGATCCAATGGTTGAAAACAAAACTCTAGATCCAACGGTGGAGATTAAATCTCTAGATCCGACGGTTGAGATTAATTCTCTAGATCCGACGGTTGAGATTAAATCCCTAAAACCGACGGTGGAGATTAAAAGGAGGCTTGAGCCCAACTCTATAAATAGAGTCTTATGGCTTGGGCGGCAAGATGATGGAAGGGGATTAGGGTTTGCTTCCCTTGGGCGGCAAGGAATCCTAGTTATGTTAGGATTGAGGTTGGGCGGCTAGGTTTTGGGAGGTGGAGTGGGCGGCAACAAGTGGAGAAGTTCCTTTCTTCTTCTTCCTAAGGTGTTGCCGGCTCCTATCCTTCTTCCCTCTACTTTGGCCGGTGCTCAACCTATTCCTCTTCTCCTATTCTTTGGCCGGTGGCAACTAGGAGAGCCAGGGTTAGGGTTTTGGGCGGCTACAAGGTGAAGGGTTGGTTTCCTTTCTCTTCTCCAAGTGTTAGTTGGCGCCCATCACCCTTATTGATTCTCCTTTGGCCGGTTCCCATACTCCATATTCTGTTACCTGCCCGGCGGAAACATCGAGTCTATTGACTTGGTGGCCGCTTCTAGATAGGAAGAAGAGTTTTGTTTTATGATCTTCCTTTGTTCGGAGTGAACAAGGAAAGGAAGATTGGTGATCTAGGAGGCTTCGACTTTTGGAAGATCGTCGCCCACACAACGTCCAAAAGGAGGAAGGACATACAATAGAAGATCAAGAGGTATAACAAGAGGTATAATCTTGTTTATTTTGATTAGTGTTCTTTTGTATAATGTCTATAATTGTTTTCAATTATATGCATGTTATATATTCTGTTTTGTGGATAAATTAACTTGGACCCCGAATATAAACACAAAAGTCGGCGATCCGTACATCATCTATTCCGCGGCTATTCATAGAATAGAGGATGGTTGCTTGAACAACAAGTTTGTTCAAGTGACTACTCTAATCGAATAGCATGACGATAAAATGGTTGCTTGGGTGATCCCTTTTGTCTAGGATTAATTTTTTTTTTAATCCGGGGACGTCGATAGGATCGCCATGAACAAGTGACCGAGTTGAAGTGGGAAACAAAGTTTCTCCACCTTCATGTAGAATAAGATCTTCGGTTCCAGACAAAACCCTTCATCCATCATGTCTTCATAAGACATAACCCATCCACACTTCCATTGCGACTGAAATGATTTCATGCTCGATCCTTGTTTGGTCCAACCAAACCTAGTTTCTCTGAGTCTGAGAATCTCATTCTCAAGCTCATTTTAAATCCTTCGGATTACACTCGTTGTGCGTGTGACCAAATAGGTTCTCGGTTTATGTTGGCCGTCTATAATTAACCATTAATTATAGAACGATCATGAGTGGCACCTAGGAGTACATAATGATCCCCAATTAACCGAAAAATCAACGGTTGATTCAGAACCACTTCTGAAACCCTTCAACAACTACAATAAATCGTGCCCCGTTCCCTTCACGTATCTTATACCCACTTAGTTCAGGACATGGTCTATAGTGTCAGTCCCCACTAGGTTGCCTACGTCACACCTAGCCTAAGTATCATTTCCTCGTCCTACGGATTCTAGTTATTACACATGTATGTAAGAGTACCATACTCTAAACATGTAATGCTTTGGCTAAAGACTTTAGTTACAATCCGATGAGAGACCATAGGTATACATCTCCTCACAAGGAGTGGTGAATCCTTTATAGGCTATTCAAACACCTTCGGCCACTTCGACTTTTACCCAATCATCCCAGGTCCACATCTCGTCAGAGATGCTTACTTATGATGTCAAAGCTTAAGTCTTCATGACCAAGATGACTTGAATACCGCAAGTCGAAGGAACAACACACTTAAACTACAGTAAGAACTTCATTGACATATCCATATATGCAGAGAACCATATGAAGTCTTACACCTAGTCACTCAAATGAACTAGTTACCATAACTAGCATCCACGATTAACTCCGGACATCACAATGTCTCCAGCCAGTGAGAATCAGCTGCTTGGATACACCAAGGAGTATACCTCGTGCTAGTCTCGACAGAATTTATGGTGTCTCAATCCATCAATTTATCGACTAGGGATAATTCCAATACATCACAATTACACATATAGAGATACCCACTAGTTGTGATCCAATCACAAATTCCCTCATGATGTGAATCGTATCGGGGACATTCAGTAAATGAGTTTAATATCTAATCAAATACATGAAAACATGTATACTCTAAATAGTGAATCTTCATTTATCATATAAATGGTTCAAACATGAGACGATTGCCTTATGACATCTCTCATATATTACTAACATTATCCACCCACCTCGGCCAGTCCTTAGCTTTCCTGGGCGGTTCATCATCTTCCCAAGTAGTACTCCCTGTCCCTAGACAGTTCTCCCTATCCCAGGGCAGTTCTCCCATATCCCAGACTAGATGTATATATTTTCCTCTATCCTCGTATCTTCCTAAGGCAGTCTACGCCTTCTCAGGGTGGTTTACACCTTCCCAGAGAACTTTCATTCTCATAGAGCAGAAGGGCAACACCCCCAGGGTAGTCCCCCAACTTCATGGACCCCCCCTCTCTCTCTGCCTCAGGGTAGTCTTTCCATAAGTCTCTCTACATCCGTTATTTAAGGGCCTCTCTGCCCCCTTATCCACCCACCCCCAGCCAGTCCTTAGCCTTCTAGGGCAGTTCATCACTTTCCCAAGTAGTACTCCCTGTCCCAGGGGAGTTCTCCCATATCCCAGACCAGATGTATATATTTTCCTCTATCCTTGCATCTTCCCAGAGAATCCCCCACCCCCAGGGCAGTTTTCTTCAGGCCCAAGATGGTCCCCCACTATCCACAGTAGTTGTCCTCTTCAGGATGGTTCTCCTGCTCCCGACCGGTTAAAAAAAAAAAGGCATTACCATAGCGTTTTTGTGCATCCAGAGTGGATTAGGGCAGGTTTTCCTCCAGACTAGTTTCCGCCCTGGGGAGCTAACCTCAACTGAGTAGCTTGCTTTGGTGCCAGAGCGTCCTCCTCGACCAGAGTGGTTTTGCGCCTCCAGGATGGATCAGGGAAGTTTTCCTCCAGGCTAGTTTCCACCCTAGGGAGCTGTTTTGCACCTCAAGGATGGATCAGAGCAGTTTACCCCTGTGACAGGGAAGTTATCTTTTGATCAGCGAGCAACAAGACAGGGCAATTTCTTCGGACCCACGGTGGACCCCTAAGCCCCCCTAAGCAACTCTCCGGCTCAATCCTCCCAGCCCAGGCTTGATCTGTGGATAAATAAAAAAAAAAAATTAGCATTGCTGGTGTTGATGAGCAAAGGTGAATAGGCCCACCGGAATTGCATATCTAGTCTATAGCAAACGACTACGGTAAAGACATTGCAAATTCGTTTATGGCTGAGGCTTGGCCAAAAAGCCTAATAGAGGTGAATAGGCCCAACAGAATGGCCTATCTAGTCTGTAGCAAATGGCTATGGTAAAGACATGGAAAATCCGTTATCGGCTGATCACTTGCCAAAAGTGACAAATGTTGGAGGATCATGACAGCAGAAGGACATAGGAGGTAGGAAAGCACAGAAGGTACACATGAGGAGCTGAGTGTAGTGGGACGGTACACAGGAGCAAGAAGGACACAGACACGGATGGTATGCATGCGTTGTACACATGGACGCATAAAGGAGGACAGGGATGGATGAGTTAAAGTATCAAGCGATAGTTTTGGTACCTATGAGAGGTTTTGTAACTGATGGGTACGAACGCGACCTCAAATCTCGCGATGGAGACCGTCGAGGACTCAAAGCGTGCGCCCGCGCTCAATGCCCGCAAGTGCATGGATGTCGTCAAGTAATAAAGATTATCGATCCCATAGGGACTGGGATTCAAATATCAATATACTTAGTGGTTGTAATTGTTCGAACGTGACTCTAAGAGGTTTTGGTTGGTGAGGGCTGTCGGGGGACTCTACTCTGTACAGTGTCACACGGAGGAGGAAAGGAGTGTGCCGAAGTCTTCAAAAGTGATTCTAGGACTTCGATTTCGCTTGTGTATCACAGAACAATATTGTGAATTGGCATTGTCTAGACGTTTAGCTACGATTTTATGGAAGGGACATCATACACTCTCCCGCAGAGACGCCGCAACTACCGGGAGCTCTCTCCGCCTAAAAGGACAGGATAGATGGTACGAGGATGCCAAATCAATCCCTACGGTGAACCGTTTCAGATTCCACCACACCCATCTACCCCCAGTCACAGGAGATCAAGTTTACCCCTAGGTTCCTTATATAAAATCCCCTAAATTTTAGATTGCGAGGGCTGTCACCCCTCATATCGCCTAACCACAGTAGATAGAAAGCCAAACACGCATAGATATAGTAAAGAGCAACTACCAATTGTAAAATCAAACTCATAGATAGAATTTAACTTGAACCAACATTGTATGTGTACACAAGCTACTCCCTAATCCTAGAATTGAAAGTACTACTCCATGTATATGATGGAAGAATCACAAAGCATGTCTAAGTTTGAATACATAAGGAATAAAATGCAGGAATAAAGATATACGATGCTTTCATGGTCTTCTCTCCGGCATTGAAGTGCAAGGCGTGGACCTCCGGCGACATTCCTCCTCCCCGTTGTGAGTTACCAAAGCTTTTTAGGACTTCGTCATGCCATCCTAACCGTCGTGCCTCCTCCCTAGGGTTTGGGAGTCCTAGGGCGGCTCCCTCGTGATCCCCCGCCTCTTGGATGAGTTTCCTATATATAGAGGTGGCTCCGGCTTTCCATAAATGCTTGAAAAACCCTATTTCCTTTAATTCGCGGCGCCGCCACACGGCTGTGTGAATTTCACACAGCCTAGTCGTGTGCAAGGCTGAAAACAGGTGAAATCTCGGCTGGAAATTGAGTTGGAAAAAAGGCACGACTGTGTGTTTTCACACGGCCTGGCTGTGTCTTTTTCTGGAGCCTCCGTTTTGATCCATTTCACTTCGAAAACATGCCCAAGTCTTGGGAAATGGTCAGTGTGTGTTCCCTAAGGTCTGTGCTCCACAAATGACTCAATTCTTGCTCCAAAAATGAGTCGTTTTCCCATGAAATGCTATCTTGCACACAAAAGTACAAAGAGTAGACCTCTGAACTAGAAAATAGAAAATGCATGCAAAATATTGTGACATTTGCATGAAAATAACATAAAATGTAATGAGATGTGAGCGAAAACTACTCCTAAAACCCTATATGTTTTGCTCACATCACTTCCCCCAGACTTAAATCTTTGCTTGTCCTCAAGCAAACCTCAGTGCCATGATTTTTTTTTTAAAAGATATTGTTGCATACTTAGCATGTTAACTAAATTTATCAAGTGGTATTTGCAATCAAAGCAAAATAAATATGTTCTAGAAATTCACTAGGTTAGCCCCTCGTGCTTGTGCTAAGCGAATCATTCTTAGGGGATACTCATTCCATGGTGAGTTAAGTCGTCATCCAATAGTTTTCCTAAGGTCTCCGGCCCTTAAGCACTTACCTGCCCAAAGCGAGGGTCGTTCCCTAGATCTAGCACAAAGTCTCAAAGGCATGCTCGGTATTGAGAGAAATTGGTAGGTGTTTCCCCAGTAACCTAACTCGGTCTCAAAGGGGCACCTAGTCATTTCCACCCACGACAACTGTTTTTTATCCCTCATAATCATCTCTCTTTTTTTTTCTTTGTTTTCTTTTTCATTTCTTTTTTTTCTCTCTTTTATTTTTCAGCTCACTGGGATTTTGATTTTTCCGAATGGGCTTACACAATCCGAGCATCTCCAGTAACTAAAATGCTAAACCTAGAGTCACCTATGGATTCCAAAGTACTAGACTACTGAGATGAATCATAACTAGGTATGTACTAGATTCTCCCTTTTAGAGTATTCGACATGTGTAGGTGTAAAAATAAAAACTAATCAGTGTAAGTCTAGAACATTCATTAGAGCAAATAAAATAAAATACCACGAGATAAATGAAGTTAAGCTACCTATGGGAATAACTCATGTAAGTAACTTTAATAAAAATACTACTGAGGCATCTTTACAGATAACAAAAACTAAGTGCTGAAAGAAACTCAACAACTTATGCATGAAGAAATGAATGCTAATAATAATGCAAATACCAAGAAAGAAACTACTGCTAGAAACAAAATAAAATTTGGGGTCACCCCAGACTTAAATGAAAGTATACCTCTAGTATGGTGGACGAGGTGGAAAGTCTGGAAGCCTCGGCATCTCGGGATCCTAGGAGAACCTGCTGCTGACCCGCTGATGCCACATGTACATGTGGTCGATCTGAGAGCTGGTGGATGCAGCGGCTGCTTGATGCTCCTCCTCCCAGGCCCACTATGCCTACTGGGTAAGAATATGCTGCCGCATCTCCTGGCGGTAGGTGGCCTCCTCCTCCTGAAAGTAAATACGGGCCTCATCGTAGAAGTCCTTGGCCCACTGGAAGTGCTTCCGTAAACCTATAAACTCTGCCTGCGTATAGGAGCCATGATCATCCCATCAATGCCCGTGCGTCTGCTGCTCAGCGTATATGTCATCGAGGCACGATCGGAACTCCAAAAAATCGTAGGTAGAAGTACCTGCATCTTGCTCAAAAGTAGGAAAAGAAAACGATGCAGGTGTAGGCTCTTCACATGGACTAGGGGGCGTGACACAGTCATGTGAAATCACACGGCTTGACCGTGTGCACCTCTGGAAGTTAGGGCACGACCGTGTGAAAACACACTGCCTGACCGTGTGTGAATCTGGAAGTCATAGCACGGCCATGTGAAAATACAAGGCCTGACTATGCGCCCTTTGTTTCTTTTCTTGTGGTGCACAATGGTCTGATTTCTCTCACTCACTTCACCGCATAAACTTAAAATGACTTTTGTTTTTACCTAGCAAGTTCTTTATAGTCCTAATTCAAATGCAACACGCTAAACAAATATAAATCAAAGTTCAAAACAAATGAATGTAACAAACTAATAAGAAATAAACACAAAATCTAAACTTGGGTTGCCTCCCAAGAAGCGCTTTGTTTAAGGTCTTTAAGCTCGACCTTATTCCTACGTTTCATTTGAGGAGTTTGAATCTTGCTTGTGGGGGTGCAAGATATTTGCTCACCATATGCCTCCTCCCTTGTGATCCCTTATCACCATATCTCTTAAATCTTGCTTGTGGAGGGGTAAGATATTTATTGGCTACCTTCCTTGGTTCGAGAGTGAACATGCTTATCTTTAAAGAATCATTAGGAGTTTTGTCATGATATTCTGTTTCATCCATATGCTGTAAATAATGTAACTCACCACAAATATTCTCACCAAAAGATTTATTAGTAGATTCTATCATGTCGAATGAAATTTTATCATTACAAATCACTAGGTGGGCATTGTTTTTTTTTTATTTACATCAGGTAACAGGTATGATTTCTCTTCCCTACTAGTCCTGATGGCTGACCGGCCCTGCCCCACGGCCTTCAATGAGAGTCCCCACCGATCAACAAGGGTAAATCAGAGTGACGCGTAGCCCGACACGTTTGGACCGATGCTGCCCAGGTGGGCATTGTTATTGGTAACTAAAGTTTTGGTGAGGGTTAAGGCAAGCTCTTCTAGACCCTCGAGGTTAGGAGGTGTTTTGATTGAAGCAGGGCACTCCTCGATTAAAGTATCAATTATATAATCCTCAAGTTCTTCTTCCAGTGGTGATTGAATGGATTGTCCTTCGTTACTTCCAATGTCATCTACGTCCTCCTCATCCATTCGCTCAAAGTGAGTCTCTGTCATATTAGGTTTAATCAAGTCATCAAAGCCACCTTCTAGTCGTTTGGTTTCTTCTCTTGCTAGATCTCGTTCCATAATCTTCACAAATTGTTGGCTATGCTCCTCGCATTCCCTAGTAAAATTATCTAGCGCAGCTTCTAAGTGGGGAGTTGGTTCTGGATAAAATTTGCATGGTGACTCATACCTCTCGTTCTCATTTTGGAAAAAATATTGAGTCTCTGTCTGCGAATGTGGCCGTTGGAAATCAACGTTCGCCGCTTGTTTTGTTCGAATGAAATCTTCCATCATCTGCTCAAGTCAGGATTTAGGCGGACAATATTGAGGGTTTAAGTACCCACGGTCATAACTATATGAATAGAAATCATCTTGTGGCCACTAGTTGTAATTGTAGGTGACATCTTCTTATTCAAATTGTGAAGGTTTGAATATATCCGGACATTCATTAATGGTATGCCTTGTTTCACCACAATGTTCACAATAAATATTACCAAAACTTACAACATTAAATTGACCATAATTATGAGTAAAAGCATGCATCGTTATATGCAGGAAATTATAAATAAGGAAAGAGCAACTGAATAAACAAAACTGAAATAAAATAAAATAAAATAAAATCAAACAAAACAAAACAAGAAAAGTAAATCTAGGTCCGATCCAATTTTCCATTGTTTGATTTTGATATCAAATTGACCAGTCCTCGACAACGGTGCCAAAAACTTAATGCGCACGAACACAACCTCAAATCTCGCGATGGAGATCGTCGAGGACTCAAAGAGTGCGCTCGTTCTCAATGCCCGTAAGTGCACGGATGTCATCAAGTAATAAAGATTATCGATCCCACAGGGACTGGGATTCGAATACCAATATACTTAGTGGTTGTAATTGTTCGAACATGACTCTAAGAGGTTTCGATTGGTGAGGGATGTCGGGGGACTCTACTTTATATGGTGTCACATGGAGGATGAAAGGAGTGTGTCGAGGTCTTCAAAGGTGATTCTAGGACTTCGGTTTCGCTTGTGTATCACAAAACAATGTTGTCAATTGGCGTTGTCTAGACGTTTAGCTACGGTTTTGTAGAAGGGACATCATACACTCTTTTGAATAGTCGTCACATCTACCGAGAGTTATCTCTGCCTAAAAGGATGGGATTGACGGTACGAGGATGCCAAATCAATCCCTACGGTGAACAATTTTCGATTCCACCGCACCCTTCTACCCGCAGTTACAGGAGATCAAGTTTACCCCTTGGTTGCTTATATAAAATCCCCTAAATTTTAGATTGCGAGGGTTGTCACCTCTCGTATCGCCTAAGCAAAGTAGATAGAAATCCAAACACACATAGATATAGTAAAGAGCAACTACCAATTGTCAAATCAAACTCATAGGAAGAAGTTAACATGAACTAACATTGTATGTGTACACAAGCTACTCCCTAATCCCAAATCGAAAGTACTACTCCATGTATATGAAGGAAGAATCACAAAGCATGTCTAAGTTCGAATACATAAGGAATAAAAAGCAGAAAAAATGATATACAATGCTTTCGTGGACTTCTCTCCGACATTGAAGTGCAAGGCGTGGACCTCCGGCGGCTTTCCACCTCCCTGTTATGAGTTACTGAAGCTTTTTAGGGCTTCGACGTGTTGTCCTAGCCGTCGTACCTCCTCCCTAGGGTTTGGGAGCCTGAGAGTGGCTCCCTCATGATCCCCCGCCTCTTGGATGAGTTTCCTATATATAAAGGCGGCTCCGGCTTTCTATAAATGCTTGAAAACCCCTATTTCCTTGAATTCGCGGTGCCACCACATGACCGTGTGAATTTCACATGGCATGGTTGTGTGCAAGGCTAGAAAACAAGTGAAATATTGGCTGGAAATTGAGATGGAAAAAAGGCACAGCTGTTTGTTTTCACACGACTTGGCCGTGTCTTTTTCTGGAGCCTCCGTTTTGATCCGTTTCGCTTCGGAAACATGCCCAAGTCTTGGGACATGGCCAATTCATGTTCCCTAAGGTCTGTGCTCCACAAATTACTTCATTCTTGCTCCACAAATGCTATCCTGCATACAAAAATACAAAGAGCAAACCTCTGAATCTTAAAATAGGAAATGCATGCAAAATAGAGTGACATATGCATGAAACTAACATAAAATGTAATGAGATGTTAGCAAAAACTATTCCTAAAACCCTATATGTTTTGCTCACATCAGTAACCATGAGAGCACATGTATGCCGCACCTTGGATACATCTCAGATCTGACACTTCATCAGATATGACATGAGAATGAATCCTAGGCTACTGTATGATTGTGCTTTTCATTGATGATATATATTTACCTTTCATAAAAAAAATCATGTATGTTATGTTATGTACCAGACTCGATGTATCATACATTTTGAGTTTTACAAGTAGATACTAGTCGGATCCTAGTATGGATCATTGGGTGGTTGTCAGGGCAATACTTAACTACTTTGGAAGAACTAAGGATTTATTCTTGGTATATGAAGGAGGTGATTTGGTGATATGTGGATATATTGATGTCATATTTCATACGGATAAGGATGATTCAAAATCCCAGTCTAGATAAATATTCACTTTGAATGGAGGTGCAGTGAGTTGAAAAAGTTCCAAGACACCATTGATGATTCTATCATAGAGGCAGATTATATTGTGGCTTCTGAAAAATCAAAGGAGATAGTTAGGATCAAGAAGTTCATCATTGAACTTGGAGTTGTTCTGACTATTGTTGAAGCAGTACCGATCTACTGTGATCACAATGGCATCATTGCTCGAGTGAAGGAACTATGATATCATCAACGATGCGAGCACGTACTTCGTCATTAGCATTTGATTAGAGAGATCATAGGTAGAAGAGATGTACAAATAGAGATAATTTCCACTGATAGGAATCTAGAAGATCCCATGATTAGGCTTCTTCTCCAAGAGAAATTTGAGAGACATATAGTGATGTAATTAATAGGTATCCTAAGGTAATCACCTTAGAAGTTATTAATAAAATTCACTATTTGAGTATACATTATCTATTTATTTTTTTGGATCTTAAACTCATGTATTGAAGTCCATAATATGATTCATAGCATTAGAGAAATTGTGATTGGATCACAATTAGTGGATATTTCATCATGTATAAATATGCAAGTATTGAAACTATCCCTAGTCGATGAATTAATGAGAATGGACATCATCAATTTTGTGAGACTAGCACATGTTATGCTTCTTGGTTTAACAAAGCATTCAGTACTCATTGAATGGAAGCATAGGGATGCTGAGAGTGAATATGTGGATGCTAGTTATGGTAACTAGTTCATTAGAGTGACCTGCTATGAGACTTCATATGGTTTTATATGTCATTGAAGATCTCAATGCAACTTGAGTGCAAGCTTCCTTAGACTTGAGATATTCAAGTCACCTTGATCACGGTGCCTTGTACTTTGACTTCTTCATAGCCATCTACATAGTAGGTGTAGCTTTGGGATGATTGGGTATGAGCCAAAGTGATCGAAAGTGTTTGAATAGCCCAGAGAGGATTCAACACTTTTGATAAAGGAGATGTATACCCTAGGCCTCTTGTCTGGATTGTTACTCAGAAGTATCTGGCCAGAGCAAACATGTTAATAAGATGGTCTTCATAGGAACATGTAGAAGTAACTTGAATCCACAGGACAAGAAAACTAACTTGGGCTAGGTTTGACGTAGTCAGCCTAGTGGGGATGAACACATAGACTATGTCTTGAACCAAGTGAGTATAGTATGAGTGAAAGGAATAAGGCACGAACAATTGAAGCTGCTGAAGAATTAAGAAATATTCTGGAGTTGATTTAGACTTTCCGATCAATTGGGGGTCATGATGTACTAGTAGGTTCCACTCGTGATCTATTCATAATTAAGGGGTTAATTATTAATGACCAACATAACCGGGAACCAATTGGGTTACATGCACTACGAATGATCCCGAGATGTAAAACAAGTATGAGAATAAGATTCTCAATGAGAGAGGATATGTCTGGTTGGACCAGACCAATGGGGGGTGCAAAATGGAGACTAAAGAACCTCCTATGGCCTTGTTGGACTTAGCGCGCCTATATCGCACCAAAATGAAGTCAAACGGACCATACAGAGGCTCACACGGTTGTGCCTAACTTGTCATAGGTCGTACCTAGCTCTGGCTGAAAATGGATAAATTTGGGTTGTGTTAAGGACACTGCTCGATCGTGTGTCCTAGCACAATTTGACCGGTGTGTAGGCCACATGCCATGTCGCTGGAGATTTCTCTTATGAAAATTTTTTGAGTTGTTCTTACCTTAATTATGGGATAATTATGATAAGATATGTTCCATTTAAGCCTCCTAAGATTGTTTGTGCAAGGGCATCAGATAATCGAACCTATGTTTTGATTATGGAAAAGACACAAAGTCAAGGTCATATTGTTATCTCATGAGCTGAATCAAGTGTGCAAGAATGTTAAGCTAAGCTGAAGGTAAGCGACACCTGGAGGGTCTTGTGTTGAGAAACCATGGAGGTCGGGTGACACCGAGAGGACTTCAGAGTGTGCCGAAGAAATCATGTTAAGGTAAAGGTTGAGGTAAGCTTGTATGAGTGAGTGTAAGTAAGGTCGTGTCCTCCGTACGAGGGACATCCTTAGGCGATGATCTAACTAAAGACTTCCAACGGAAGGTCTATGTCGAGATCGGACGATTGGTGGCTGTCGAAATCACTTTTTTTCAAGCTAACTTTCTATTGCAACTGGAAACCGTAACAACAGTCGACTATCGACTGTTGGCAGTCGACTGTTACCTCCATCAGTACACTGCTAGGGTTGATCATTCGACTACTGGTCAAGGATCAGCCTCGAAGAGAGTCAAAGCTTATCACTATTTCTCAAGGGCTAGGTGGCATCACCTCATGAAATCTCATCTCAACGATTAAGGTTTCTAAAAGCTATAAAAGAAGGGGTTCTCCACACCATTTACATCATTCTAAGTGCTCTCAATTGCTCCCACAATGTCGCAACTCTCCGACAATCCTACGACGATGAAGCGCTGCCAAAACGCAGACGACCTGAGCACTTCCTTCTAACTCCTTAGTCGTTGGTAATATTTGAAGTTGTCTTTTCAGTTTACTTGTTCTTAATTTACATTTCCGAGCTTTCATCGTAACGAGGAGAGAGGGATTGTCTATCTCCCTCAAGTAATCTTGTGATTTTGTAAATTGTTAACTCCTACCTCCAACAAGGAGTACTTTAGTGTTTTGCCCTCCGTACATGGTCTAGGACTATTAGGGCCTTGGTTTAGTAGCCGAAGGCTATGAACCAAGTAAAAACAAAAGTGTTCTATTTACTTTTCCTCTACGCACTCTTTTTTTAATCGAACGAATTCAAAAAATTGTTTTGCGCTATTCACCCCCCTCTAGCGCTCAAATCGATCCAATAAGTGGTATTAGAGCCAGGGGGCGCTACGATTTGGTGAAACCACTAATCTAACAATTTCTTACATATTTTTTTCTTTTTCTTTTTGGTTTTATGATCTTTTCTTTTAATTTAATTTCGTTTTCCTACACTACTAATCGAAGACGAAAGTCTTGGTACATTCGCTTGTTTTTGTCGTTGAAAGGTACTTGTTTCCCTTCTTTTCTTAAATGACCCATCTTGAAGGGTTTAGCACCATCCTACCTATATTTTACAATGGAGACAACTTCCATTATTGGAAGGGTCTAATGGAGTGCTTCTTAAACACCCAAATCGAGATGTGGATCGTAATCCAAACCGTATTCACGCTTCCTACTAATGAAGTGGGTGAATCATTGGATTATGATCGATGGACGAAGGCCATGAAAATACAAGTGGAAGACGATGCCAAGGCAACCCAAATCTTACAATATGGCTTGTCCAAAGAGGAGTTAAACTGCATCGGCCCCTTCATTAGCGCAAAAGATCTATGGACTAAACTCGTAGAGCTACACGAAGGAACCAAGGACGCGAAGGTATGTAAATGTGACCTACTTTTCAATAAGATATATAATCTTAAAATGCAGGAACACGAGACGAAAACACAACTATACACCCGCATTCAAGATATTGTTAATATTCTGCACGCCATCAGACAAAAGGTCGAAAATCGAGACCTTATAAGATATGCCTTAAATTCTTTTCCTAGGACTACCTTGTGGGCATCTATGGTTGATGCCTACAAGGTTTCTAAGGATCTTTCAAAAATTATACTAGACGAAATGTTTTCAAAATTTGAACTTCACGAACAAACTAATGTGGTCCGGCCTGAGAGAGGTGTTGCTTTACTTGTAGGACGAAGAAGAAAGGAGAAGAGCAAGCTACCTCCTGAGCAAGAAGATGGATCCGAACCCGAGGACGAACCTGAGTCCGAATCCGAATCCGAAGAGGAGGACGTAATAGTCAACATGGTGTGGAGAATAGTTTGACAAGAAAGAAGGCAATTGAAGAATGAGAACAAGGAACAATTCAAGTCAAGAAGGAGGGCAAAGCAAAAGGGAGCAAGGAAAGCCTTCCATGCAACTTGGGACAACTGAGAAGAAGGCGTCAACATAGCTTACATGGCAAGACCAGAGGAGTCTGAGTCAGAATCCGAAGTCGAATCCAACTACAACTCCGACTCCGACTCCGACCCCGAAGAGTACTTCGAGTGGAAAGTCAAGGTTAGTCACTCTTTAATTAGTACACTTTACCTTACATTTAAAATTCTTACTAAGAAATTAACTAAGTTCGAGTCTAGGGTCGAGTCCTTGCTTGAGGAGGTTGAAACCTTCAAGTAAGAGGCCACTCTTACCTCTTCGACTAGTCAAGTTCGAGAGGAGGACTCAACTTGAGTTGAAAAACTCGAAGAAGAGAACTCTCACTTGAAAGGACAAGTCCAAGAGCTCGAGGCTCGATTGCACAAGTTCTCGATGGGATCCAAGAATCATAAACAACTTCTTGGAACTCAGAGAGTCATGTACAATAGAGTCGGACTCGGGTTTAGCTCAAAGACTATGAATAGATCATATATGTCTATCGTAAACCATAGTCATCAATGAGTGCAAGCTTGGGTCCCAAAGGTCTTACTAAATTCGCATATAAGGACCAATAGGTATTGGATTCCTCAGGATCAAGTTCATTACTTGACTAGACCATATTGGTTCAATGATCCAAGGGGAGCTAATACCAAAATAGTATACCCGATACCCTAGTATCATCAAACTTTTTTACTTTTTAGAATGGCTAGATTGGGAAATTAGTTAGTCAATTTTTGATAACATAGTATCAGGATGCGGCGAGATGATAGTATGTTAGGGAAGCGAAGTCTCGTGTATTCGAGCTAGATAAGGCGTATCTAGCTTGGTGCACTTGACCGAGTTGAACTAGCTGAAGCTACCTCACCGTATCCTAAACTAGTTAGACCAGGAAGTGATCTTAAGTGACTCAAGTTTTTGACTTCTTTAATTTGGCTTTGTCTAAGGAAGTGGTCATTGTTCCGATCAAAGAAGGCCCCTGTGCCTCGCCACAACCTGGAAGCCAACTTCATGAAAAGATGACTTGACGAACTTAAGGTTAAATCCGAATCTAACCCAAGGTTGACTAACTTTAATTAAATTCAAATTATCTTGCAAAACCTATAAGGCAAACAAATCCTGAGACACATAGAATGGGTGAGATGATTAAGGAATAATTTTAATATACATAACCTTTTCAAAATGCTATTTTTTTTAACTATTGCGCTTAAACGTATACTTATACTCGGCCAACACTTAATATAAAACTCTCTAGGCCAAAGTTTAGCACCCCCTAACTCTCTTATACCTCATATACTTGACTAAGGGAGAGAGCAAACTAACCTTAAGGGTTATACATTTCTAATGTTTTTCTTGAAAATTAACTTATAAGTATTTTGAAATTTAAAACTATGTTTCAAAACTTATTATTGGTGCAGAGGGATATACCTCAAACCACTTTAATTAACCCATTAGAGACACATGCTTGGACTCATACTCATTTTTTTTCATGCTATAAATTATGCTTTTTAAAAACCCCTATTTTCTATATAAATCCCCGACTTTTTTTTTATTCATGGGAAAAGGGGGAGAAGAGCCTAAGTTAAGGGGGAGTTACAAAATTTAAATTTTTATTTCCTTTAAAAATTGTTTCCTTCAAAACTCACCTAGGGTTAAGGAGGAGTTTTGGGAGTTTTTTTTTCTAAGGCATTTACTTTACTTTCTCGCTCTAAATTTCCTTTAACTTTGTGTTGGTTTGCCATTGATAAAAAAGGGGGAGATTTTTGGTGCAGGGGCACCAGATAATCGAACCTATGTTTTGATTATGGCAAAGATACAAAGTCAAGGTCATATTGTTATCTCATGAGCTAAATCAAGTGTGCAGGAATGTTAAGCTAAGTCGAAGGTAAGCGACACCTGGAGGGTATCATGTTGAGAAACCGTGGTGGTTGGGCGACACCAGGAGGACTTCGGAGGGAGCCGAAGATCTCTTGTTAAGGTAAAGGTTGAGGTAAGCTCGTGTGAGTGAGTGTAAGTAAGGTCGTGTCCTCCGTACGGGCACTACTAGAAAATTTACTTTTAACGATGAAATTTACCGACGGTATCAAAATGTCGTCGTTATTAATGGTTCAACAGCGACGGGATTTAATACCCATCGTTAATGTATATGCATTAACGATGCTATTTTGTCCCGTCGTTGATACTTTATCATCAACGATGATTTTTTTTATTTTGGTCTTTACTGTCATGCCTTTAACGACGGTATTTCCTCCCATCCTTTTTGAAAGACCTTCAACGAGGGATTTTTTCTCCCGTCGTTATTACTTTTCTAATTTTTTATAAAGTCGAAACTCTAAGTCGATTTTTTTTACTAGGTCTAAATCTATTTTTTATATGAAAAATCACAATCTTTAAATAAATTATGAAAAATAAATTTTATTTATATTCATTTTCATACTTTTTTTTCATTTTTATTTCATTAAAAATATCTTAATTTTTATTTATTTTCTTATATTTTCCCTTAATTTTTTCCCCTAAATCCATATCAACTTAACGTAGGTTTAGGTTTCTTTATTTTCGTCGCCGCTCCTTTTCTTTCTCTCTGCATTTCGTCGGCGCTCCATCCTCCCTCGCTTCGGTCGCTGGTCAAGGATTCGTCTCCACTCCATGTTGGGTTTCCGGCACCGCGGCGAGTGTGTGTTCGAACATGTTTCGAAAAAATGTGCACAGCGGAAAAAATAAAATTAATAAATCTACATTTATTACAACACACACATCACACGCATGCATAGTACAACATGTGTAGACATAATCATAAATTTAAATTTATAATAAAAAGAAATTTAACTACGTATACCTTTCGTATCACGTGTAACGGGAACGACATCAACCGGAACGATCCTCGCTAGAATCGTCTCTATCCGTATCCACGCCGAGTATCCTCGGGATGACTTCGCTAAGTCATGAGCCTCATCTTCGTTCGGGTTACTAGCCTCGTGTTGAAGACGATGTGATCGAGAGATGATCACGATCCGAATCCAAATTCGGATCCAAAACCGAGTCCTCAAAACTCGCTTCTCCGGAGAGGTATTCGTCAACCGTTTGACGAATCCTTCATCCTCCACCTCAGAGGATTACCGGAGATCAAATCCCCGGCAAGGCTACTGCTGTCGGAGCTCTAAATGTCGTCCAAATGACGCTCCGACGAGAGGGAAACAAGCTGTCCAGAAAACTGGACAGCTTTGGTGGAGACCTTGCGCCGGCCAAATAAGGAAAGCGGCTTGCTCACCTTGTTGCCGGAGCCAAGGAGGATCACCAGAGCTCCTCCGGCAGCAACTCAACGCTGGCAATGGGAGAAGACGGCAGCAGCTGGTCGCCGGTTGGAGCTTCAAGGTGGGCGGCAGCAAGAGGAGATGTTGGCGCCGAAATCACCAAGGAGAGGAGGTGGGTGGCAACTAGGTTAGGGTTTTTGGATTAGGGTTTAACAATCCCTTAAGCCCTCTTTTATAGAGAACTAATTCTCTTAATGGTTATTGGATCATAACCATGAGGCCCGTTAACCCGCTCCATTAACTTAAGTTAAAATAAACCAAACCATGATGGTTTATTTTAAGTTAAAACGAACCGAACCAACTTTTGGTTCATTCGTTTAAAATAAACCAAATCCTTTGGTTTATTCTCCTCCATTGGATTAGAACCAAACCATTTTGGTTCATCCATTATGTCTTCATAAGACACGACCCATCCACGCTTCCATTGCGACTGAAACGATTTCGTGCTCGCTTCTTGTTTGGTCCAACCAAACCTAGTTTCTCTCGGTCTGAGAATCCCATTCTCTAGCTCGTTTTAAATCCTTCGAATTACATTCATTGTGTGTGTGACCAAATAGGTTTTTGGTTTATGTTAGCCGTGTATAATTAACCATTAATTATAGAACGATCATGAGTGGCACCTAATAGTACATCATGACCCCCAATTAACCGAAAAGATCAACGGTTGATCCAGAACTATTTCTGAAACCCTTCAGCAGCTCGAATGAATCGTGCCCCATTCCGTTCACTCATCTTATACCCACTTGGTTCAGGACATGGTCTATAGTGTCAGTCCCCATTAGGCTGACTACATCACACCTAGCCCAAGTATCATTTCCTCGTCCTACGGATTCTAGTTACTACACATGTATCGAAGAGTACCTTACTCTAAACATGTAATGCTTTGGCCAAAGACTTTAGTAACAATCCGACAAGAGGCCATGGGTATATATCTCCTCGCAAGGAGTGGTGAATCCTTTATAGGCTATTCAAACACCTTCTATCACTTCGACTTATACCCAATCATCCCAGGTCCACATCTCCACAGAGATGCTTGCTTAAGATGTCAAAGCATAAGTCTTTATGATCAAGATGACTTGAATACCGCAAGTCAAAGGAACATCGCACTTAAGCTACAGTAAGAACTTCATTGACATATCTATATATGCAGAGAACCATATGATGTCTTACGGCTGGTCACTCCAATGAACTAGTTACCATAACTAGCATCCACGATTAACTCCGGACATCACAATGTCTCCAGCCAGTGAGAATCAGCTGCTTGGATACACCAAGGAGTATACCTCGTGCTAGTCTCAACAGTAATTGATGGTGTCCAAATCCATCAATTCATCGACTAGGGATAATTCCGATACATCACAATTACACATGTAGAGATACTCACTAGTTGTGATCCAATCACAAATTCTCTCATGCTGTGAATCGTATCGTGGACATTCAGTAAATGAGTTTAAGATCCAATCAAATACATGGAACGTGTATACTCAAATAGTGAATCTTCATTTATCATATAAATAGTTCATACATAAGGCGATTGCCTTAGGACATCTCTCATATATTACTAACAGACTCCCACTTGGCCTAATGTCAATCACTACGGTATCCAATACCATAAGCATTAACATGACCCTCAAACTTACTTTGAGGTAATGCTTTAGTCAAAGGATCCGCTAAGTTCCTTTTAGTGGGAATTTTCTCGATTTGTATTTCGTTCCTACTGATGATCTCTCTGATAAGATGATAGTGGCGAAGCACATGTTTGGATCGTTGATGAGACCTTGGCTCTTTCGCCTGTACAATTGCTCCATTGTTGTCGCAGTAGATCGGTATTGCTTCAACAATGGCTGGAATCACACCAAGTTCATAAACGAACTTCTTGATCCAAACCGCTTCCTTTGCTGCTTCTGAAGCTGCAATGTATTATGCCTCAGTGGTAGAATCCGCTACAGTGTCTTGTTTGGAACTTTTCCAACTCACTGTGCCCCCATTCAGGGTGAACACGTATCCAGACTGAGACCTGGAATCATCCTTGTCTATCTGGAAGCTGGCATCCGTATACTCGCGTATCACCATGTCCCCTTCTCCATATATTAGGAACACATCCTTAGTTCTTCTTAAGTACTTAAGGATCGTCTTAACAGCCACCCAATAATCCATTCCTGGATCAGACTGGTATCTGCTCATGACACTCAGAGCATATGATACATCAGACCTCGTACATAACATAGCATACATGATAGATCCTATTGTGGATGCATAGGGAATCTTACTCATGCAAATCCTCTCGTCTTCTGTGTGCGGACACATAGACTTCGAAAGGTGTACCCCATGGCTGATGGGTAGGTAACCTTTCTTGGATTCCGACATGCTAAACCTCTTTAGCACTCGGTCTATATATGTAGATTGTGAAAGACCAAGCAACCATTTCGATCTATCTCTATAGATCTTAATCTCGAGGATGTAGGTTGCTTCTCCCAGGTCTTTCATGGAGAATGTCTTGGATAACCAAACCTTAACTGACTGTAAGATTGAAACATCGTTTCCTATAAGTAATATGTCATCGACATACAATACTAGGAACACGACTGCACTCCCACTAACCTTCTTGTACACACAAGGTTCGTTTGGATTTTGTGAGAAATCAAACTTTTTGATTGTCTCATCAAAACGGATATTCCAGCTCCTGGATGCTTGCTTCAATCCATATATGGACCGTCGCAATTTGTATACCTTGGTTTTATCAATCGATGTGAAACCCTCGGGTTGTATCATATACATGTCCTCGAGCAGATTTCCATTAAGGAAAGCTGTTTTCACATCCATCTACCATATCTCATAATCATAATGAGCCGCTATGGCCAGGAGCATCCGAATGGATTTAAGCATAGCTACAGGCGAATAGGTTTCGTCATAATCAACACCTTGTTTTTTACTATATCCTTTCGCCACCAATCTAGCCTTATAGGTATTCACATTGCCTTCCATGTCGGTTTTCTTTTTGAAAACCCACTTGCACCCTATAGGCTTTATGCCTTCAGGTGGGTCAACCAAGTTCCAAACTTGGTTTTCATACATGGAATCCATTTCCGACTTCATGGCACCAAGCCACTTATCCCTTTCTGAACTTGTCAGCACTTCTTCATAACTGGTAGGCTCCTCATCATCAATGAGTAACACGTCATTCGATTCACTTATGAGAAATCCATATCTCTCAGGAATATTGCGTGTTCTACCAGATCTATGAAGATGTGGTGTTACAATAGGTCCAGCCGATTGCTCATCACTATGAGTTGTCAGCTGTTGTGATTCACCAGGTATCTCATCGATGTCTATTTGAGTCTCTCGAGCCTCCTCATGCTCGACGACACTCCTATTATTTTCTTGCAAGAGAAACTCTTTCTCTAGAAACACAGCATGCCTTGAAACAAACACCTTCTGTTCCACAGGATAATAGAATCGGTAACCCCTTGTTTCCTTAGGGTATCCAATAAATAGACATTTATCAGACTTAGCATCCAATTTTTCTGATACATTCCGCTTCACATAAGCAGGACAACCCCATATCTTCAAGTAAGATAGACGAGGTTTCTTACTATTCCATATCTCATATGGAGTAGTAGATACTACCTTGTTTGGCATTCTGTTTAACAAGTAAACAACTGTCTGAAGCGCATAGCCCCAAAAGGACTTGGGAAGATTCGCATGATTCATCATGGACCTGACCATGTCCAACAAGGTTCGGTTATGCCCTCAGATACACCATTATGCTGTGGTGTATATGGCGGAGTCCATTGAGATAATATGCCATTGTCTCTTAGATAATCAAGAAACTCTTGATTTAAGTATTCACCACCTCAATCCGATCGAAGTATTTTAATACTCTTGTCATGTTATTTCTCTACTTCATTTCTGAATTCTTTAAACCTTTCAAAGGCTTCAGACTTGTGTTTCATCAAGAACACATACCCAAACCGTGAGTGATCATCGGTGAAGGTAATGAAGTAGCTATAGCCTCCTAAAGCTTGAGTTGACATAGGTCCACATACATCAGTATGTATTAGATCTAGTAACTCTCTCACTCGTTCATCTTTTCCTGTAAAAGGTTGTTGGGATGTATACTGAAAGCCTAGCTCTTTTGTATGAACATCATTATTTTGAAATAAGAATCACATGATCATTGTTTGCACTTTATTTATATATGTGCATATTGTCTAATACTTTATATTGTAGATAACATGGTGCTTGGGTGTGGCACAGAAGATCATGTTATCAGTCCCTTGTAGAGTATAAGTAAAGGCTCACAACCAAGATGGTTTTGGACAAACCATTGACATGGTTGTAGTGTAGCTTGGTATTGTTTTGTCTTGAACATAGAGTTACACTAGTACACTTAGGTGTATTGAGCAGGACCGATATAGAGGTGATTCAATTTATTGCTGACTACAAAATTGAATCGGACCTCGGATATTATGTTGTACATGCTCTTAATCCCGAGATAATAACGGGCACATGTACTTAGTATTTATTTCTTTGATTTACCAAAGGGTGAGATTTAGATGGATTAAATCAATATGCCCGATAAGTTGGGAAATGATATTATTTACATGGTGTGCCGTTGATTATAGGAGGAAAACGTGTCCTATATATTAGGTTGATGATGTCCCCTTGAGGAGCTCATAAGGTTCATCATGTAAACCTTGCAGGTTGACTTAGTCAACATGATGATAAGGTTGAGTGGTACTACTCGAGGAGATTAGATGTTAGCTAATTGATGGTCAGTAAATAAATTAATTGACGGACATTCGATATCTTAAACACGGGGAGATGGATGTACAAATAATATATGGAGCCCATATTAATTTATGGGGGTTGGTGAGGTAGTTCGATGATGATCCTCTAGTGGAATGGAACATCATTGATGGATCAAGTTTGTGTGGTTTCGATCCATCGGGTGGCCAAGACCCAACTCCTCCTCATGGTCCCTATCGTAGCCTAATATAAACCTCATGAAGTCTAGATCAAATGATGGAAAACAAATCTCTAGATCTGACGGTTGAGATTAACTCTCTAGATCCGACGGTTGAGATTAATTCTCTAGAACCGACGGTTGAGATTAATTCTCTAGAACCGATGGTTGAGATTAATTCTCTAGATCCAACGGTTGGGATTAAATCTCTAGAACCGATGGTGGAGATTAAAATCTCTAGAACCAACGGTTGAGAATAAATCTCTAGATCCGACGGTTGAGATTAAATCTATAGAACCAATGGAGGAGATTAATCCAAGGCAAAAACCCAACTCTATATATAAGGCTTATTGGGTTGGGCGGCAAGGATGATGGATGGTTTAGGGGATTAGGGTTTGCTTCCTTTGGAGGCTAAGAAACCCTAGTTTGTTTAGAATTTTTGGGCGGCGAGAGTTTGGGAGCAAAGATGGGCGGCAACAAGTGGAAGATGAGTTTCTTCTTCGTCCTAAGGCATGGCCGGTCCCTTCCTTCTACCCTCTACCTTGGTCGGTCCACACTCTATCCTTCTTCCCCTCTTCCATGGCCGGCACATAGAAGATGGTTTTCAAAGAGATTAGGGTTTTGCCTTTCCTTTGGTTGGGCGGCAAGAAATCCTAGGTTAGGGTTTGGTTGGGCGGCTAGGGTTTGGAAGTTGGAGTGGGCGGCAACTATAGAAGAGGTTCTCTTCTTCTTCCTAAGGTGTTGCCGGGACCTATCTCTATTCCCTCTACCTTGGTCGGCGCTCAACTCATTCCTCTTCTCCTCTTTAATTCATCTTGGCCGGCGGCACTAGATGCTAGGGTTTGTTCCTAGTTTGGTTCCTTGGTGGTTTCCATTATGTTCTCTCTATTCTTGGGGCCGGCGGCATCAATCCTTTATGGATTGGTGGTTGGCTCATGCAAGAAGGGAAAGAGAGTTCTTCTTTCTTTGGATGGAAGATCTAGGAAGCTTCAACTTGTGGAGGATCTTCGCCCACACGAAGTCTACAAGGAGGTTAGGACATACGATAGAAGATCAAGAGGTATAAAAGTTTTACAACTTTTATTATTGTTCTTTACATGTTCTTATTGATATGCTAGCTTATGTTCTTTATGTTAGTATGTGTTGATTATACTAGTTTACATTTGTATGTATTTGTATAATCATGGACCCTGAAGATAAACACAAAAACCGGCGATCCGTCTGTCGTCTCTTCCGTGGCTAACCGACTAGAAGAGTTGATTGCTTGAACAACAAGTTTGTTCAAGCGATCGCTCGAGTCGTTGGCACGACGATGAATTGGTTGTGCTAAGGAAACTCATCCCATCCGGATTAGTTTTCATTAGTGAAAATTTTAATCCGGGGACATGGGAGCCGATGAGCATTCCGAGGAATAGCACGATTCCCAACATATGGTATCAGAGCCACGGTTTTCGGTTTTGTGTGTTTAGGATTCAGTTACTTTCATGCACATATCATATATTGAGTATGCCGGATAATAGTAGGATGTGCGTAGGCTAACTTTTTGGTTGCAAGCATAAGATCCGACTATTATGGCTATATGTGAGTATGTGGTTGTTTATGTGTGATTGTATGTTTATTATTTGAATCTTCAGGGTTGACGAGGCTAGATTAGTATTTAATTTTTGTAATTAAATATGGCATTGTTTATCTACTCTTTATTTTATTTTACTTTCGATCTAGATTTCATGTACACTCCCTCATGGAGTATAGGATCGATGGATGTAAAATAAAATAGGTTTTATTCTCGGCTCGGATCTCTGGATGGCTCGTACATGGCGTAGGAGGAGCGGATGAGGTGGCGACACGACGGGACGCATATTGGAAAACAATGCCATAATAGTTGGAAAAATTCTGATTTTTCCATATTTATTGCTTATTTGTTTTATATGCATGTTGTGTGTGCTTGAAAATTTCTCATTTTCAATTTACTAAGTGGGAGAGGGATATTTTAATTAATTCCTGCGGCCTCCATTACAATTTGACGTGTGATGCAACAAACTTGCGTATCGGCTCTGAGTACCTTCCTCCCTACAGATGAGTTTGTTTGCTGATCACTAGGTCAAATAATGGTTATAGGAAATTATCTAGGAGCGTGTGTACTTCCACAGTGGTAAGGCACATAATCCGAAATAATTTCCTTAGTATCATGTAATGGTGCACACTTAGATGCAAATATAAAGTATCCTCCCCATCGGAGTCACTGCTTTTATTTGTAGGGCCAAAGAGGAACCAACTATTAATTTTATTTGTCAAAAAGTAAGGTTGACAAGATAATAAAATTAATGGGTAAAACCTCCTCTTACAAATGTAGAATTCGTATACGTCCACACTGCGTTGCATGCGATATTCTCGGTGTTTTGAGGTGTTGGTTGATTTCGGAATTTTATTGTTTTGAGGAATCAATAATATTTGAAATCTAAAATAATGATCCATGTGATTCTTAGGATTTTCAAAATGACTTTCAGTCCACTTATTGTGATACTAAAGGAAATAAACTTACTGTTCCAAAATAATGATGATTGGAAAAGAATCCAAAGATTGTCTTATTTGCAAGGAAGTACATGTATGAACTCTTCGAAGAGTATCCTCAAGCCATGGTTGCTCAAAAAGGTTTCTACCTCTAAGCCGAAAGGCAAGAAGAAGGAGAAACAAGGTGGAGCAAATGTGGTGGGAGGATCTCAGGGAGGAGTGAAGAAACCGAAAGGCAAGTACTTCACTTACAAGCAGGATGGACATTGGAAGGAGGACTGTCCCAATCCAAAATAGAACAAAAGTATATCCTTTGGTCTAGTCGTTGAAACATGGTTAGCAGTGTTATCTACCGGCACCTGGTGTGTAGATACGAGGGCCGCTAATCATGTCTACAATACTTTGCAGGGGTTCCAGGAAACCCTATGACTAGCTAAAGGGGATATTACCATTTACTTGGGCAATGCCATGAAGATGGCGGCTATTGCAGTGGGAGATGTTTTATTTATCTTTTGAGAAAAATAAAGGTTTTGGTTCTTAAGAATTTCCTTTATGTACCCTTATTTAGAAAGAATTGATTTCGATTTCTAAATTGTTTTTGGATGGATAATCTATTTCTTTTTATGACAGATTTGTTATAAAAGGAATAGGGACATTATCTATTCAGGTACATAGATAGGAAATTTATAACATGAACCATAAGCTCCCACGGAGCAAATAGAAGTTATTAACTCATCTTCTAATTCCGATAAGAGAAAAGAACCTTCGAAAATGAACCAAACATATCTTTTGGCATCTTAGGCTTGGTCACGTTAACCTAAGCAGAATTCAATAGGTTGATAGCTGATGGACCTTTGGGTTCATTAGTGGTGGAGGATCTCCCAACCTGTGAATCTTGCTTGGAGGGTAAGATGACCAAGAGGCCTCTCAAGGCCAAGGGGTATAGGTACAAAGCTGTGTTGGAATTTGTTCATTCTGATTCGTATGGTCCTATGTCTATCCAGACAAGAGATAGTTTTGAACATTTCATCTTTTTCATAGATGATTGTTCAAGATACGGATGACACTACGATCTGATCGTGGTGTTGAGTACCTCTTGGGAGAGTTTAGGAACTACTTATCAGAGGCTGGGATTCAATCCCAATTGACTGCACCTGGCACACCCTAGCAGAATGGTGTAGCAGAGCGAAGGAATAGGACTCTTATGGAGATGGTTAGATCGATGACGAGTTATTCTGACTTGCCAGATTCGTTCTGGGGATATGCTCTAGATACGGCAGTGTACATTCTGAACCTGGTTCCATCTAAATCAGTGTCTTCTACTCCCACAGAATTGTGGACTAGAAGAAAGCCTAGTCTAAGACATATTCAGATATGGGAGTCCAGCACATGTGCTGAAGGCAGATACTGGTAAGTTGGAACCTCGTACAGAAGTACGCATGTTCATTGGCTATCCCAGGGGAACGAAGGGTGGATTGTTTTATAGTCCTAGAGATTAGAGGGTGATCGTTAACACGAACGCCAGATTTCTAGAGGAAGACTATGTGATGAGCCACAAGCCTAAGGGTAAAATTGTTCTGGAGGAGTTAAAAGGGAAGTCACTTCTTTAGTACCACCGGTACAAGAGGATATAGCACATGTCACTGCACTGCGTGTCACAGAGGATACGCAGATGATACCTCGTCATAGTGGGAGGGTTGTTAGACAACCTTATTAATTCATGTTCTTGGGTGAATCTTCCGATTTGGTCCCTAGCAAACATGAACCTGATCCCTAGACATACGACGAGGCAATCCAAGATATAGATACAACATCTTGGCAAAGTGCAATGAAAGGTCTGGGAGCTCTTATGCATAGCAGCTCATATGGATTATGAGGTGTGGCATATGGATGTCAAGACAGCTTTCCTTAATGGAAGTCTTGAGGAAAACATCCAAATGAAGCGACCAGAGGGATTCATTGCTAAGGGCAAAGATCATCTTGTATGTAAGCTTAATCGGTCCATTTATGGATTGAAGCAAGCTTCGAGGTCTTGGAACATCCGCTTTGAGGAGATAAATCAGTCTTATGGATTTATTCAAAGTCCGGATGAGTCTTGTGTATACAAGAGATGTGACAGAAACGTAGTGGTATTTCTTGTACTATACGTAGATGACATTTTGGTGGTTGGCGACAACATCGAAGTGTTATCGGACGTAAGGGTATGGTTGTCCAATGAGTTTGATATGAAGGACTTGGGAGAGGTGAGACACATCCTTGGGATCAAGGGATCAAGGGATCGCTGGAAAAGGATGTTGTGCTTATCCCAAGCTTCATACATAGACATGATTATGGAGCATTTTATCATGCAAAACACCAAGAAGGGTTTTCTACTTATCAAGCATGGAGTTCATTTATCTAAGGAGATGTGTTCTAGATCATCTGAGGTGATAGAGGAGATGAAGGCGGTTCCTTATGCTTGGGCATTAGGAAGCCTCATGTATGCGATGCTCTGTACAAGACCAGATATCTGCTTTGCCATGGGCATGGTCAGCAGATATCAGAGTAATCCAAGACAGGGATATTGGACTGCGGTAAAGCATATATTGTAGTGCCTGAGAAGGACTAGGGATTATATACTAGTTTATCGAGCAAACCAATTACTCTCTGTGGGTTACACGGATTCTGATTTCTAATCATATAGGGATAACAGTAAGTCTACCTCAGGTTTTGTGTTTACTTAGGGAGGTGGATCCATTGTATGGAGGAGTGTCCAACAGAAATGCGTGGCGGACTCCACCATGGAAGCTGAGTATGTGGCAGCCTAAAAGGTAGCCAAAGAAGTTGTGTGGCTCAGGAACTTTCTGATGGACTTGGATGTGATTCCTGGTTTGCCCAGAAATATCACAATTTATTGTGATAATAATGGTGCAGTTGCAAACTCGAAGGAACAACGAGCCCATAAGACTAGTAAACACATAGAGTGTGAGTACCACCTGATACGAGAAATCGTAAAGGAGGTAGAAGTTGTTGTCGCCAAGATTGCATCAGAGGATGACCTGGTAGACCCTTTTCACTAAGGCCCTTCTAGCGAGAGCTTTGATAGGCATGTGGAAGGATGGGGAATCAGATGTATGGCATTATGAGGACAGCATAGTCTTTTAGTATAATTGGGAGATTGTTGGGATGTATACTGAAAGCCTAGCTCTTTTGTATGAACATCTTTATTTTGAAATAAGAATCACATGATCATTGTTTGCACTTTATTTATATATGTGCATATTGTCTAATACTTTATATTGTAGATAACATGGTGCTTGGGTGTGGCACAGAAGATCATGTTATCAGTCCCTCGTAGAGTATAAGTAAATGCTCACCACCAAGATGGTTTTGGACAAACCATTGGCATGGTTGTAGTGTAGCTTGGTATTGTTTTGTCTTTAACATAGAGTTACACTAGTACACTTAGGTGTATTGAGCAGGACCGACATAGAGGTGATTCAATTTATTGCTGACTACATAATTGAATCGGACCTCGGATATTATGTTGTACATGCTCTTAATCCCGATATAATAACGGGCACATGTACTTAGTATTTATTTCTTTGATTTACCAAAGGGTGAGATTTAGATAGATTAAATCAATATGCCCGGTAAGTTGGGAAATGATATTATTTACATGGTGTGTCGTTGATTATAGGAGGAAACCGTGTCCTATATATTAGGTTGATGATGTCCCCTTGAGGAGCTCATAAGGTTCATAATGTAAACCCTGCAGGTTGACTTAGTCAACATGATGATAAGGTTGAGTGGTACTACTCGAGGAGATTAGATGTTAGTTAATTGATGGTCAGTAAATCAATTAATTGACGGACATTCGATATCTTAAACACAGGGAGATGGATGTACAAATAATATATGGAGCCCATATTAATTTATGGGGGTTGGTGAGGTAGTTCGATGATGATCCTCTAGTGGAATGGAACATCATTGATGGATCAAGTTTGTGTGGTTCCGATCCATCGGGTGGCCAAGACCCAACTCCTCCTCATGGTCCCTATCGTAGCCTAATATAAACCTCATGAAGTCTAGATCAAATGATGGAAAACAAATCTCTAGATCCGACGGTTGAGATTAATTCTCTAGATCCGACGGTTGAGATTAATTCTCTAGAACCGATGGTTGAGATTAATTCTCTAGATCCGACGGTTGGGATTAAATCTCTAGAACCGATGGTGGAGATTAAAATCTCTAGAAC
Organism: Wurfbainia villosa; assembly: GCA_025175895.1. Lineage (NCBI taxonomy): Eukaryota > Viridiplantae > Streptophyta > Magnoliopsida > Zingiberales > Zingiberaceae > Wurfbainia > Wurfbainia villosa. The sequence goes on from CM045994.1 coordinate 27,359,922, forward strand.
CAACGGTTGAGATTAAATCTCTAGATCCGACGGTTGAGATTAAATCTATAGAAACAATGGAGGAGATTAATCCAAGGCAAAAACACAACTCTATATATAAGTCGTATTGGGTTGGGCGGCAAGGATGATGGATGGTTTAGGGGATTAGGGTTTGCTTCCTTTGGAGGCTAAGAAACCCTAGTTTGTTTAGAATTTTTGGGTGGCTAGGGTTTGGGAGCAAAGATGGGCGGCAACAAGTGGAAGATGAGTTTCTTCTTCTTCCTAAGGCATTGCCGGTCCCTTCCTTCTACCCTCTACCTTGGTCAGTCCACACTCTATCCTTCTTCCCCTCTTCCATGGCCGACACATAGAAGATGGTTTTCAAATAGATTAGGGTTTTGCCTTTCCTTTGGTTGGGCAGCAAGAAATCCTAGGTTAGGGTTTGGTTGGGCGGCTAGGGTTTGGAAGTTGGAGTGGGCGGAAACTATAGGAGAGGTTCTCTTCTTCTTCCTAAGGTGTTGCCGGGACCTATCTCTATTCCCTCTACCTTGGTCGGCGCTCAACTCATTCCTCTTCTCCTCTTTATTTCATCTTGGCCGGCGGCACTAGAAGCTAGGGTTTGTCCCTAGTTTGGTTCCTTGGTGGTTTCCATTATGTTCTATCTATTCTTGGGGCCGGCGGCATCAATCCTTTGTGGATTGGTGGTTGGCTCAAGCAAGAAGGGAAAGAGAGTTCTTCTTTCTTTGGATTGAAGAAGATCTAGGAAGCTTCAACTTGTGGAGGATCTTCGCCCACACGAAGTCTACAAGGAGGTTAGGACATACGATAGAAGATCAAGAGGTATAAAAGTTTTACATCTTTTATTATTGTTCTTTACATGTTCTTATTGATATGCTAGCTTATGTTCTTTATGTTAGTATGTGTTGATTATACTAGTTTACATTTTTATGTATTTGTATAATCATGGACCCCGAAGATAAACACAAAAACCGGCGATCCGTCCGTCGTCTCTTCCGCGGATAACCGACTAGAAGAGTTGATCGCTTGAACAACAAGTTTGTTCAAGCGATCGCTCGAGTCGTTGGCACGACGACGAATTGGTAGTGCTAAGGAAACTCATCCCATCCGGATTAGTTTTCATTAGTGAAAATTTTAATTCGGGGACATGGGAGCCAATGAGCATTCCGAGGAATAGAACGATTCCCAACAAAGGTAACTTAGTCATCTTGCCTTTTAAACATGATTCACATGTATCGTATGTATCCAATTTAAACGATTCCAGAATTCCACATCGGTGTAATTCGGACATGCGTTTCTTGCTTACATGGCCAAGACGACAATGCCACATATAGGAGTCTAATTGATTACCCTTTCGAGCACGCGTGTTGCTCGCTTCGATATTGAAAATGTCACTGGATACATCCAACGTATAAATGCCATTACTCAAAGTTCCAGTTCCATAAAGTACGCCATTCAAAGTTATATAACAACAATTGTTACTAAACGTCAAATGGAAACCATTTCTATTTAAACTGGAAATAGAAACAATGTTCTTTATTAGAGAAGGAACATAATAGCAATTGTCTAGTTCCAAGACTAGTCCACTGGGGAGCTTCAGCAAATAAGTTCCGATGGCGACTGGAGCAACCTTTGCTCCATTGCCAACTCATAAATTTGACTCCCCTCTGACGAGTCTTCTTCTATTCCTTAGCCCTTGTATGTCATTACATATATGTGAGCCACACACAGTATCCAATACTCAAGTGTCTAAGAAAATAGAATGACAATCAATAACGAAGATACCTGAAGAGGATGGGGCATCGGATGCCTTCTTCTTCTTCATGGACTCAAGATAAATCTTGAAGTTTCTTCGTCAGTGGCCTTCCTTGCCACAATGATGGCAATTGCCCTTTTGTGTTGGTTCTGCCTTCTTTGCCTTCTTGTTCTTCCCTTTCTTCTGTTCTTTTGCCTTCCTCTTAGAACCTTTCTTTGAGGAATCAACTAACAGAACCGTCTTCTCCTCATGCTTCACAGAAGGCTCCACAGTCATCAGCATATTGAGGAGCTCAGGAATAGTGGATTCCAATTTGTTCATCCGATAGTTCATCACAAATTGTGAGAAACTCTTGGGCAAACAATGCAGAATTAAGTCAATACTTAATTCATGATCCATCACAAACCCGAGGGTGGCTAGCCGCTCGATGTACCCATTCATCTTTAGCACAAACTGCACTACAGATGAACCTTCTTGCATCTTCGTGGTGAAGAGGAGCCTAGAGACTTCGAACCTTTCGGATCTCGCTTGCTCATCAAACAACTCATGAAGATGGAAGACCATAGTATTAGCATCCATATGCTCATGCTGCTTTTGCAGCTCTGGTACCATCGCCGCTAGCATGATGCAACTCGCCAGCTCAGAATCTGCCACATGCTTTTGATAGACCAACATTTGGTATGGAGTTGCATCGTCCTTAGGACGGTTGGGAAGAGGCTCTTCAAGGACATATGCTAGCTTTTCCGCCTTGAGAACAATTCTCAGGTTTCTAAGCCAGTCCAGGAAGTTAGGCCCAGTCAGTTTGTTGGAATCCAAAATAGTGCACAAATTCAAAGATGTCATGATCAATTTATTGACCTAGAAATACAAAACGAGCATATATGAGAAAATGATTTTAAAATGCATCAATATACATTTATAAATCCCATTCATTTTTTGAATTTCAAAAACCCCAAAATCACTTCGGGAGATCGTAGGTCCATCTCCGAATGGGCTGATATCCATCATAGATATGAACAACCTTGGAGAGAGTCCAACAAGCCATTCATAACTATGATGGTAGGTATCAACTATACCGATTGCATATCACGTATATGCAACTATCACAATGTACTATCAACTAATTGAATGTTCACACATACATCGGGTTGTTAACACATTAACAAGTATGCATCATATGCATAGCACCCAACTTCACCACCCTTTACATCGACCTTGGAGAGAGTCCAACAAGCCGATGCTCCAGGTTAAAGCCAACCCATTAATCGATAAATAGTTTTAATATGGTTAGAGCGCATTCAACCAATTAGCCCGGCTTGGAGAGAGTCCAACAACCAAAGCTAACGATTGACCTCTGACTCTTACCATATTAGTATTAAACTATTCCATGGTTAGAACATGTTCGGGTTCGAGCCGGGCTTGGAGAGAGTCCAACAACCCAAACAAGAAACGGAACTCTGGTTCTAACCATATTAATGGAAGGTGTAAGCTTTAATATTGAAAAAGGGTTTTATGTCTCATCCTCTTTGCATGCAAATAACTATTATCTACATAGCATGGCATACATGGCATACATCTATATGTCACGACACGCATGGCATAATGATATGCATCTAATGGAATTACATGGCATACAATTATGTCATGTATATAATTTCCTTATATGTCATAACTATTTATGGAAATAAAATATGTTTAAGATTTGATTCTCCAAATCAAATTATGATTAAATTAGGAAACAAATTTCCAAATCTAATCACATATTTTATTTATGGAAATAGTTGATTAAGGAAAGTCAATTTAGGAAACCAATTTCCTAAATCATCAAGACTACTTATGGAAATAAAATATTTTAAGATTTGATTTCCCAAATCAAATCATGATTAAATTAGGAAACAAATTTCCAAAATCTAATCAAATATTTTATTTATAGAAAATATCAATTTCCATAAATACTTCCAACTTTCCAAAAGTGGAAGATTTCCATAAATACTTCTAGACTTTCTAAAATTGAAAAATTTCCATAAATACTTCTAACCTTCCAAAAGTAGAAAATTTCCTGAAATATCATTATGACTATCGCAAAACCATTTTACGATTATGTCGAAACACAACCTGGGCTATGATACCACTGTTGGGTTTCCGGCACCGCGGCGAGTGTGTGTTCGAACATGTTTCGTAAACATGTGCACAGCGGAAGAAATAAAATTAATAAATCTACATTTATTACAACACACACATCACACACATGCATAGTACAACATGGGTAGACATAACCGTAAATTTAAATTTGCAATAAAAGGAAATTTAACTACGTATACCTTTCGTATCACTTGTAACGGGAACGACATCAACCGGAACAATCCTTGCTAGAATCGTCTCTATCCGTATCCACGCCGAGTATCCTCGGGATGACTTCGCTAAGTCACGAGCCTCGTCTTCGTTCGGGTTACTAGCCTCGTGTTGAAGATGATGTGATCGAGAGATGATCACGATCCGAATCCAAATTCGGATCCAAAACCGAGTCCTCAAAACTCGCTTCTCCGAAGAGGTATTCGTCAACATTTGGCCAGATCGCCGTCCTCCACCTGAGGATTACGGAGATCAGATCCCGGCAAAGGCTACGCTGTCCGAGCTCAAGCGTCGTCAAACGCTCCAACGAGAGGGAAACAAGCTGTCCAGAAAACTGGACAGCTTTGGTGGAGACCTTGCACCGGCAAAATAAGGAAAGCGGCATGCTCACCTTGTCGCCGGAGCCAAGGAGGATCACCGGAGCTCCTCCGGCAGCAGCTCGACGCCGGCAATGGGAGAAGACGGCAGCATCTGGTCACCGGTTGGAGCTTCAAGGTGGGGGCGGCAAGAGAAGATGTTGGCGCCGAAATCACCAAGGAGAGGAGGTGGGCGGCAACTTTGTTAGGGTTTTTGGATTAGGGCTTAACAATCCCTTAAGCCCTCTTTTATAGAGAACTAATTCTCTTAATGGTTATTGGATCATAACCATGAGGCCCGTTAACCCGCTCCATTAACTTAAGTTAAAATAAACCAAACCATGATGGTTTATTTTAAGTTAAAACGAACCGAACCAACTTTTGGTTCATTTGTTTAAAATAAACCAAACCCTTTGGTTTATTCTCCTCCATTGGATTAGAACCAAACCATTTTGGTTCATCCATTATGACTTCATAAGACACAGCCCATCCACGCTTCCATTGCGACTGAAACAATTTCGTGCTCGCTTCTTGTTTTGTTCCAACCAAACCTAGTTTCTCTCGGTCTGAGAATCCCATTCTCAAGCTCATTTTAAATCCTTCGGATTACGCTCGTTGTGCGTGTGACCAAATAGATTCTCGGTTTATGTTGGCCGTCTATAATTAACCATTAATTATAGAACGATCATGAGTGGCACCTAGTAGTACATCATGATCCCCAATTAACCAAAAAGATCAATGGTTGATCCAGAACTATTTCTGAAACCCTTCAGCAGCTCGAATAAATCGTGCCCCATTCCCTTCACTCATCTTATACCCACTTGGTTCAGGACATGGTCTATAGTGTCAGTCCCCACTAGGCTGACTACGTCACACCTAGCCCAAGTATCATTTCCTCATCCTACGGATTCTAGTTACTGCACATGTATCGAAGAGTACCTTACTCTAAACATGTAATGCTTTGGCCAAAGACTTTAGTAACAATCCGACGAGAGGCCATGGGTATACATCTCCTCGCAAGGAGTGGTGAATCCTTTATAGGCTATTCAAACACCTTCGATCACTTCGACTTATACCCAATCATCCCGGGTCCACATCTCCAAAGAGATGCTTGCTTAAGATGTCAAAGTATAAGTCTTTATGATCAAGATGACTTGAATACCGCAAGTCAAAGGAACATCGCACTTAAGCTACAGTAAGAACTTCATTGACATATCTATATATGCAGAGAACCATATGAAGTCTTACGGCTGGTCACTCCAATGAACTAGTTACCATAACTAGCATCAACGATTAACTCTGGACATCACAATATCTCCAGCCAGTGAGAATCAGCTGCTTGGATATACCAAAGAGTATACCTCGTGCTAGTCTCGACAGAATTGATGGTGTCCAAATCCATCAATTCATCGACTAGGGATAATTTCGATACATCACAATTACACATGTAGAGATACTCACTAGTTGTGATCCAATCACAAATTCTCTCATACTGTGAATCGTATCGTGGACATTCAGTAAATGAGTTTAAGATCCAATCAAATACATGAAACATGTATACTCAAATAGTGAATCTTCATTTATCATATAAATGGTTCATACATAAGGTGCCTTAGGACATCTCTCATATATTACTAACACTCCGGCCATCCATCGCCACTCAAGCATTAGTCACTGCTGCGGGCTCCCGTCGCCGATCCTTTTCTTTCTCTCTATATTTCGTCGACGCTCCATCCTCCCTTTATTTGGTCACTGCTCAAGCATCCGCCACTGCTCCGGCCATACGTCACCGCTTAAGCATCTATCGTCCCTCCGGCCTCCCCTCGCCGCTCCGACCATTCTCTTTCTCTCTTCCGTCGCCGCTCCGGCCATCCGTCGCCACTCCAGCCATCCATGGTCAGGTAATAATACTTAAACTTTTGAAATGGAGAAAAAATGAAATGTACTCTTGGTTTTATTGGTTTACTTGGATTACCTAGGCAAATCGATCCTTTGGACTCTTAGGACAGAGTTGTACCACTAGTATAATAGGTATAAGAAAATTATCATACAAGGATATGAATCCAAGTTAACTTAGATCCAATGGTAGAGTAGGATTATTGAATCCAAATACCATATGGGTAAGGGAAAATTTCAATTCATTCATAACAACAAAACACTAATTTAAGCAGTAGAGTAGATGCCTAGCAATAAGCATCAAAGTCTAGATATGATGGCACTGGTATTACTTCTATACATAAAATCTAAGAGATTCTTCTGTTTTGTGCATTCATAGGTTGTCTCATTGATTATGTAGGCATGTCGTTTGATTGCATCTTTGTTAATGCTATATTGTATACTTTGGGTGTTGATAGTTACATTGTGGCTTGAAATACAACACACATGGTGGAGTTTGATGCTATATTGTGGATGGTGTTTATTCCACTGTTTAGGGTCATTGCATTTGTGAGTTAGTTTTATTATTACAATCAGGTGACTTGGATGCTTACTGAAAATATTGATGGGACATCTTTATTGTTAGGCTTAGTCATGTTTATATGTTCATATTCCTTTTTTTAAGACTACATGGGAAACAATGGGGAATTATTTTCAGGTGACTAATCGTTAGAGATAACAACGTTGGTGGCAACATATGCTCATATTTTTTTTCTAGTTGACATATTTGTTTGCATTTGTTTATCCTCCAATTTCAGGAGTGCAGTTGTGTTGGTTGCATTAGAATTTTTAGGCTGTTGAGTTTACAATATTGATTTATTAGTTTACTTCATTATAATCTACTTTCGCGTTGACAAATTGATCCATTGGACAGTTAGGTTTGTTTTTTTTTTTTTTGCTTATTGCTTATCAAAGATGAGGAAAGAGTTTATAAATATTTATTTACTTTGTACAAGTGTTTTAAAATTCTAAATGTATTGTTTATATTTTTTTCATTTAACTAACATAATAATGTATTTTTTATAGGATCATGGACTCTCAAAGGCCATCTTTGAGTACTAAGAGAAAGTATTTAAGCCTCTGGAACTTATATCTCATTTAATTTCTGATCTATATATCACTATGATTATTGAAATTTATCATCTACCTATGTTATCAGCATGGGAACCATTCAGAGATTTCATTCTTGAAGAAGAAAGGGATAATTTCATTCTGGCATATAACAAGAGGCTTAATTCTGATGACTTAGATGTACAGGTATATTAACATTATCCTTATAGTACCTTTCAGATCCGAATTTCGATGAGTAGTATTTGTTGTCATTTGTATTTTTCATGTATGACTTCATAATTTATAAAATATAAGAAATGCATACAACAAATATTTTTTAGTTTTATTTCTCATGCCGCTTGCAGGATGTATCAGTGCAACATGGCAGAGAACAAACAAAGGCAAATTCAAATTTTAGGAATGGCCAAACATATTCTTTTTTCTTTGTGGAAACTAAGTTTGTGCATCTATATGCAATTGAATCTGATAATCATATTAATTAGCAGATCATATCATCCCAATTTACTTCCCATACTTACCTTGTAATCATTCCAACTAAGGTACTTATTTTGTAGTTTGGTTAGGTTTCTTTGTTTATGATGCCAAGGAAATCATATATGTTTGTATTGTAATCACATTATCTACAAATCATCTCTATACCTATAAACTACTGTGAAGAAGACATTTTCTATTTTGATGTAGGAATTTCTGACTCCATAGATTTTGCAATCAACATCTAGCATCATAACTATGTTAAACAAGTTGGAGCAATTAGTATTGAAGGCGTGAGCAATTGCCATTGGTTTTAGCGGAAGAAATCTTTTACTAATTGTCCTAGAAGACTCCTTTTAACTATTGGTCAATAGCAAGCATGAGATTGTTACACACTATACTCTACTTTTCTTACATACCATAATGATGATGTAATTTTTTTTTAGGACAAGCAAGGTGGTGCTAAAAAAAATGAAGCCTGCTCCTTGTTCCCAATTCATCTTGATGGAACTTGACATAACTATAGCCATGCAATAAAAAAAATTATTTCTTACGATTAGTGTTCTTCATATGTTTTGGTTCTTTCATTCTGAATTATGTACCATATGTAATCCAATAATTGCACAAAAATTATTTGCATATGAATTTTTCAATTGGTTTCCTCTGATGTATTCATATTGCAAGTTGAAATGCTCACAAGTAATAACTGCTTCATATCTATGTTTGCTAGAAACTTATTGTGATACTCATTTTTTTTCATTTATTTATTATAGGTATTGGAGATTTGCAACGAAATAGATTTTTTGGAGCTTTCAAGAATGTCAACATTTTGCATATGAAGACTTTAGAGAAATGTTCTCTTTTAATGTAAATGGATGTTAATTTTACAAGTTTAATGATGTACATACATTCGTTATGAACTACTGAATGATATTTTAATGTATATGGTGTTTTGATTTTTAATATATTATGTTTTGATTTATATTAACATTCATTAATATATATTGTGAATTGTGCAAAGATAATAATGATGAAATAACACGTATATAATGACCGTCGTTGCCATTAACGATGGTATGTTAAGTCATTGTTAAACAATTAAATGATATTATATTACTAATGATGGTATATGTATCCGTCGTTATTGTTATTAATGACAGTATAAATAGCCGTCATTATTGTTATTAACGACGGTACATATGATCGTCTTTATTACCATTAACGACGGTATATAAACACGTCATTAATATCAAAAATGACGGTAATAAATACCGTCGTTAAGTATTATTAATGACGGTACTTTTATTCCCGTCATTAATCTTTTCCTGACGGGGCCTTTTAGCGACAACTTCCTACGGTATTTAATACTGTCGTTAAAACTCATCAACGTCGAGAATTGACTCTTTAACGACGGGAATTACCGTCGTTAAAAGGTCTATTTTTAGTAGTGGGGGACGTCCTTAGGCAATGATCTGACTAAAGACTTCCAAAGGAAGGTCTATGTCGAGATCGGTCGGTTGGTGGTCATCGAAATCACTTATTTTCGGGCTAACTTTCTATTGCAGCTAGAAACCCTAACTACAGTCGACTGCCGACTGTTGGCATTCGACTGCTGCCTCCATCAGTCGATTGCTAAGGTTGATCAATTGACTTCATGTCAAGGATCCACCTTGAGGAGAGTCAAAGCTTATCACCATTTCTCAAGGGTTAGGTGGCATCACCTCATGAAACCTCATCTCAATGATTAGGGTTTCTCAAGGCTATAAAAGAAGGGGTTCTCCACACCATTTTCATCATTCTATGTGATCTCAATTGCTCCTGCAACGCCGCGACTCTCCGACAATCCTACAATGATGAAGCACTGCTAAAATGCTGATGTCTCGAGCTCTTCCTTCTAACTCCTTAGTTGTTGGTAATTGTTGGTGCAGTAGGCACCTATGTCGAACCTGAGAGCAAAAGATACAAAGTTTAGGTCATATTGTTATCTCACGAGCTAAATTGAGTGTGCAGAAAAGTACTTAAGTTGGAGCTGAAGGCTGCCGACACCCGGAGGAAGCCGCGGTGGTCGAGCGACACTCGAGTGACTTCAAAGAGAGCCAAAGGAATCGAGTGGAAGGTCAGAAGCAAGAGATACAAAGTAAGTATTGAGGTAAGCTCATGTGTGTGAGCGTAAGTGAGGTTGTATCCTCCTTACGAGGATGATCTTAAGCGTAGATTCGACCAAAGACATCCAATGGATGGTCTAGGTCGAGATCGGACGGTCGGCAGCCATCGAAATAATATTTTTGTTAAGCTAACTTTTGATTTCAGCTAGCATCAGTCGACTGCTAGCTTAGAGCACTCGACTGCCATCCATTAGTCGACTGTCCGTGGTCAGCACTCGACTGATGCTGCCATCAGTCGACTAATGATTGCCATCAGTCGACTGATGGTCAAGGATCAACTTCGAGGAGTCAAGCCTTATCACCTCATTTCAAGGGGATTGGTGCCCAAATATGATTGGTTGAAGACCCATTCGATGAGGGACACAAAGGCTATAAAAGGAGGGCTTCTCCTAGGGTTTTTCATCAATTAAAAAGTTTCCAAGTGCTTCCAATACGCTATGAGTCTCTGACATCTCTACGACAAAGCACTACAGACACGATGACTAGGGCTCCATCTTTTCATCTATGAGTCATCGGTATAAGTTTAGTTTAATTCCATTCTATACTTTGAGTTGTTTTTTTTGTGGTTTTATCGTAATGAGAAGAGGGGGAGTGCCCCTCTATCTCGATCCTTTTTCGTGGTTTTTGTATATGATTAACTCCTACCTCCAATGAGGAGGAGTTCATTAGTGATTTGCCCTCCGTGCGTGGTCAAAGATCACTAGGGCCTTGGAGTAGTAGCCGAAGGCTACGAACCAAATAAAAAATATTATTGTCTCTTTTGTTTAATTTTATCTTCCACTGCATTTACTTGTGTCTTGAAACGAATTCGAACAAAAAGGTTTATCACTATTCACCCACCTCTAGCGATCCGCTCGATCCAACAATTGGTATCAGAGGCGGGGGTGCTATGATTTGGTGAAACCACCTATCTAGATTTTTACATATTTTTTTCCCTTTTTATTCTGTTTATTTCGAATTTATTTCATTGGTTTAGTTTTTCACCCGCACTACTAATCCAAGACGCGAGTCTTGGTACATTTCGTTCATTTGTGTTGTTGTTAGGTTTTTTTTTGCCTTCATTCTCTTGTTTTTTTGTATCAATGGCCCCTCTCGAGGGTTTTAGCACCGTCCAACCTCTGTTTTACAATGGAGATGACTTCCGTTATTGGAAGGGTCGGATGGAGTGCTTTCTTAAGACCCAAATCGAGATTTTGATCATAATCCAAACAGGATTCACACTTCCGACTAACGAAGTGGGTGAATCTTTGGATTATGACCAATGGACCAATGCTACAAAAAGACAAGTCGAAACTGATGCCAAGGAGACTCAAATCCTCCAATGTGGCTTGTCCAAGGAGGAGCTTAATCATGTTGGCCCCTTCATCAGCGCAAAGGATCTTTGGACAAAACTAGTGGAGCTACACGAAGGGACCGATGAAGCCAAGGTATGTAAGCGCGATCTCTTGTGCAATAAGTTATATAATCTAAAAATGTAGGAACATGAGACAGCGATGCAACTTCACGCTGGAGTTCAAGATATCGTCAACAACCTACACGCAATCGAACAAAGGGTCGAAAACCACGATCTTATTAGGTATGTACTAAACTCATTTCCTAGGACTACCTTGTGGGCATCCTTGGTCGATGCCTACAAGATCTCCAAGGATCTTTCAAAACATAGATTAGATGTGTTGTTTTTCGATTTCGAACTCCATGAACAGTCTAACTCGGAACTCGAGAAGGGTATAACACTTTTTGCATGTTCGAAGAAGAAAACCGCGAGCAAGCTACCCCCGAAGGAGGAAGAAGATGAGTCTGATTCGGAGGTCGACCTGGAAATAGAGGTCGAACTAGTCAACCTAGTTCGGAGGATGGTCAAAGGACGAAAGCGAACTGTCACTCGACCCAACGAAGGTAAGCCTAAAAGTTCTAATGTTAGGTGTTACGAATGCAACAGGTTTGTACATATCAAGTCCGAATGTCCGAAGCTCAAGAGCAAAGCACCGAAACACAAGAAGGCACTCAACGCTACATGGGAGGAAGCGTCCGAGGAAGAAGACAATGATCACATCTTCATGGCTAAACCGGTTAAATCGGAGACGGAGTCAGAACCGGAATACAAATTTGAAACCGAAGACGAATCGGAGTGCGAAGCTCTATTCAAGACAAGCCACGGATACGCATCCGGTTCAAAAGATACACTCAAGGTATGTCGATCCCTTATTAGTACGCTTTATAGTGCAATTAAATTCTTAACTAGGAAATTAGCTAAGTCCGAGTCCAAGGTCGAGACCCTGGTTGAGGAGGTTAAACTCCTCAAACACGAGGTCTCCCTAACCTCTTCGACTAGTCGAGTTCGAGAGGAGGACTCAACTCGGGTTGAAAAGCTCGAAGTTGAGAACTCACTCTTGAAGAGTCAAGTCAAAGATCTTAGGAACACGTTCGAAAGGTTTACTTTCGGATCCAAAGGACTTGACCTCCTACTTGGATCGCAAAGGGACGTGTACAACAAGGTCGGACTAGGGTTTAGCTCAAATATGACCAACAAGTCGTATATGTCGATTGTAAGTTGACATAGAAAACCTATCCAAGCATGGGTCCCTAAGACCGCCTTGATTTCAAACATAGGATCGAACCACTATTGGGTTCCTAAGGACCAAATCCACTATGTGGAGAGACCGAACTGATTTAATGGTCCAGGGGGAGCTAGTATAAAACTTGTTTGTGCTTTAACTTAGAAATTGCATGCTTAGGTCCTTTATTTATTTTGATTTTTATTTTTAGAATGGTTAGATAGGATTATAACTCGTCAATACTTGGTAACATAGTACCAGGATGTGGCGAGATGATAGTACACTAGGAAAGCGGAGTCTTGTATATTCGGGCTAGATAAGGCGTATCTAGTTCGGTGCACTTGACCGAGTGGAACTAGCTGAAGCTACCTCGCCGTATCCTAGACTAGTATGACCAGGAAGTGGTCTTAGGTGAGTCAAGTCTCTATTTTCTTGAAAATGGCTTTGTCTAAGGAAGTGGTCATTTTTTCGATCAAAGAAGGTATCTGTGCCTCGCCACGACCTGGATGCCATGATCTTGAAAAAGTGACTTGATGAGCCTAAGGTCAAATCCGAATCTAACGAAAGGTTGACAAGTGTTCAAATCATTAAATTTAAATCAAGTAAAATTGGAAGTCATCTCACAAGAACATATAAGGTTAACATGCTTGATCATGTAGACATGGGTGAGATGATTTAGGTTAATAATTTTCAACCAACCTTTAATAATTCCAATATCCGATCCAACTACCTTGCATGTAAGATCAATGGATGTTGGACAGTGGTTGCTCCCGACACATGACCGGGGATCAACTAAAGTTTTCGAAGCTTCGATTCAAACGAGAAGGATTGGTAGCCTTCGGAAACAAAGACAAGCTCAAAATCATCGAATTTGGTGATATTGAGCTCAACTCTAACTTTATTATTCAAAATGTCTTATTGCTAGAAAATTTAAAATATAATTTACTTAGTGTAAGCCAATTGTGTGATAATAACTATAAGGTCATATTTCTAGAAAATGAATGCGTAATTAATACAAATGAAACTTCTAAAATAATTCTTAAAGGAACCAGAAATAACAATATTTATACTATTAATTTAACCAACTCATCAACCAAGTGTCTTATGACACGGAAAGAAGAATCTTGGTTGTGGCAGTGACGACTCGGTCACTCACACCCAAGACTCATTCACAAGATGAGTCAGAGTGACTTAGTCAGAGGTTTGCCTAACCTTAACAACTTAGATAATAAAATATGTAATGCTTGTCAAGAAGGTAAACAATCTAGGACACAACATCAACTAACTAATCAAGAACGAACCAAAAGTGTTCTTGAGCTCCTACACATGGATCTATTTGATTCACACGGAGCTAAGTCACTTAATGGGAGTCAATTCTGCTTAGTCATAATTGACGACTATTCTAGATTTACTTGAGTTAGGTTCATCAAACACAAAAGTGATACCCTTGGTCAATTAATCAACCTATTTAAACTAATAGAAAATCAATAAAAACATAAAATCAAAAGACTTAGGAGTGATCATGGTGGTAAATTCGAGAACCACAGGTTTACAGAATTCTGTAACCTAAATGGATACCACCATGAGTTCTCATGCCCTAGAACCCCACAATAGAATGGCCTAGTAGAACGTAAAAATAGAACCCTACAAGAAGCCGCTAGGACACTGTTAAACGAGTATAACTTGCCCGATAGGTTATGGGCAGAAGCTGTTAGTATGACATGCTATATGCAAAATAGTATCCTTATGGTAAAGAGGCAGCTTAAGACCTCATACAAGATTTATCATGATAAAATACCTAACATCAAGTACTTTAGGTTATTTGGATGTAAGGTACATATCCTAAACACTAAGGATTATCTAGGGAAATTTACATCCAAAACCTCGACGGAAATCTTTCTAGGATACTCGACTACGAGTAGAGCTTATAGAGTATATAACCATTACACTCTTAGAGTCGAGGAGACTATCAATGTAGTGTTTGATGAAGGACACGAACCTACAAAACCCCCGACAACCCCAATTAGCGAGCCAATTCATACCAGACTCAACTTCGATCCGGAGATCAAGTCTGGTATTAATCTTAACCTAAGTCAACCAAGTCATTCTATTGACCAAGTGGTAGATGACTCTAACCCAAATCAAACTAGGACTCAAACTAGTCACCCAATCGACCAAGTGGTAGATGACTCTAACCCAAATCAAACTAGGACGCAAACTAGTCACCCAATCGACCAAGTGGTAGATTAGTCTAACCCAAATCAAACTAGGACTCAAATGAATCATCCTATCGACCAAGTGATAGGTGATCCAAGCCTAGGAGTTCGAACTAGATCCTCATACCACAACCTTAGTCAAATCTCTTTGATTTCCAAAATTGAACCCAAAACTATTGACCAAGCTCTTCTTGATCCCGATTGGATTATTACAATGCAAGAAGAGCTGGCTCAATTCACTAGGAACGAAGTATGGGAATTAGTACCACCACCTAAAGATAAAACAATCATTGGAACAAGGTGGGTGTTTAGAAATAAACTTGATGATAAAGGTGAAGTAGTTAGAAATTAAGTTAGATTAGTTGCTAAAGGGTTTAGTCAAGTCGAAGGCTTAGATTACAACGAAAACTATGCCCCAGTAGCTAGATTAGAGTCCATTTGAATGTTATTAGCATATGCTGTTGGGATGTATACTGAAAAGTCTATCTTTTGTATGAACATCTTTATTTTTGAAATAAGAATCACATGATCATTGTTTGCATTTTTTTATGGTTATGCAATATTGTCTAATACATTACATTGTAGATAACATGGTGTGTGGTGTCACACGGGAGATGATGTTATCGACTCCTTGTAATGTATAAGTAAAGCTCACAATCGATATGGCTTTGGACAAACCATTGGAATGGTTGTAGTGTGATTTTGTATTGGTTTGTCTTGACCATAAAATCACACTAGTGCACTTTGTGTGTATTGGGCAGGACCGACTTAGAGGTGATTCGATTTATTGCTGACTACATAATCGAATCGGACCTCAGATATTATATTGTACATACTCTTAATCCTGATATAATAACGGGCACATATACTTAGTATTCATCTCTTTGATTTACCAATGGGTGAGATTTATATATTAAATCGATAGGCTCGGTAAGTTGGGAGATGATATTATTTATATGGTGTGTCGTTGATTATAGGAAGAAATCGTGTCCTATATATTAGGATGATGATGTCCCCTTGAGGAGCTCAAAAGATTCATCATGTAAACCCTGCAGGTGGACTTAGTCCGGCATGATGAAAAGGTTGAGTAGTACTACTCATGGAGTTAGATGTTGATTAATTAATGGTCAGTAAATTAATTAATCGACGGACATTCGAGATCTTAAACACGGGGAGAAAATGTACAAATAATATATGGATCCCATATTAACTTATGGGGGTTGGTGAGGTAGATCAATGATAATCCTCTAGTGGAATGGATAATCATTAATGGATCGGACTTTATGTGGGCTTGATCCATTGGGTGGCCAAGATCCAACTCCTCCTCATGGTCCCTATTGTAGCCTATTAACACCTCATGAAGCTTAGATCCAATGGATGATAACAAAACTCTAGATCCAAAGGTAGAGATTAAATCTTTAGATCCGACGGTTGATATTAAATCTCTAGATCCGACGATTGAGATTAAATCCCTAGAACCAATGGAGGAGATTAAATCATGGCTTATCCCAAACTCTATAAAAGGAGGTGATAGGGGTGGGCGGCAACTAGATGGATGAGAGTTAGGGTTTGCTTCCCTTGGGCGGCAAGCAATCCTAGTTGGGATAGGAATAGGAGTGGGCGGCTAGGGTTAGGGTTTGGGTGTTGATGGTGGGTGGCAACAAGTGGAGGAAGCCTCTTCTTCTTCTTCCTAAGGTTTGGCCGACACCTATTCTTCTTCCCTCAACCTTGGCCGGAGCTCAACCTATTCTTCTTCCCTTCATCCTTGGCCAGAAATTAGGAGAGCATAGTTTAGGGTTTGGGCGGCAACAAGGAGAAGGATTGCTTTGCTTTCTCTTCTCCAAGTGTTGGCCGGCGCCCATGCCTTCATTGATTCTCTTTTGGCTAGCTCCCACATTCCATGTTCTCTTCCTTGGCCGGCGGTAACATCGTGTCTATTGACTTGGTGGCCGGTTCTAGATAGGAAGAAGAGTTTTGTTTGATGATCTTCTTTTGTTCGGAGTGAACAAGGAAAGGAAGATTGATGATCTAGGAGGCTTCAACTTTTGGAAGATCGTCGCCCACACGACGTCCAAAAGGAGGAAGGACATACAATAGAAGATCAAGAGGTATAACAAGAGGTATAATCTTGTTTATTTTGATTAGTCTTCCTTTGTATTATGTTTATAATTGCTTTTCAATTATATGCATGTTTTATGTGGATGTTTACTTTATGTATGTGGCTAAATAATACTTGGATCCCGAACATAAACACAATAGCCGGCGATCTGGACATCGTCTATTCCGTGGCTACTCGTAGAATAGAGGTTGGTCGCTTGATCAACAAGTTTGTTCAAGTGACCTCTCTAAACGAATAGCACGACGATGAATTGGTTGGTTGGGCAATTCCTTTTGTCTAGGATTAAATTTTTTTAATCCGGGGACATCGATGGGATCGCCATGAACAAGCGACTGAGGTGAAGTGGGAGACGAAGTTTCCCCTCACGGACTCGATAAGCAAAACCCTACAATTGGTATCAGAGGCAAGGTTTCCGATTTTGTGTGTTTAAGGATTCGATTACTCTTATACATTTTTTCATATATTATATGTGCCGGATAATAGTAGGATATGCGTAGTTTAACTCTTTGGTTGCAGGCATAAGATCCGACTATTATGGCCATATGTGTGTATGTGATTCTATGTGTGTAATAGTATATTTTGTTGAATCCTCGGGGTTGACGAGGCTAGTATTTGATTTTTTGTAAATTAGATACGACATTGTTTAGCCACTCTTTTTATTTTAGTTTACTTTCGATCTAGATTTCATGTACTCTCCCTCGTGGATTATAGGATCGATGGATGTAAATTAAAATAGATTTTAGTCTCGGCTCGGATCTCCGGATGGCTCGTACATGGCATAGGAGCGGACGAGAAGGCGATGCGACAGGACACATATTGAAGACAAAAGCCATAATAGTTGGAAAAAAATTTATTTTTCATATTTATTGCTTATTGTTTGATATGCATGTTGTAGGCTAGAAAATTCCTCAATTTCAAATTACTATGTGGGAGAGGGATATTTTTATAAATTCCGACGGCCTCCATTACGATTTGACATGTGATGCAAGCAAACTTGCGCGTTGGCTCTGAGTGCCTTCCTCCCCATCGGATGAGTTTGTTTGTGGATCATAGGGTCAAATATGGTTATAGAAAATTATTTAGAAGCGTGTGTACTTCCCCATCGGAAGGCACATAACCCGAGATAGTTTCCTTGGTACCGAGTAATGGTGAACACTTAGATACAAATATAAGTATCCTCCCCATCGGAGTCACTGCTTTTATTTGTAGGGCCGAAGAGAAACCAACTACTAATTTTATTTGTCAAAAAGTTAGGTTGACAAGATAGTAAAATTAATGGGTAAAACCTCCTCTTACAAATGTAGAATTCGTATACGTCCACACGATCGTGGCATACGATATTCTTGGTGTTTTGAGGTGTTGGTTGATTTTAAAATTTTATTTTTTGAGGAATCAATAATTTTTTTGAAATCTAAAGTAATGATCTATGTGATTCTTAGGATTTTCAAAAATGACTTTCAGTCCACTTTTTGTGATACTAAAGGAAAATAAGCTTACTGTACCCCAAAATTATGTTGATTGGAAAAGAATCTAGATATTGTCTTAACTGCTGAGGAGTACAAATATGTACTTTTCGAATAGTATCCTCCTAAGCCAGCGAATGAGCTGGAAGTCCTTGGAGCTGAGATCGATGGAAAAACCCAGGTCGATATCATTCTCCAGTCGACAGAAAGGCTTGCTCAGGCTCATGCCATGGTTGCTCAGAAGGTTTCTACTTCTAAGCCGAAAGGCAAGAAGAAGAAGAAACAAGATGGAGCAAAGGTGGTGGGAGGATCACAGAGAGGAGTAAAGAAGCTGAAAGGCAAGTACTTCACTTGTAAGCCAGATGGACATTGGAATAAGGACTGTCCCAATCCGAAACATAATAAAGGTATATCCTTTGGTCTAGTCGTTGAAACATGGTTAGCAGTGTTATCTACCAGCACCTGTTGTGTAGATACGGAAGCCTTTGATCATGTCTGCAATACTTTGCAGGGGTTCGAGGAAACCCAACGACGAGCTAAGGGAGAGATTACCGTTTACTTGGGCAATGCCACGAAGGTGGCGGCTATTGCAGTGGGAGATTTTTTATTTATCTTTTGAGAAAAATAAAACTTTGGTTATGAAAAATTCCCTTTATGTACCTTTATTTAGAAAGAATTTATTTTCAGTTTCTAAATTGTTTATGGATGGATATTCTATTTCTTTTAATGACAGAGTTGTTATAAAAAGGAATAGGGAGAATATCTGTTCAGGTACATTGATAGGAAATTTGTATACACTCGAACCAAAAGCTCTCACGATGCAAATAGAAGTTAATGACTCATCTTCTAATTCCAATAAGGGAAAAGAACCTTCGATGATGAACCAAACATATCTTTGGAATCTTATGCTTGGTCATATTAACCTAAGCAGAATTCAAAGGTTGATAGCTGATGGACCTCTGGGTTCATTAGTGGTGGAAGATTTCCCAACCTGCGAATCTTGCTTGGAGGGTAAAATGACCAAGAGGCCTTTTAAGGACAAGGGGTATAGAGCCAAAGATGTGTTAGAATTGGTTCACTCTGATTTGTGTGGTCCTATGTCTATCCAGGCTAGAGGTGGTTTTGAGTATTTCGTCTCTTTTATAGATGATTACTCGAGATATGGATACATTTATCTGATGCGCCGCAAGTCTGAATGCTTTGACAAGTTCAAAAAATTCAAGGCTGATGTGGAGAAAAGTCAAGGTAAAAGTATCAAGACATTACGATCTGATCGTGGTGGCGAGTACCTCTGGGGAGAGTTTAGGAATTACTTATCTGAGGATGGGATTCAATCGCAATTGTCTGCACCTGGACACCCCAGCAGAATGGTGTAGCAGAGCGAAGGAATAGGACTCTTATGGAGATGGTTAGATCGATGATGAGTTATTTTGAGTTGCCAAGATTCGTTCTGGGGATATGCTCTAGATACGGCAGTGTACATTCTGAACTTGGTTCCATCTAAATCAGTGCCTTCTACTCCCACAGAATTGTGGACTGGGCGAAAGCCTAGTCTAAGACATATTCGGATATGGGGAGTCCAGCACATGTGCTGAAGGAAGATGCTGGAAAGTTGGAACCTCGTACAGAAGTACGCATGTTCATTGGCTATCCTAAAGGAATGAAAGGTGGTTTGTTTTATAGTCCTAGAGACAAAAGGGTGATCGTTAGCACGAACGCCAGATTTCTAGAGGAATACTATGTGATGAGCCACAAGCCCAAGAGTAAAATTGTTCTGGAGGAATTAAAAGGGGAAGTCACTTCTTTACTACCACCGGTACAAGAGGATATACCACAAGTCACTGCACCGCGTGTCACAGAGGATACACAGGAGATACCTAGTCGTAGTGGAAGGGTTGTGAGACAGCCTGATAGATTCATGTTCTGTTGGATCGAAGCGGATTGCTAGAGGGGGGGGTGAATAGCGATAAAAACATTTCTTTTAAATCGTTCGATAGACAATTAAACGCAATGGAAATGTAAATAAAAACTAAATGAGACAAATAGTTTTTTTACTTGGTTCGTAGCCTTCGGCTACTACTCCAAGGCCCTAACGGTCCTAGACCGTGTACGGAGGGCAATTCACTAAAACACTCCTCCTCGTTGGAGGTAGGAGTTTTACGATTACAAAAGCCTTCGAAGCAAAAAGATAGAGAGACAAACCCTCTCTTCAATTAAAGTAAAATGCAACGAAAACCTCGATTAAAAAGAATTGCAATATTGAAAGCAATAACAAATTAAGATTATACCAACAACTAAACAAAAGAAACTTTAAGCTAGGGTTGTTGGCAGCACTTCGTTGTTGTAGAGTCATCAGAGAGTTACAGCGTAACGGAGGCTTTTGAGCACTTAGAATTGAGGATGAAACCCTAGGTTTGGCCCTCCTTTTATAGCCTTTAAGCCCCTCAATGAATGGGTCTTCAACCAATCACAAATGGGCACAAAACTCCTTGAAAAATGGTGATAAAGCTTGACTCCTCGAGGCTGATTTTTGACCACTGGTTGAACTGGCGCCGGTTGAACTGGCCGGTTGAACTGATGGCCAGGATTTTTGACTACAATAAAGAGTTAGCTCAAAATATAAGCGGATTCGACGGCCACTTGCCGTCCGATCTCAACATAGACCTTCCATGGGAAGTCTTGGGTCGGATCGTCGCCTAAGATCATCCCCGTAAAGAGGATACGACCTCACTTACGCTCGCACACACGAGCTTACCTCAATACTTACGTGTTGCTTTTGCTTCCGGCCTTCCACTCAATTCCTTCGGCTCCCTCCGAAGTAACTCGAGTGTCGCCCGACCACCGCGGCTTCCTCCGGGTGTCGCTAGCCTTCAGCTCCAGCATTGAGACTTTTCTGCACACTTGATTTAGCTCGTGAGATAACAATATAATCTTAAATTTGTATTATTTGCTATAATCAAAACTTAGGTTCGACTTAGGTGCCCACTGCACCAACAATCTCCCTCTTTTTGATTTATGGCAAACCCACATACAAAGTTAAGACAAAAATAAGTATGAGATTATGCATTAATGAGTAGGAGTATATAAAAATTCTTTTTCAAGTGCTCCCCCTTGAGGAATCCTCCCCCTTGACCGAGGGTGAGTACTTGACAAAGGGTTTTAACTCTCCCCCTTGATATTTGCTACTAAGAAAAAGAATTAAGTAACCGAAATTACTTAATATTGGCCATAGTGTTTAAAATAAGTTTTAAGTTAAGAAACCAAATGATTTCTTAACCTTGGCCTTTCAAAGCTAAATAAGTTTTCAAAACATAAAGTTAACTTTTGGTTTAATTATGAAGTAAGAGTTAAGTTATCAAAAAAAAATTTTGACCCCTTAACTTTTGTCCTTTTTCTCCTTTTTCTCCCCCTTTTGCCGTATATCGAAAAGAGTAATGGGTGTGTGGAAAACAAAATAAATGTTAAATTTAAAGTCCAAGCATGTTCCACATTTTTATTTTTAAAAATAATATACTGAAAATAAGTTCATCTATAAAATGTTCGACTCATATTTGGCTTGATTGATATGAAGGATCAACTAGTCCTGGTCAGAGTCGGTTAGTATGTATGATTATACTCCGTGGTTCATAGCGATGCACTAGCTCTACATCTGGAACCAGGAGTAAGGTCCTAACATCTCATGCCCATCTACGTGGCTAACTACACAAACACATTAGTCCTATGTGTTGTGAGATGTATTGGCTCCTTAAATCTATAGGTGCATGATATCTAAGGTATGTCCTATGCTAGTTCCATGAAAAAAAAGAGTAAGAAATAGTAGTAAGAAAATATAATTTGTAAGTTCCTATTCTATTACGCACATGCCTAATCTTCGTCTCAAGAGACTAAATTCGGCTTCGGGTAGTGGTTTACTAAATATGCCTGCTAGGTTAGACTTCGAGTCAACATATTCGAGTTGTATGGAGCTGTTGGCTACATGTTCTCGAATGAAATGGTGTTTTACCTCTATATGCTTTGTCCTTGAATGGCATATAGGGTTCTTAGTTAGATTTATCGAACTTATGTTGTCTACAAAAATTTTAGTTTTGGTGAAGTCCAACCTAAAGTCTCGGAGAGTGTGCTTCATCCAAAGAAGCTGAGTTACACACTCACCCATCGCTACATATTCGGCTTCGATGGTAGATAAGGCAACACAATGTTGCTTCCTACTGCACCAACTCACTAGACTTGAGCCGAGTAGTTGACAACAACCACTCGTGCTCTTTCTATCGAGTTTACTACCGGCATAATCCGAATCGGAGTAGCCGATTAGTTCGAACTCCGTAGATCTAGGGTACCAAATACCAACGTTAAGTGTACCCTTAAGATATCTAAGGATACGCTTAACTAGGGTTAGGTGAGACTCCTTAGCACAGGTTTGAAACCTGCCGCACATACTTACTGCGAATAGGATGTTGGGTCGACTCGCAGTTAAGTATAGGAGACTTCCTATCGCGCTCCTATAGTACTTTAAGTCAATGGACTTACTTTCTTGGTCTTCTCCTATGTTAACATTAATCGCCATTGGGGTGTTTATTATCTTAGCGTCTTGCATTCCAAATCTTTTAATTAACTCCTTAGTGTATTTTTGTTGATATAGGTATATACCATCCTTAGTTTGTTTAATTTGTAGACCTAAAAAGAAACTTAACTCGCCTACCAAGATCATTTCAAACTCACTTTCCATGAGTGAAACGAACTCGTTTAGTAAGGCTGAGTTAGAGGTTCCAAAAATTATATCGTCTACGTAAATTTGAGCTATGAATATTTCTTTACCTAAGGTTTTTACGAAGAGAGTTGGGTCAACTAAGCCTTGGTTAAACCCTTTTAACTTAAGATAGATTGAAAGTCTCTCGTACCAAGCTCGAGGAGCTTGTTTAAGTCCATAGAGAGCTTTCTTAAGTTTTAGAACATGGTCGGGTTTATCTAGATTTTCGAACCCGGGGGGGTTGGCTAACATAAACTTCTTCTTTAATGTATCCATTTAAGAATGCTGACTTAACATCCATTTGAAACAGCTTAAATCCTCGATGTGCGGCATAAGCTAGCAACATTCGAATGGATTCGAGTCTAGCTACTGGGGCATAGGTTTCGTCGTAATCTAAGCCTTCGACTTGACTAAACCCTTTGGCGACTAACCTAGCCTTGTTTCTAACTACTTCACCTTTATCATCAAGCTTATTTCGAAACACCCACCTTGTTCCAATTATCGTTTTGTCTTTAGGTGGTGGTACTAATTCCCACACTTCATTCCTAGTAAATTGAGCTAGCTCTTCTTGCATTGCAATAATTCAATCGGGATCAAGAAGAGCTTATTCAATTGATTTGGGTTCTATCTTTGAAATTAAGGAAATTTGACTAAGGTTCCTATAGGATGCTCTAATTCGAACTCCTAGATTAGGATCTCCTATCACTTGATCGATAGGGTGGTTAGTCTGAATCCTAGATTGGGTTGGGTTTGTGTCACCTAATGCTTGATCAATGGGGTGACTTGGTTGAACATTAGTTTGGTTGGAGTCATCTATCACTTGATCAATAGAGTGACTTGGTTGACTTAGGTTAGGATTAACACTAGACCTGATCTCCGGATCAGAGTTAGGTCTAGTATGAATCGGCTCGCTAATTGGGGTTGCCGGGGGTTTTGTAGGTTCATGTCCTTCATCAAATACTACATTGATAGTCTCCTCGACTCTAAGGGTGTCGTGGTTATATACTCTATAAGCTCGACTTATACTCGAGTATCCTAGAAAGATTCCGGTCGTGGTCTTGGATGTAAATTTCCCTAGGTAATCCTTAGTGTTTAGGATATGTACCTTACACCCAAATACCCTAAAGTACTTGATGTTAGGTATTTTATCGTGATAAATCTCGTATGAGGTCTTAAGGTGCCTCTTTACCATAAGGATTCTATTTTGGACATAAGATGTCGTACTCACGGCTTCTGCCCAAAACCTATCGGGTAGGTCATATTCGTTCAACATGGTCCTAGCGGCTTCTTTTAGAGTTCGGTTTTTCCGCTCCACTAGGCCATTTTGTTGAGGGATCCTAGGGCAAGAGAATTCATGGTGGTATCCGTTTAGGTTACAGAAGTCGGTGAACCTTTGATTTTTGAATTCACCACCATGATCGCTTCTAATTCTTTTAACCTTAAGGTTTTTTTGATTCTCGTTTAATTTGAATAAATTGATTAATTGATCTAGGGTATCATTTTTATGTTTGATGAACCTAACCCAGGTAAACCTGGAGTAGTCGTCAATTATGACTAAGCAATATTGACTTTTATTGAGTGACTTGGCTCCATGTGAATCGAATAGATCCATATGCAGGAGCTCAAGTACACTTGAGGTTCGTTCTTGGTTAGTTAACTTGTGTTGTGTCCTGGGTTGTTTTCCTTGTTGACAAGCATTACAGATTTTATTAACCAAATTGTTAAGGTTGGGTAAGCCTTTGACTAGGCCACTCTGACTCATCTTGTGGACGAGTCTTGGGTGCGAGTGACCGAGTCGTCGGTGCCACAACCATGATTCCTCTTCCTGTGTCATAAGACATTTGGCTGAGGATTTGATTAAGTTAATTGTATAAATGTTATTTGTCCTAGTTCATTTGAGTATTATTTTAGCTGTTTCATTTGTTTTAATTACACATTCATTTTCTAAAAATACGACCTTATAATTATTGTCACATAATTGGCTTACGCTAAGCAGGTTATATTCAAAATTCTCTACAAGTAATACATTTTTAATAACAAAATTCGAGTTAAGCTCGATATCACCTGATCCGATGATTTTGAGCTTGCCGTTATTCCCAAAGGCTATCGATCCTTGTCGTTTGAATCGAAGCTTCGCGAATTTGAGTTGATCCCCGGTCATGTGTCGGGAGCAACCGCTGTCTAACATCCATTGATCCTACACACAAGGTGGTTGGATTGGATGTTAGATTATTATATTTTTAAAAAAAAATTGGTTATAAGTTGTTAAACCTAGGTCATCTCACCGGAGTCTATATGATCAAGCATGTTATACTTATGTGTTCTTTGTGAGATGACTTCCAATTAAGTTGATTAAGTGCATTTATGTTTAAGTAATGTTAGATTTGGATTTGACCCTAGGCTTGTCAAGTTTACCTTTTCAAGATCATGGCTTCCAGGTCGTGGCGAGGCACAGGGGCCTTCTTTTATCGGATCATCGACCACTTCCTTAGACAAAGCCATTTTCAAGAAAATGATGACTTGACTCACCTAAAATTATTTCCTTGTCTAACTAGTTATTTTTGAAAAGAGGCTCCCCGAGGCTCAATCTTTTCGAAGGATTTTAGTTGATTATTTGAAAAGAGGCTCCCCGAGGCTCAATCTTTTCAAAGGATTTTAGTTGGTTATTTGAAAATAGGCTCCCCGAGGCTCAATCTTTTCGAAGGATTTTAGTTGGTTATTTACGTGTTCTAAGTGAGTTCACGAAAAGAAAAAAAAAATCTAAGCATGCAATTTCTAAGTTAAAACACAAACATGTTTTGTACTGGCTCCCCCTAGACCGTTGAATCAGTTCGGTCTATCCACATAGTGGATTTGGTCCTTGGGAACCCAGTACGAGTTGGATCCTAGAGTTGAAATCAAAGTGGTCTTAGGGACCCATGCTTGGACACATTTTTTATGTCTACTTACGATTAACATATACGACTTATTGGTCGTGTTTGAGCTAAACCCTAGTTCGACCTTGTTGTACACGGCCCTTTGCGATCCAAGTAGGAGGTCAAGTCCTTTGGATCCCAAAGTAAACCTTTCCAACGTATTCCTAAGATCTTCGACTTGACTTTTCAAGAGTGAGTTCTCAACTTCGAGTTTTTCAACCCGAGTTGAGTCCTTCTCTTGAACTCGATTAGTCGAAGAGGTTAGGGAGACCTCGTGTTTGAGGAGTTTAACTTCCTCAACCAGGGTCTCGACCTTGGACTCGGACTTAGCTAACTTCCTAGACAAAAACCTAACCGTATTATGTAAAGTATTAAATAAGATTCGACTTACCTTAAGGGTATCTTTTGAACCGGATGCGTATCCGTGGCTTGACTTGAAGGTAGCTTCGTAGTCCGAGTCATCCTCAGGTTCTGACTCAAGTTCAGGTTCGGTCTCCGTGTCGGACTCAATCGATTTCGCCATGAAGACGTGGTCTTCGTCTTCTTCGGATGACGCTTCTTCCCATGTCGCATTGAGGGCCTTCTTGTGCTTAGGTGCTTGGTGGTTGAGCTTGGGGCACTCGGACTTTATATGTCCAAACCTGTTACACTCATAACACCTAATATTAGAACTTTTAGGCTTACCTTGGTTGGGTCGAGTTGTGGTTCGCTTTCATCCTTTGGCTATCCTTCGAGCTAGGTTCATTAGTTCGACAGTCAATTCCGGGTCAACTTCTTCTTCGAACTCATCTTCCTCCTCGGTTGGTGGTGGCTTGCTTGCGATTTTCTTCTTCTTTAAACCTGCAAACAAGGCTATACCTCTCTCGGGTTCCGAGTTGGACTGCTCATGTAATTCAAAATCCGAAAAGAGTTCATCTAATCTAAGTTTAGAAAGGTCCTTGGAAACCTTGTAGGCATCGACCATGGATGCCCACAAGGTAGTCCTCGGAAAAGAGTTTAGAACATACCTTATAAGGTCGCGATTTTTGACCTTTTGCCTGATTGCGTGTAGGTTGTTGACTATGTCTTGGACACGGGCGTGGAGTTGCATCGCGGACTCGTGTTCCTGCATTTTTAGTGTGTACAATTTATTGAACAACAAATCACGTTTGCAAACCTTAGCTTGATCTGATCCTTCGTGTAACTCGATCAGCTTTGTCCAAAGGTCCTTTGCGCTAATGAAGGGGTTGACGCGATTTAACTCCTCCTTGGACAAGCCTCATTGGAGGATTTGTGTTGCCTTGGCGTCGGCTTCGACTTGTCATTTTGTCGCAATGGTCCATTGATCATAAGCCAAGGAGTCACCCACTTCATTAGTCGGAAGTGTGAAACTCGTTTGGATTATGATCCACATCTCGATTTGGGTTTTGAGAAAGCATTCCATCCGACCCTTCCAATAACGGAAGTCATCTCCGTTGTAAAACGGAGGTCGGACGGTGCTAAAACCCTCGAGATGGGCCATTAGAACAAAAGACAAAAAGGGACGAAGACGAAGAAACTAGCAACGATAAAAACACAAAACAAGGTACCAAGACTCGCATCTTGGATTAGTAGTGCGGGAGGAAAATTTAAACGAACGAAAAACAAATCTGTAAAAAATGTTATATTGGTGGTTTCACCAAATCTAAGCACCCCCGGCTCTGATACCAATTGTTGGATCGAAGCGGATCGCTAGAAGGGGGGGGGGGTGAATAGCGATACAAACTTTTCTTTTAAATCATTCGATAGACAATTAAACGCAGCGGAAATGTAAATAAAAACTAAATGAGACAAATAGTTTTTTTACTTGGTTCGTAGCCTTCGGCTACTACTCCAAGGCCCTAATGGTCCTAGACCGTGTACGGAGGGCAATTCACTAAAACACTCCTCCTCGTTGGAGGTAGGAGTTTTACGATTACAAAAGCCTTCGAAGCAAAAAGATAGAGAGACAAACCCTCTTTTCTATTAAAGTAAAATGCAACGAAAAGCCTCGATTAAAAAGAATTGCAATATTGAAAGCAATAACAAATTAAGATTATACCAACAACTAAACAAAAGAAACTTTAAGCTAGGGTTGTTGGCAGCACTTCGTTGTTGTAGAGTCGTCGGAGAGTTGCAGCGTAACAGAGGCTTTTGAGCACTTAGAATTGAGGATGAAACCCTAGGTTTGACCCTCCTTTTATAGCCTTTAAGCCCCTCAACGAATGGGTCTTCAACCAATCACAAATGGGCACAAAACTCCTTGAAAAATGGTGATAAAGCTTGACTCCTCGAGGCTGATTTTTGACCACCGGTTGAACTGGCCGGTTGAACTGGCGCCGGTTGAACTTGCCGGTTGAACTGATGGCCAAGATTTTTGACTACAATAAAGAGTTAGCTCAAAATATAAGCGGATTTGATGGCCACTTGCCGTCCAATCTCAACATAGACCTTCCATGGGAAGTCTTGGGTCGGATCATCGCATAAGATCATCCCCGTAAAGAGGATACAACCTCACTTACGCTCGCACACACGAGCTTACCTCGATACTTACGTGTCGCTTTTGCTTCCGTCCTTCGACTCGATTCCTTCGGCTCCCTCCGAAGTAACTCGAGTGTCGCCCGACCACCGCGGCTTCCTCCGGGTGTCGCTAGCCTTCAGCTCCAGCATTGAGACTTTTCTGCACACTTGATTTAGCTTGTGAGATAACAATATAAGCTTAACTTTGTATCGTTTGCTATAATCAAAACTTAGGTTCGACTTAGGTGCCCACTGCACCAACATGTTCTTGGGAGAATCTTTTGATTTGGTCCATAGCGAACATGAACCAGATCCTTGGACATATGATGAGGCAATCCAAGATAAAGATGCAGTATCTTGGCAAAGTGCAATGAATGTTAAGATTGAATCTATAGATTCAAATCAGGTCTGGGAGCTAGTAGAACCACCCGATGGTGTAAAAACCATTGGATGCAAGTGGATCTACAAGAGAAAGAGAGGAATAGATGGGAAGGTTGAGACCTTCAAAGCGAGGCTTGTTGCAAAAGGGTATACTCAGAAAGAGGGTATCGATTATGAGGAGACCTTTTTGCCGGTAGCCATGGTTAAATGTATCCAGATTCTCTTATGCATATCAGCTCAAATGGATTATGAGGTGTGGCAGATGGATGTCAAGACAACTTTCCTTAATGGAAGTATTGAGGAAAACATCTATATGAAGCAACCAGAGAGATTCATTGCTAAAGGCAAAGAGCATCTTGTGTGTAAGCTTAATCAATCCATTTATGGATTGAAGCAAGCTTCGAGGTCTTGGAACATCTACTTTGATGAGGTAATCCAGTCTTATGGATTTATTCAAAGTCCGGATGAGTCTTGTGTATACAAGAGATGTGACGGAAATGTAGTGGTATTTCTTATAATACGTATATGACATTTTTTTGATTGACAACAATATCAAGGTGTTATCGGACGTAAGGGTATGGTTGTCCAAACAGTTTGATATGAAGGACTTGGGAGAAGTGGGACACATCCTTGGGATCAAGGTTATAAGGGATCGCAGAAAAAGGATGTTGTGCTTATCCCAAGCTTCATACATAGACACGATTATGGATTGTTTTAGCATGCAGAACTCCAAGAAGGGTTTTCTACCTTTCAGGCATGGAGTTCCTTTATCTAAGGAGATGTGTCCTAGAACATCTAAGGAGATAGAGGACATGAAGGCGGTTCCTTATGATTCGGCGGTCGGAAGCCTCATGTATGCGATGCTACGTATGAGACCAGATATCTGCTATGTCGTGGGCATGGTCAGCAGATATCAGAGTAATCCAGGAAAGGGACATTGGACTGCGATAAAGCATATATTGAAGTACCTGAGTAGGACTAGGGATTATATGCAAGTTTACCAGGCAGACCAATTACTCCCTGTGAGTTACACGGATTTCGACTTCCAATCTGATAGGGATAACAGTATATCTACCTCAGGTTTTGTGTTTACTTTGGGAGGTGGAGCCATTGTATGGAAGAGTGTCAAGCAGAAATGCGTGGCAGACTCCACCATGGAAGCAGAGTATGTGGTAGCCTCTGAGGTGGCCAAAGAAGCTGTGTGGCTCAGGAACTTCCTGATGGACTTGGATGTGATTCCTAGTTTGCCCAGAACTATCACAATTTATTGTGATAATAGTGGTGCAGTTGGAAACTCGAAGGAACCATGAGCCCATAAGGCAAGTAAGCACATAGAGCGCAAGTACCACCTGATACGAGAAATCGTAAAAGGAGGTATAAGTTACTGTCGCCTAGATTGCATCAGAGGATGACCTGGGTGACCCTTTCACTAAGGCCTTTATAGAGAGAGCTTTTGATAGGCATGTGGAGGGAATGAGAATCAGATGTATGGCAGTATGAGGATAGCATAGTCTTTTAGTATAAGTGGGAGATTGATGGGATGTATATTGAAAAGTTTATCTTTTGTATGAACATCTTTATTTTTGAAATAAGAATCACATGATCAATGTTTGCATTTTTTTATGGTTATGCAATATTGTCTAATACATTACATTGTAGATAACATGGTGTGTGGTGTCACACGGGAGATCATGTTATCGGCTCCTTGTAAAGTATAAGTAAAGGCTCACAATCGAGATGGCTTTGGACAAACCATCGAAATGGTTGTAGTGTGATTTGGTATCGATTTGTCTTGACCATAAATTCACACTAGTGCACTTTGTGTGAATTGAGCAGGACCGACTTAAAGGTGATTCGATTTATTGCTGACTACATAATCGAATCGAACCTCAGATATTATATTGTAGAAACTCTTAATCCCGAAATAATAACGGGCACATATACTTAGTATTCATCTCTACGATTTACCAATGGGCGAGATTTTTAGATTAAATCGATAGGCTCGGTAAGTTGGGAGATGATATTATTTATATGGTGTGTTGTTGATTATAGGAGGAAAGCGTGTACTATATATTAGGATGATGATATCCCCTTGAGGAGCTCATAAGGTTCATCATGTAAACCCTGCAGGTGGACTTGGTCCGGCATGATGAAAAGGTTGAGTGGTACTTCTCATGGAGTTAGATGTTGATTAATTAATGCTCAGTAAATTAATTAATCGACGGACATCCAAGATCTTAAACACGGGGAGAAAATGTACAAATAATATATGGAGCCCATATTAACTTATGTGTGTTGGTGAGGTAGATCAATGACAATCCTCTAGTGGAATGGTTAATCATTAATGGATCGGACTTTATGTGGGCTTGATCCATTAGGTGGCCAAGATTCAACTCCTGCTCATGGTCCCTATTGTAGCCTATTAACACCTCATGAAGCTTAGATCCAATGGATGACAACAAAACTCTAGATCCAAAGGTAAAGATTAAATCTCTAGATCCGACGGTTGAGATTAAATCTCTAGATCCGACGGTTGAGATTAAATCTTTAGAACCAATGGAGGAGATTAAATCATGGCTTATCCCTAACTCTTTAAAAGGAGGTGATAGGGCTGGGTGACAACTTGATGGATGAGGGTTAGGGTTTGCTTCCCTTGGGCGGCAAGCAATCCTAGTTGGGATAGGAATAGGAGTGGGCGGCTAGGGTTAGGGTTTGGGTGTTGATGGTGGGCGGCAACAAGTGGAGGAAGCCTCTTCTTCTTATTCTTAAGGTTTGGCCGACACCTATTCTTCTTCCCTCAACCTTGGCAAGAGCTCAACCTATTCTTCTTCCCTTCATCCTTGGCCGGAAATTAGGAGAGCTTAGTTTAGAGTTTGGGCAGCAACAAGGAGAAGGATTGCTTTGCTTTCTCTTCTCCAAGTGTTGGCCGGCACCCATGCCTTAATTGATTCTCTTTTGGCCGACTCCCACACTCCATGTTCTCTTCCTTGGCCGGCGGTAACATCGAGTCTGTTGACTTGGTGGCCAGTTCTAGATAGGAATAAGAGTTTTGTTTGATGATCTTCTTTTGTTCAGAGTGAAAAAGGAAAGGAAGATTGGTGATCTAGGAGGCTTCAACTTTTGGATGATCGTCGCCCACACGAAGTCCAAAAGGAGGAAGGGCATACAATAGAAGATCAAGAGGTATAACAAGAGGTATAATCTTGTTTATTTTGATTAGTCTTCCTTTGTATTATGTTTATAATTGCTTTTCAATTATATGCATGATTTATGTGGATGTTTACTTTATGTATGTGGCTAAATAATACTTGGATCCCGAACATAAACACAATAGCCGGCGATCCGGAAATCGTCTATTCCACGGCTACTCGTAGAATAGAGGTTGGTCGCTTGAACAATAAGTTTGTTCAAGTGACCACTCTAAACGAATAGCACGACGATGAATTGGTTGGTTGGGCAATTCCTTTTGTCTAGGATTAAATTTTTTAATCCGGGGACATCGATAAGCAAAACCCTACAATTAGCATATGCTGCACATCGAGGATTTAAGTTGTTTCAAATGGATGTAAAGTCAGCATTCATAAATGGATATACTAAGGAAGAAGTTTATGTCATCCAACCCCCCGATTTCAAAAGTCTAGATAAACCCGACTATGTCCTTAGATTAAAGAATGCTCTTTATGGACTCAAACAAGCTCCTCGAGCTTTGTACGAGATGTAGGGTTTAGTTTTTCGAGTCCGTGAGGGGAAATTCGCTTCCCACTTCACCTCGATCGCTTGTTCATGGTGATCCCATCGATGTCCCCGGATTTAAAAAAATTTAATCCTAGACAAAAGTGATTGCCCAAACAACCAAGTCATCGTCGTGCTATTCGTTTATAGAGGTCACTTGAACAAACTTGTTGTTCAAGCGACCAACCTCTATTCTATGAGTAGACGCAGAATAGACGATGTCCGGATTGCCAGCATTCGTGTTTATGTTCGGGATCCAAGTATTATTTAGCCACAAACAGAATATATCATGCTCATAATTGAAAAACAAAAACAAACGCGTTACAAAAGAGAATAGAGAATCGATATACCTCTCGATCTTCTAATGTATGACCTTCCTCCTTTCGGACATCGTGTGGGCGACGATCTACCAAAAGTTGAAGCTCCTAGATCGCTAATCTTCCTTCCTTGCTCATTCTGAACAAGAGGAAGAATAAAAACAAGGCTCTTTTCCTTCTTTCAACCAACCAACAACCTCCAAGGATGGAGCTTGCCGTCGGCCAAGAAGGAAGAGGTGATTAATGGTTGCCGGCCAAAAGCTTCAAAGGAGGACCCTAAGCCTTTGTTCCACTGGCCAAGGAGAAGGAGAAGACCTACTTTGGATGTCGGCCAAGAGCTGGAAAGGCTTCAATGGGCGCCGACAGCTTGAGGAAGAAGAAGAAGGCAAGGAAAAACTTTCCTTATTAGGTGCCGCCAAGCCCAAACCCTAGCTCCAAGCTCTTGCCGCCAACCTCCAAAAACCCTAGCTTCTCTTAATGTTCTCCATGCCAACCCCTTGTTCTCCTTTTATAGAGTTAGGGATAAGCCTCCTTTTAATCTCCACCATTGGTTCTAGGGATTTAATCTCAACTGTCGGATCTAGAGATTTAATCTCAACCGTCAGATCTTAGAGATTTAATCTCAACTTTTGGATCTAGAGTTTTATTTCTATCCATTGAATCTAAGCTTCATGAGGTGTTAATAGACTACAATAGGGACCATGAGGAGGAGTTGGATCTTAGGCACCCATGGATCAAGCCCACATAAAGTCTGATCCATTAATGATAATCCAATCCACTAAATGATTATCATTGATCTACCTCACCAACCCCCATAAGAATATATGGGCTGCATATATTGTTTGTACATTTTCTCCCCGTGTTTAAGATCTCGAATGTCCGTCGATTAATTAATTTATTGACAATTAATTAATCAACATCTAACTCCATGAGTAGTACCACTCAACCTTTTCATCATGTCGGACCAAGTCCACCTGCAGGGTTTACATGATGAACCTTATGAGCTCCTCAAGGGGACATCATCATCCTAATATATGGGACACGGTTTCCTCCTATAATCAATGACACACCATTTAAATAATATCATCTCCCAACTTACTGAGTCTATCAATTTAATCTTTAAATCTCGCCCAATGGTAAATCAAAGAGATGAATACTAAGTATATGTGCCCGTTATTATATCGGGGTTAAGAGTATGTACAATATAATATCTGAGGTCCGATTCGATTATGTAGTCAGCAATAAATCGAATCACCTCTAAGTCGGTCCTACTCAATACACACAAAGTGCACTAGTGTGATTCTATGATCAAGAAAAACCAATACCAAATCACACTACAACCATTCCGATGGTTTGTCCAAAGTCATCTCGATTGTGAGCCTTTACTTATACTTTACAAGGAGCCGATAACGTGGTCTCCCGTGTGACACCACACACCATGTTATCTACAATGTAATGTATTAGACAATATGCATAACCATAAAAATATGCAAACAATGATTATGTGATTCTTATTTCAAAATAAAGATGTTCATGCAAAAGATAGACTTTTTAGTATACATCCCAACAATCTCCCACTTATACTAAAAGATTATGCTGTCCTCAAACTGCCATACATCTGATCCCCATTCCCTCCACATGTCTATCAAAAGCTCTCGCCGGAAGGGCCTTAGTGAAAGGATCTGCTAGGTTATCCTCCGATGCAATCTTGGCCACAACAACTTCTCCTCTCTTTACGATTTCTCGTATTAGGTGGTACTTGCGCTCTATGTGCTTACTTGCCTTATGGGCTCGTGGTTCCTTCGAGTTTCCAACTGCACCACTATTATCACAATAAATTGTGATAGTTATAGGCAAACTAGGAATCACATCCAAGTCCATCAGGAAGTTCCTAAGCCATACAACTTCTTTGGTCTCCTCAGAGGCTGCCACATACTCAACTTCTATGGTAGAGTCTGCCACGCATTTCTGCTTGACACTCCTCCATACAATGGCTCCACCTCCCAAAGTAAACACAAAACCTGAGGTAGACTTACTGTTATCCCTATCAGATTGGAAGTCGGAATCCATGTAACCCACAGGGAGTAATTGGTCAGCCTAGTAAACTAGCATATAATCCCTAGTCCTTCTCCGGTACTTCAATATATGCTTTACCGCAGTCCAATGTCCCTGTCCTGGATTACTCTGATATCTGTTGACCATGCCCACGGTATAGCAGATATCTGGTCTCGTACATAGAATCGCATACATGAGGCTTCCTATCGCCGAAGCATAAGGAACCACCTTCATCTCCTCTATCTCCTTAGATGTTCTAGGACACATCTCCTTAGATAAAGGAACTCCTTGCCTGAAAGGTAGAAAACCCTTCCTTGCAGTTCTGCATGCTAAAACGATCCATAATCGTGTCTATGTATGAAGCTTGGGATAAGCACAACATCCTTTTTCTGCGATCCCTTATAACCTTGATCCCAAGGATGTGTCCCACTTCTCCCAAGTCCTTCATATCAAACTGTTTGGACAACTATACCCTTACGTCCGATAACACCTTGATATTGTTGCCAATCAATAAAATGTCATCTACGTATAGTACAAGAAATACCACTAAGTTTCCGTCACATCTCTTGTATACACAAGATTCATCCGGACTTTGAATAAATACATAACACTAGATTACCTCATCAAAGCGGATGTTCCAAGACCTTGAAGCTTGCTTCAATCCATAAATGGACTGATTAAGCTTACATACAAGATGCTCTTTGCCCTTCGCATTGAATCCCTCTGGTTGCTTCATATAGATGTTTTCCTCAAGACTTCCATTAAGAAAAGTTGTCTTGACATCCATTTTCCACACCTCATAATCCATATAAGCTGCTATGCATAAGAGAATCCGGATAGACTTAAGCATGGCTACCGACAAAAAGATCTCCTCATAATCGATACCCTCTTTCTGAGTATACCCCTTCGCAACAAGCCTTGCTTTGAAGGTCTTAACCTTCCCATTTATTCCTCTCTTTCTCTTGTAGATCCACTTGCATCCAATGGTTTTTACACCATCGGGTGGTTCTACTAGCTCCCAGACTTGATTTGAATTCATAGTTTCAATCTCAGCATTCATTGCACTTTGCCAAGATACTGCATCTTTATCTTGGATTGCCTCATCATATGTCCAGGGATCAGGTTCATGTTCGCCATGGACCAAATCAGAAGACTCTCCCAAGAACATGAATCTATCAGGCTGTCTCACAACCCTCCCACTACGACGAGGCATCACTTGTGTATCCTTTGTGACACGCGGTGCAGTGACATGTGGTATATCTTCTTGTACCGGTGGTACTAAAAAAGTGACTTCCCCTTTTAATTCCTCCAGAACAATTTTACTCTTGGGCTTGTGGCTCATGACATAGTCTTCCTCTAGAAATCTGGCGTTCGTGCTAACGATCACCCTCTGATCTCTAGGACTATAAAATAGACCACCCTTCGTTCCTCTAGGATAGCCAACGAACATGCATATTTCTGTATGAGGATCCAACTTACTAGCATCTGCCTTCAGCACATGTGCTAGACTCCCCCATATCCGAATATATCTTAGACTAGGCTTTCGCCCAGTCAACAATTCTGTGGGAGTAGAAGGCACTGATTTAGATGGAACTAAGTTCAGAATGTACATCGTCGTATCTAGAGCATATCCCCAGAACGAATCTGGCAACTCCAAATAACTCATCATCGATCTAACCATCTCTATAAGAGTCCTATTCCTTCGGTCTGCTACACCATTCTGCTGGGGTGTGTCAGGTGCAGTCAATTAGGATTGAATCCCAACCTCTGATAGGTAATTCCTAAACTCTCCCAATAGGTACTCGCCACCACGATCAAATCGTAGTGTCTTGATACTTTTACCTTGACGTTTCTCCACATCAGCCTTAAATTTTTTGAACTTGTCAAAGCATTTAGACTTGCGGCGCATCAGGTAAATGTATCCATATCTTGAGCAGTCATCTATAAAAGAGACGAAATACTCAAAACCACCTCTAGCCTGGATAGACATAGGACTACACAAAACAGAGTGAACCAATTCTAACACATCTTTGGCTCTATACCCCTTGGCCTTAAAAGGCCTCTTGGTCATTTTACCCTCCAAGCAAGATTCGCTGGTTGGGAAATCCTCCACCACTAATGAACCCAAAGGTCCATCAGCTATCAACCTTTGAATTCTGCTTAGGTTAATATGACCAAGCCTAAGATGCCAAAGATATGTTTGGTTCATCTTCGAAGGTTCTTTTCTCTTATTGGAATTAGAAGATGAGTTATTAATTTCAATATGCATCGTGGGAGCTTTTGGTTCAAGTGTGTATAAATTTCCTATCAATGTACCCGAACAGATAATGTCCCTATTCGTTCTTATAACAACTCTGTCATTAAAAGAAATAGAATATCCATCCATAAACAATTTAGAAATCGAAATTAAATTCTTTCTAAATAAGGGTACATAAAGGCAATTCTTAAGAACCAACACTTTATTTTTCTCAAAAGATAAATGAATGTCTCCCACTGCAACTGCCGCCACCTTCGTGGCATCACCCAAGTACACGGTAATCTCCCCCTCAGCTAGTCGTCTGGTTTCGTGGAACCCCTAAAAAGTATTACAGACATGATCAGTGGCTCCCGTATCTACACATCAGGTGCCGGTAGATAACACCGCTAAATATATTTCAACGACTAGACCAAAAGATATACCTTTGTTCTGCTTGCGATTGGGGTGGTCCTTCTTCCAGTGTCCAGTCTGCTTACAAGTGATGCACTTGCCTTTCGGCTTCTACACTCCTCCCTGAGTACGTCCCACCGCCTTCGCCCCAGTTTGTTTCTTCTTCTTCTTTCCTTTCTTCTTAGAAGTAGAAACCTTTTGGGTCACCATGGCATGTGCCAGAGCACTCTGATGAAATAGCCCCTCTGCCGCCTGGAGTTCTGTCAGATGTTCCGCCAATGAATACAACCTTTTATTTATGTTGTAGTTCAGGCAAAACTGCTCAAAAATCCTAGGTAGAGACTGGAGTATGATATCGACCTGGGTTTCCCCATCGATCTCAGCTCCAAGGACCTCTAGCTCATTCAAATGAGCCATCATCTTGAGAACATGATCCCTCATGGCTGTTCCCTCGATCATGGTGGTCGTCATCAAGTTTCTCATGGCTTCTTGCCTAACAGCCCGATTCTGGTGTCCAAAAAGCTCTTTGAGATTGAGCATCATGTCATAAGCAGTGGGCATGGCTTGATGCTGATGTTGTAGTACATTTGACATAGATGCCAAAATGTAACACCGTGCCATCTCATCGGCCTTGATCCACTTCTTATAACTCTCTTTCCCCTTTTCCCCAGAATCATCTATAGGCTTAGGAGGGCACTCTTCGAGGAGTACATATTTGTATTCCTCAACAGTCAAGACAATGTCTAGATTCCTCTTCCAATCAACATAGTTGGGTCCCGTAAGTTTGTTCTCTTTCAGTATCACAGCAAGTGGGTTGAAAGTCATTTTGAAAGAAAACCTAAGAATCACATAAATCAAAACATTAGATTTCAAAAAATTATTGATTCCTCAAACAATAAAATTTTTAAAATCAACCAACACCTCAAAACATCGAGAATATCGTATGCCATGATAGTGTGGACGTATACGAATTCTACATTTGTAAGAGGTTTTACCCATTAATTTTACTATCTTGTCAACCTAATCTTTTGACAAGTAAAATTAATAGTTGGTTCCTCTTTGGCCCTACAAATAAAATCAGTGACTCCGATGGAGAGGATACTTATATTTGTATCTAAGTGTTCACCATTACTCGGTACCAAGGTAATTATCTCGGGTTATGTGCCTTCTGATGGGGAAGTGCACACGCTCCTTAATAATTCCCTATAAGCATATTTAACCTTGTGATCTGCAAACAAACTCATCCGATGGGGAGGAAGGCACTCAGAGCCAACACGCAAGTTTGTTTGCATCACTTGTCAAATCATAATGGAGGCCGTGGGAATTTATAAAAATTTCTCTCTCCCACTTAGTAATTTGAAAATGAGGAATTTTCTAGCCTACGACATGCATATAAAACAATAAGCAATAAATATGAAAAATAAAATTTTTCCAACTATTATAGCTTTTGTGTTCAATATGTCTCCCGTCGCATCGCCATCTCGTCCGCTCCTCCTACGCCATGTACGAACCATCCGGAGATCCGAGCCGAGACTAAAATATATTTTAATTTACATCCATCGATCCTATACTCCACGAGGGAGTGTACATGAAATCTAGATTGAAAGTAAACTAAAATAAAAAGAGTGGCTAAACAATGTCGTATCTAATTTACAAAAATCAAATACTAGCCTCGTCAACCTCGAGGATTCAACAAAATATACACATACAATCACATACACACATATGGCCATAATAGTTGGATCTTATGCCTGCAACTAAAGAGTTAAACTACACATATCCTACTATTATCCGGCACGTATAATATATGAAAAAATGTATAAGAGTAACCGAATCGTTAAACACACAAAACCGGAAACCTTGGCTCTAATACAAATTGTAGGGTTTAGTTTTTCGAGTCCGTGAGGGGAAACTTCGCTTCCCACTTCACCTCGGTCGCTTGTTTATGGCGATCCCATCGATATCCCTAGATTTAAAAAAATTTAATCCTAGACAAAAGGGATTGCCCAACCAACCAATTCATCGTCGTGCTATTCATTTAGAGAGGTCACTTAGACAAACTTGTTGTTCAAGCGACCAACCTCTATTCTACGAGTAGCTGCGGAATAGATGATGTCTGGATCGTTGGCTTTCATATTTATGTTCGGGATCCAAGTATTATTTAGCTACAAACAGAATATATCATGCTCATAATTGAAAAATAAAAACAAACATGTTACAAAAGAGAATAGAGAATCGATATACCTCTCGATCTTCTAATGTATGACCTTCCTCCTTTCGGACGTCATGTGGGAGACGATCTACCAAAAGTTGAAGCTCCTAGATCACTAATCTTCCTTCCTTGCTCGTTCTGAGCAAGAGAAAGAATAGAAACAAGGCTCTTTTCCTTCTTTCAACCAACCAACAACCTCCAAGGATGGAGCTTGGCACCGGCCAAGAAGGAAGAGGAGATTAATGTTTGCCGGCCAAAAGCTTCAAGGGAGGACCCTAAGCCTTTGTTCCACCGGCCAAGGAGAAGGAGAGGACCTTCTTTGGATGCTGGCCAAGAGCTAGAATGGCATCAATGGGCGCTGGTAGCTTGAGGAAGAAGAAGAAGGCAAGGAAAAACTTTCCTTATTAGGTGACGCCAAGCCCAAACCCTAGCTCCAAGCTCTTGCCGCCAACCTCCAAAAACCCTAGCTTCTCTTAATGTTCTCCACGCCAACCCCTTGTTCTCCTTTTATAGAGTTAGGGATAAGCCTCCTTTTAATCTCCACCATTGGTTCTAGGGATTTAATCTCAACCGTCGAATCTAGAGATTTAATCTCAACCGTCGGATCTTAGAGATTTAATCTCTACCTTTGGATCTAGAGTTTTGTTTCTATCCATTGGATCTAAGCTTCATGAGGTGTTAATAGGCTACAATAGGGACCATGAGGAGGAGTTGGATCTTGGCCACCCATGGATCAAGCCCACATAAAGTCAGATCCATTAATGATAATCCAATCCACTAAAGGATTATCATTGATCTACCTCACCAACCCCCATACGATTATATGAGCTTCATATATTATTTGTACATTTTCTCCCCATGTTTAAGATCTCGAATGTCTGTCGATTAATTAATTTACTGACCATTAATTAATCAACATCTAACTCCATGAGTAGTACCACTCAACCTTTTCATCATGTCGGACCAAGTCCACCTGCAGGGTTTACATGATGAACCTTATGAGTTCCTCAAGGGGACATCATCATCCTAATATATAGGACATGGTTTCCTCCTATAATCAACGACACACCATATAAATAATATCATCTCCCAACTTATCGAGCTTATCGATTTAATCTATAAATCTCGCCCATTGGAAAATCAAAGAGATGAATACTAAGTATATGTGCCCGTTATTATATCGGGATTAAGAGTATGTATAATATAATATCTGAGTTCCGATTCGATTATGTAGTCAGCAATAAATCAAATCACCTCTAAGTCGGTCCTGCTCAATACACACAAAGTGCACTAGTTGTTGGTAGTTACTTCGGAGGCTCATTGGTTCCCATGTCCCCGGATTAATATTTTCACTAATGAAAGAACTAATCCAGATGGGATGAGTTTCCTTAGCACAACTAATTCGTCGTCGTGCTAACAACTTGAGTGATCGCTTGAACAAACTAGTTGTTCAAGCAACACAACTCTTCTAGTTGGTTAGCCGCGGAAGAGATGACAGACGGAGCGCCGATTTTTGTGTTTGTCTTCGGGGTCCATGATTATACAAAATACATAAAAATGTAAACTAGTATAATAAACACATAAAGAACATGCTAATATCAGAAAATAAAGTTATAAAACTTTTATACCTCACAATCTTCTACCGTATGTCCTATCCTCTTCGTGGACGTCGTGTGGGCGAAGATCCTCCACGAGTAGAAGCCTCCTAGATCACGTTCTTCTCTTCCTTGTTCGCTCCAAACAAAGAGAAGAACTAAACAAAACTCCTTCTCCTTTCTAGAACCGGCCACCAAGCCAAAGGGCTTGATACAACCATCGGCAAAGGAGTGGCTTCTTGAGCACCTGCCAACCTTGAAGAAATGTTGCCGCCAGCCACCAAGATGGGATATGGATGAATGCCGGCCAA
This sequence comes from Wurfbainia villosa, assembly GCA_025175895.1. Classification (NCBI taxonomy): domain Eukaryota; kingdom Viridiplantae; phylum Streptophyta; class Magnoliopsida; order Zingiberales; family Zingiberaceae; genus Wurfbainia; species Wurfbainia villosa. The sequence continues at coordinate 27,401,807 of CM045994.1, forward strand.
CCTTGTATCAATGTTCCCGCCGGCCACCAAGGAGAAAGGGAGGAAGAAGAGAACCGGCCAAGGATGAGAAGAGGAAGATGGGCGCCGGCCAAAACCCTAGGGAGAACAAAGATCTTGCCGCCCACTTCTAGCCACCCAAAACCCTAACTCTTTTAGGGTTTGTTGCCGCCCACTTCTAGATAGGCAAACCCTAATTTCCAAGCACTATCCTTTGCCGCCCAAGCCTAAGCCCTCTATTTATAGAATTGGGCTTAAGCCTCCTTTAATCTCCACCGTTGGATCTAGGGATCTAATATCCACCGTCGGATCTAGGGTTTTATCCCAACCGTCGGATCTATGGTTTCATCCCAACCGTCGGATCTATGGTTTCATCCCAACCGTCGGATCTAGGGATTTAATTCCAACCGTCGGTTCTAGGGTTTCATCCCAACCGTTGGATCTAGAGATTTAATCCCAACCGTCGGTTCTAGGGATTTAATCCCAACCATTGGTTTTAGAGTTTTGTTTTACATCCTTGGATCTAGGCTTCATGAGGATTATGTTAGGCTACGATAGGGACCATGAGGAGGAGTTGGATCTTGGCCACCCGATGGATCGGAACCACACAAACTTGATCCATCAATGATGTTCCATTCCACTAGAAGATCATCATTGAACTACCTCACCAACCCCCATAAATTAATATGGGCTCCATATATTATTTGTACATCCATCTCTCCGTGTTTAAGATATCGAATGTCCGTCAATTAATTGATTTACTGACCATCAATTAATTAACATCTTACTCCTCGAGTAGTACCACTCAACCTTATCATCATGTTGACTAAGTCAACCAGCTGGGTTTACATGATGAACCTTATGAGCTCCTCAAGGGGACATCATCAACCTAATATATAGGACACGGTTTCCTCCTATAATCAACGGCACACCATGTAAATAATAGTATTTCCCAACTTACCGGGCATATTGATTTAATCCATCTAAATCTCACCATATGGTAAATCAAAGAAATAAATACTAAGTACATGTGCCCGTTATTATATCGGGATTAAGAGCATGTACAATATAATATCCGAGGTCTGATTCAATTATGTAGTCAGCAATAAATTGAATCACCTCTATGTCGGTCCTGCTCAATACACCTAAGTGTACTAGTGTAACTCTATGTTCAAGACAAAACAATACCAAGCTACACTACAACCATGCCAATGGTTTGTCCAAAACCATCTTGGTTGTGAGCCTCTACTTATATTCTACAAGAGACTAATAACATGATCTTCTATGCCACACCAAGCACCATGTTATCTACAATGTAAAATATTAGACAATATGCACACATATAATAAAGTGCAAACAATGATCATTTGATTCTTATTTCAAAATAAAATGTTCATACAAAAAGAGCTAGGCTTTCAGTATACATTCCAACAATCTCCCACTTATACTAAAAGACTATGCTGTCATCACACTGCCATACATCGGATCCCCTTGTCCTCCACATGCCTATCAAACGCTTTCACTGGAAGGGCCTTAGTGAATGGATCCGCCAGGTTATCCTCTGATGCAATCTTGGCGACAGCTACTTCTCCTCTCTTTACAATCTCTCGTATCAGGTGGTACTTGCGCTCTATGTGTTTACTTGCCTTATGGGCTCGTGGTTCCTTCGAGTTTGCAACTGTACCACTGTTATCACAATAAATTGTGATAGATCTGGGCAAACCAGGAATCACATCCAAGTCCATCAAGAAGTTCCTGAGCCATACAGCTTCCTTGGCTGCCTCAGAGGCTGCCACTTACTCAGCTTCCATGGTAGAGTCCGCCACGCATTTCTGCTTGACACTCCTCCATACTATGGCTCCACCTCCAAAAGTAAACACAAACCCTGAGGTAGACTTACTGTTATCTCTATCTGATTGGAAATCCGAATCCGTGTAACCCACAGGGACTAATTGATCTGCCCGGTAAACCAGCATATAATCCCTAGTCCTTCTCAGATACTTCAATATATGCTTCACCACAGTCCAATGTCCCTGTCCAGGATTACTCTGATATCTGCTAACTATGCCCACGGCAAAGCAGATATCTGGTCTCGTACATAGCATAGCATACATGAGGCTTCCTTCTGCCGAAGCATAAGGAACCGCCTTCATCTCCTCTATCTCCTTTGATGTTTTGGGACACATCTCTTTAGATAAAGGAACTCTATGCCTAAAAGGTAGAAAACCTTTCTTGGAGTTCTGCATGCTAAAATGAGAAAGGATTGTGTCAATGTATGAAGCTTGAGATAAGCACAACATCCTTTTCTTGCGATCCCTTATTACTTTGATCCCAAGGATGTGTCCCACTTCTCCCAAGTCCTTCATGTCAAACTGTTTGGACAACCATACCCTTACGTCTGATAACACTCTGATATTGTTGCCAACTAAAAAAATGTCATCTACGCATAGTACAAGAAATACGACTACGTTTCCATCACATCTCTTGTATACACAAGGCTCATCCGGACTTTGAATAAATCCATGACTGGATGACCTCATCAAAGCGGATGTTCCAAGATCTAGAAGCTTGCTTCAATCCATAAATGGACCGATTAAGCTTACATACAAGATGCTCTTTGCCTTTAGCAATGAATCCCTCTGGTTGCCGCATATAGATGTTCTCCTCAAGACTTCCGTTAAGGAAAGCTGTCTTGACATCCATCTGCCAAATCTCATAATCCATATGAGCAGCTATAGATAAGAGAATCTGGATAGACTTAAGCATAGCTACCGGTGAAAAGGTCTCCTCATAATCGATACCCTCTTTCTGAGTATTCCCTTTCGCAACAAACCTAGCTTTGAAGGTCTCAACCTTCCCGTCTACTCCTCTCTTTCTCTTGTAGATCCACTTGCATCCAATGGCTTTTACACCATCGGGTGGTTCTACTAGCTCCCAGACCTGATTAGAATCCATAGATTCTATCTCTGAATTCATCGCTCTTTGCCAAGATACCACATCTCTATCTTGGAGTGCCTCGTCATATGTCCAGGGATCAGGTTTATGTTCACCAGGGACTAAGTCCGAAGACTCTCCCAAAAACATGAATCTTTCGGGTTGTCTAACAACCCTCCCACTACGACGAGGTGCCTCCTGTGTATGCTCTGTGACACGCGGTGCAGTGACTTGTGGTATCTCCTCTTGTACCGGTGGTACTGAAGTTGGGACTTCCCCTATCAACTCCTCAAGAACAATCCTACTCGTGGGCTTGTGGTTCATCACATAGTCCTCCTCTAGAAATCTGGCATTCGTACTCATGATCACATTCTGATCTCTAGGACTATAGAGTAAACCACCCTTCGTTCCCTTAGGGTAGCCAACAAACAAGCGTACTTCTGTACGAGATTCTAACTTACCAGCATCTCCCTTCAGCACATGTGCTGGACTACCCCAAATCCGAATATGTCTTAGACTAGGCTTTCGCCCAGTCCACAACTCTGTGGGAGTAGAGGGTACTGACTTTGATGGAACCAAGTTCAGAATGTGTGCTGCCGTTTCTAGAGGAAACCCCCAGAACGAATCAGGTAACTCAGAATAACTCATCATAGATCTGACCATCTCCATAAGAGTCCTATTCCTTCGCTCCACCACACGATTCTGCTGGGGTGTGCCAGGTGCGGACAATTGGGATTGAATCCCAGACTCTGATAAGTAACTCCTAAACTTTCCCAAGAGGTACTCTCCACCACGATCAGATCGTAGTGTCTTGATACTTTTACCTTGACGGTTCTCCACATCAGCCTTGAATTCTTTGAACCTATCAAAGCATTCAGACTTGCGGCGCATCAAGTAAATGTATCCATACCTTGAATAATCGTCTATAAAAGAGACGAAGTATTCAAAGCCACCTCTACCCTGGATAGTCAGAGGACCGCACAGATCAGAATGAACCAATTATAACACATCTTTGGCTCTATACCCCTTGGCCTTGAAAGGCCTCTTGGTTATTTTACCATCCAAGCAAGATTCGCAGGTTGGGAGATCCTCCACTACTAATGAACCCAAAGGTCCATCAGCTATCAACCTTTGAATTCTACCCAGGTTAATATGACCAAGCCTTAGATGCCAAAGATACGTTTGGTTCATTTTCGAAGGTTCTTTTCTCTTATTAGACTTAGAAGATGAGTTATTTACTTCTATATGCATCGTGGGAGTTTTCGGTTCAAGAGTATACAAATTGCCAACCAATGTACCAGAATAGATAATCTCTCTATTCCTTTTTATAACCACTTTGTCATTAAAAGAAACAGAATATCCATCCATAAACAATTTAGAAACTGAAATTAAATTTTTCTAAAAGTAGGTACATAAAGATAATTTCTCAAAACCAAAACTTTATTCCTATCAAAAGATAAATAAATGTCTCCCACTGCAATAGCCGCCACCTTTGAAGCATTGCCCATAAAGACGGTAATCTCTCCCTCAGCTAGTCATCAAGTTTCTTGGAACCCCTACAAAGTATTGCAGACATGATCAGTGGCTCCTGTATCTACACACCAGGTACTGGTAGATAACACTACTAAACATGTTTCAACAACTAAACAAGAAGATATACCTTTGTTCTTTCGGCGAGGATAGTCCGCCTTCCAATGTCCAGTCTGCTTGCAAGTGAAGCACTTGCCTTTCGGCTTCTTCACTCCTGCCTGAGGTCCCACTGCCACTTTCTTTGCTCCACCTTGCTTCTTCTTCTTCTTACCTTTTGGTTTAGAAGAAGAATCCTTCTGAGCAACCATGGCTTGAGCGCTTTGACGAAAAAGCCCCTCTACCGCCTGGAGTTCTGTCAGAAGCTCCGCCAACGAATACAACCTCTTGTTCATATTGAGGCGGAGAATCGCCAAAACTCCTAGCAGATCGAGAATGATATCGACCTGGGTTTCCCCATCGATCTCAGCTCCGAGGACTTCCATCTCATTAAGATGACCATCATCTTGAGAACATGATCCCTAACGGGTGTTCCCTCGACCATGGTGGTCGTCATCAAGTTTCTCATAGCCTCCTGTCTAGCCGCCCTACTCTGATGTCCGAAAAGTTCCTTGAGATTGAACATCATGTCATAAGTTGTGGCCATGGCCTGATGTTGATATTGCAGCACATTTGACATAGATGCCAAAATGTAACACCGCGCCATCTCATCTGCCTTGATCCATTTCTGTTAACTTTCTTTCTCCTTTTCATCAGAGTCATCGGTGGGCTTAGGAGGACAGACCACGAAGAGTACAAATTTGTACTCCTCTGCAGTTAAGACAATATCCAAGTTTCTTTTCCAATCAATATAGTTTGTTCCAGTAAGTTTATTTTCTTTTAATATCATAGCAAGTGGGTTGAAAGCCATTTGAAAAACCTAAGAATCACAATGATCAAAATATTAGATTTCAAATATTATTGATTCCTCAAAACAATAAAATTCCGAAATCAACCAACACCTCAAAACACTGAGAATATCGCATGCCACGATAGTGTGGACGTATACGAATTCTACATTTGAAAGAGGAGGTTTTACCCATTAATTTTATTATCTTGTCAACCTTACTTTTTGACAAATAAAATTAATAGTTTGTTCCTCTTTGGCCCTACAAATAAAAGCAGTGACTCCGATGGGGAGGATACTTTTTACTTGCATCTAAGTGTGCACCATTACACGATACTAAGGGAATTATTTCGGATTATGTGCCTTACCGATGGGGAAGTACACACGCTCCTAAATAATTTCCTATAACCATTATTTGACCTAGTGATCCGCAAACAAACCCATCCGATTGGGAGGAAGGCACTCAAAGCCAACGCGCAAGTTTGTTGCATCACACGTCAAATTGTAATGGAGGCCGCGGGAATTAATTGAAATGTCCCTCTCCGACTTAGTAAATTGACAATGGGGAATTTTCAAGCATACACAACATGCATATAAAAACAAATCAGCAATAAATATGGAAAAAACAGAATTTTTCATACTATTATGGCATTGTTCTCCAATACGCATCCCGTCGTGTCGCCACCTCATCCGCTCCATCTTTTCCCGTGCGCAAGTGACCAAAGAGATCCGAGTCGAGATAAACTATTTTAATTTACATCCATCGATCCTATACTCCACGAAGGAGTGTACAAATAATCTAGATCGAAAGTAAACTAAAATGAGTGGCTAAACAATGCCGTATTTAATTACAAAAATTAAATACTAATCTAGCATCGTCAACCCCGAGGATTCAAATAATATACATACAATCACAAACAAAACAATCACACACACACAAATAGCCATAATAGTCGAATCTTATGCCTGCAACCAAAAAGTTAGCCTACGCACATCCTACTATTATCTGGCATACTCAATATATGATATGTGCATGAAAGTAACCGAATCCAAAACACACAACCGGAAACCGTGACTCTGATACCACTTGTTGGTAGTTACTTCGGAGGCTCATTGGCTCCCATGTCCCCGGATTAAAATTTTCACTAATGAAAGAACTAATCCGGATGGGATGAGTTTCCTTAGCACAACCAATTCGTCGTCGTGCTAACAACTTGAGTGATCGCTTGAACAAACTAGTTGTTCAAGCAACACAACTCTTCTAGTTAGTTAGCCACGGAAGAGACGACGGACGGATCGCCGGTTTTTGTGTTTGTCTTCGGGGTCCATGATTATACAAAATACATAAAAATGTAAACTAGTATAATCAACACATAAAGAACATGCTAAGATCAGAAAATAAAGTTATAAAACTTTTATACCTCACGATCTTCTACCGTATGTCCTATCCTCTTCGTGGACGTCGTGTGGGCGAAGATCCTCCACGAGTAGAAGCCTCCGAGATCACGTTCTTCTCTTCCTTGTTCGCTCCGAACAAAGAGAAGAACTAAACAAAACTCCTTCTCCATTCTAGAACCGGCCACCAAGCCAAAGGGCTTGATACAACTGCCGACCAAGGAGTGGCTTCTTGAGCACCGGCCAACCTTGAAGAAATGTTGCCACCGGCCACCAAGATGGGATATGGATGAATGCCGGCCAACCTTGTATCAATGTTGCCGCCGGCCACCAAGGAGAAAGGGAGGAAAAAGAGAACCGGCCAAGGATGAGAAGAGGAAGAGGGGCGCCGGCCAAAACCCTAGGGAGAACAAAGATCTTGCCGCCCACTTCTAGCCACCCAAAACCCTAACTCTTTTATGGTTTGTTGCCGCCCACTTCTAGATAGGCAAACCCTAATTTCCAATCACTATCCTTTGCCGCCTAAGCCTAAGCCCTCTATTTATAGAATTAGGCTTAAGCCTCCTTTAATCTCTACCGTCGGATCTAGGGATCTAATCTCCACCGTCGGATCTAGGGTTTCATCCCAACCGTCGGATCTAGGGTTTCATCCCAACCGTCGGATCTAGGGATTTAATCCCAACCGTCGGTTCTAGGGTTTCATCCTAACCGTTGGATCTAGAGATTTAATCCCAATCGTCTGTTCTAGGGATTTAATCCCAACCGTTGGTTTTAGAGTTTTGTATTACTTCCTTGGATCTAGGCTTCATGAGGATTATGTTAGGCTACGATAGGGACCATGAGGAGGAGTTGGATCTTGGCCACCCGATGGATCGGAACCACACAAACTTGATCTATCAATGATGTTCCATTCCATTAGAGGATCATCATTGAACTACCTCACCAACCCCCATAAATTAATATGGGCTCCATATATTATTTGTACATCCATCTCCCTGTGTTTTAGATATCGAATGTCCGTCAATTAATTGATTTACTGACCATCAATTAATTAACATCTTACTCCTCGAGTAGTACCACTCAACCTTATCATCATGTTGACTAAGTCAACCAGCTGGGTTTACATGATGAACCTTATGAGCTCCTCAAGGGGACATCATCAACCTAATATATAGGACACGGTTTCCTCCTATAATCAACGGCACACCATGTAAATAATAGTATTTCCCAACTTACCGGGTATATTGATTTAATCTATCTAAATCTCACCCTATCGTAAATCAAAGAAATAAATACTAAGTACATGTGCCCGTTATTATATCGGGATTAAGAGCATGTACAACATAATATCCGAGGTCCGATTCAATTATGTAGTCAGACCATAAATTGAATCACCTCTATGTCAGTCCTGCTCAATACACCTAAGTGTACTAGTGTAACTCTATGTTCAAGACAAAACAATACCAAGCTACACTACAACCATGCCAATGGTTTGTCCAAAACCATCTTGGTTGTGAGCCTCTACTTATATTTTATAAGAGACTGATAACATGATCTTCTGTGCCACACCAAGCACCATGTTATCTACAATGTAAAATATTAGACAATATGCATACATATAATAAAGTGCAAACAATGATCATGTGATTCTTATTTCAAATTAAATGTTCATACAAAAAGAGCTAGGCTTTCAGTATACATTCCAACACTAGTGTGATTCTATGGTCAAGACAAACCAATACCAAATCACACTACAACCATTCCGATGGTTTGTCAAAAGCCATCTCGATTGTGAGCCTTTACTTATACTTTACAAGGAGCCGATAACATGGTCTCCCGTGTGACACCCCACACCATGTTATCTACAATGTAATGTATTAGACAATATGCATAACCATAAAAATATGCAAACAATGATTATGTGATTCTTATTTCAAAATAAAGATGTTCATACAAAAGATAGACTTTTCAATATACATCCTAACACAAGAGGCTTTCATTTTATCTTAAGTCCAAAGGATTTAACGAAGGTTTAGTTGACCCAACCCTTTTCGTAAAAACTGTAGGTAAAGACATATTCATATCCTAAATTTACGTAGATGATATATCTTCAGAACCACCAACTCGATCCTACTAAACGAATTAATTTCACTTATGGAAAGTGAATTTGAAATGAATTTAGTAGGTGAGTTGAGTTTCTTCTTAGGTCTATAGATTAAACAAACTAAAGATGGAATATACTTACACCAACACAAATATACTAGGGAATTAATTAAACTCTTTGGAATGCAAGACGCTAAAATTATTAATGCCCCAATGGCAATGAATGTAAATATAGAAGAAGATGTAACCGGAACTTCAATTGACTTAAAATACTATAGGTGCATGATAGGGAGTCTCCTTTACTTAACTGCAAGCTGACCTGATATCTTATTTGCAGTAACTATGTGTGCAAGGTTCCAAACCTGTGCTAAGGAGTCTCACCTAACTCTCGTCAAGCGTATCCTTAGATATCTAAAGGGTACACTTAATGTGGGTATTTGGTACCCTAGATCTACCGAGTTCGAACTAATCAGCTACTCTGACTCGAACTATGCTGGTAGTAAGCTTGATAGAAAGAGTACGAGTGGTTGTTGTCAACTTCTTGGCTCGAGTCTAGTGAGTTGGTGCAGTAGGAAGCAACACTATTTTGCCTTATCTAGCATCGAAGCCGAATACATCGCAATGGGTGAGTGTGTCACTCAGCTTCTTTGGATGAAGCACACTCTCCGAGATTTTAAGTTAGACTTTACGAACACTAAAATTCATGTAGATAACATTAGCTCAATTATCTTAACTAAGAATCCAATATGTCACTTTAGGATCAAACATATAGAGGTCAAACACTATTTCATTCGAGAATATGTGGCCAACGGAGCCATACAACTAGAATACGTCGAATCGAAGTCCAACTTGGCAAACCTATTTACTAAACCCCTACTCGAAGACGAATTCAGTCAATTAAGATGAAAATTGGGCATGTGCATAGTAGAATAGGAATTTGCAAATTATATTTTCTTATTACTATTTTTACTTTTATGGAACTAGCATAGGACATACCTTAGATATCATGCACCTATACATTTAAGGAGCCAATACATCTCACAACACATAGGACTAATGTGTTTGTGTATTTAGCAATGTATATGGGCATGAGATGTTAGGACCTTACTCCTGGTTCCAGCTGTAGAGCTAGTACATCGCCATGAACCACGGAGTATAATCATATATATTAACCGACTCTGACCAGGACTTGTTGATCTTTTATATCAATCAAGTCAAATAAGAGTTGAACATTATATAGATGAGCTTATTTTCAATATTTTATTTTCAAAATAATATGGAGCATGCTTGGACTTGAAACTTAAACTTAATACCTATACCTATATTTTCTTTTTCAAACCCCCCCCCCCCCCCCACACACACACTCTTTTTGATATACGGCAAAAGGGGGAGAAAAAGGCCAAAGTTAAGGGGTCATTTTCTTTGATAACTTAACTTAAGATTTTTTTTTTGATAACTTAACTTAAGACTTCATACTTATTCTCATGGCCAAAAGTTAAGTAAATGTGTTCTTTTACTTAACTTTAATTTTTGCAAATTTACTTAAATTTAACTGTTTTAAAAAGGGATAAAGGGCCAAGTTAAGAAGTCTTCTTAACTTGATTTGTTTCCTACTAAGGCCAACTTTAAGTAATTGTTAATTACTTAAAGTCTTCCTAAATAGAAAACATCAAGGGGGAGGATTAAGATCTTCTTTCAAGACTTACCCTCGGTCAAGGGGGAGGTTTCCTAAAGGGGGAGACTTGGAAGAAAATCACTACTATTCCTACTTAATCATTAATATTCTTGATTCTCATGCATATTATTATTCTTCATGCATATTATTTCCTTAACTTCGTATGTGGGTTTGCCATAGATCAAAAAGGGGGAGATTGTTGGTACAGTAGGCACCTAAGTCGAACCTAAGTTTTGATTATAGCAAACCATATAAAGTTAAGCTAATATTGTTATCTCACAAGCTAAATCGAGTGTGCAGAAAAGTGCTTAAGCTGGAGCTGAAGGCTAGCGACACCCGGAGGAAGTCGTAGTGGTCGAGCGACACTCGAGTGACTTCGGAGGGAGCCGAAGTAATCGAGTGGAAGGCCGGAAGCAAGAGCTACAAAGTAAGTATCGAGGTAAGCTCATGTGTGTGAGCGTAAGTGAGATCATATCCTCCTTACGGGGATGGTCTTAAGCATAGATCTGACCAAAGACATCCAATGGATGGTCTAGGTCGAGATCGGACGGTCGGCGACCGTCAAAATAATATTTTTGTTAAGCTAACTTTTGATTTCAGCTAGCATCAATCGACTACCATCTTGGAGCACTTGACTACCGTCCATCAGTCGACTGTCCGCCGTTAGCACTCGACTGATGCTGCCATCAGTCGACTGATGATGGCCATCAGTCGACTGATGGTTAAGGATCAGCTTCGAGGAGTCAAGATTTATTACCTCATTTCAAGGGGACGGGTGCTCAAATCTGATTGGTTGAAGACCCATTCGATGAGGGGCTCAAAGGCTATAAAAGGAAGGCTTCTCCTAGGGTTTTTCATCAATTTAAAAGCTTCCAAGTGCTTCCGATATGCTATGAGTCTCCGACATCCCTACGACAAAGTGTTGTAGACACGACGACTAGGGCTCCATCTTTTCATCTACGAGTCATCGGTATAAGTTTAGTTTAATTCCATTCTGTACTTTGAGTTCTTTTTATTGTATTTTTATTGTAATGAGAAGAGGGTGAGTGTCCCTCTATCTCGAGCCTTTTTCTTGGTTTTTGTATCCGATTAACTCCTACCTCCAACGAGGAGGAGTTCATTAGTGATTTTCCCTCTGTGCGTGGTCAAGGATCACTAGGGCCTTAGAGTAGTAGCCAAAGGCTACGAACCAAGTAAAAAATACTATTATCTCTTTTGTTTAATTTTATCTTCCGCTGCGTTTACTTGTGTCTTGAAACGAATTCGAACGAAAAGGTTTTATCGCTATTCACCCCCCCTCTAGCGATCCGCTTGATCCAATAGTAATATTTGAAGTTGTCTTTTTAGTTTACTTGTTCATAATTTACATTTCCGAGCTTTCATCATAATGAGGAGAAAAGGATTGTCTCTCTACCTCGAGTATTCTTGTGCTTTTGTAAATCGTTAACTCCTACCTCCAAAGAGGAGAAGTACTTTAGTGTTTTGCCCTCCGTACACAGTCTAGGATCGTTAGGGCCTAGGATTAGCAACCAAAGGTTGTGAACCAAGTAAAAACAAAAGTGTTCTATTTACTTTTCCGCTATACACTCTTTTCTTAATCGAATGAATTCGAAAAATTATTATGCGTTATTCAACCCCCCCCCCCTCTAGCGCTCAAATCGATCCAAAAAAGACCTAATCAAGAGATCTATAAATATATCCCTTGACAATCTTTGGAATAAGGTTTTTGGTTTTAGGTTTCTCCTTTTATAGCCATCTTTCCTCTTTTTTCTTCTCTTGTTTCTACCAATTGGCTAGCACCAATCAGAGACAAAGGCTTGCTTCTTTAGGAGTTGTCTCAGGTGATCCCGGCATGGATACTGATAGAGGCAAGGCTCATTGGTCTTGCTTGTGGTTTCGATGGATTCAAAAGAATCTCGAAAGTATAACTTCTCCTTCTCCTTTTGTGTGTTTTCATGTAATTATGCCAAAGCAAGTTTTCCTGACCCCCAGGGGATGGCTGGGATGTAATAACAATTATTTTATTTGCTTATTCTACTGTGCATTATCCCAAAATCTCCAATAAGAGGTATCAGAGCCACCATGTTTATTTGGCATAGATTGCATGTTGTAGGAGAATATTTAAAGCATGTTTGATGTTTTAATATACTTGTGTCATGTTTATCTATATGAGATTAGAGTACGCTTGATTTTACATATAAGGATATGTTTATAACCAAAAAGGAAATACCGAGGATGCACTTAGAAACACCGAAGGTGTTGGCGTCGTTAGAGCCATGTTGTAGGATGCATCGTTAGAGCCTAGAAATAGACTAGCTAGCCATGCGTTTGGGAATAGGTTGCGTGATTCCCGTATCTAATTCCTAAAATGGTATGTGTTTCAATTGTTAGACTGACGTTCACATCGAAAAATTTATTTCCTAATGTGACCTTGGTTTTTCCATATTTAGGTTTATTTTCTTTTATAGATGAGACCCATAACAACCTGAAATCTCTCGTGCAAATATTAGGGCTAACACCTTCCATTAATATGGTTGAACAAGAGTTCTTTTTCGTGTTTGGGTTGTTGGACTCTCTCCAAGCCTGGCATGATTTTGAGCATGTTCAATTCATATGAGATTCGATGTTTATTTTAAATGGTAAGAACCAGAGGTCAATTTCAAGTTTGGGATGTTGGACTCTCTCCAAGCCTGGGTTGTAAATTAGATGTGTTAAAATCATTTAAATTCGATCTCATGATTAATGGGCTGAAACTAACTGAAAGCATTGATTTGTTGGACTCTCTCCAAGGTAAATGTGGACAGAGGTGCAATTAGGTGATATGCATTGGATGCATATATGTTAATTAGTTCACAACCTAATGTATATGTGAACATTCAATTAGTTGATAGCATAAAGTGATAGTTATATATTTGATATATAATGGGTACTATTGATACCTAACATTATGACTATGAATGGCTTGTTAAACTCTCTTCAAGGTTGTTCTTAATCATAATGAATATCAAATCACTAGGAGATAGCCTACCATCTCTCGAATTCAAAGTGAGGGCTATTAAATTTGATAAAATAGTGGGAGTTTATTGTTAATGTAAATTGTTTGCATTACTATAAATTCATCTCTCTTGTACATCTCTTTTTGTATGTCTAGGTACTAATTAGAACATCACGTCAACCTCCATTAATTTACGTTCTATTTTGGACAACAACAAATTGACTTGGCCAAACTTCTTGGACTGGCTTCACAACCTGAGAATTATTCTCAAGGCTGAAAAGCTAACTTATGTCTTTGAAAAGTTTCTTCCCCAACCTACTACAGACAATGCGTCTGGTGACCAAAACTTGGCTTACCAGAAACATGTTGCTGACTCTGAGATGGCGAGTTACATTATGTTAGCGTCGATGTCTCTTGAGTTACAGAAGCAACATGAGCATATGGATGCTAATACAATTGTCTTTCATCTTCAAACTTGTTCGATGAGCAGGCACGATCTGAAAGGTTCGAGGTCACCCAACTCCTCTTTCGCTCAATGATGCAGGAGGGTTCATCTGCAGTACACTAAGGATGAATAGCTTTATTAAGCTATTGGGATCGTTAGAGTTTTTCATGGACCATGAATTAAGTATTGACTTAATTCTTCACAATCTGAGTGGTAGCTATTCACAATTTGTGATGAACTATCAGATGAATAAAATTGAGTCCACGATTCCTGAATTGATCAATATGAACAAAAAGTGGAGTCACTTGTTGCTAAAGAATAGAAGGCAGTGATGTTGGTTGGCTTCTCAAATAAAGGTCCTAAGAGGAAGCCAAAAACCAAAGCTAAAGGGAAAAAAGGCAAAGAAGGAAGAAATAACTCCCAAGGGCAACTGCCATCATTGTGGCATGGATGGGCATTAGAAGAGGAACTGCAAGTAGTATATGGAGTCACTGAAGTAGAAAAAGGCATCTGATGCCCAATCTACTACAAGTATATTTGTTTTTTAATGTCATACTGTTTCTTCTAGCACATGGGTATTGGATATAGGGTGTAGCTCACATATATGTAATGACATAACGAGGCTTAGGAATAGAAGAAGACTGGCTAAGGGAGAAGCAGATCTAAGGGTTGGCAATGGAGCAAAAGTTACTACTGTAGCCAAGGGTACTTATATGTTGCGACTTCCTACAGGACTAGTCTTAGAGTTGGATGATTGTTTTTATATTCCTGCATTAATAAAGGACATTGTTTCTATTTCATGTTTGAATAAGAATGGCTATCATTTAACATTTAGTAATAATTATTATTACGTTATGTTAAATAGTGTTCTTTATGCTACTGGAATGTTAAATAATGGAATCTGCTCGTTAAATACATCCAGTGTGATATTTAATATCAAATCAAATAGCAAACGCGCTAAGATAGATAATCAATTAAACTCACAATTATGGCATTGTTGGCTTGGCCATATAATCAATGACCACATGTCCAAACTGCATAAGCTTGACATTTTGGAGTCTTATGAATTAGATTCATTAGACACATGTGTTTCATGCTTAAAAGGAAAGATGACTAAACTACCTTTCAGAGGAAAAGGTAAACGAGGAGTTGAGGTATTGGGCCTTATACATACCGATGTATACGGGCCAATGTCAACTCATGCCATAGGAGGTTATAGCTACTTCGTTACCTTTATCGATGATTATTCATGATATGGGTATTTGTATCTGTTAAGATACAAATCTAAAGTCTTTGAAAGGTTTAATGATTTTAGAAAGGAAGTAGAGAAACAACTTGGGAAAGGTTTTAAAGTACTTCGATTGGATCGAGGTGGTGAATACTTAAGCCAAGAGTTTCAAGATTATCTAAGGGACAATGACATCTTGTCCCAAAGGACTCCACCTTACACGCCACAACATAATGGTGTGGCTAAAAGGCGAAACCGGACCTTGTTGGACATGGTTAGGTCAATGATGCAGCATGCAAGTCTTTTAAAAATCTTTTGGAGTTACGCACTCGGGACTGTTATTTACTTGTTAAATAGAGTCCTGACTAAGGCAATCTCTACTACTCCATATGAGATGTGGAATAGTAGAAAACCTCATTTATCTTATTTGAAGATATGGGGTTATCCTACTCATGTGAAGAGGACAGTATCAGACAAGTTAGAGGCTATGTCTGATAAGTATCTATTTATTGGTTACCCTAAGGAAATGAGGGGTTACCAATTCTATCATCCCTTGGAACAAAAGGTGTTTGTTTCAAGGCATGTTGTATTCCTAGAGAAGAAGTTTCTCTTACAGGAAAACAATGGGAGTAAGTTGAACTAAGTGTAGTTCAAGAGGCTTCGGTAGACACAGAAGAAATGCCTAGTCAAGAACCTCAGCTAATTACTCATTCAGATGAGGTAATAGCTGAACCTAATAATACACCATCTCCTCGTAGATTTAGTAGGACACATAGGATTCTTGAGAGATATGGATTTCTCATAAGTGAATCTAATGACGTATTGCTTATAGATGATGAGGAACCCCTTATTTATCTTGTTTTACATAAGGGGAATGTTGAATATTTTCGATCATATTTTTAGATTTTGGCTCCCCACTGATGTCTCTGACCGGTCCAAATTCATTGATGATAGCGCGCACAATATTGTCTTAATTCATTTCCGCTATTTAATTTGAGACACAAATTTTACTTCAAGTTCAGCAATACGTAACTGAAACGAAGTTAGTGGCAAAAGGCTATCATCAAAGACAAGGTGTTGACTATGACGAAATCTTTTCACCAGTAGCTATGCTTAAATCCATTCGGATACTCCTTGCCATAACAACTCATTTTGAGTATGAGATATGGCAAATGTATATGAAAACAACTTTCTTTAACAGAAACCTATATGAGGATGTATATATGATACAAACTTAGGGTTTCACATCCATTGACAAGAATAAAGTATGCAAGCGTCAACGTTCCATTTATGGATTGAAGCAAGCATCCAGGAGTTGGAATATCCAAATTTATGAGTCAATCAAATAGTTTAATTTCTCACAAAATCCTGAGGAACCCTACGTGTATAAGAAGGTTAGTGGGAGTGCATTCGTGTTCCTAGTATTGTATGTCGATGACATATTAATTATAGGAAATGATATTCTAGTTTTGCAAATAGTCAAGGTCTGATTGTCCAAAATGTTCTCCATGAAAGACATGGGAGAAACAACCTATATTTTGGGGATTAAGATCTATAGAGATAGATCAAATCGATTACTTGGTCTTTCACAGTCTATATACATAAGCAAAGTGCTAAAATGGTTTAAGATGGAAGAATCCAAGAAAGGTTTTATTCCCATGAGGCATGGATTCACCTTTCAAAGTCTATGTGCCCGCGCACTGAAGACGAGAGGATTCACATGAGTCAGATCCCATATGTGTCAGCTATAGGATTGATCATGTATGTTATGTTATGTATGAGGCCCGATGTATTGTACACTTTGAGCGTTACAAGTAGATACCAGTCGGATCCTGGTATGGACCATTGGGCGGCTGTCAAGACAATCCTTAAGTTGAGAAGGTCTAAGGATTTATTCTTGGTATATGGAGGAGGTAATATGGTAGTAAGAAGGTATACTGATGCCAACTTCCAAACAGATAAGTATGATTCCAAATCTCAGTCTGGATACATATTCCTCTTGAATGGAGGTGCGCTGAGTTGGAAGAGTTCCAAGCAAGACACCGTTGCTAATTCTACTACAGAGGCAGAGTACATTGAAGTTTCTGAAGCAGCAAAGGTAGCGGTCTAGATAAAGAAGTTCATTACTAAACTTAGAGTAGTTCCGAGCATTGTTGAAGCTTTACCGGTTTACTGCGACAACAATAGCGCCATTGTTGTCGCAGGTGAAAGAACCACGGTCTCATCAGTGATCCAAGCAAGTACCATGCCATTACCATCTCATTAGAGAGATCATTGGTAGAAGAGACGTACAAATAGAGAAAGTTCCCACTGATAGGAATCTAACAGATCCCTTGACAAAGCCTCTTCCACAAGAAAAGTTTGAGAGGCATATAGAGGCCTATGGTATTAGATACAAAGGCGATTGGCTATAGGCCAAGTGGGAGTTTGATGTAATTAAGAGGTGTCATAAGGCAATCGCCTTAGAAGTTATTAATAAAATTCACTATTTGAGTATACATTATCTATGTATTTATTGGATCTTAAATTCATGTACTGAAGTCCACAATACGATGCATAGCATGAGAGAAATTGTGATCAGATCACAATTAGTGGGTATCTCATCATGTGTAAATATGAAAGTATTAAAACTATCCATAGTCGATGAATTTATGAGATTGGACATCATCAATTCTGTGAGACTAGAACATGTTATGCTCCTTGGTTTAACCAAGCATTCGGTACTCACTAAATGAAAGCATAGGGATGTTGGGAGTGAACATGTGGATGTTAGTTATGGTAATTACTTCATTGGAGTGACCTGCTATGAGACTTCATATAGTTTTATATGTCGTTTAAGATCTCATTGCAGCTTGAGTGCGAGCTTCCTTAGACTTGAGGTATTAGGTCACCTTGATCATGGCACCTTGTACTTTTATAGGGGATCGGTATGGCCGGCTAGAGGGGGGTGAATAGCCCTTTTCGTTTGGATGCCGGTATTTGCTCGTCTACAAAACTAATTAGCGCAAGCGGAAGACTAATAAAGACAAGCAAATAGAAATACGAGAAGACAAACGCTAACAAAGAATGTAATGTGGTTCACGGCTACGCCGCTAATCCACGGTCCCCGATTCGTCCTCGGTGAATCACTCCGCTAAACCAATCCACTAAATGGTCTCTCCTTTGCACCAAGCTAGGTGGAGGTAACCTTTACAATCAAGATCACTCTTCTTACAAATAGAATGGAGTAAAAGCGAGTAAGAAGAGTTTAGAGCTTGTGGGGCACTAGGAAGATCACTTGGAGCATAAGCATTAGCCTCTCAAAGGCTTACACCCTCTCTTTTTATAGAGAGGGCTGATTTCTTCCCGTTTGGCAGTCGACTGCCGTCACTACAACGGCCTCCGAACACGTCGGATCCCGACCGTTGTAGTCCAACGGAACTCTTGGCAGTCGACTGATGGACCTCATCAGTCGACTGCTGCCTCCGTAGTCGACTGCCCAGTCGGCTACGAACGGTTCTATGGCCGAAACCCTATTGACTACCGATCGCCGCCAGAATGATTGATGGTCTTGGCAATGACTACCGACGATGGCGATCACGCCAATCCGGATCGATACCAGGTCGAACTACACTCGACTCAGCGCCGTCGCCTGACAGAACCTGGCAGTCGACTGGTGTCGGGAAAACCCATCCGACACTTGGCCAAATGGCCAAGTTTCACCTAAGAGCTACCCTTCCCCGTGTTACAATCGCTCACTCTCACCTCTCGGAGTCCCTCGCCTTCGAAGTTCTCTTCGTTCTCGGCCACGTCCCTCGGCAGCATCAGGCGCACGGCTCTGCAATGCTCCTTCGCGTCTCTTGCCTCGAAGTCTACTTCCTCGGCTTCACTCCAAGCTTCTCGTCCGGCGGTCCCTCGGATGCTCCAAGCGCACGGCTGCAGCTATCCTTCACCGACTCAAGGCACGAGTCATGAGATGTGAAACTCGCCACGGCTCCATGTGCGAATTACTAAGTCCTGCACGACTTCAACGCACATATCAAATCAACATATCAAACTAACTTAAACCCTTTGCCACACCATCAAAACCATATTACGGCAAGAGATTGCCCTAACAATCTCCCCCTTTTTGATGTGTGGCAATCCGTTTAAGTTAGGTAAAAACATTTGATATAAATTCTAAGGTAAGGAAGAATGTAAAGATAAACATGATATAGCAACATGCCACTCCCCCTTAATCCATGAAACTCTATATTGCAAATTTTCTCCCCCTATCATATACTTCTCCCGCTAAAATAATTAACTTAAACATAAATTATTTCTCCCCCTTTGACACCATCAAAAAGATTAACACTAAGTTATAAGCTCATGGCATCAAGTATAATGGAGGGAAAATACCAAAAACATGATTAAAATCTGAAATCAGAAATTTGCAGGCTGATTTTCAGGTGAGCGATCGCTTCAAGATGGCAATGATCGTACAATTTATTCAAATTCTTATTTTAAGTAATTTCAAAAATGCATTAAAAATTCCATAAATTTCGAAAAATCATGAAATTTGAGGAGCATATTTCTATTAAGTATATCTATCAAGGAAAAATAGTTTTTCATGAAAAAATCATTATATTTTCTGAGATTTGCCAAAAATCCAAACACTTGAAAAAAACCACTAGTTTTTGAGCATGTTAGTATCCACTTTAATACCTAGTCTTGCTTTGAATTGTTCCAAAACATGAATACATAGATTTTAGATTAAAGAATTGTTTTGAAAACATATGAAATATCCAACCATGATCTTTGGGCAATATGTCTATGAATTAAACATAAGTCTTTCCCATGATTGGTCTATTATTGCTATTTTGATACTTTAAATGACCATCTAAATGCCATAGGCATTAGTGGACATTTGTATCATCCTAATATCTCACCCATGCTAAGTTTGCAATCAAGTTAGCCTATAGTGAGTGTGAGATGCATCCTAGGGGGTATTTGTATATACTTAACCAATATGTTCATGCAATTCTATCATGGTTAAGTATCAACCTATCAATTAACATGATCATAATGACATATATGAATGAATTCTACATTATGATCATGAAACTCATGTATTCATCAAATAATAGTCATGCATTAGGTATTATATGATGATAATAAACAAAGTATCACCTAAAGCATGATTCAAACCTATTTCTCATGATAACGTGCCAAATTTCAAAAACATAAATCATGATTGCAAATATACATAGGGATTACATCAATCATCATGATTTAAGCATTATTACCTATTTATGGGTACGTTATCATCACCCAACACTATCTAAAAAATGTTGTCCCGTCATCCTAAGTCAACCAAAATATGATATAGGTCAATTCCATATGGTTGACTACCCTAGGGGTTTTCTAACCCTTAAGGATGGATTTTGGAACCCAAAATAAATTCTTTCCTATTGGGTTCACTAAATACTCCTTGGGGATCCATTTCCTAGCAATTACTTTCTTTTTATCTTGTCCCCTAGCTATTAGGCATTTATAGGCCTTTTCATTTTTCTTTTCTTTGTATCCTAGGCCTTTCTTGTTGAAACTAGCTCTTTGGCTCCCTAAGATCATATTTAAGGTGTTGGAGCCAATTGTGAATTTCTCTAGGGCTTTGGTTAAATAATCTACCTTTTCCCTTAATGCCCTATTTTCATTTATACATGCATCACTAACATCTAATGGCACATAAAGGTCATGTGAGCATGCATCATCTAAGCAAGAAGAGGTATCATTATTATTTAAACATGCATTTTCTAGCTTATATTCCAAAGCCTTAATTTGATTAAGCATGCTTTTATTTTTCTTTTTCATTCCAAATAAGTCCTTAGTTAAACTAGAAATTATGGAAACTATTTTCTTAGGAGAAGCTTTCGTTACCATAGTTTCCATATCTTCTTCTTCTTCTTCGGATGAGAAGGATGTAGAAGCTCCCCCTTCACTTGGGCTCTCTCCTCTTGAGCTTGATCCTTCATTTTCGGAGGAAGAGCAATCCAAGTCATCAAAGGCCATCAAGGCCAAATTGGTGACAAAGGCATTCTCCTCATCCGATGATGATGAAGAGGATGAGGATGGGTCATCCCAAGTCCTTGCCTTTAGGGCTTTGACCTTTCCCTTTTCCTTTGTCTTCTTCTCCTCTTCCTTTTTCTTCTTGCTCCCCTTTTTCTTCTTCTTTTCTTCCTTATTTTTCTTTTCTTCTTTGCTTTTGTTTAGAGGACAATTATCCCTTATGTGCCCTTCTCCTTGGCAATTGTAGCATATGACCTTCCCCCTTGGTCTTCTATTCCTATCATTAGATTTATCAAATCTAAAATTCTTAAATGCACGTCTTACCCTCCTTACCATATAGGCTTCTTCGGTGCTATCCATGGAGGAGGAGGAAGACGCTTCATCATCGGAGGAGGAGGGGATTTCCATCTTCTTCTTCCCCTTATTTGCCAACAATGCTACTCCTCTTGAGGGTTGAATTCTAGGCTCCTCTTGTATTCCTTCAAGCCTAGTTTCGTGGAGCTCCATTGTTGAGAAAAATTCCTCCAAGGTACTTACTTCTAAGTTCTTGGAGATGTAGAACGAATCCACCATGGAGCTCCACTTTGAGGACCGGGGAAAGGCATCTATAGCCTTCATGAGCATGTCCCGGTTTGATAACTTCTCACCTACACTTGTTAGCCCAATTAAAATTTCTTTAAACCTAGAGTGTAATGAGGTTACCTTTTCTCCCTTTTCTAGTTTTATATTGGATAGTTGGGAGCGGAGGAGGTCTCTCCTTGCTAGCTTGGCCTCGGATGTGCCTTCATGGAGTTCTATAAGCTTCTCCCACATCTCTTTGGCGCTAGCACATTCTCCGATCCAGTTGATCTCTTGTTGGGGGAGCACATTGAAAAGATGATGTTTTGCCTTTGAGTTCGCAAGGTGCTCCTCTCTTTGCTTCTTAGTCCATCGTGATTTTTCGATTTGTTCACCCTTTTCTTCCCTAGGCAACTCGAACCCATTTTCCATTATTAGCATAATATCAAAATCGGTCTCGAAGAATACCTCCATTCTCTTTTTCCACCAAGAGAATTCGCCGTCGAACTTTGGTGGGTGGATGTTAGAGCCGGCCATTTTGAATGTTGCTTGTTGTGGCGGTTAGTCCTCGACAAGCTTTCCTTGGCTCTGATACCACTTGTAGGGGATCGGTATGGCCGGCTAGAGGGGGGTGAATAGCCCTTTTCGTTTGGATGACGGTATTTGCTAGTCTACAAAACTAATTAACGCAAGCGGAAGACTAATAAAGACAAGCAAATAGAAATACGAGAAGACAAACGCTAACAAAGAATGTAACGTGGTTCACGGCTACGCCGCTAATCCACGGTCCCCGATTCGTCCCCGGTGAATCACTCCGCTAAACCAATCCACTAAATGGTCTCTCCTTTGCACCAAGCTAGGTGGAGGTAACCTTTACAATCAAGATCACTCTTCTTACAAATAGAATGGAGTAAAAGCGAGTAAGAAGAGTTTAGAGCTTGTGGGGCACTAGGAAGATCACTTGGAGCATAAGCATTAGCCTCTCAAAGGCTTACACCCTCTCTTTTTATAGAGAGGGCTGATTTCTTCCCGTTGGCCGCCATCAGTCGACTGCCACCCTTGGCAGTCAACTGCCGTCACTACAACGGCCTCCGAACACATCGGATCCCGACCGTTGTAGTCCAACGGAACTCTTGGCGGATCGATGGACCTCATCGATCCGATCGGCTCGCCTCCGTAGTCGGCCGCCTACGGCTACGAACGGTTCTTGGCGTAAACCCTATTGACTGCATCGCCGCCAGCCGATCCGATGTCTTGGTCGACCGCCCACGTACGATGGCGCCGACTACCATCGCCATAATCGATCGATCGTATACGGTCGAACTACACTGACTCGGAAGCGGGCCGATCGCCATGACATGGCAGCCGACCGTGTCGAAAAACTCATCCGACACTTAGCCAAATGGCCAAGTTTCACCTAAGAGCTACCCTTCCCCGGGTTACAATCGCTCACTCTCATCTCTCGGAGTCCCTCGCCTTCGAAGTTCTCTTCGTTCTTGGCCACGTCCCTCGGCAGCATCAGGCGCACGGCTCTGCAATGCTCCTTCGCGTCTCGTGCCTCGAAGTCTACTTCCTCCGGCTTCACTCCAAGCTTCTCGTCCGGCGGTCCCTCGGATGCTCCAAGCGCACGGCTTCCGCAAAGCTATCCTTCACCGACTCAAGGCACGAGTCATGAGATGTGAAACTCGCCACGGCTCCATGTGCGAATTACTAAGTCCTGCATGACTTCAACGCACATATCAAATCAACATATCAAACTAACTTAAACCCTTTGCCACACCATCAAAACTATATTACGGCAAGAGATTGCCCTAACAACTTCGACTTCTTCGCAGCCATCTACATAGTAGGTGTAACTCCGAGATGATTGGGAATGAGCCAAAGTGATCGAAGGTGTTTGAATAGCCCACAAAGGATTCACCACTCTTGATAAAGGAGATGTATACCCTAGGCCTTTTGTCTGGATTGTTACTCAAAAGTCTCTGGCGAGAGCAAACATGTTAAGAAGATGGTCTTCTTGGGAACATGTAGGAGTAACTTGAATCCATAGGACAAGGAAACTAACTTGGGCTAGGTGTGACGTAGTCATCCTAGTGTGGACGAACACATAGACCATGTCCTGAACCAAGTGGCTATAGTATGAGTGAAAGGAATAAGACATGAAAAATTGATGCTACTGAAGTGTTCAAAAATGTTTCGGAGTCAATTTAGATTTTTTGGTCAATTGAGGGTCATGATGTACTGCTAGGTGTCACTCATAATTTATTCATAATTAATGATCTATTCATAATTAAGGGGTTAATTATGAATGTCCAACAAAATCGGGAACCTATTAGATCACACGCACTACAGGTGATCTCGAGATATAAAACAAGTCTGAGAATGAGATTCTCGATGAGAGAGGATATGTCTTGTTGGACCAGACCAAGGGGGGTGCGAAACGGAGGGTATGGAACCTCCTATGGCCTTGTTGGACTTAGCACACCCATATTGCACCTAAACGAAATCAAATGGACCATATAGAGCCTCACATGGTCATGCCTAACTTGGCATGGGTCGTGCCTGGCTCTTGCCAAAAAATGACTAAAACTGGGCTGTGCCAAGAAGGACACACGGCTGGTCGTGTGTCCTAGCACGGTCGTGCCTTTTTGACACTGTCGACCGTGTGTAAGACAAATGATCGTGTCGCAGTTCCGTCAATTTTGGAGATTTCTCTTATTGAAATTTTTTGGATTGTTCTTACCTTAATTATGGGATAATTATGATAAGATATGATCCGTTTAAGCCTCTTAAGATTACCTAATCAAGATATCTATAATTAGATCCCCTGATAATCTTTGGAATAAGGTTTTTGGTTTTAGGTTTCTCCCTTGGTAGCCATCTTTCCTCTCTCCTCTTCTCTTGTCTTCTACGGTTGGCTTGCACCAATCGAAGAAAAAGGCTTGCTGCATTAGGAGTTGTCTCAGGTGATCCCGGTGTGGATACTGATAGAGGTAAGGCCCGTTGGTCTTGCTTGTGGTTTGGATGGATTCGAAAGAATCTCGAAGGTATAACTTCTCCTTCTGCCAAAGCAAGTTTTCTTGGCCCCCAGGGGTTGTTTAGGATGTAATAAAAATTATTTTATTCACTTATTCCGCTGTGCACAATCCCAGAATCTCCAACATATAGAGGTCTATTGTATTAGATACTAAGCCGATTAGCTTTAGGCGTGTAATTATGTAAGTATTGAAACTATCCCTGGTAGAAAAATTGATGGGATTCGACATCATCAATTCTATGAGATTAGAACATGTTATGCTCATTGATTTATCCAAGCATTTTGTACTCACTTAATAGAAGCATAGGGATGCTTAGAATGAATATGTGGATGTTAGTTAGGGTAACTAGTTTATTTGAGTGACCTGCTATGAGACTTCATATGGTTATTCATGTTGATGAAGATCTCATTGCAGCTCGAATGCGAGATTTCTTAGGCTTGCGATATTCAAGTCATCTTGATCATGGTGACTTATGCTTTGACTTCTTCGCATCCATCTCCATAGGAGGTGTCACTTCGAGTTGATTGGGTATAAGTCAAAGTGATCGAATATGTTTGAATAGCCAACGGAAGATTCACCACTCCTGTTAAAAGGAGATGTATACCTTAAGCCTCTTATCAGTATTGTTACTCAGAAATATTTGGCCAAAGCACATATGTCAAGAATAATGGTCTTCCTGGACACTTATAGGGAGTAACTTGAATCCATAGGACAAGAAACTATACTTGGGCTAAGTGTGATGTAGTAGCCTAGTGGGGACGAGCACATAGACTATGTCTTAAACTAAGTGGGTATAGGAAGAGTGAAAGGAACAAGGCACAAAATAACTATAGTTGTTGAAGGGTTCAAAAACTTTCTGAAGCCAATATTGATCTTTCCGGTCAATTGGTGGTGATGATATACTGCTAGGTGCCACTAATGATCTATTCATAATTAATGGGTTAATTATGAATGGGCAACATAGTTTGGAACCAATTGGGTCACATGAAATGTGGGTGATCTAAAGATATAAAACAAGTCTGAGAATGAGATTCTCAAAGAGAGAGGATATACCTAGTTGGACTAGGCCATAAGGGTGCGAGACGGAGGCTACAGAACCTCTCATGACCATGATGGGACTTAGCATGGCGATATCACACTTGAACAGATCGAAACAGACAATATAGAGCCTCACACGGTCATGCCTTGCTAGGCATAGGTCATGCCTAACCCTTTGCCAAAATGACCAAGCACAAAATCGTGCCTAGAAGGGCACATGACCCTACCTTGTGTCCAGGCACGATCATGCCTAGGAGACATGACCAGTCCATGTGACATGACCATGTCATGGTTCCTCTAGTTTTGGTACATTCATATATGGAAATTTCTTGGATTTTCTTACATTAATTATGGGATAATTATGGTAAGATAGATTCTATTTAAGCCTCCTAAGACATCCTAATCAAGAGAACTATAAATAGGTCTCTTGATAATCCTTGAAGGTAATCTTAGAATTCTCTTGTGTTGGTTGCTTTCTTCCTCTCTTGCTTTCTCATCTTCGTCGGTTGGCTAACACCAACTGAAGACAAAGACTTACTTCTCATGGAGTTGACTCTAGAGATCTCGGCATGGATACTGGTAGAGGCAAGACCTATTGGTCTTTCTCATGGTTTCGACAGATTCAATAAAATCTCAAAGGTATGATCGTCTTTCTCTTCATATCTATTTCTATATGATTATGTTAAAAGCAGGTATTCCATGGCTAAAGGGATCAATGGGAGGTGGAATTTTTATTATTTTTTATTTCCCTTGCGTCTGCATCCCTAGGATCCTACAAAAATGGATCGGTGGCATTATGAATGTCCTCCGTAAATCACATCAAGGATAGGGCTTGAAGGAATGGTTGGATCAAGGGTTCAACTTCCAAAATTTGAAGGATGCTTCTCGCTATGAAAGCATCGTATAGAGGTATTTTTTTTCTATCCATTTTGATAAAATGGTTAGTTAAATAAGATTCAAGTTGCCTAATGATATAGATGGAGAAGAGCTCGAGGAGCTTAATGGACAAAGAAAAAAAGGAAAATTTTCATGACAAACAGTAAGGCTAAATTCCACATTTTAAGTGTTTTGTTAGCACAAGAAATAAACAAGGTTAGAATATACAATTTATTGAAAGAACATTGAGAGAAACTCATACCACATTATAAAGTCACTTCAAAGGCCATGTCGACTAAATGAGATTTGTTAAGAAGACAAATCGAAAAACCTATGACTAGAAAATAAAGAGTCTATAGTGAAATTCCATCCTATACTCAAAGAGATAGTGATTGGATTGAACAACATTGGTGAACTAATGTCCAACCGAGACATCATAAGATATGCAATCAACATTCCCTAGAAGAACAAAATAAGTTTCGATTCTTGATCCATTTTATATTTCAAAGAACCTTAAGGTATGTACTTTAGAAGAGTTCATTTTTATTGGGAGATTATATGACATTCATAAAGCTCTAGATGAAAAAGCATAGCGGAATAAAATAAAATTAATGATATTATAATTGGTGAAATTAGCCTATGTCACGATTGATCGGACTCGAGTTTGACTCTAGTAGTATTTTGATGTTTGACAATGGATTGACTATATGGTTGAAATGGGGTTGACCATATGATGGAGAAGTCGAAGTGGGACACTTGGCAATGGTAAAGTCCAAGTCATGGGTACTTGGCATGAAAAGTCCAAGCATGAGTCTTGGCAATGGCAAAGTCCAAGTCTTAGGTACTTGGCAATTGGAAAGTCCAAGCATGGGTCTATTGGTGCATAGAGTACCACTCCCTCGTTTTGATCTATGAACCATAGTTAAAGGTAGGATTTACTTGTGTTCTGATATGAGTGTTAAGTGTGCAGGCTTAACAAGAAGTCTTAGTAGGTCATGTTGACTGGATACTAGGCAAATGTCTTGACAGATCTGGAGGATGGGACACCAGGCATGAAGTCCATATGGATCAAGTGGACCGGATATTTTGCATGAAGATTGGTTGGGTCAGGATACCAGATAATCGAAAAAAATTCCAACTAGGTCTGGTAGATCGGACAACTGGTGGAAGCCCTAGAGGGTCAGATCGGATGTCAAGGATGGTAAGTCCGGCAGGGCAGCAGGCAGGTAAGCCTCGAGTGAAGAGGTGAGACTGAGTCCTCTATAGGGGGACAAAGCTAGGCATCAATATAACAGATAGTCCGCGTGGGACTTAGAAGTCGAGATCGAGCAATATTACTACTGCTATTGTATATTATACCGTTTGCATTTACTAATCTCGTTTTGCAGGGATGAGTCGACTGAAAGAATTCTAGTCGACTGAAGTCCAGTCGACTAAGAATGGTCCAGTCAACTAGATACCCAGTTGGTAAGATTAGATGGTGATCGATCGAGGATCTGGCAACCCAGATGGAAAGAGTTCCAATCGACTGAGGAAGTCCAATCGACTAGAGTGGAAAACTTCCCGATGCAGAGCCGGGTGACCTGGAGGCGACTAGGGCATGTTCAGTAGACTGGAAGACCTGAAGTACCATATTGACGGACTGATATGGAGTCGACTAGAGGGCATTCCAGTCGACTGGAAAAGCATTATAAAAGAAAATGCATGACCGACTCTTTTCACAACTGATCTACTACATTCAAGTGCTACTACTAATTGTCTTCGTCCATAAGAGCTTCATCCTTTCACGAAGACACAATTCCGACACTCCGTGCCTACTTCGATAGCTCTAAAAGTCTCGGTATAATTTAGCTTTTAATACTTGGACTTACTTCGC
This sequence comes from Wurfbainia villosa, assembly GCA_025175895.1. Classification (NCBI taxonomy): domain Eukaryota; kingdom Viridiplantae; phylum Streptophyta; class Magnoliopsida; order Zingiberales; family Zingiberaceae; genus Wurfbainia; species Wurfbainia villosa. The sequence continues at coordinate 27,430,402 of CM045994.1, forward strand.
TTTTTGTACTTAATTTCAAAGAGAAGGTAGAGTGTTACCTATCTCTTATTCTTTGTAAAAATTGAACTCCTCTGAAGTCAAGAGTTGTCAAGTCGGAGGGATTTATAGTGATTGTCCATCAAGGTAGCTCTCGGAAGAGCTACGAGCCTTGGAGTAGCAACCTAACAAGGGTTGTGAACCAAGTAAATACTTTGTCTCCCTATTTTATTTATTCCACTGCATACACTTACTTTTAACGATTTCGTATTTCAAAATAAAAAATAAGTTTTAAAATTTCGAAAGAAAAATTTGTAACCTCTGAGATTCACCCCCTCTCTTCGAGCATTTCGATCATACAATTGATATCAGAGCGGGGGCACTCTGAATTCGGTGCAACTACCATCGAGAGCTCTAGGATTTTCTTTAGTTTTAGCATTTTTGTCTTAGAATGATTTTCCATTAATATTCATTTTTGTCTTAGAATAATTTTGCACTAATATTCATTTTTGTCTTAGAATAATTTTGCATTAATATTTATTTTTGTCTTACAATAATTTTACATTAATATTCATTTTTGTCTTAGATAAATTTTGCATTAATATTCATTTTTTTCATAGAATAATTTTGCATTAATATTCATCTTTGTCTTAAAATAATATTTGCTTTTGCATTAGAATAAATTTTTAATATTGCTTTAGTATAAATTAAATTTTTGCACAATATTTTTTAATTTAAATAACTCTAGGAAAAATTCTGAATTTTAATTAATTTAAAATAAAATTTAAAAATTTTATTTAGTAGTGTCGCACTTAGAAGGGTATAGCACCGTTCACCCTCCTCTCTTCAACGGAGAGGACTTTTTCTATTGGAAGAGGCGAATGGAGTGCTACCTGAAAATCAACCTAGAGGTGTGGTTTTTGATTTTGAAAGGTTTCGTGTCTCTAGTAGACGACTCCGGCAAGTTGTTTGAACCAGAGAAATGGACCTCGGATGTTAGCAAACGAACTCAAGTCGATTACAAGGCCCTTAACACCTTGCAATACAGACTTACCAAAGAAGAGCTCAATTGAGTCGGTCCTTTCAAAAACTCTAAGGAATTATGGGACAAATTAATTGAATTGCATGAAGGCACTAATGACACTAGAATAGCTAAACGAGACATGTTACTTAATAAAATTTTTAATTGTAAAATGAACAAAAATGAAAATGCTAGTCAACTTTACATGAGAATAAAAGATATTTTAAGTGGATTTCATTTAATTGGAAATCAAATAGAAAATAGGGACGTAATTAGGCATACATTTAAGGCATTCCTGAGGAACGCCTTATGGACATCCATCGTCCATGCCTATAAGGTCTCCAGGGATCATTCAACAATTAGACTAGATGAATTATTTTGCGAACTTGAACTACACGAACAAGCTAACTCGGGTCAAACCGAGAATGATATTTCTTTAGTGGGCATGTTCGACCAAAAAGGAAAGAAAAATGAAAAGTGAGTCTGAAGACGAGTTGGATTCGGACCTAAACGGAGAAGATGAAATCATAAATATGGTTCGGAAAATGTTCAATCGGAGAAAAAAGTTTACGAAGAAGGATGCTAGGAAGGTCGTTGACAACAAGCCAAGACCCCGATAAGAAGTAATTTGCTATGAGTGCAACAAAAAAGGACACTACAAGTCAGAATGCACGAATCTAAAAAAGGAAGAAAAACCCAAGAAGGAAAAGAAGAAGAAAGCACTTAAGGAAATATGAGACGAATCATCCTCAGAAGAATCGGATGCAGAAGAGACGAAGAGAAGTTTCGTGGCATTCATGGTCGAATCAAGCTCCGGAGCCAAGTCTGTTGGATCAATATTACGCTAGAGGGGGAGGGTGAATAGCACAAGAGAAACTTTTCATTTTCGTTTGTTTAAGACACGAGTGGACAGCGGAAAATAAATAAAACACATTTGTTTTTACTTGGTTCATAGGCTTTCGGCTGCTAATCCAAGGCCCTAATGGTCTTAGACCATGTACGGAGGGTAATCCACTAAAATACTCCTCCTCGTTGGAGGTAGGAGTTTAACGATTACAAAAGCACAAGAAAAACATGAGGTAGAGAGACAATACCTTCCTCCTCATTATGATGAAAGCTCGGAAATATAAATTGAAAACAATTACACTGAAATGACAACTTCAAATGTTACCAACGACTAAGGAGTTTGAAGGAAGAGCTCGGGTAATCGGCGTTTCGACAACGCTTCGTCGTTGTAGGATCGTTGGAGAGTCACGACATTTCGGAAGCACTTGAGGAGCTTTTGAATGATGGAAATGGGGTGGAGAACCCCTTCTTTTATAGCCTTGAGAAACCCTAAATGTTCATATCTGGTTTCATGAGATGATTCCACCTAGCCCTTGAGAAATGGTGATAAGTTTTGACTCTCCTCGAAGCTGATCTTTGACTAACGATCACATTGCCCGACCTTACCCGGCCCGATGCCTAGCGATCGTACCTTACCACGAATCGATGCCTAGCGATCACATAAGCTACAAAGATCAACTACTGGCAAGGGTTTTTGACTGCAATAGAAAGTTAGCTCGAAAATAAGTGATTTCGATGGCCACCAACCGTCCGATCTCGACATAGACCTTTATTTGGAAGTCTTAGTCGGATCATCGCCTAAGGACGTCCCCGTACAGAGGACTTGACCTGGCATCACTCACTCACACGAGCTTACCTAAAGCTTTACCTTTGTTGTAGCTTTGCTTTTCGTCTCCACCTGAGTTCTTCGGCTCCCTCCGAAGTCCTCCCGGTGTCACCCAACCACCACAGTTTCTCAACACGAGACCCTCTAGGTGTCGTTGACCTTCAACTTAGCTTAGCATTCCTTCACACTTGATTCAGCTCATGAGATAATAATATGAGCTTAACTTTGTGTCTTTGCTATAATAAAAACTTAGGTTCGATTCTGGTGCCTACTGCACCAACAATTTCTCCCTTTTTGATCTATGACAAACCAACATAAAGTTAAGGAAATAAATCAAATGCATTAAGTGAATTGAATATCATGAAGCATGAATATGAAAGAGTATACTTAGCTAACAAGCTAAGTAGGAGTATGAAAAACTCTTTTTCAAGTCCTCCCCTTGAGGTAACCTCCCTCTTGACTGAGAGTGAGTACTTGAAAAAGGGTTTTAACCCTCCCCCTTGATGTTTGCTACTTAAGAAGAGTTTAAGTAATCGAAACTACTTAACATTGGCCTTAGTGCTTAGAATAAGTTCAAGCTAAGTAATCAAAAACTAATTTTTGATTTCTTAACCTTGGCCTTTTCCCCCCTTTTTCAATTAAGAAAGTTTAACCATAACGGTTAAGTTTAAAAAATAAGTTAAGTAAGTATTTACTTAACTCGCCCTTTTTCAATTAAGAAAGTTTAACCATAATGGTTAAGTTTAAAAATTAAGTTAAGTAAGTATTTACTTAACTCGGGCAATTAAAAGATACATAATATGTGTATTAAGTTAAGTTATCAAAAAATTGATCCCTTAACTTTGGCCTTTTCTCCCCCTTTTGTCATAAATCGAAAAGGGGGGGGGGGTTTAAAAACCTAGTTTTTTGAATTTTGTCAAAAAATAAGTTTTAAGTCCAAGCATGTTCCAAATAAATTTTGAAAATAGTAGTTTAAACATAAGCTCATCTATTTGTATGTTCAACTCTATTTGACTCGATTGATATGGAATGATCAACAAGTCCTGATTAGAGTTAGTTAATTTAGGTTATTATACTCCATGGTTCATGTCGATGCACTAGATCTACATCTAAAACTAGGAGTAAGGTCCTAAGATCTCACGCCCATCTACGTGGCTAGGTACACAAACACATTAGTCCCATGTGTTGTGAGATGTATTGGCTCCTTAAATCTATAGGTGCATGATTTCTAAGGTAAGTCCTAAGCTAGTTCCATTTTGCATGAAAAGGAAATAATAGAGTATAAAATATAAATCTAAAGTCCTACTCTATTATGCACATGCCTAATTTACGTCTTAGTAGACTAAATTCGGCTTCTAGTAAAGGTTTGGTAAAAAGGTCTGCTAGGTTTGACTTGGATTCCACATATTCGAGTTGTATGGTTCCATTTGCTATATGTTCTCGAATGAAGTGGTGCTTAACCTCTATATGTTTGGTCCTAGAGTGGCATATGGGATTCTTGGTTAAGTTGATTGAGCTAATATTATCTATGTGAGTTTTAATAATGTTGAAGTTTAAGTTAAAGTCTTGGAGAGTGTGCTTCATCCAAAGAAGCTGAGCCACACACTCACCCATTGCAATGTATTCAGCTTCGGTGGTAGATAAGACAACACAGTGTTGCTTCCTATTGCACTAACTCACTAGACTCGAGCCGAGAAATTGACAGCAACCACTCGTGCTCTTTCTATCGAGTTTACTACCGACATAGTCAGAGTCGGAGTAGCCGATTAGTTCGAACTCGGTAGATCTAGGGTACCAAATACCTATGCTTAGCCTGCCCTTTAGACATCTAAGGATACACTTAACTAATGTTAGGTGAGAATCCTTAGCATAGGTTTGGAACCTTGCGCACATACTTACAACGAATAGTATGTCAGGTTGACTCGTAGTTAAGTAAAGGAGACTCCCTATTGTGCTCCTATAGTATTTTAGGTCAATAGATTTTCCGTCTATGTCTTATCCTATATTAATGTTTGTTGCCATGGGTGTATTAATGATTTTAGCATTTTGCATTCCAAATCGGTTAATTAATTCCTTAGCATATTTTTGTTGATGTAAATAGATTCCTTCATTAGTTTGTTTAATTTGTACTCCTAGAAAGAAATTTAATTCTCCTACAAAGTTCATTTCAAATTTACTTTCCATGAGTGAAATGAACTCGTTTAGTATGATTGAATTAGTGGTTCCAAATATTATGTCATCTACGTAGATTTGGACTATAAAAATTTCTTTGCCTACGGATTTTACGAAAAGGGTTAGGTCGACTAAACCTTGGCTAAACCCTTTAGACTTAAGATATATAGAAATCCTCTCATACAAAGCTCTAGGAGCTTGTTTTAGTCCATATAAAGCTTTCTTGAGTCTAAAGACATGGTTGGGTTTGTCTAGGCTTTCAAATCCTAGGGGTTAACTAACGTACACTTCTTCCTTAATAAGTCCATTCAAAAACACTGACTTGACATCCATTTGAAATAATTTAAATGCTCGATGTGCAGCATAGGCCAACAAACTTCGAATGGATTCTAATCTAGCTATGAGGGCATATGTTTCATCGTAATCTAACCCTTCTACTTGACTAAACCCTTTCGCGGCCAATCTCGCTTTGTTTCTAACTACTTCACCTTTGTCATCAAGTTTGTTTCGGAAGACCCACTTTGTTCCAATAATTGATTTATCATTAGGTGGTGGTACTAATTCCCAAACTTCGTTCCTAGTAAATTTAGCTAGCTCTTCTTGCATTGCAATAATCCAATCGGGATCAAGAAGAGCTTGTTCAAATCAAGGAAATTTTACTAAGGTTTCGATATGATGCTCTAGTTCGAACCCCTAGTTTAGGATCACCTATCACTTGGTCGATAGGATGACTTGATTGAATTCTAGACTGACTTGGGTTAGGATCACCTATCACTTGGTCGATAGGATGTTTTGATTGAACCCTAGACTGACTTGGGTTAGGATTAATACTGGACTCGATTTCATGGTCAGAGTTACATCTAGTATGAGTTGGTTCGTCAGTTGATTCTACTAAGGGTTTTGTAGATTCATGTCCTTCGTCGAATATTACACTAATGGTTTCCTCAATTATAAGGGTGTCATTGTTATATACCCTATAGGCTCTACTCATAGTTGAGTATCCTAGGAAGATTCCGGTGGAGGTTTTGGATGTGAACTTTCCTAGGTAGTTCTTAGTGTTTAGGATATGTACCTTACATCCAAATACCCTAAAGTATTTAATGTTAGGTACTTTGTCATGGGTAGGTTTCGTATGAGGTCTTAAGGTGCCTCTTAACCATTAGGATTCTATTTTGGACATAACAAGCCGTACTAACGGCTTTTGCCAAAAACCTATCGGGTAGGTTGCATTCATTCAACATGATCCTAATGACTTCTTGTAAGGTTCTATTTTTCTGCTCGACTGGGCCATTTTATTGTGGTGTTCTAGGACATGAGAATTCATGGTGGTATACGTTTAGGTTATAGAAATCTATGAACCTGTGGTTTTTGAATTTACTGTTAGGGCAATCAACTCATGTATGATGTAGTTTTGATGTGTGTGTGGCAAAGGTTTAAGTTAGGTTGTTTATGGATTTGATATGTGTGTTGAAGTCATACAGGACTTAGTAATTCACACAGGAGTTAGCTTGATGATAGCATTGGTGGGTACACCATCTCATGACTCGGTCCTTGAGTCGGTGAAGGATGGCATTGCGGAAGTCATGCGCTTGGTGCATCTGAGGGACCACCGGACGAGGAGCTTTGGAGTGAAGCCAAAGGAAGTAGACTTTAGGGTGAGATGTGAAGGATGGCATTGCAAAGTCGTGTGCTTGGTGCATCCGAGGGACATTGTCGGACGAAGAGAACTTCGGTGAGGGACTTCAAGGGAGATGAGAGAATGAGTGAAATGTACTGTAGCTCATAGGTGAACTTGGCCGAAGGGCTAAGTCAAGTGTCGGATGCTCAATCGAGTGGGTTGAGGTTTTACCCAACCGTCAGATGCTCAGACAAGTATCTTGTTTGAGGTTTTCCCAACACCAGTCGATTGCCATGAATGGGCAGTCGAACTGATCCAAGTCGAATGAGTTTTACTGGTGTGCGGTGGAGCTTCCCGATCAGCAGTCGGACTGCTACATTAGTAGTGGACTGCTGGCAGTCGACTACCATGGAGTTTGCGAGGGCACAGAACACTTCGTAGCTGACCGATCAATCAGCTACGAGGTCAGCAGTCCATTGGATGGTGACAATCGTTGATTAGACGTCGTTAGAAGTTGTTGCAATGTCAACAGTCATCTACCAAAGGCAGCAGTCGACTGATGGGCGGCAATAGGAAGAAATCAGCCCTCTCTATAAAAAGAGAGGGTGTGGGCTTTGGGGAGGTTAATACTTAACCTTTAAAGTTCTCACGAGTGCCCAACACGTTTTTACTCCTCTTCCTTGAGTTTATTTCAATCATATTGTAAGAGGAGTGACTCTTGTAAAAGAAAGGTTTAGCTCCACCTTGCTTGGTGAAAAGGAGAGATCTAGTGGATTTGGTTAGGCGTGATTCACTTGGAACGAATTGGGTCATGGACTAGCCGCAAGGGTCGTGAACCACGTTACATGCCTTGTTAGCGTTTGCATTCTTTGTTTCTTTGCATTGTCTTAATTGTTTTACTTTAGCATTATTTTTCCGTTGTGTTAATCATTGATTATAGACAATTAAGCAAACGATTATCATCGACGAACATCTAGGCTATTCACCCCCTCTAGCCGACCACCGATCATCCAACAAGTGGTATCAGAGCGAGGAGCTTATCGCGGACTCATCGCCAACACAAGCACGACAAGAGATGGCTTGCTCTAATATTCATCCGCCTAAGTTCGAAGGAGAGTTTGCTTGGTGGAAAAAGCGAATGGAGGTATTCTTTTAAACCGATTCCGATATAATGCTTATCATGTAAAACGGTTTTGAGTTGCCTAGGGATGAAGAGAATGAGCTAATTTAAAAGTCAAGGTGGTCCAAGAAGCAAAGAGAGGAGTACTTGGCAAATTTGAAAGTCAAACATCATTTATTCAATGTGCTACCTCAACAAGTGATCAACTGGATCGGAGAATGTGCAAGCGCCAAGGAAATGTGTGAAAAGCTTGTAGAGCTTCATGAAGGCACTTCCGAGGCAATGCTTGCAAGAATATATCTCCTCTGATCACAATTGAGTAACATCAAGCTAGAAAAGGGAGAGAAGGTATTATCTCTTCATTCATGCTTTAAAGAAATTATTAATGGTTTAACAAGTATAGGGGAGAAGCTCTCCAATAGAGATATGATAATGAAGGCCATAGATGCATTTCCCCGATCATCTAAGTGGAGCTCCATGGTGGACTCTTTTTATATCTCCAAGAATCTAGAGGTAAGTACTCTAGAAGAATTCTTTTCAACTATGGAGTTACATGAAACTATGCTTGAAGGAATAGTAGAAGAGCCAATCAAGCCATCAAGAGGATTAACACTCATGGCCAATAAGGGAAAGAAGAAGAAGAATACACCACCCTCCTCATCCGATGAAGATTCATCTTCCTCATCAATGAATAGTAATGAGGAAGCATATATGGTAAGGAAGGTAAGACGTGCATTGAAAAATTTTAAGTTTAACAAATCTCATGATAGGAGAAGGCCTAGAAGGAAAATCATTTGCTACAATTGCCAAGGAGAGGGACACATGAGGGATGATTGTCCCCTCTTGAACAAAAGCAAGGAAGAAAGAAGAAAGAAAGAAGACAAGAAGAAGGGGAGCAAGGAGAAGGAAGAAAAAGAAAATCAAAAGAAAAAGGGAAGGCTAAAGCTCACAACCTTAAAGTCGTGACATGGGATGATCCATCATCCTCATCGGAGGAAGAACAAGTCTTCACGGGCCTCGCACTAATGGGGATAGATGACTTGGTCTCCACCTCTTTGGAAAAAGAGAAACAAGCTCAAGTGAAGAGGAGAGCTCAAGTGAAGGGGGAGCCTCATCATCATCATCATCGGAAGGGGATTGGGTAAGCAAGGTAACAAAACTCCCCTCCAATGATGTAGTTTCTATGATTACTAGCCTAACTAGGGATTTGTTTAAGGCTAAGAAGAAAAATAAAGGCATGTTTGATGAAATTAGGAAATTAGAAGAAAAGCTAGAAAAATACATGTTTAAATGTTAATGATAATGCTTCTTCTTCTATGACTAGTGATGCTTGCTTAGTAGAAGAAAATAAGGACTTAAGGGAAAAGGTAGATTATTTATCTATGGCCTTAAAAAATTTATAATTGTCTCCAACACATTGAACATGATCATTGGGAGCCAAAGGGCTAGCTTTAACAAGAAGGGCCTAGGATATAAGGGATCCAAGAATGAGAAGGCTTACCATTGTTTGATTGCTAGAGGATAAGCCAAAACAACAATGGTAGCTAGAAAATGGATCCCAAAGGAGTATTTGGTGAACCCTATTGGAAAGAAATTATATTGGGTTCCCAAGTCCATCCTTAGAGGTTAGAGAAACCTAGGTTAGTCAACCATAAGTGAACTTAATTTATATCATGCTAAATGGTTGACTTAGGATGATGAGGGGGTCGGTATGATTATATTTGTTATTATGAGCATGGTGGATGATTTGGTTGTATTGTTAAATCATGATACTTGATATACTTGATATACATATTTATAATCATGATTCATGATTTTTAACTTAGTGTTGGGTGATGATAATGTATGATTTATAAATTAAATCATATACTTGATTTGCGATTTATGATACATGCTTGTAATCATGATGTGCAATAATTGATAATATTTGATCGTGATGGATACTACTTGTGTTTATGATCATGTTGAGTGTTTTTGGATGATAGATACTTAACCTTTGTAGAATCGCATGAAAATTGATGGTTAAGTACATATACTTTTGGTACATCTCACACTCACTATAGGCTAACTTGATTGAAAACATAGCATGAGTGAGATGTTAGGTTGATACAAATGGTCCACTAATGCCTATGCCATTTAGATGCTCATTACAAGTATCATGATAGCAATAATAGACCAATCATGGGGAAGACTTATGTTTAATTCATAGACATATTGCCCAAAGATCATGGTTGGATATTTCAAAATCATTTTATGTTTGATAATCTATGAGTTCATGCTTTGAAAAGTTTCTAAGGCAAAACTAGCTTTCAACTTTATACAAAATTGAAGGTTTTTACAATTTTTGAGTTTTTGCCAAATGTTTGAAAATTAAATGAATTTCATGAAAAACTATTTTTCATTGATAAAGGGACTTATCAGAAATATGTTTTCAAAATTTCATGATTTTTTAAATTTTCTATAATTTCTGGTGCATTTCTAAATTTCTTTTGAAAAATCAGAAAACTGATTTTAAGTGTGATCATCGTCGTCGATAGCGATCGATGGATCGTCAGGTACGATAACCTATTTTGACAGGTTTTGAGGCTCTTTTGGTTTTTTTTCTCCTTTTAGACTTTGATGCCATGCTTTATTACATATGGTTGATGTTTTTGATGGTGTCAAAGGGGGAGAAATTGTGGGTTTAAGTTAATCATGCTAAGGGGAGTATTAGCATGTGTTAAGGGGGAGTTGCATGTATTTAGAGGGAGTGTTTGATATCCATGTTTTACATGCGTTCTTGCCTTTTGTTTTTATGTTAATATTTTACCTAACTTAAACATGGTTGCCACACATCAACAAGGGGGAGATTGTTAGGGCAATCAACTCATGTATGATATGCTTTTGATGTGTGTGGCAAAGGTTTAAGTTAGGTTGTTTATGGATTTGATATGTGTGTTGAAGTCATGCAAGACTTGGTAATTCACACAGGAGTTAGCTTGATGATAGCATTGGTGGGTTCACCATCTCATGACTCGGTCCTTGAGTGAGTGAAGGATGGCATTGCAGAAGTCGTGCGCTTGGTGCATCTGAGGGACCGCCAGACGAGGAGCTTTGGAGTGAAGCCAAAGGAAGTAGACTTCAGTGCGAGACGTGAAGGATGACATTACGAAGCCGTGCGCTTGGTGAATCCCAGGGAAGTGGCCGGACGAAGAGAACTTCGGCGAGGGACTTCAAGGGAGATGAGAGAATGAGCGAAATATAACGTAGCTCATAGGTGAACTTGGCTGAATGGCTAAGTCATGTGTTGGATGCTCAACCTAGTGGGTTGAGATTTTACCCGACCGTCGGATGCTCAACCGAGTGGGTTGAGGTTTTACCCAATCGTCGGATGCTCAAACAAGTCTCTTTTTTGAGGTTTACCCGACACTTGTCGCTTGCCATGAATGGGCAGTCGAACTGATCCATGTCTAATGAGTTCAACTGGTTTGCGGTGGAGCTGCCCAATCAGCAGTAGGACTGCTACATTAGCAGTGGACTGCTGGCTGTCGACTGCTAGAGTTCACGCTTTCACAGAACTCTTTGTAGCCGACCAATCAGTCGGCTACAAGGTCAATAGTCGACCGATGAAGGCATCAGTCGACTGACATGGTTTCCGTTGAATGGTGACGATCGTGGATCAAACATTGTTAGAAGTCATTGCAACAATGGCAGTGGACTGCCAAAGGCAGTAGTCGACTGATGGGAGGCTAATATGAAGAAATTAGTCCTCTCTATAAAAAGAGAGGGTGTGGGCTTTGGGGAGGTTAATGCTTAACCTCTAAAGTTCTCCCAAGTGCCCAACACATTTTTACTCCTCTTCCTTGAGTTTATTTCAATCATATTGTAAGAGGAGTGATTCTTGTAAAAGAAAGGTTTACCTCAACCTTTCTTGGTGCATAGGAGAGATCTAGTGGATTTGGTTAGGCGTGACTCACCTGGAATAAATCGTGTTGTGGACTAGCGGCAAGGGTCGTGAACCACATTACATGCCTTGTTAGCGTTTGCATTCTTTGTTTCTTTGCATTGTCTTAATTGTTTTATTTTAGCATTATATTTCTGTTGCGCTAACCATTGATTATAGACGATTAAGCAAATGATTACTATTGACGAACATCTAGGCTATTCACCCCCTCTAGCCGGCCACCGATCCTCCAACATTCACCACCATGATCGCTTCTAAGTCTTTTAATTTTAAGGTTCTTTTGGTTTTCAATTAACTTACACAAGTTGACGAGTTGGTCTAAGGTGTCACTTTTGTGTTTAAGGAATCTAACCCAGATAAACCTAGAATAGTTTTCAATTATGACTTAGCAAAATTGACTCCCATTAAGTGACTTGTCTCCGTGTGAATCGAATACATCTAATTGTAGGAGCTCAAGCACACTTTTGGTTCGTTCTTGATTAGTTAGTTGATGTTGTGCCCTTAGTTGTTTACCTTGTTGACAAGCATTACAATTTTTATTGTGTAAGTTGTTAAGGTTAGGCAAACCTTTGATTAAGCCACTCTGACCCATCTTGTGAATGAGTATTGGGTGCGAGTGACCAAGTCGTCGGTGCCACAACCAAGATTCCTCTTGTTGTGTCATAAGACACTTGGTTGAGGAGTTAGGTAGATTAATAGTGTAGATGTTTCTATTCCTAGTTCATTTAAGTATTGTTTTAGAGGTTGCATTAGTTTTAATTAAGCATTCATTTTCTAGGAATATGACCTTATAGTTATTATCTCACAATTGACATACACTAAGTAAATTATATTCAAAATCTTCGACTAACAAAACATTTTGAATTGTAAAATTTGAATTTAGCTCAATATCATCTGATTCGATGATTTTGAGCTTGTCGTTATTTACGAAAGCAACCGATCCTTATCGTTTAAATCTAAGCTTTGAAAATTTAAGTTGGTCCCCGGTCATGTGGCAGGAGAACCTACTATCCAACATCCATTGATTCTACACATATAGTAGTTGGATCGGATATTGGAATTGAAAGGTCGGTTGAATATTATTAGTCTTAGATCATCTCACCTATTTCTACATGATCAAACACGTTATCCTTATGTGTTCTTATGAGATGACTTCAATTTTACTTGAATAACTTTAATGAATTGAAACTAGTCAACCTTGGGTTAGATTCGGATTTAACCCTAAGCTTGTCAAGTCACCTTTTCAAGAATTTGACTTCCATGTCGTGGTGAGGCACAGAGGCCTTCTTTAATCGGAACAACGACCACTTCCTTAGACAAAGAGAAGTTTGAGAAAATAATAACTTGATTCACTTAAAATTATTTCCTGATCTAAATAGTTAAGGATACGACGAGGTAGATTCAACTAGTTCCACTTAGTCGAGTGCACCGAGCTATATGCCTTATCTAACTTGGACACACGGGACTTCGCTTCCCTAGTATACTATCATCTCGTCGCGTCCTAGTACTATGTTTTCAAGAATTGACTAGTTATAAGTCCTATATAACCATTCTAAAAATAAAAATAAAAAATACCTAAGCATGCAAAATCTAATTAATAGCACAAACAAATTTTATACTAGCTCCCCCCGGTCCATTGAATCGGTTCGGTCTTTCCACATAGTGGATTTGGTCCTTGGGAACCCAATACATGTTAGATCTTAATATAGAAATCAAAATGGTCTTAGGGACCCATGCTTGGACATATTTTTTATTTTGACTTACAATTGACATATACGACTTGTTAGTCATATTTGAGCTAAACCCAAGCCCGACCTTGTTGTACACGGCCTTTTGCGATCCAAGTAAAAGGTCAAGTCCCTTGGAAACCAAAGTAAACCTTTCCAACGTATGCCTAAGGTCTTCGACTTGACTTTTCAAAAGTGAGCTCTCAACTTTGAGCTTTTCAACTCGAGTTGAGTCCTCCTCTTGAATTTGACTAGTCGAAGAGGTTAGGGAGACCTCGTGTTTTAGGAGTTTAACCTCCTCAACTAAGGTCTCGACTTTGGATTCGGACTTAGCTAACTTTCTAGTTAAGAATTTAATTGCATTATATAATGTGCTAAGTAAAGATTGACTTACCTTAAGTGACCCTTTTGAACCGGATGCGGATCCGTGGCTTGTCTTGAATAGCAACTCATCGTTGGATCCGAACTCGGACTCTTCCTTGGGTTCGAACTCTTGTTTGGGCTCGATCGACTTGGCCATGAACATGAGGGTGTCATCTTCCTCCTCCGACGATTCTTCCCAAGTAGCGTTAAGCGCTTTCTTCGACTTGGGTGCTTTGTTCTTGAGTTTCGGACACTCCGACTAGATGTGTCCGAACCTGTTATATTCAAAACATCTAAAATTAGAATTCGATTTAGATTTACCTTGATTGACTGGTCATCTTCGGCTCTTGATCATCTTCCGAACTAGATTCACTAGTTCAGTTTCCATCTTGGGGTCTACTTCTAACTCGTACTCGTCCTCTTCCTTGGGGGGTGGTTTGTTTGCGGCCTTCTTCTTCGAACATGCAAGTAAAGCAATACCTTTCTCAGGAGATGAATTAGATTGTTCATGAAGTTCGAATTCAGAGAATAATTCATCTAGTCTAATCTTAGAAAGGTCCTTAGAAACCTTGTAGGCATCGACCATGGATGCCCACAAGGTAGTCCTAGGAAAAACATTTAAAGCGTACCTTATAATGTCTCGGTTTTCGACCATTTGTCCGATGGAGTGCAGGCTATTTACAATGTCTTGAATACGGTCGTGTAGTTGAGTTGTCGTCTCATGTTCGTGCATCTTAAGGTTATACAATTTATTAAATAAAAGATCTCACTTACACACCTTCGCGTCATCGGTTCGTTCATGTAGTTCTACGAGTTTGTTCCATAGATCTTTCGCACTGATGAATGGGCCAACGCGGTTTAGCTCCTCTTTGGACAAGCCACATTGAAGAATTTGGGTCGCCTTGGCATCAACTTCCACTTGTCTTTTCATGACATTCGTCCATTGATCGTAATCCAACGATTCACCCACTTCATTAGTAGGAAGTGTGAATCCGGTTTGGATTACGATCCACATCTCGATTTGGGTCTTTAGGAAGCACTCCATCCGTCCCTTCTAGTAAGGGAAGTCGTCTCCATTGTAAAACGGAGTTTAGACGGTGCTAATCCATTTGAGATGGGCCATTTAGACAAAAAACATTACCTCGCAAAAACAAAAACAACCAGATGTACCAAGACTTTTCGTCTTGGATTAGTAGTGCGGGAGAATGAAATCAAATGAAACGAAAAAGTTGAAAAACAAAAAATAAACAAAATAAATCTGTAAAAAGTTGCAAGATTGGTGGTTTCACCAAATTATAGTGCCTCCGACTCTGATACCACTTGTTGGATCGATATGAGCGCTACAGGGAGGGAGGTGAAAAGCGCAAGAGAAACTTTTCATTTTCATTTATTTAAGACACGAGTGCACAGTGGAAAATAAATAAATCACTTTTGTTTTTACTTGGTTCACAGCCTTCCGGGTGCTAATCCAAGGCCCTAATGGTCCTAGACCGTCTATATAGGGCAATCCACTAAAATACTCCTCGTTGGAGGTAGGAGTTTAACGCTTACAAAAGCACAAGAAAAACTTGAGGTAGAGAGACAATCCCTCCCTCCTCGTTACGATGAAAGCTCGGAAATATAAATTGAAAACAATTACACTAAAATGACAACTTCAAATGTTACCAATGACTAAGGAGTTTGAAGGAAGAGATCGGGTCGTCGGCGTTTCGGCAACGCTTCATTGTCGTAGGATCGTTGGAGAGTCACGGCGTTTCGGAAGCACTTGGGGAGCTTTTGAATGATGGAAATGGGGTGGAGAACCCCTTCTTTTATAACCTTGAGAAACTCTAAACTTTCAGATCAGGTTTCATGAGATGATGCCACCTAGCTGTTTGATCGAGAAGCGTCGCTAGAGGGGGGGGGTGAATAGCGATCGTAAATCTTTTCGACGTTTCGTTCGAGTAGATAATTAAATGAGTAAGAGCAGCGGAAAATAAAGAGACACGTTTATTTTTACTTGGTTCACAACCCACCGATTGCTACTCCAAGGCCCTATCGGTCCTAGACCGTGTACGGAGGGCAAAGCACTATAACGTCTCCTCCACATTGGAGGTAGGAGACAACGATCACAAAACCGAAAGTACGAGGATGAGGCAACAAGCCTACCTCACTTCATTACGATTAAAACAAAGAATACATTAAAAACAATTACTTGCTACTGCTGCTGACGAAGGAGATTTGAACTTGTCATCGCATTGGCGTTATGATGACATTGGAGCATTGGCGTTGTAGGAGCACTTGAGAATAAACTTGATGTGATTTTGAGTTTGAATCCTACCCTCCTTTTATAGATTTTGCCCTCTGAATATGTCTCCTCTTTTTTTGGAACAGATCACGAAGTTGTATAATTTTTATCGTGAAGTGGTCGCGTCAAACCTTATCCGTTTTGACCTAGCGCAAAGGTTGATTCGTCGCCATCAGTCGACTGATGACTCCCACCAGTCGACTGATGAGCATCAGTCGACTGCCCAATGTCCAGCAGTCGACTTCCAGCCTGGCTACTTCCCTGTAATAAGAGGTTAGCTCGGAAAATAATAAATGCGACAGTTTTTAATCGTCTGATCTCGACCTAGAGCTTCCACAGGAAGTCTTAGTCGGATCGCCGCCTACGGTCATCCCCGTAAAGAGGACACGACCGTACAATCTCTCACTCACACGATCTTTCCTCGATACTTACCTTGTAGCTCTCGCTTTTGGCCTTCCACTCGATTCCTTCGGCTCCCTCCGAAGTCACTCGAGTGTCACCCGA
Source organism: Wurfbainia villosa (assembly GCA_025175895.1). Taxonomy (NCBI): domain Eukaryota; kingdom Viridiplantae; phylum Streptophyta; class Magnoliopsida; order Zingiberales; family Zingiberaceae; genus Wurfbainia; species Wurfbainia villosa. The sequence goes on from CM045994.1 coordinate 27,446,805, forward strand.
CCACCGCAGCTTCCTCCGGGTGTCGCTAGCCTTCAGCTCCAGCTTTAGTACTTTTCTGCACACTGGATTTAGTTCGTGAGATAACGATGTAAACTTAACTTTGTGTCTTTTCCATAATCAAAACACAGGTTCGATTATCTGGTGCCCTTGCACCAACACTAGCTCTTGAGAAATGGTGATAAGTTGTGACTCTCCTTGAAGTTGATTGACCGCCAAATTTTACTAATCAATCGATGCTCAGCAGTGGACCGCCTACAAGCTAGCAATGATCATTGGCTAGGGTTTTTGATTGCAATAGAAAGTTAGCTCAAAAAATAAGTGATTTTGATAGTCACCAACCGTCCGATCTCGATATAGACCTTCCTTTGGAAGTTTTAGTCAGATCGTTGCCTAAGGATGCCCCCATACAAAGGACACGACCTTGCATCACTCACCCACACGAGCTTACCTCAAGCTTTACCTTTGTTTTAGCTTTTCTTCTGGTCTCCTCCTGAGTTCTTCGGCTCCCTCCGAAGTCCTCTCGGTGTCGCCTGACCACCACGATTTCTCAACACGAGTCCCTCTGGATGTCGCTGAACTTTAGCTTAGCTTAGCATTCCTACACACTTGATTCAGCTCATGAGATAACAATATGAGCTTTACTTTGTGTATTTGTTATAATCAAAACTTAGGTTCGATTCTGGTGCCTACTGCACCAAAAGAAACAAGTTCTGAGTACGGTATGAGTCTGAGTTCGAGGGAAGCCACGGATCTGCATCAGTTTCCGAAGGAATAGACAAGGTAACTTCTTTTTTAGAAGATAAACTTTACAATATAATTGCATGCTTAAAAAGGAAATTAGCTAAGTTCGAGAATCGAGTCGACTCGCTTTTAAGGAAGTCCAAGTACTTAAAGAGCAAGTCAACTCGAAGACTTTGACTTGCCATATTAAGGATAGAGACTCTACTCAAGTTGTGAATCTTGAGGAAGAGAACTCGGTCCTAAAAAGGCAAGTAGAAGATCTCACTAGATCATTAGAAAGGTTCACTTCGGGCTCTAAGTATCTCAACATGATGCTTGGGTCTCAGCGAGCCATGTACCGAGGTGGAGAAACCTCTTACAATAGGATCTTACAACAATAAGAACAAGCAAATACAATAAACAAATGAAACAATAATTGAAAAATACTTCAAAAACTAGGGATTTTTATTGCTTGCTTGTTGATTGCTTTGGGATGCTTTAAAGACCCTGAAATGCACAAGCATTTCACCAAAAAAAGCCCAAGAATCACCTCTTCCATTCTTCCCATCGATTTCCTTTTAAAGCTTCGCATGAACTAGATATCCACCTTCCAACTGACTTCTCTTACCTAGCAGTCAACTGGACACTGTATTGTTGCCTCACAATGTCTTAATCCACATAAGAAAGTTGCCCATCAATCGATTGCTTAGACCATCAATCTACTGCTAGAGGCTAAGAGTCGACTGCTCTGATCTAGCAGTCAAGGTCAAACCTTCTCTGCCCTGGCCACTTAATTCTAGTCAACTGCTCAACCCTAGCAGTTGACTTCTTAGTGTCCAATCAATTATAAAACCCATGCAATCGATTGTCAGAGCCACAATCGAGTAGTCGACTCCTCGACTAGTCATAATCTCAATCGACTACTCGAGTCAAACTTTGTTCCCAAGTGTCAAACAGTTGGCCAGTCAACTGGTCCATAACCCTAGTCAACTGGCAAACCTCAAACATGAGATTTAACCCAAGTATGATCCCTTCATACTTGATAAACTACACATAGCCTAGACCTAAGCCTTCTACTCACTTCAATCAGCTTCACGCCCCTCAGGGTTCCTCCGAGTCCTCAATGACTCATTCACCCTTCATGCTAGCCTTCAAGTGCTTCCATCGACTATGTCATGCTAACCGGGTGTTTTGACAAGATTCATTTGAACTTATGCTACCAAGACTCCATGCTTGAACTTTACGCTTCCAAAACCTCACACTTGGACATCCTTACCAAGATCTATTTGGACTTACAATGCCAAGCCTACATGCTTGGACTTTATGCTACCAAAACTATATCTTTGGACTTTCCCATTGCCAAGCTTCAATGCTTGGACTTTCACCACCAAGACAACACACTTGGACTTACGTGGCAAAGACCATTCTTGGACTTTCAAATTGCCAAGCATTCATACTTGGACTTTCCATTGCCAAGTATCAAAACTTGGACTTTCCATTGCCAAGTATCCAAATATGGACTACCCTTACCAAGATCATTCTTAGACTTTCCATGCCACGTATTTAAACTTGGACTTTCTATGCCAAGCATCCATACTTTGACTTTCCATGCCAAGTATCCAAACTTGGACTTGCGAGGTTGATTTCTCCAACAATCTTTCCCAAATAATCTCTCCCATATGAATTTGGATATCTCAATCATCCACTAACCATACGGTCAACATATGGTCAGACCATATTGTCAAACAATGGTCAAACCCATTGTCAACCCATCAAAACCCTACTCGAGTCTCACTCGAGTCTGGTCAACATTAACCTTAGACCTATTACACCAACATCATGTTGATGCATTAGATATACATTTGGAATTAGGAGTAAGGTCCTAACATCTCATGCCCATTTATATGGCTTAGTACACAACCAGGTTAAACCTAAGTATTGTGAGATGTACTGGCTCCTTAAATTTATAGATACATGATTTCTAAGGTAAGTCCTATGCTAGTTGTAGAAAAATAATAAAAAAAAGATAAATAATGTAAAGTAAAATCCTATTCTACTAAACACATTCCTAATTTTCTCCTAAGTAAATTAAATTCAGCTTATGGTAATGATTTTGTAAAAATATCTACTAAGTTTGACTTAGATTCAACATAATCAAGTGTTATTTCACCTTTGGCTACATGTTCTCTAATAAAATGATATTTTACCTCTATGTTTTTAGTCCTTGAGTGATGTATTGGATGTTTAGTTAGATTTATTGAACTAATATTATCAATCATTACTGTATTTTTAAAGTCTAGTTGAAAATCTTTTAGAGTGTGCATCATCTAAAGAAGTTGAGCTACACACTCACCCATCGCTATATATTCTACTTCAGTAATAGATAGTCCAACGTAATGTTATTTTCTACTACACCAACTAACTAGACTTTGACCTAGAAGTTGGAAACTACCACTTGTACTTTTTCTATATAGTTTACATCCGACATAATCTGAGTCTGAAAATCCTATTAACTTAAAATTATTGGTCCTAGGGTACCAAATTCCTACATTTAGGACTCCTTTAATATATCTAAAAATTACTTACACTAGAGTTAGGTGTGATTTCTTGTCACAAGATTGGTAACTTGCACATATGCCTACTATAAAGATAATATCAGGTTGGCTTATAGTTAAGTGTAAAAGACTGTCAATTGCACTCCTATAATATTATAAATCAATGGATTTTCCTTCTAATTCATTATTAATTTTTACACTAGTTGTCATAGGTGTACTGATTTATTTGGCATTTTTCATACCAAATTTTTTGATTATTTCCTTAGCATATTTATTTTGATAAATATAATTTCACTTTTTTGTGTGTTTTATTTGTAATCCTAGAAAGAAATCTCCTACTAAGCTCATTTCCAAGTCATTCTTCAATAGTGAGATAAATTCATTTAAAAATATAGTGTTTGTTGAGCCAAATATTATATTGTGTACATAAATTTGAGCTACAAATATTTCCTGATCTAAGGTTTTTTCAAATATGGGTCAATTTTGTTGGTGCAAGGAGCACCACTCCTAAGTTTTGGTGCATAAACCATGGTTTAAAGTTAGGAATTACTTGTGATCTAATTTATCTTTTAAGTGTGCATACTAAACAAAAAAGTCCTAGTAGGTCAAGTTAACCAGATACTAGGAAAAAGTCTTGACAGATCAAGAGAACCGGACACTAGGCAGAAAGTTCAGAATCAAACATCTGGCAGAAGACCAATTGGGTCAGGAGGACCGGATAACTGACAAAAACACCAGCTGAGTTAGAAGGATCGAACAGCTAGCAGGAAGCTCTAGTAGGTCAAGATCAGATGTCAAGTAGTGTAAGTCCAAACAAGTTGGGAAGTCTAGATGTTTGGTAGTTAAGCTCTCGAGTGGAGAGGTGAGACCGAGTCCTCGGTTGAGGACATAGGTAAGTGTTGATTTGACAAAGGGTCATACTTTGACTTTGAAGTCGAGATCGAGCAGTATTAGTATTTCCGAATCATTTATATTTATTATTTGGCAAACTCTATGTTATAGGTCTCTAGATGACTAGATAGGATGCAAGCATCTCAAAGTTCAGTCGACTGGATCGAGTCCAAGCACTTAGGATGTCAAGTTAGCAAGGTGAGCTAGCGATCGTGTGACTGAGAAGGCAGGTGCAGTAGGTGACTGGACTAGGCCTAGGCGCATGGGATTAAAAAAATCCATAACTACATAAGAGCAAATAGAGATGACTTGGAGTTGCCTGGACCAAGTCTAGGCACTTGGGAAGGCTAAGTTAGCTTACTGATGAGCCGATGTGGAGGTGATTTGGAGGTCGTCCAGGCGCCTAGAATAGGCTTATAAAAGAAATGGCAAGACAAATTCAAAAAGAGAACTCAATTGATTCGTCTCTCAATTGCTACATTCGTTTTGCATTCCTAGAAGCTTTGTCGTGCCGACAATCAAGCATCAACCTCTCTTCATCCATATTGTTGGTATAACTTATATTGTATTATTGCACTTTTACTTCTACTCTAAAGAGAAGATAGAGTATTATCTTACCCTTAATCATTGTAAAAGTGCAATCTCCGAAGTCAAAAGTTTTCGAATTCGGATATACTTTTAGTGATTGCCCGACGAGGTAACTATTGTTGCGATCGACCCAATTCATGATTGACAAGACTTGAGTGCGATTTTGATGTTTGACAATGGATTGACAATGAGTTTGACCATTGGTTGACTATATTGATTTGACCATATGTTGACAATATGACTAGTGGATGATTGGGATATCAAAAGTCATATGGGAAGATTATTTGGGAGAGATTGTTAGAGATATCCTTAGAGGTCCAAGCATGTGTTAGGGATCCTTGTGTCACGCCCGCCCTTTTTTAAGGTGGTTCAGAGGGCAGCGTGACACGATCGTACATACATGCATTATAGCGGAAGACTACATATACTTCTTATAGCGGAAGACTTTAAACTTTTTTTTTCTTTTAAACATAAAACATGCATCATCATTTCATAAGTACTTAGTTCCAGTTCATGACATTCAACTTAAAGAAAACATGCATAAGTATGGGGAACATAAACAGATCTCCTCGACCATGCCACTACCACACACACTTTACCCCTCCTGCTGCTCCCTTAGTTTGCCATTCTTTACCCTTATCTGCAGTACAAGGGAACGTAAAACTATAAGCACATAGGCTTAGTAAGATCCTGTCCTACTCACAAAAACCATACGTCAACCATTAAGCATAGAGTAGTGACATGATCATATAAGCTCATATAAGCATAACATTCATATAAACATACACGAACATATAAGCAAGCATAGCATGCATATAAACATACCAGAACATAAGCATAGCATTCATATAAACATTCAAGAACATAAGCAAGCATAACATGCATATAAACATACCAGAACATAAGCATAGCATTCGTTTAAACATTCAAGAACATAAGCAGGCATAACAAGCATATAAACATACCAGAACATAAGAATAACATTCATATAAACATTCAAGAACATAAGCAAGCATAACATGCATATAAACATACCAGAACATAAGCATAGCATTCATATAAAAGAAATGACATGAGCATTCAGAAACATATAAGCATAACAACCATAATAACATCATAATAATCTAGACATGAAATAAAGGTATATGCAAGATGCTCTTTGAAAACATATCTATTATAGGTTCTTAAATATAATCTCAACATATTGGGCCCAACATTGTATCAAATACATCATCATCATAGCGCGCATCCCTAATAGACCCGAGGTAGCTAATCCCGAACCCACTAGAGTACTAGGCCCGTACTATATCCGTCGGCCTAGGGGAAACATACCATAGAAGCCCATCTTAAGCCCGTACTTATGACCGTCGGCCTAGGGCATCTGGGAGCCCATCCCGTACTGAGTCCGTACTACGACCGTCGATGCAGGGGCACGTAGGAGCCCATCCCTTGGACCTTGTTAGGGTCCGGTACAAGCCATGCAGAAAGTAAAATAGCATATCATTCTTCTTAACATAACATATCATATTTCTTTTCATAAACATATCATGTTCCTTATCATGGCATATCATGTTTCTTCTTCATAGCATATCATGTTCCTTATTCATAACATATCATATTTCTTTTCATAACATATCATGTTCCTTCTTTATAACGTATCATGTTTCCTTCTTCATAACATATCATAGACTCATACAATTAACATGACAATGAGCATAACATAATTATACATTCATACAATTAACCTAGACATAAAGTAGTGACATCAACCAATCATGCTATCATAAAATCTTACTAACATAATATTTGCATCTTTTTCTAGATGTAAAATAGCATGGAGGACTTAGTAGAGGGCATGACATAGGCTGGCCGAAACCCTAAGGGAGGGTTCTTAGGAGTTTACATGATAAATAACTTGTGCATGGTCTACTTAACATCATACCAACATCACACACCTATAGAGTTTGGCATAAACATCATGTACAAGCATAACATGGTGTGATCTAAACTTCATGGGTTCTCACAAAATTTTAAAACCTAAACAACTTGTACAAGATCTAACTAACCACATGTTAATTCCATCACATATAGGTCATGGCATGGAAGGCCCTTAGGAGTTTAAATGGGTCTTGGCCGAGAGCTTTAAGGAAACTTAAGATCAATTTCTTAAATCTAGCTTAGCTATCAACATGTTACCTTCATCTACATTCAAAACGTAGCATGACAACTTATAGATCATAGCATGATAGACCATTAGGTGCCTAAATGGGTCTTGGCTGAAAGTTTCAAGGAGCTTAAAGATCAACCACTCAAATTTAGGTTAGCTAACAACATGTTATCTTCATTTACATTCAAAACATAGCATGACAACTTATAGATCATAGCATGATAGACCATTAGGTGCCTAAATGGGTCTTGGCCGAAAGTTTCAAAGAGCTTAAAGATCAACCACTCAAATTTAGGTTAGCTAACAACATGTTATCTTCATTTACATTCAAAACATAGCATGACAACTTATAGATCATAGCATGGTAGACCATTAGGAACCTAAATGGGTCTTGGCCAAAAGTTTCATGAAGATTTTAAGATCAAACACTTAAATTTATTTTAGTTATCACCCTACTATCTTCATCTACAATCAAAACATAGCATGACCACATTTAGAGCATAGCATAGAAAACCATTAGGGGTCAAAAGGGGACTTGGCCGAGAGTTTCATGAAGGTTGGAGATCAAACACTTAAATTTAGTTTAGCTATCAACATACTTTCTTCATCTACAATCAAAACATAGCATGACCACATATGGAGCATAGCATAGAAAACCATTAAAGGTCAAAAGGGGACTTGGCCGAGAGTTTCATGATGGTTGGAGATCAAACACTTAACCCAAACCTATCTAGAAACCTATTATCATCATATTCTTACAAAGTATATCATGGACCATCATGGAGAGCATAAGGAAGGTCATGGCCGAAAGTTTCATGTAAGGTTTTTCTTAATAACATCAATCGAAATAACTTGTATGCAGGTGAGGGGATACTTACATCCTTCGCTTTGTTTAATAGTTGGAAAACACCCTAAGTGATGCCAAGACCAAAGCCTTCTTCTTGCTTGGTTAGTTTTCGGAAAATGGAAGAGGGGAAGGAGTAGGGTTTCGGTGAGGAAGAAGAAGAGAAGGAGAGAATGACAACTTTGATTTCTCATGTCTCCTCATTCCCCTATTTATTCACTTGAAGGTGTCCCTTAGCCTATCTTACCCTTATCTATCATTTCCCATACCCTTCTAATAGTACAATCCTACTGGGCTTCTGCTTATTGGGTGCATCTTAAGGGTTAGCTATCTACTTGGGGTTTAGTGTTCAAATCCTGGGCCATGCATCCTTTTTGGCTCTATTTCTTTTGTTTTTGAAAGAGCCCACATAAAAGCCCATATGATCATGCAAAAATTCTCATAAAATTTCTAGAAATTTTACGAGCGTTACAGTCCATCATACCTTTTAAAAGTTTCATCCTCGAAACTTAGAACATCTCTAGGTACTTCTATTTCTTGTCCTTCTCGCGTTCCCACATAGCTTCTTCGTACCGTTGATTTTGCCACAGGACCTTCACTAATGACACCTTTTTATTCCTTAGCCTTTTGACTTCTCGGTCTAGTATCTGGATAGGTCGACTTTCATAACTCAGGTCCTCTTGAACTTGCACTGTTTGTGGCTCAATTACTTGGTCCGTACTGGAAATGCACTTCTTGAGCATCGAAATGTGGAACACGTTGTGAATAGCCGACATCTCTTGAGGTAGCTCTAGCTCATAAGCTACCTTGCCAACTCTCTTCAATATCGGATATGGTCCCACATAGCGCGGACTCAGCTTACCCTTCCTTCCGAATCTCATCACTCCCTTCATAGGGGCTACCTTGAGGAATACTAGATCCCCGACGTCGAATTCCAACGGTCTACGCCACATATCTGTAAAGCTCTTTTGCCGGCTCTGAGCAGTTTCAATTATTTGGCGCATGTTCTGTATAGCTCGGGTGGTGTCGTCAATGAAATCTGTTTGAAGCCCCATCCCCTTCTTTTCACCACCCTCGTACCAGCATATAGGAGATCTACATTTCCTCCCGTATAGAGCCTCGTAGGGCGCCATTCCAATAGTAGCTTGGTAGCTATTATTATAGGCAAATTCTGCCAAGCATAAGTATCGGCACCAGCTCCCTTTGAAATCCAAGGCGCAAGCTCGTAACATATCCTCCAGTACATGATTCACCCTTTCAGTCTGTCCGTTAGTCTGAGGATGGAAGGCAGTACTGAAAAATAGCTTCGTGCTAAGGGCCTTCTGAACACATTCCCAGAAATGAGAAATAAAGCGACCATCTCTGTCAGAAATGATGGTCTTAGAAATCCCATGTAATCTGATAATTTCCTTAGCATATAATTGAGGCAGTTGCTAAGTCGAATAGGTTATCTTGATTGCTAAGAAGTGGGCAGACTTCGTCAATCTGTCCATGATTACCCATATAACATCATATTCATTCGTCGTCTTGGGCAGTCCTGAGATGAAATCCATAGAAATATCTTTCCATTTCTATTCTGGAATTTGGATCGGCTGCAGTGTTCCTCCAGGTCTCTGGTGTTCTGCTTTAACCCTGTGGTAGGTCAGGCAGGTACTGACATACTGAGCCACATCTCTTTTCATACCGAACCACCAGAATTTTCTTTTCAGATCTTGGTACATCTTGGTGGTTCCAGGATGCATAGCATAAGGGGTTCCATGAGCTTCCTCAAATATCTTCTTCCATAATTCTGGATCATCGGGAATACACAAGCGATCCCTGAGGTACAATACTCCACTGTCAAAGATACGAAATTCATCATCCTTTCCTTCTAGGGACCTCTTGCTTGATCCTTTGAATGCTCAGGTCATGGGCTTGCTTTTCTAATATATCATCGAACAGCGTCGGTGCTATCGTCATGGTAGAAAGCTGTCTGAAAATGATTTCAACCCCATATCGCATAATTTCCTTTTCTAAGGGCCGAGATAATACCGATAGAGACATCAAGGTGGCGCAGGACTTCCTGTTGAGTGCATCGGACACCTTGTTCGCTTTTCCTGGATGATAGAAGATCTCGCAGTCATAATCCTTGACGAGCTCAAGCCATCTGCGTTGTCTCATGTTCAGTTCCTTCTGTGTGAAGAAATATTTCAGACTCTGGTGGTCTGTATAAATCCTACATTGAGCTCCATATAGATAATGCCTCCATGTTTTTAGAGCAAAGACCACGGCCGCTAGCTCTAGATCGTGAGTGGGATAATTCCTTTCATGTTCCTTGAGTTACCTAGAGGCGTAGGCAATGACCTTGCCGTTTTGCATGAGTACAACTCTGAGTCCCAACTTTGAAGTGTCGCTGTACATGTCGAAGCCTTCGTTATTGTTCGGAAGAGCAAGGATTGGAGCACTGGTTAGTCTCTTTTTTAATTATGTGAAACTCTTCTCGCAGGTGTCTATCCATTCATACTTTTTGTTCTTTCTGGTGAGACCTATCATAGGAGTTGCAATTCTAGAGAAGTTCTCTACAAGCTTCCGGTAGTAGCTTGCTAGCCCAAGAAAGCTTCTGATCTCGGTGGCATTCTTTGGCTGTTCCAGTTACTCACAACTTCAATCTTTATTGGGTCTACCATCACTCCGTACTTGGATATAACGTGACCCAAAAATGATACTCGATCGAGCCAGAACTCGCATTTGGAGAACATTGCATACAACGGCTTTTCTCGAAGAATCTGTAATACCATATTTAGGTGTTCTGTGTGTTCTTCTTGGGATCTCGAATATATCAGTATATCGTCAATAAAAACGATTACAAATTTGTCGAGGAATGCCGAGAATACCCGATTCATCAGATCCATGAAGATAGCAGGTGCATTCGTCACTCCGAAGGGCATAACTACGAACTCATAATCTCCGTATCTTGTTCGGAAAGCCGTCTTTGGTATATCATCTAGTTTCACTTTCACTTGATGATAGCCAGACCTCAGGTCAATCTTAGAGAAGATGGTGATACCCTTTAGCTGGTTGAACAGGTCGTCAATCCGTGGTAAAGGGTACCTGTTCTTGATTGTCACATTAACAGTGCTCGGTAGTCTATGCACATTCGCATAGACCCATCTTTCTTCTTCACCAACAGTACTAGAGCTCCCCATGGAGAGCGAAATATTGTCTCATCGACTCTATTACTACGTCTTCCATATATTACTATCTAATTACTATGTCTTCCATATATTACTATCTCATCGACTATATTACTACATCTTCCATATATGTTTATCTTCATATATTATAATAAGGCTAGTATAAGATTATCATTCATTTATTTATGCATATTTAAACTAAAGGCTAGCATAAGGTTATCATACATATCTTCATGCATATTTAAGCTAAAAGCATTTCTTATCATACATGAACAAAATAGAGTAGGCATAGAATTTTTTATTTGGAGCGGCAGGATTGGAGCTTGATGTGTGTGTAGTGGAAAGGCAGATTGTAGGGGATCGAACGGCCGACTAGAGGGGGTGAATAGCCCTCTTTACTTGGATGGTGGATTTTGCTCGTCTACAAAAGATTAGCGCAAGAGGAAATGACAAAACAAGACAAGCAAACAAACAAAGAAAGAATACAAACGCTAACACAAAATGTAACGTGGTTCGCGGCTACGCCGCTAATCCACGGTCCGATTCGTCCAAGGTGAATCACTCCTCCAAAGCCAATCACTATTGGTCTCTCCTTTGCACCAAGCTAGGTGGAGGTAACCTTTACAACCAAGATCACTCTTCTTACAATAAGAATGAAGTAAAAACAAGTAAGAAGAGTTTAGAGCTTCTGGGGCACTTGGAAGATCACTTAGAGCATGAACATTTTCCCCCCAAAGCTCCACACCCTCTCTTTTTATAGAGAGGAGGCTTTTCTTCCCGTTGGCTGCCACCAGTCAACTGCTGCCCTTGGCAGTCGACTACCGCCACTACAACGGCCTCCAAACACATCGGATCCCGACCATTGTAGTCCAACGGAACACTTGGCAGTCGACTGATGGAACCCATCAGTCGACTGCTGCCTCCGTAGTCGACTGCCCAGTCGGCTACGAGCGGTTCTGTGGCCAAACCCTTTTGACCAGTCGACTGCTGCCTTCAGCAGTCGACTGATGGTCTTGGCAGTCGACTGCCCACATATGGCAGTCGACTGCTGGCCCCAAAACACTCAGTCGAATACCAGTCGAACCACGTTCGACTCAGAGCAGTCGACTGCCATTCCATGGCAGTCGACTGGTGTCGGGAAATCCCATCCGACACTTAGCCAAATGGCCAAGTTTCACCTAAGAGCTACTACCCCTTCCCGGATTACATTCTCTCACTCTCATCTCTCGGAGTCCCTCGCCTTCGAAGTTATCTTCGTCCGGCCACGTCCCTCGGATGCGCCAAGAGCACGGATCTGTAGCGCCATCCTTCACGTCTCGCCCTGAAGTCTACTTCCTCCAGCTTCACTCCAAGCTCCTCGTCCGGTGGTCCCTCGGATGCTCCAAGCTCACGGCTTCTGCAAAGCCATCCTTCACCGACTCAAGGATAGAGTCATGAGATGTGAAACTCGCCTAGGCTCCATGTGCGAATTACTAAGCCCTGCACGACTTCAATGCACATATCAAATCACACTAACAACCTAACTTATTCCCTTTGCCACACACATCAAAACCATATCACGGCAAGAGATTGCCCTAACAATCTCCCCCTTTTTGATGTGTGGCAATCCGTTTAAGTTAGGTAAAAACATTTGATAGAAATTTATAAGGTAAGAAAGTATGTAAACATAAACATGATATAGCAACATGCAACTCTCCCTTAATCCATGAAACTCCTATACATATTTCTCCCCCTATCATAATTTACTTAAACACAATTATTTCTCCCCCTTTGACACCATCAAAAAAGATTAATACTAAGTTGTAAACTCATGACATCAAGTCTAATAGAAAGAAAGTACAAAAAATTGATTTAAAATCTGAATTCATTTGCTACTATCGGTATGGCGATCAATGATCGCACAAAAATCCAAATTGATTTTAAGTAATTTGAAATGCATTAAAAATTTTAAAAAATTTGAAAAATCATGAAATTTGGAGAACATATTTCTTTTAAGAATATCTATCAATGAAAAATAGTTTTTCATGAAAAATCATTATATTTTCTTGTTTTTGCTAAAAATTCAAAAGCTTTAAAAACCACAATGTTTTTTTATCATTCTAGTATCAAGTTTACTACCTAGTTTTGCATCCAATCATTTCAAAACATGAATACACAGATTTTAGGGTAAGAAATTGTCTTGAAAACATATGAAATATCCAACCATGATCTTTGGGCAATATGTCTATGAATTAAACATAAGCCTTCCCCATGATTGGTCTATTATTGCTATTTTGATACCTTGAATGACCATCTAAATGTCATAGGCATTAGTGGACATTTGTATCATCCTAACATCTCACTCATGCTAAGTTTTCAATCAAAGGTAGCCTATTGTGAGTGTGAGATGCATCCTAGAGGTATTTGTATATACTTAACCATTATATTCATACAATTCTATCAAGGTTAAGTATCAACCTAACAATCTACATGATCATAAAGACATATATGACTTAATTTCACATTATGATCATGAAACAAATGTGTTCATCAATTTATAATCATGCATTAGGTATTACATCATGATAATAAGCAAATATCACCTAAAGCATGATTTAAACCCTATTTCTCATGATTATGTGCCAAATATCAAAGTCATAAATCATGATTGCAAACATACATAGAAATTTCATTAAATATCATGATTTAAGCATTATTATCTATTTATAGGCACATTATCATCACCTAACACTATTTCAAAAATGTTGTCCCACCATCCTAAGTCAACCAAAATATGATATAGGTTAAGTCCATATGGTTGACTACCCTAGGGTTTTTCTAACCCTTAAGGATGGATTTTGGAACCCAATACAAATTCTTGCCTATGGGGTTCACTAGAAATTCCTTAGGAATCCATCTCCTAGCTATTACCTTCTTCTTATCTTGTCCCCTAGCAATTAGGCATTTATAGGCCTTTTCATTTTTCTTTTCTTTATATCCTAGGCCTTTCTTGTTAAAGCTAGCTCTTTGGCTCCCAATTATCATGTTCAATGTATTTGAGCCAATAGTGAATTTTTCTAGGGCTTTGGTTAGATAATCTACTTTCTCTCTTAAAGCCCTATTTTCCTCTATGCATGCATCATTAACATCTAATGGCATATATTCATGTGAACATGCATCATCATGACAAGAAGAAATATTTTCATTTTCATTTAAGCATGCTTTTTCTAATTTTTCTTCTAGATCCTTAATTTGATCTAGCATATTTTTATTCTTTTTCTTTGCTCTAAATAGGTCCTTAGTGAGGCTAGAAATCATAGAAACTATTTTACTAGGTGAAAGATTAGTTACCATAGTTTCCATGTCCTCTTCTTCTTCGGATGAGGATGTAGAGGAGGCTCCCCCTTCACTTGAGCTCCCTCCACTTGAACTTGATTCTTCATTTTCGGTGGAGGAGCAATCCAAGTCATCAAAGGCCATCAATGCAAGGTTGGTGACAAATGCATTCTCTTCTTCCGATGATAATGAAGAGGATGAGGAGGGATCATCCCAAGTCCTTGCCTTGAGAGCTTTGGTCTTTCCCTTTTCCTTTGCCTTCTTCTCCTCTTCCTTTTTCTTCTTGCTCCCCTTTTTCTTCTTCTTTTCTTCCTTTGTTTTCCTTTCTTCCTTGCTCTTGTTTAGGAGGGGACAATTATCCCTTATGTGTCCCTCTCCTTGGAAATTGTAACAAATGATCTTCCCCCTTGGTCTTCTACTCCTATCATTTGATTTGTTAAATCTAAAACATTTTAAAGCACGCTTTACCCTCCTTACCATATATGCTTCTTCCGTGCTATCCATGGAGAAGGAGGAGGATGCTTCATCATCGGAGGAGGAGGGGATTTCTATCTTCTTCTTCCCCTTATTTGCCAAAAATGCTACTCCTCTTGAAGGTTGGATTTTTGGCTCTTCTTGTATTCCTTCAAGCCTATATTCATGCAATTCCATAGTGGAGAAAAATTCATCTAGAGTACTTACCTCTAGATTCTTTGAGATATAAAATGAGTCCACCATTGAACTCCACTTGGATGATCGGGGAAAAGCATCTATGGCCTTCATTATCATATCCCGATTGGAGAGCTTTTCTCCTACACTTGTTAGCTCAATTAAAATCTCTTTAAACCTAGAATGCAATGAAGTTACCTTTTCTCCCTTTTCTAATTTTATGTTGGATAATTGGGAGCAGAGGAGATCTCTTCTTACAAGTTTAGCCTCCGAGGTACCTTCATGAAGCTCTACTAGCTTCTCCCACATTTCCTTGGCACTTAGGCATTCTCCTATTCTATTTATTTCTTGTTGAGGAAGCACATTATATAGATGGTGCTTGGCTTTTGAGTTTGCAAGGTGCTCCTCTCTTTGCCTCTTGGTCCACCTTGACTTCTCTATTGGCTTCCCCTCTTCATCCCTAGGTAAAACGAAATCGGATTCCATTGTAATCATAATATCAAAATCCGTTTCGAAAAATACCTCCATTCGCATCTTCAACCAAGCGAATTCTCCTTCAAACTTTGGTGGATGAATGTTGGAGCCAGCCATCTTTTGAATATGCTTGTTGTGGCGGTTAGTCCTCGACAAGCTTTCCTTGGCTCTGATACCACTTGTAGGGGATCGAACGGCCGGCTAGAGAGGGGTGAATAGCCCTCTTTACTTGGATGGTGGATTTTGCTTTTCTACAAAAGATTAGCTAGCGCAAGCGGAAATAACAAAACAAGACAAGCAAACAAACAAAGAAAGAATACAAACGCTAACACAAAATGTAACGTGGTTCACGGCTACGCCGCTAATCCACGGTCTGATTCGTCCAAGGTGAATCACTCCTCCAAAGCCAATCACTATTGGTCTCTCCTTTGCACCAAGCTAGGTGGAGGTAACCTTTACAACCAAGATCACTTTTCTTACAATAAGAATGAAGTAAAAACAAGTAAGAATAGTTTAGAGCTTGTGGGGCACTTAGAAGATCACTTAGAGCATGAGCATTTTCCCCCCAAAGCTCCACACCCTCTCTTTTTATAGAGAGGAGCCTTTTCTTCCCGTTGGCCACCACCGATCACGCCCTTGGCGATCATGCCGCACTAACAGACCTCCAACACGTCGGATCCCGCCTGTAGTCCAACGAAAAACTTGAAGTCGTCGATGGAACCCATCGCCGAATGTCTCCGTAATCGACCGCCATCGGCCACGAAGCGGTTCTGCTGCCAAACCCTTTTGACCATTATCTGCCTTGGTGAGTCAATCGATAGTCTTGGCAGTCGATTGCCCACATATGGCAGTCGACTGCTGGCCCCAAAACACTCAGTCGAATACCAGTCGAACCACGTTCGACTCAGAGTAGTCGACTGCCATTCCATGGAAGTCGACTGGTGTCAGGAAATCCCATCCGACACTTAGCCAAATGGACAAGTTTCACCTAAGAGCTACTACCCCTTCCCGAGTTACATTCGCTCACTCTCATCTCTCGGAGTCCCTCGCCTTCGAAGTTATCTTCGTCCGACCACGTCCCTCGGATGCGCCAAGCGCATGGCTCTGTAGTGCCATCCTTCGCGTCTCGCCCTGAAGTCTACTTCCTCCAGCTTCACTCCAAGCTCCTCGTCCGGCGGTCCCTTGGATGCTCCAAGTGCACGGCTTCCGCAAAGCCATCCTTCACCGACCCAAGGACCGAGTCATGAGATGTGAAACTCGCCTAGGCTCCATGTGCGAATTACTAAGCCCTGCACGACTTCAACGCACATATCAAATCACACTAACAACACAACTTAAACCCTTTTCCACACACATCAAAACCATATCACGGCAAGAGATTGCCCTAACACAGATATGCTCTGATACCAACCTGTCACGTCCGCCCTTTACCTCGTAATCTAGAGCGGTTAGAAGGGTGGCGCGACGTGATCGTACATACAAGCATTACAGCGGAAGATTACATATACTTCTTATAGCGGAAGACTTTAAACATCTTTTTTTTTCTTTTAAATATAAAGCATACATCATTATTTCATAAGTACTTAGTTCCATTTCATGACATTCAACATAAAGAAAACATGCATAAGTATGGGGAACATAAATAGATCTCCTCCACCATGCCACTACCACACACACTTTGCCCCTCCTGCTCCTCCCTTAGTTTAGCCATTCTTTACCCTTATCTGTAGTACAAGGGAACATAAAACTATAAGCACATAGGCTTAGTAAGATCCTGTCCTACTCACAAAAACCATACGTCAAGCATTAAGCATAGAGTAGTGACATGATCATATAAGCTCATATAAGCATAACATTCATATAAACATACATGAACATATAAGCAAGCATAGCATGCATATAAACATACCAGAACATAAGCATAACATTCATATAAACATTCAAGAACATAAGCAAGCATAACATGCATATAAACATACCAGAACATAAGCATATCATTCATATAAACATTCAAGAACATAAGCAGGCATAACATGCATATAAACATACCAGAAAATAAGCATAACATTCATATAAACATTCAAGAACATAAGCAGGCATAACATGCATATAAACATACCAGAACATAAGCATAACATTCATATAAAAGAAATGACATGAGCATTCAGAAATATATAAGCATAACACCCATAATAACATCATAATAATCTAGACATGAAATAAAGGTATATGCAAGATGCTCTTTGAAAACATATATATTATAGGTACTTAAACATAATCTCAACATATTGGGCCCGGCATTGTACGACAAACATCATCATCATAATGCGCATCCCTAATAGACCCGAGGTAGCTAATCCCGAACCCACTAGAGTACTAGGCCCGTACTATGTCCGTCGACCTAGGGGCAACATAACATAGAAGCCCATCCTAAGACCGTACTTATGACCGTCGGCCTAGGGCATCTGGGAGCCCATCCCGTACTAAGTTCGTACTACGACCGTCAATGCAGGGGCACGTAGGAGCCCATCCCTTGGACCTTGTTAGGGTTCGGTACAAGCCATGCAGAAAGTAAAATAGCATATCATGCTTCTTATCATAACATATCATATTTCTTTTCATAAACATATCATGTTCCTTATCATGGCATATCATGTTTCTTCTTCATAGCATATCATGTTCCTTTTTCATAACATATCATATTTTTTTCAAAACATATCATGTTCCTTCTTTATAACGTATCATGTTTCCTTCTTCATAACATATCATAGACTCATACAATTAACATGGCAATGAGCATTACATAATCATACAATCATACAATTAACCTTGACATAAAGTAGTGACATCAACCAATCATGCTATCATAAAATCTAACTAACATCATATTTGCATCTTTTTCTACATGTAACATGGCATGGAGGACTTAGTAGAGGGCATGTACATAGGCTGGCCGAAACCCTAAGGGAGGGTTCTTAGGAGTTTACATGCTAAATAACTTGTGCAAGGTCTACTTAAAATCATACCAAAAACACACCTATAGAGTATGGCATAAACATCATGTACAAGCATAACATGGTGTGATCTAAACTTCATGGGGTTCTAACAAAATTTTAAACCCTAAACAACTTGTACAAGATCTAACTAACCACATGTTAATTCCATCACATATAGGTCATGGCATGGAAGGCCCTTAGGAGTTTAAATGGGTCTTGGCCGAGAGCTTCAAGGAAACTTAAGATCAATTTCTTAAATCTAGCTTAGCTATCAAAATGTTACCTTCATCTACATTCAAAACATAGCATGACAACTTATAGATCATAGCATGATAGACCATTAGGTGCCTAAATGGGTCTTGGCCGAAAGTTTCAAGGAGCTTAAAGATCAACCACTCAAATTTAGGTTAGTTAACAACATGTTATCTTCATTTACATTCAAAACATAGCATGACAACTTATAGATCATAGCATGATAGACCATTAGGTGCCTAAATGGGTCTTGGCCGATATTTTGAAGGAGCTTAAAGATCAACCACTCAAATTTAGGTTAGCTAACAACATGTTATCTTCATTTACATTCAAAACATAGCATGACAACTTATAGATCATAGCATGGTAGACCATTAGGAACATAAATGGTTCTTGGCCGAAAGTTTCATGAAGCTTTTAAGATCAAACACTTAAATTTAGTTTAGTTATCAACATACTATCTTCATCTAAAATCAAAACATAGCATGACCACATATAGATCATAGCATAGAAAACCATTAGGGGTCAAAAGGGACTTGGCCGAGAGTTTCATGATGGTTGGAGATCAAACACTTAAATTTAGTTTATCTATCAACATACTATCTTCATCTACAATCAAAACATAGCTTGACCACATATGGAGCATAGCATAGAAAACCATTAGGGGTCAAAAGGGGACTTGGCCGAGAGTTTCATGAAGGTTGGAGATCAAACACTTAACCCAAGCCTATCTAGAAACCTATTATCATCATATTCATACAATGTATAGCATGGACCATCATGGAGAGCATAAGGAAGGTCTTGGCCGAATGTTTCATGTAAGGTTTTTCTTAATAACATCAATCGAAATAACTTGTATGCAGGTGAGGGGATACTTACATCCTTCGCTTTGTTTAATAGTTAGAAAACACCCTAAGTGATGCCAAGACTAAAGCCTTCTTCTTGCTTGGTTAGTTTTCGGAAAATAGAAGAGGGGAAGGAGTAGGGTTTCTGTGAGGAAGAAGAAGAGAAGGAGAGAATGACAACTTTGATTTCTCATGTCTCCTCATTCCCCTATTTATTCACAAGAAGGTGTCCCTTAGCCTCCCTTACCCTTATCTATCATTTCTCATACCCTTCTAATAGCACAACCTTGCTGGGCTTCTGGTTATTGGGTGCATCTTAAGGGTTAGCTATCTACTTGGGGTTTAGTGTTCAAATCCTAGGCCATGCATCCTTTTTGGCTCTATTTCTTTTATTTTTGAAAGAGTCGACATAAAAGCCCATTTGATCATGCAAAAATTCTCATAAAATTTCTAGAAATTTTATGGGCGTTACACCTTGGAAGGCTAGAGGGGGTGAATAGCCTCGTTTCATTTCTACAAAAATGGTTAGCAGAAGCAAAACAAATATAAATGAAAAGACAAAAGCAAGTGCTAACAAGATTATTTAATGTGCTTCGGAGATTATGCTCCTACTCCATAGCGATCCGTAAGGTGGATCAATGCTAGCAAGTCTTCACTAAGAGCTCCTTTTTATGATCAATCAAGGTGGAGAAGTCTTCTTTACAATGCACTCCTCTTCTTACAAATGATGGAGATGAGAATTAGAGAAGAGGAGGTTGCAACACACTAGAAAGCTTTTGAAGACGTGGAGAGCTTGAGAGTATAGTTAGGAATGAGAGCACTAGCCCTCTCAAGCACCCCAAGGTTTCTTTTTATAGAGAAGAGGTAGATTTTCTTGTTGGGCCTGCAGTAGTCGACTGATCGAGCCATCAGTTGACTGTTGTTGTAGCTGACCTCATCCAACGGCTTCTGATGAAGCCTGATCTGCGTCGTCACTGCCCAACGGGACTCCATTCATTCGACTGATCATACCATCACTCGATTGATTGAGTCATCAATCGACTGCTCCGCGCAATCAATCGACTCAAAACCTTTCTGTGCCTGTGTCTACTTATAACAGCTGACTGCTAGGGTATAGCAGTCGACTGATGGTAGACCAATCGATTGCCAATCCCTAGCAATCGACTGTTAGACCACAGACCTCAACTGTCTTTAGTTGACTAACTAATCAGTCGACTGGGTCAAAGCACTAGTCGACTGATACACTTCAAGTATGATTAAATCATACTTGAAATCAACTCACTAGACCTAGACTCAACCTTCTAGCTCTTCCTTCAGCCTTGTGCCTCCAGGATCCCTCTGAGTCCAAGACTCCTTTATCCTTGCACTTGCCTCCAAGAGCTTCCCTCAGTTTTGTCAAGTCTTGGGTTTATCTTTTTGCCAAAATCCACTTGGACTTTACGCCGCTAAGACAAAATGCTTGGACTTATGCTGTCAAGACTTTGTCTTTGGACTTCCTTTGCCAAGGGTCCGCTTGTACTTTACACAGCCAAGACTACATGCTTGGACTTACGCTGCTAAGACCTTCCCTTGGACTTCCCATGCCAAGATCATACTTGGACTTTCTTCTACCAAGTCTTCACACTTGGTTTTTCCTATCACTTAACACATTCCGGTTAGATCACACACATTGCCTAACTATAAATGATTATCCAAACATCAAAACACTTAAATTCTTGGGGCATTGTTGCACCAACAATCTCACCCTTTTTGATGTTTGGCAATCATTTAAGTTAGGTATTTGAAATGTACTCAGAAATAATCAGAAATAAACATCATATATCAATATGAATTCTAACTTAAATTCTCGTTCTCCCCCTTTGACACACATCAAAAAGAGAAGGACTTATGAAAAATAAATTCAAGAATGAATATAATTGATTAAGCCTTGAATTAAGATGTAAGATAGATATGGGGTTCCCCCTTAATCCAAGACATGGTTCATGATGTGTAAACAACATGTTGTGCAAAGCATTATGTGAAAATATGTCTTAATTTTGCACCAACAATATAGAATTTTGCGGATGAAAAAAATTGCACAATGAAACACCCCCTAAAATAATGCATCAAACAGTCCTACACCCCCTTACTTTTTGGGATAATCATACCATAGGGTTAGGAAACCTAAGATTGAACATAAGACAAATAAATAATACTGATTTATAGAAAAATCAGGGTGTCAATTGACTGAATACTGAAGCAGTCGACTACAAAGCCTGAAATGCCAATTTCGGGATTTTAGCCAAACTTCAGAAATGCACCAAAAATTCAAAAAAAATCAAAAAATCACAAAATTTTGTGGGCACATTTATGAAATTATTATTTATCAAGGAAAAATAATTTGAAAAATATATCTTTTTCATATTTTGAAATTGATACAAGTTTGAAAGGTAGCAAAAGCTTTAAGGTTTTTGCAAACTTTGTATCACTTTTGCCTATCAAGTGAAAACTCTTTTTCAAAATATGATAAACAGAGTTTAAAATATATTTTATTTGACATTTCCAATCATGTTCTTAGAGCTATATGCACATTAATTGTACGCAAGCCTTCCCAATAATTGATCCAATTAAGAATTAATGTCTCTAGATGACACCTTGGTTCATAGTAATTCATCATAAGAAGCATGATGAACCAAGTGCATCTTTTTAACATCTCACATGATGTTTAGGTGGCTAAATACAAAAATCATGGTTTCTTAGGTGTTTTGTGAGATGCTATAGAGGTATGATCCTAGGGTTTCTATAGGATCATGTAAAATTAAACCTCTATTCTACTAAGCACTTTCCAAGTTCTCTCTTAAGTGATGAAAATCTGCTTCGGGCAAAGAGCCTTGGTGAAAATGTCAGCTAGGGTGGACTTGGATTCTATGTAGTTGTGTTCAATGTCCCCCTTTGCCACATGATCTCTAATGAAGTGATGTTTCACTTCAATATGCTTTGTCCTAGAGTGATGTACCGGATTTTTGGTCAAATTAATGGTACTCACATTATTACAATAGACTTTAATGTTGAAGTATTGTAGCTCATAATCCTCTAAAGTGTGTCTCATCCAAAGTAATTGAGCTACACAATCACCCATGGCTACATACTCAGCCTCGGTGGTGGAAAAAGCAATACAAGGTTGCTTCCTACTACTCCAACTAACTAGGGAGGATCCAAGAAATTGACATACACCACTAGTACTTTTCTGATCCAATTTGCCACCGGCATAATCGGAATCGGTGTCCCTAATCAAGTCAAAAGACCTTGTCCTTGGGTACCAAAGTCATACATTTAGTGTGCCTTTGATATATCTTAAAATTCCCTTAACGCCCACTAAATGAGACTCTTTGGCACATGATTGGTATCTAAAACACATACCTACCGTCGGGTCTACTAGTGGTTAGGTAGAGTAGGCTACCAATCATACTCCTATAAAGTTTTAAATCAATTGATTTGCCTTCATTATCATTATCTATTTTGGTGTTAGTTGCCATTAGGTTTGATACTACCTTAGCATTATCCAAACCAAATTTCTTAATAATTTCTTTGGCATATTTGGTTCGGTATATGTAAATTCCTTCATTTGTTTGTTTAACTTGCAAACCTAAGAAGAAATTTAATTCTCCAACTAGACTCATTTCAAACTCATTCTCCATATTTTTTATAAAGTCTTGAAGGAGTTCATCATTTGTTGACCCAAAAATGATGTCATCAACATATATTTGGGCTACAAAGATATCCTTTGATTTTGAATTTATGAAGAGAGTTTGATCTACTTGGCCCCATCTAAAGTCCTTAGAGATTAATAAAGAAGATAATCGTTCATACCAAGCCCAGGGAGCTTGTTTTAACCCATATAAAGCTTTTCTAAGCTTGTATATGTGGTTTGGATAGTCTACACTCTCAAACATGGGAGGTTGTTCAACATACACTTCTTCCTTAATGAATCCATTTAGGAATGTCCATTTTACATCCATTTGATAAAGTTTAAATCCCATGTAAGAGGCATATCCTAATAGGATTTTAATTGACTCTAACCTAGCAACCGAGACATAAGTTTCATCAAAGTCAAGTCCTTCAACTTGATTAAAACCCCTTGCAACTAACCTAGCTTTGTTTCTTGTTATGTTTCCTTGATCATCTAGTTTGTTCCTAAAGACCCATCTTGTAGTAACAATGGTGTTATCATTGGGTCTAGGGACTGTAGGGATGTATACTGAAAAGTCTATCTTTTGTATGAACAATTTTATTTTGAAATAAGAATCACATGATCATTGTTTGCATATTTTTATGGTTATGCAATATTGTCTAATACTTTACATTGTAGATAACATGGTGTGTAGTGTCACACGAGAGATCATGTTATCGGCTCCTTGAAAAGTATAAGTAAAGGCTATCAACCGAGATGGCTTTGGACAAACCATCGGAATGGTTGTAGTGTGATTTGGTATTGGTTTGTCTTGACCATAGAATCACACTAGTGCACTTTGTGTGTATTGAGCAGGACTGACTTAGAGGTAATTCGATTTATTACTGACTACATAATTGAATCGGACCTCAGATATTATATTGTACATACTCTTAATCCCGATATAATAATGGGCACATATACTTAGTACTCATCTCTTTGATTTACCAATGGTCAAGATTTATAGATTAAATCGATAGGCTCGGTAAGATGGAAGATAATATTATTTATATGGTGTGTCATTGATTATAGGAGGAAACTGTGTCCTATATATTAGGATGATGATGTCCCCTTGAGGAGCTCATAAGGTTCATCATGTAAACCCTGCAGGTGGACTTGGTCCGGCATGATGAAAAGGTTGAGTGGTACTACTCATGGAGTTAGATGTTGATTAATTAATTGTCAGTAAATTAATTAATCGATGGACATTCGAGATCTTAAACACGGGGAGAAAATGTACAAATAATATATGGAGCCCATATTATCATATGGGGGTTGGTGAGGTAGATCAATGATGATCCTTTAGTGGATTGGATCATCATTAGTGGATCGAACTTTATGTGGGCTTGATCCATGGGTGGTCAAGATCCAACTCCTCCTCATGGTCCCTAATGTAGCCTATTAACACCTCATGAAGCTTAGATCCAATAAATAGAAACAAAACTCTAAGATCCATAGGTAGAGATTAAATCTCTAAGATCTGAAGGTTGAGATTAAATCTCTAGATCCGACGGTTGAGATTAAATCCCTAAAACCAATGGAGGAGATTAATTCATGACTTATCCCTAACTCTATAAAAGGAGGGAAAGGGAGTTGGCGTGAACATCATCAAAAGAGCTAGGGTTTGGGCGGAAAGAGAAGGAATCCTAGTTGAGATAGGATTAGGGTTAGGGTTTGAAGGCTTGGGCGGCACCAAATAAGGAAGGTTCTTCTTCCTTCTTCTTGCTTCATTGGACGGCATCCAACAGCTCTTCCAGCCCTTTTCCAACCTTGGTCGGCGGCCAAATCTTCTCTTCTCCCTCTCTTTAGGTGGTGGAAACAAGATATAGGGCTTCCCTTGGTGTCTTGGTTGTTTTCTATCATCTTCTCCTCCTTCTAGTTGGCCGGCGGCAAGGAGTTTGTGTGCTCCTTGTTGGTTGGTTTTAGGGAGGAGAAAAACCTCGTTTCTATTCTTCCTCTTGCTTTGGAAGAGCAACGAAGGAAGATTTGTGATCTAGGAGGTTCAACTTACGGTAGATCGTCGCCCACATGATGTCCGAAAGGAGGAAGGTCATACATTAGAAGATCGAGAGGTATATCGATTCTCTAATCTTTATATGTTACATGTTTGTATTTGTTTTTCAATTATGAGCATGATATAAATCTGTATATGGCTAAATAATACTTGGATCCCGAGCATAAACATAAAAACCGCCTATCCGGACATCGTCTATTCCGCGGCTACTCGTAGAATAGAGGATGGTCGCTTGAACAACTAGTTTGTTCAAGTGACCTCTCTAAACAAATAGCACGACGATGACTTGGTGGTTTGGGCAATCTCTTTTGTCTAGGATTAAATTTTTTTTAATCCAGGGACATCGAAGGGGTCGCCATGGACAAGCTACCGAGGTGATGTGGGAAGCGATGTTTCCCCTCATGGATCAACGATAAGCAAAACCCTTCAATTGGTATCAGAGCCAAGGTTTTCGGTTTTGTGTGTTTAGGATTCGGTTAATTTTTATGCACTTTTTCATATATTATATGTGTTGGGTAATAGTAGGATATGCCTAGTTTAACTCTTTGGTTGCAGGCATAAGATCCGACTATTATGGTCATATGTGTGTAAGTGATTGTATGTGTATAAATGTTTATTTTGTTGAATCCTCGGGGTTGACGAGGCTAGTATTATTTTTTGTAAATTAAATGCGCCATTGTTTAGCCACTCTTTATTTTATTTTACTTTCGATCTAGATTTCATGTACACTCTCTCATGGAATATAGGATCGATGGATGTAAATTAAAATAGGTTTTAGTCTTGGCTCGGATCTCCGGATGGCTCGTACATGGCGTAGGAGGAGCGGACAAGATGGCGATGCGACGGGAGATATATTGTCGACAAAAAGCCATAATAGTTGAAAAATAATTTATTTTTCATATTTATCGCTTATTGTTTGATATGCATGTCGTAGGCTAGAAAATTCCTCAATTTCAAATTACTAAGTGGGAGAGGGAATTTTTAAAATTCCCACGGCCTCCATTACGATTTGACATGTGATGCAAGCAAACTTGTGCGTCGACTCTGAGTGCCTTCCTCCCCATCGGATGAGTTTGTTTGTGGATCACAGGGTCGGATATGGTTATAGGCAATTATTAAGGAGCATGTGTACTTCCCCATCGGAAGGCACATAACCTGAGATAATTACCTTGGTACCGAGTAATGGTGAACACTTAGATACAAATATAAGTATCCTCCCCATCGGAGTCACTGCTTTTATTTGTAGGGCCAAAGAGAAACCAACTATTAATTTTATTTGTCAAAAATTTAGGTTGACAAGATAGTAAAATTAATGGGTAAAACCTCCTATTACAAATGTAGAATCCGTATACATCCACACGATCGTGGCATACGATATTCACGGTGTTTAGAGGTGTTGGTTGATTTTAAAATTTTATTGTTTGAGGAATCAATAATTTTTTGATATCTAAAGTAATTATCTATGTGATTGTTAGGATTTTCAAAATGACTTTCAGTCCACTTGCTATGATACTAAAGGAAAATAAACTTACTGTACATAATTATGATGATTGGAAAAGAATCTAGATATTGTCTTATCTACTAAGAAGTACAAGTATGCACTCTTCGAAGAGTGTCCTCAAGCCATGGTTTCTCAAAAAGGTTTCTACTTCTAAGCCGAAAGGCAAGAAGAAGGAGAAACAAGGTGGAGCAAAGGTGGTGGGAGGATCTTAGGGAGGAGTGAAAAAGCCGAATGGCAAGTACTTCACTTGTAAGCAGGATGGACATTGGAAGAAGGACTGTCCCAATCCGAAGTAGAACAAAGGTATATCCTTTGGTCTAGTCGTTGAAACGTGATTAGCGGTGTTATCTACCGGCACCTGGTGTATAGATACGGGACCCACTAATCATGTCTGTAATACTTTACAGGGGTTCCAGGAAACCCGATGACTAGCTAAAGGGGAGATTACCATTTACTTGGGCAATGCCATGAAGGTGGCGGCTATTGCAGTGGGTGAAGTTTTATTTATCGCTTGAGAAAATTAAAACTTACGTTCTGGAAAATTCCCTTTATGTACCTTTACTTAGAAAGAACTTAGTTTCAATTTCTAAATTATTTATGGATGGATATTCTATTGCTTTTAATGACAGAGCTGTTATAAAAAGGAATAGGGAAAATATCTGTTCAGGTACATTGATAGGAAATTTGTATACACTTGAACCAAAACCTCCCACGATGCAAATTTAAGTTTATAACTCATCTTCTAATTCCAATAAGAGAAAAGAACCTTCGAAGATGAACCAAACATATCTTTGGCATCTTAGGCTTAGTCATATTAACCTAAGCAGAATTCAAAGGTTGATAGCTGATGGAGCTCTGGGTTCATTAGTGGTGGAAGATTTCCCAACCTGTGAATCTTGCTTGGAGGATAAAATGACCAAGAGGCCTTTTAAGGCCAAGGGGTATAGAGCCAAAGATGTGTTAGAATTGGTTCATTCTGATTCGTATGGTCCTATGTCTATCCAAGCAAGAGGAAGTTTTGAATATTTCATCTTTTTCATAGATGATTATTCAAGATATGGATGACACTACGATCTGATCGTGGTGGTGAGTACCTCTTTGGAGAGTTTAGGAACTACTTATTAGAGGATGTGAATCAATCCCAATTGACTGCACCTGGCACACCCTAGTAGAATGGTGTAGCAGAGCGAAGGAATAAGACTCTTATGGAGATAGTAAGATCGATGATGAGTTATTCTGAGTTGCCAGATTCGTTCTAGGGATATGCTCTAGACACGGTGGTGTACATTCTGAACTTGGTTCCATCTAAATTAGTGCCTTTTACTCCCACAGAATTGTGGAATGGGCGAAAGCCTAGCCTAAGACATATTCGGATATGGGGGAGTACAACACATATGTTGAACGTAGATGTTGGTAAGTTGGAACCTCGTACAGAAGTACACATGTTCGTTGGCTATCCCAGGGGAACGAAGGGTGGATTGTTTTATAGTCCTAGAGATCAAAGGGTGATCGTTAGCACGAACGCCAGATTTCTAGACGAAGACTATGTGATGAGCCACAAGCCCAAGAGTAAAATTGTTCTAGAGGAGTTAAAAGGGGAAGTCACTTCTTTAGTACCACCGGTACAAGAGGATATACCACATGTCACTACACCGCATGTCACAGAGGATACACAAGTGATACCTCATCATAGTGGGAGGGTTTTGAGACAGGCTGATAGATTCATGTTCTTGGGAGAATCTTCTGATTTGGTCTCTGGCGAACATGAACCTGATCTTTGGACATATGACGAGGCAATCCAAGATAAAGATGCAGTATCTTGGCAAAGTGCAATGAATGCTGAGATTGTATCTATGGATTCAAATTAGGTCTGGTAGCTAGTAGAACCACCCGATGGTGTAAAAACCATTGGATGCAAGTGGATCTACAAGAGAAAGAGAGGAATAGATGGGAAGGTTGAGACCATCAAAGCGAGGCTTGTTGCGAACGGGTATACTCAGAAAGAGGGTATCGATTATGAGGAGACCTTTTCGCCGATAGTCATGCTTAAGTCTATCCGGATTCTCTTATGCATAGCAGCTCATATGGATTATGAGGTGTGGAAGATGGATGTCAAGACAACTTTCCTTAATGGAAGTCTTGAGGAAAACATCTATATGAAGCAACCAGAGGGATTCATTGCTAAGGGCAAAGACCATCTTGTGTGTAAGTTTAATCGATCCATTTATGGATTGAGGAAAGCTTCGAGGTCTTAGAACATCCGCTTTGATGAGGTAATCCAGCCTTATGGATTTATTCATAGTCCGGATGAGTCTTGTGTATACAAGAGATGTGACGGAAACGTAGTGGTATTTATTGTACTATACGTAGATGACATTTTGTCGATTGGCAACAATATCAAGGTGTTATCAGACGTAAGGGTATGGTTGTCCAAACAGTTTGATATGAAGGACTTGGGAGATGTGGGACACATCCTTGGGATCAAGGTTATAAGGGATCGCAAGAAAAGGATTTTGTGCTTATCCCAAGCTTCGTACATAGACACGATTATGGAGCGTTTTATCATGCAAAACTCCATGAAGGGTTTTCTACCTTTCAGGTATGGAGTTCCTTTGTCTAAGGAGATGTGTCCTAGATCATCTGAGGAGATAAAGGAGATGAAGGCGGTTCCTTATTCTTCGACAGTAGGGAGCCTCATGTATGCGATACTCTGTACGAGACCAGATATTTGCTTTGCCATGGGCATGGTCAGTAGATATCAGAGTAATCCAGGACAGGGACATTGGACTGTGGTAAAGCATATATTGAAGTACCTGAGAAGGACTAGGGATTATATTCTGGTTTACCGGGCAGACCAATTACTCTCTGTGGGTTACACGAATTCCGACTTCAAATCTGATAGGGATAACAGTAAGTCTACCTCAGGTTTTGTGTTTACTTTGGGAGGTGGAGCCATTGTATGGAGGAGTGTCAAGCAGAAGTGCGTGGCGGACTCCACCATGGAAGCTGAGTATGTGGCGGCCTCTGAGGCGGACAAAGAAGTTGTATGGCTCAGGAACTTCTTGATGGACTTGGATGTGATTACTGGTTTGCCCAGAACTATCACAATTTATTGTGATAATAGTGGTGCAGTTGCAAACTCGAAGGAACCACGAGACCATAAGGCTAGTAAACACATAGAGCACAAATACCACCTGATATGAGAGATCATAAAGAGAGGAGAAGTTGTTGTGGCCAAGATTGCATCGGAGGATAACCTGGCAGATCCTTTCACTAAGGCCCTTCTGGCGAGTGCTTTTGATAGGCATGTGGAGGGAATGAGGATCAGATGTATGGTAGTTTAAGGACAACATAGTCTTTTAGTATAAGTGGGAAATTGTAGGGATGTATACTGAAAAGTCTATCTTTTGTATGAACATCTTTATTTTGAAATAAGAATCACATGATCATTGTTTGTATATTTTTATGGTTATGCAATATTGTCTAATACTTTACATTGTAGATAACATGGTGTGTGGTATCACACGGGAGATCATGTTATCGACTCCTTGAAAAGTATAAGTAAAGGCTCACAACCGAGATGACTTTGGACAAACCATCGGAATGGTTGTAGTGTGATTTGGTATTGGTTTTTCTTGACCATAGAATCACACTAGTGCACTTTGTGTGTATTGAGTAGGACCGATTTAGAGATGATTTGATTTATTGCTGACTACATAATCGAATCAGACCTCAGATATTATATTGTACATACTCTTAATCCCGATATAATAACGGGCACATATACTTAGTACTCATCTCTTTGATTTACCAATGGGCGATATTTATAGATTAAATTGATAGGTTCGGTAAGTTGGAAGATGATATTATTTATATGGTTTGCCATTGATTATAGAAGGAAACCGTGTCCTATATATTAGGATGATGATGTCCCCTTGAGGAGCTCATAAGGTTCATCATGTAAACCCTGCAGGTGGACTTGATCCGGCATGATGAAAAGGTTGAGTGGTACTACTCATGGAGTTAGATGTTGATTAATTAATGGTCAGTAAATTAATTAATCGACGAACATTCGAGATCTTAAACACAGGGAGAAAATGTACAAATAATATATGGACCCCATATTATCATATGGGGGTTAGTGAGGTAGATCAATGATGATCCTTTAGTGGACTGGATCATCATTAGTCGATCGGACTTTATGTGGGCTTGATCCATGGGTGGCCAAGATCCAACTCCTCCTCATGGTCCCTAATGTAGCCTATTAACACCTCATGAAGCTTAGATCCAATGGATAGAAACAAAACTCTAAGATCCATAGGTAGAGATTAAATCTCTAAGATCTAAAGGTTGAGATTAAATCTCTAGATCCGACGGTTGAGATTAAATCCCTAAAACCAATGGAGGAGATTAATTCATGACTTATCCCTAACTCTATAAAAGGAGGGCAAGGGAGTTGGTGTGAACATCATCAAAAGATCTAGGGTTTGGGTGGCAAGAGAAGGAATCCTAATTGAGATAGAATTAGGGTTAGGGTTTGGAGGCTTGGGCGGCACCAAATAAGGAAGGTTCTTCTTCCTTCTTCTTGATTCATTTGTCAGCGTCCAGCAGCTCTTCCAGCCCTTTTCCAACCTTGGCCGGTGGCCAAAGCTTCTCTTCTCCCTCTCCTTAGGTGGTGGAAACAAGATATAGTGCTTCCCTTGGTGTCTTGGTTGTTTTCCATCATCTTCTCCTCCTTCTAGTTGGCCGGTGGCAAGGAGTTTGTGTGCTCCTTGTTGGTTGGTTTTAGGGACGAGAAAAACCTCGTTTCTATTCTTCCTTTTGCTTTGGAAGATCAAGTAAGAAAGATTTGCGATCTAGGAGCTTCGACTTTTGGTAGATCATCGCCCACATGACGTCCAAAAGGAGGAAGGTCATACATTAGAAGATCAAGAGGTATATCTATTCTCTTTTCTCTTTTTTTTCTTTCTTGTTTTTGGTTTTCAATTATAAGCATGTTATAAATATGTAAATGGATAAATAATACTTGGATCCCGAGCATAAACATGAAAACCGGCGATCATGACATCGTCTATTCCGCGGCTACTCGTAGAATAGAGGATGGTCGCTTGAACAACTAGTTTATTCAAGTGACCTCTCTAAACGAATAGCACGACGATGACATGGTGGTTTGGGCAATCCCTTTTGTATAGGATTAAATTTTTTTTAATCCGGGGACATCGAAGGGATCGCCATGGACAAGCTACCGAGGTGAAGTGGGAAGCGAAGTTTCCCCTCATGGATCAATGATAAGCAAAACCCTTCAGGGACTAGCTGTCATACTTTACTCCTCTCAAATTGAGCCAATTCTTCTTGCATTTCTGGAATCCAATCCAGATCAAGTAATGGATAATTGATTGATTTGGGCTCAAATTGTGAGATGAGAGCTATTTGACTAGTGGGGGTTCTATGAAAGACCTAGTTCTAACACCTTGAGAGAGTTCTCCTACAACTTGGTATAGAGGATGATTTTGATGAATTCATAATGTTCTAGGAGGTGTTTCAAGTTGATTTAGATCATTGTTATCCTCCTTTCTCCTCTAATTATCGGAATCTTGTCTTCCTCCCCCTTGATCTAATCCTCCCTCTTGATCATTACCCCCTAAGGTCAAGTTTTGAAATTTTTTGGTAATATCTTGGTTTTCTTCATTGATATCATTATCAATGGGTGATTTCCTAGGGTAAGGATTATAAGTTTCATCAAATTGAACATTTGAGGATTCCTCAACCTTTTGAGTTATTTTGTTATAGATTCTATATCCTCTACTAGTGGATGAGTATCCAACTAGGATTCCCTCATCCACTTTGGACTCAAATTTTCCTAAATTGTCTTTGGTGTTTAAGATGTAAACTATGCATCCAAAGACTTTGAAGTAATGAATTGTAGGATGTGTCATTCCATAATTCAAAGGGTGTTTTTTCTAAAAACCTATGGATTAAGACCCTATTTTGGATATACCAAACGATATTTACCGCTTCCGCCGACAAGTAGCTAGGAAGTGAATATGCATTAAGCATAGTCCTAACCGCCTCTTGTAGGACACGATTTCTCCTTTCCACCACACCACTTTGTTGGGGTGTTCTAGGACAAGAGAATTTATTCTTGTACCCTTATTCTAAGTAGAATTTTAAGAAATTAGAATTCTCAAATTCTCCACCATGATCACTAAGGATCCGATTGATTTTGAGATTTCTTTTATTCTCTACTCTTTTGCTAAAACCAATGATTATTCCTAGGGTATCATCCTTATGTTTCATAAAATAGACCCATGTATATCTAGAAAAATCATCTACTATAACTAAGCAATATTTGCTACCATTCAAAGAAGGAATGCTATGACAATCAAATAAATCTAAGTGTAAGAGCTCTAACGGTAAAGAAGTATTAATTAAAGTTTTACCCTTGTATGATGACTTTGATTGTTTTCCTTCTTGGAATGCATCACACATCTTATCCTTGATGTACTTCACTTTTGGCAACCCTTTGACTAAATCCATCTTGGCTATCTTGGTAATATTCTTCATGTTAGTGTGCCCAAGGTTTCTATGCCATAACTAACTTTCTTCTTCTTTTGCCATAAGACACTTAGGGGAAATGTTAGAAGCATAGGATAAATCGACATAGTAAATATTTGATTTCCTATATCCTACTAACATGCAATTATTCAATTTCTTGTGTCTTATAAAGCATTTAGTAGAATTAAATTCAACATTAAAATCGGTATCACATAGTTGGCTAACACTAAGCAAGTTGAATTTCATATTTTTTACTAAGAAGACTTTATGAATAGCAGGTTTTATGGATACCTCAATTGTACCTTTACCTAGAATTTTGAGTTTACCACTATTCCCAAATGACACGGTTCCCTTACTAAGGTGGTTGATTGTGGAAAATTTGTTCACATCTCCGGTCATATGTCTTGAGCAACCACTATCCACAATCCACATGCTTGGTCCTTCTACCTAAACAACATGAAAAACACAAGCCTTAGGCACCAAAATTTTTGGACAGATAGCATCAACTACAAAACTCTTGGGAACCCATGCCTTTATAACCTTGCTCCTAAGTGCTGATTTTCTACTAATGAGGGAGGTAAAGGCTACTTCCTTATCCTTAGGTCTATATCCTATTCCAGCCTTATTGTAAATAGCCCTTTAGTCGCTAAGTATCATGTCTAGGTATTTAGAAAAATTTGTGATTTTTTCTAAACATGCTCTTAATTCACTTATTTCTTTTTTAAGTTCATCATTTTCATCCTTAAGTGACCATGCATCATTACATGAATGGTCTACATTCCTAATTGTAGGAACGTTGGTGAGCGCTAGAGGGGGGGGGTGAATTGCGCATTTTCGTTTGACGATGAAAATCGATCGTACTTGCTACAATTTTTGTTAGTGTAGCGGAAACAAAGATAATATAGAAATAACAAAAATACAAGCACACAAACACACCAATTCACAAGGATGTAACGTGGTTCGGAACCTTAGGGTTCCTACTCCACGGATTGGGCTCGAATGAGCCCTACCGATGCCAAACCCCACTAATGATCAAAATACTCCTTCTCGACAATAAATCGGAGGCGGAGAAACCTCGTACACTAGATAATAAACATATAGAAGCAAATATGAATGAAATATAGAAAAACACATAGAGAAAACTTTACAAATGCACTTTTGGATGTTTGCTTGTTTGGTTGCTTGAGATGAACTTGGAGACCCTGAATTGCACTAGCAAATAGCCCCAAATCGCTCTATAAAACACTGCCAAAATTCTACCTTCGTGCTCCTTTTAAACTTGCAACTCGGGCTGATTTTTACCTAGCAATCGACTACTTGAGACCATCAGTCGACTGCTCCTGTAGCTGTTGTGAGACAACGACTTAATCCATGTCGGACATGTTCCAACATATAGACCATCAATCGACTAATCATACCCATCAGTCGACAAATCATGCCTCCACTCCACTGTCAAACCCTAACAGTCAACTCTGGAACCTTCTATGTCTGTGACATCGACCATCCGTGGACAACTAGTTATAGCAGTCGACTTATCAGGCCATCAGTCGATTGCCCAATGCTGGCAGTCGACTACCAAGGCCATATGCCGCAGTCGAATGACAGTCGACTCCCATCAGTCGATTGGTCATAGTTCCAGTCGACTGATACAAGTCAACTCGGCTGCTATGTGTCAAAACACTTAACCAGTTGACTGGTCCATAACCTCAGTCGACTGATAAATCTCAAACATGAGGTTCAACCCCAAGTATGCTCCCCTCATACTAGCTAGACCACCCTTAGCCTAGACCTAAGCCTTTTAGCCACCCCCGTCAGCCTCACGCCTATCAGATCCCTCCAAGCCATCCATGACTTGTTCATCCATACACTAGCCTTCATGTGCTTCCATTGGCTATTGTCAAGCTAAGCTGGTCTACTCCGCCAAGGCACATTGGACTTACGCTGCCAAGACTACCGCTTGGACTTTACACCACCAACCATTGGACTTATGCTGCCAAGACTCTACCCTTGGACTTTACGCCGCCAATATCAACCCTTGGACTTCCCTTATCAACCCATGTTAGACTTTCTATTTGTCAAGACTCATGCTTGGACTTTCCCTTGCCAAGACCCATGCTTGGACTTTCCATGTCAACCCATGTTGGACTTTCTAATTGCCAAGACTCAAGCTTGGACTTTCCCTTGCCAAGACCCATGCTTGGACTTTCCATGCCAAGCACCCTTGACTTGGACTTTCCATTGTCAAGACCCATGCTTGGACTTTCCATGCCAAGCACCAATGACTTGGACTTTCCCATGACAATCACATTGTCAAACATTTTGTCGAACATCAAAAAACCGCTCGAGTCAAACTCGTATCTGGTCAATCGTGACCTTGGACAATTGCACCAACAATCTTCCCCTTTTTGATGTTTGACAAAAACCACAAACACCTTTGAGTTAGGCCACCAAACTCAAATCTCCTTAGTAATTCTACCGAATTGGTAATCTCAAATTCTCAAATTAATTCTCTCCCTTTTTGACATATATCAAAAAGGTTTGCCCCAAGGAGGTCAATGTCTCATATTCCAATGAGATCTTACAATCTCTCCCTTGGTCCAAAAACATCTAGGCTGCTTTTACTCTTCTTAGTGATAAGTCTCATATCACTCAAGAGAGGCAATCCTACAAACTCTCCAACTCTCCAAATTCTCTCCCTTATGCGGAAGAACACATCCATCATCCCATGATGGATAACCTCCACTTAAAGGCTTGCTCCCCCTTGACCATTGCACCCACAATGTCCTTGGAGAGTTCCTAAGCCAATAGGAACACTAGCCAATTAAAATTAAGAGCAAAGATTCAACATTGAACTTTCACCTCTCTTAAAATTTTACACAAACCCAAACAACTCTTCTAATCCATATACAAAGGATTTTTATCCTTTCCAATGCTTTCCAAAGCATATCCTATTGTTAGGAATAGTTAGGGTAGCCAAACATAGCTGAAACATGTGCTAAACATCCTTGTTTACCCAAAATAAGCTCTAGTAGTCGACTCTTACAGTCACTAGTCGACTACCCTTGACTCAAGTTGACTGCCATAAGCGGTAGTGGACTTATTTCTGCAATTGCAAAATTTCAGAATTCGGAAATGGATTTTCCAAATACATAAGTAATTATACGTAGTTTGAAAAATAGTGAAACTTCAAACGTATAATACTTATGTCAAACATTATGGGTAAAAAATATTTGAAAAATAAAATACCTATAAAATAATGAGATTGACGCAAAGTTCAAAACTATTGAAAAGTTTAATGTTTTGGCCCTACTTTATGTCAACCATCTCAATGGTGATTCCTATCAAAAGATAGACTTCACCAAGGTTTTCTAAAATGATTTAAAAATGTTTTTGAAAACCTATATTGGATCATGATCAATGGGATCAATGCACATGAAATGCACATTAGCATTCCCCATGATCCACCCATGGTATATGGTGAGTTTGAGTTCATCTAGAGGCAAAAACTATGAACCTTGAAGTTAACTCATTTCCTAGAATGTAACATATGTCTAGGGTGTTTGAAAACACACACATGTTGATTTGATGTGAGATGTGGGTTTTGGTTCATCCTAATCTAGGGCCTCATGCATTTTCTAAGGCAACACTACTTGATTCTTTTATACATGGGACTTTAAGTCATGCCAATTATCCTTAAATCAATTTTACTTAATGCATGGAATGATCATGGCATAAATGACAACATAAATGAAATATGTGCCAATAATCATGATGTCATGGCATTTGATTAAATCTAAATACACATGACAAAAAACTAAATCCTAGAAATTAATCATGACATTTTAATCATGACATTTTATATGATTCAAATGAATATGGTGTCATGACATGGTATATGGCAACTAAAGCATGGAAAATAAAAGGTATAGGTATAACAATACTTAAATTTTAATATTGATTGTCATTTGTTATTATTAAGTCTATTTTGCCATATTACTACTAATCCCCCAAGTATGCCAAAAACCCAAAATGACACACTATGACCTCTACATCTAATTTGTGCCAATTTGATCACTCTTTTTATGGTTCTTAAAAGATATTGGCATATCCTAAAATCCTTTAGGATATAAATTCAAATCACATTTCCAAGGTACCCATAACCTTGAAACTGACCTAAAGTGCCACCTTTACCATGGTTTGGTTAACTACCCATCCATTTAAAGTTGGCACACCCTAACCCATTTAGCGTGAATTGATCAAACTCCTAGGAACCCAATACCTATTGGAGCTCCTTGGGTTTTCTAGGTATTCCTTAGGGATAACTTCCCTAGATACCCTACTAGGCTTGGTAGCCTTGGTCATTGTAGTCTTGCCTAGGTAAACTTTAGGGGTAACTTCCCTTGTAACCTTCTTAGAGGCCTCCCTATGTTTCTTTGTAATCTTAGCCACTAGGCACACTCAATGGTTAGCCTAAGGGATTGCATCCCTAGTTACCATGGCCTTCCTAGACCTAGATTTAGTTCCATAATCAAATGGAATATTGTGGTAGGTCTCCTTGGGCTTAGGTTTGTGACCCAAATCTTTCTTGCCTTTAGATGAACCTTGTCTCCAAGGACCTAGATTTTGATTTTGCATCTTTATAAGGGTCTTCTCTAATTTCTCAAGCCTTGACCTCAAGCCTTGGTTCTCTAGTTCCAATCTTCCAAATTTTGATTTTTCATTTATCCTTTGGGAAGGATTCCTCCTTGGCATATGCCTACCCTTCGTAGGGTTAATGCCAAGGTGATCTTCTACCATCCTAAGAGACTCCCAAGGTAGGATTGTTTTAGGGACATTAGTCCCAAATTTCTCCTTGGTTGAAATAGGTCAAGAGTCATTATTTCTAAACTTGTCCTTAGACCTAAAATCAATATGTTTTGCCCCTAAGCAATAAAGCCTGTTTTTAGCATACTCTTTATGATAAATTGCAAGTTAATTAAAGCATGCTTTTGATTCATACATAAAGAATGAGCATTATGAAAATATA
The DNA here is from genome assembly GCA_025175895.1 of Wurfbainia villosa. Taxonomy (NCBI): domain Eukaryota; kingdom Viridiplantae; phylum Streptophyta; class Magnoliopsida; order Zingiberales; family Zingiberaceae; genus Wurfbainia; species Wurfbainia villosa. The sequence continues at coordinate 27,485,078 of CM045994.1, forward strand.
TCTTAGGGTTTGCTTTAGAAGCTCCTCCTATATTTGATGCTCCTTCACTCTTGCTAGGCTTCCCCCTAGGGCATTGGCTTCTATAGTACCCCTTCTTATGGCATTTGAAGCAAATGACATGATCCTTGCTCTTCTTAGTGAGGACACTGGCATCCTTGACCTTTGGTGTCGGTTGAGCCTTCTTGATCTTCTTAGGGCACTTGCTCTTATAGTGTCCGGGTTCCCTACACTCAAAACATATTATATATTTTTTATTTTAAACTAATGTGCTTGATTTACCTTTCGTGGTAGGGGAATCGTGAACTTTCCTTGGCTCTTAATTCACTTATTATCTTTGTGAATTTTTCTAAACATGCTCTTAATTCACTTATTTCTTTTTTAAGTTCATCATTTTCATCCTTAAGTGAGCATGCATCATTACATGAAAGTTCTACATTCCTAATTGTAGGAACGTTGGTGAGCGCTAGAGGGGGGGGTGAATAGCGCATTTTCGTTTGACGATGAAAATCGATCGTGCTTGCTACAATTTTTGTTAGTGTAGAATAAAAAAAGATAATATAGAAATAACAAAAATACAAGCACACAAACACACCAATTCACAAGGATGTAACGTGGGTCGGAACCTTAGGGTTCCTACTCCATGGATTGGGCTCGAATGAGCCCTAGCGATGCCAAACACCACTAATGATCAAAATAATCCTTCTCGACAATAAGTCGGAGGCGAAGAAACCTCGTACACTAGATAAGAAACATATAGAAGCAAATATGAATGAAATAGACAAAAACACGTAGAGAAAACTTTACAAATGCACTTTTGGATGCTTGCTTGTTTGGTTGCTTGAGATGCACTTGGAGACCCAGAATTGCACTAGCAAATAGCCCCAAATCTCTCTATAAAACACTGCCAAAATTCTACCTTCGTGCTCCTTTTAAACTTGCAACTCGGGCTGATTTTTACCTTGCAGGCGACTACTTGAGACCATCAGTTGACTGCTCCTGTAGCTGTTGTGAGACGACGACTTAATCCATGTCGGACAAGTTCCAATAGATACACCATCAATCGACTGATCATACCCATCAGTCGACTGATCATGCCTCCACTCGACTGTCAAACCCTAACAGTCAACTCTGGAATCTTCTGTGTCTGTGACATCGACCATCTATGGACAACTAGTAATAGCAGTCGACTTATCAGGCCATCAGTCGATTGCCCAATGCTGGCAGTCGACTACCAAGGCCATATGCCGCGGTCGAATGGCAGTTGACTCCCATCAGTCGATTGGTCATAGTTCCAGTCGACTGATACAAGTCAACTCGGCTGCTAAGTGGCAAAACACTTAACCAGTTGACTGGTCCATAACCCCAGTCGACTGACAAATCTCAAACATGAGATTCAACCCCAAGTATGATCCCGTCATACTAGCTAGACCACCCTTAGCCTAGACCTAAGCCTTCTTGCCACCTGCGTCAGCCTCATGCCTATCAGATCCCTCCAAGCCAACCATGACTTGTTCATCCATACGCTAGCCTTCAGGTGCTTCCATTGGCTATTGTCAAGCTAAGCTGGTCTACACTGCCAAGGCACATTGGACTTACGCTGCCAAGACTACCGTTTGGACTTTACGTCACCAACCATTGGACATATGCTGTAAAGACTCCACCCTTAGACTTTACGCCGCTAATATAAACCCTTGGACTTCCCTTGCCAACCCATGTTAGACTTTCTATTTGTCAAGACTCATGCTTAGACTTTCCCTTGCCAAGACCCATGCTTGGACTTTCCATGTCAACCCATGTTGGACTTTCTAATTGCCAAGACTCAAGCTTGGACTTTCCCTTGCCAAGACCCATGCTTGGACTTTCCATGCCAAGCACCCTTGACTTGGACTTTCCATTGTCAAGACCCATGCTTGGACTTTCCATGACAAGCACTATTGACTTGGACTTTCCCATGACAATCACATTGTCATACATTTTGTCGAACATCAAAATACCGCTCGAGTCAAACTTGTGTCTGGTCAATCGTGACCTTGGAAAATTTCACCAACAATCTCCGCCTTTTTGATGTTTGACAAAAACCACAAACACCTTTGAGTTAGGCCACCAAACTCAAATCTCCTTAGTAATTCTACCAAATTGGTAATCTCAAATTCTCAAATTAATTCTCCCCCTTTTTGACATATATTAAAAAGGTTTGCCCCAAGGAGGTCAATGTCTCATATTCCAATGAGATCTTACAATCTCTCCCTTGGTCCAAAAACATCTAGGATGCCTTTACTCTTCTTAGTGATAAGTCTCATATCACTCAAGAGAGGCAATCCTACAAACTCTCCAAATCTCCAAATTCTCTCGCTTATGCGGAAGAACACATCCATCATCCCATGATGGATAACCTCCATTTAAAGGCTTGCTCCCCCTTGACCATTGCACCCACAATGTTCTTGGAGAGTTCCTAAGCCAATAGGAACACTAGCCAATCAAAATTAAGAGCAAAGATTCAACATTGAACTTTCACCTCTCTTAAAATTTTACACAAACCCAAACAACTCTTCTAATTCATATCCAATGGATTTTCATCCTTTTCAATGCTTTCCAAACCATATCCTATGGTTAGGAGTAGTTATGGTAGCCTAACATAGCTGAAACATGGGCTAAACATCCTTGTTTACCCAAAATCATCTCTAGTAGTCGACTCTTACAGTCACTAGTCGACTACCCTTGACTCCAGTCGACTGCCATAAGCGGTAGTGGACTGATTTCTACAATTGCAAAAATTCAATATTCGAAAATAGATTTTCCAAATACATAAGTAATTATATGTAGTTTGAAAAATAGTGAAACTTCAAACGTATAATACTTATGTCAAACATTATGGGTAAAAAATATTTGAAAAATAAAATACCCATAAAATAATGAGATTGACGCAAATTTCAAAACTATTGAAAAGTTCAATGTTTTGGCCCTACTTTATGTCAACTATCTCAATGGTGATTCCTATCAAAAGATAGACTTCACCAAGGTTTTCTAAAATGATTTTAAAATGTTTTTGAAAACCTATATTGGATCATGATCAATGGGATCAATGCACATTAGCTTTCCCCATGATCTACCCATGGTATATGGTGAGTTTGAGTTCATCTAGATGCAAACACTATGCACCTTGAACTTAACACTTTTCCTAGCATTTAACATATGTCTAGGGTGTTTGAAAACACACACATGTTGATTTGATGTGAGATGTGGGTTTTGGTTCATCCTAATCTAGGGCCTCATGCATTTTATAAGGCAACACTACTTGATTCTTTTATACATGAGACTTTAAGTCATGCCAATTGTCCTTAAATCAATTTTACTTAATGCATGGAATGATCATGGCATAAATGACAACATAAATGAAATATGTGCCAATAATCATGATGTCATGGCATTTGATGAAATCTAAATACACATGACATAAAACTAAATCGTAGAAATTAATCATGACATTTTATATGATTTAAATGAATATGATGTCATGACATGGTATATGACAACTAAAGCATGGAAAATAAAAGGTATAGGTATAACAATACTTAAATTCTAATATTGATTGTCATTTGTTATTATTAAGTCCATTTTGCCATATTACTACTAATCCCCCAAGTGTGCCAAAAACCCTAAATGACACACTATGACCTCTACACCTAATTTATGCCAATTTGATCACTTTTTTTATGGTTCTTAAAAGGTATTGGCACATCCTAAAATCCTTTAGGATATAAATTCAAATCACATTTCCAAGGTACCCATAACCTTGAAACTGACCTAAAGTGCCACCTTTACCATGGTTTGGTTAACTACCCATCCATTTAAAGTTGGCACACCCTAACCCATTTAGTGTGAATTGATCACGCTCCCAGGAACCCAATACCTATTGGAGCTCCTTGGGTTTTCTAGGTATTCCTTAGGGATAACTTCCCTAGATACCCTCCTAGGCTTAGTAGCCTTGGTCATTGTAGTCTTGCCTAGGTAAACTTTAGGGATAACTCCCCTTGTAACCTTCTTAGTGGCCTCTCTATGTTTCTTTGAAATCTTAGCCACTAGGCACACTCCATGGTTAGCCTTAGGGATTGCATCCCTAGTAACCATGGCCTTCCTAGACCTAGATTTAGTTCCATAATCAAATGGAATATTGAGGTAGGTCTCCTTGGGCTTAGGTTTGTGACCCAAACCTTTCTTGCCTTTAGATGAACCTTGTCTCCAAGGACCTAGATTTTGACCATTTGACGCTTGTATTTGATTTTGCATCTTTCTAAGGGTCTTCTCTAATTTCTCAAGCCTTGACCTCAATTTTGAATTTTCATTTATCCTTTGGGAAGGATTCCTCCTTGGCATATGCGTACCCTTCTTAGGGATAATGCCCAGGTGATCTTCTACCATCCTAAGAGACTCCCAAGGTAGGATTGTTTTAGGGACATTAGTCCCAAATTTCTCCTTGGTTGAAATAGGTCAAGAGTCATTATTTATAAACTTGTCCTTAGACCTAAAATCAACATGTTTTGCCCCTAAGCAATAAAGCCTGTTTTTAGCATACTCTTTATGATAAATTGCAAGTTAATTAAAGGCATGCTTTTGATTCATACATAAAGAATGAGGATTATGAAAATATATCTTAGGGTTTGCTTTAGAAGCTCCCCCTATATTTGATGCTCCTTCTTCACTCTTGCTAGGCTTCCCCCTAGGGCATTGGCTTCTATAGTACCCCTTCTTATGGCATTTGAAGCAAAAGACATGCTCCTTGCTCTTCTTAGTGAGGACACTGGCATCCTTGACCTTTGGTGTTGGTTGAGCTTTCTTGACCTTCTTAGGGAACTTGCTCTTATAGTGTCCGGGTTCCCTACACTCAAAACATATTATATATTTTTTATTTTAAACTAATGTGCTTGAGTTACCTTCCGTGGTAGGGGAATCTTGAACTTTCCTTGGCTCCTGGAGGTAGAAGCTTCTTCTTGATCCAACATGGAAGGTGATCTCTCCTTCCCCTCGAACCTAGAGGTTTAGGCTTCTTCCACCTCTTATACCTCTTCTCCATCGAACGTTGATGGCTTCTCAACCTCCAATTCTTCACACTCTTCTCTTGACTCAGATGTTGACTCCTCTTCAACTTCCGAATCCTCACTTTCTTGTGAGGAAGAGCTTGCTTCTTCAGTCTCCTTGTCCAATTGAGTTAAAGAGCATTCTTGTTCCTTGGGCTCCTCTATCTCTTGAGCCGTTGAGGGTTCTTCATGATATTTCGCCAACTTGCTCCAAAGGTCCTTGGCGTCTTTACAATCTCCTATCTTGATCAAAACATCATTACGGATTACACTAAGTAATATACCCATTACCTTATTATTTATGTTGTAGTATCGGAGTTGTTCTTGGCCCCAATTCTACTTATGGAGTTATCTTCCTTCTTCGTCCTTTGGAGTGTCGAACCCTACTAAAACACTAATCCAATTTTCATAATCACACATTAGAAAATACATCATTCTACCTTTCCAATATGCAAAATCTTTGTGGTTGAAGGAAGGCAGAATGTTGATGTCGTCACCCAATTTCTCTTGATGATCCATCATGCCCTCTAACGCATTTGCTCCTTGGCGGTTAGTCCAAATGAAGATAGGCCTCGCTCTGATACCAATTGTAGGAATGTTGGTGACCGGCAGAGGGGAGGGGCGAATAGTACATTTTTATTTGACGATGGGAATTGATCGTGGTTGCTACAATTTTCGTTAGCACAGTGGAAACAAAGATAATATAGCAATAACAAAAATACAAGCACACAAACACACCAATAGAGTAGGATGTAACGTGGTTCAGAACCTTAGGATTCCTACTCCACAGATTGGGCTCGAATGAGCCCTAGCAATGCCAAACACAACTAATAATCAAAATACTCCTTCTCAACAACAAGTCTGAGATGGAGAAACCTCGTACAACAAATCTTACAATAATAAGAAAGATATACAAGCAAATATGAATGAAATACACAAAAATATGTAAAGAAAACTTTACAAATGTGCTTTTGTATGCTTGCTTGTTCGGTTGCTTGAGATGCACTTGGAGACCATGAATTGCACCAGCAAATCGCCCTAAATCGCTCTAGAAACCACTGCCAAAAATCCTCCCTTCATGCTCCTTTTAAACCTACAACTCGGGCTAATTTTCACCTAGTAGTCGATTGCTCCTGTAGCCGTTATGAGACAACGACTTAATCCACATCGGACAAGTTCCCACGGATAGACCATCAGTTGACTGATCATACCCATCAGTCGATTGATCATGCCTCCACTCGACTATCAAACCTTAACAATTGAAAATAATACAAATAATCGCAGTTAATTAGTCAATCGCCTAATGCGAATGACGATTAAGGCCATTTGCTATAGTCGAACACTAGTCGACTCCCATCTGTCAACTGGTCATATTCCCAGTCGACTAATACAAGTCGACTCGGTTACTAAGTGTCAAAACACTTGACCAATCGACTGGTCCATAACCCCAGTCGATTGACAAACCTCAAACATGAGGTTTAACCTCAAGTATAATGCCCTCATACTTGCTAGACCACCCTTAGCCTAGACCTAAGCCTTCTAACCACCTCCGTTAGCCTGACGGCTATCAGATCCCTCCAACTCATCCATAACTTATTCATCAATACACTAGCCTTCTTGTGCTTCCATCGGTTATTGTCATGCTAAGCTGGTCTACACCGCCAAGGCACATTGAACTTACACTACTAAGACTACCGCTTGGACTTATGCCGCCAACCATTGGACTTATGTTACCAAGACTCCACCCTTGGACTTTACACTGCCAATATCAACCCTTGGACTTCCCTTGCCAACCCATGTTGGACTTTCCATTTGCCAAGACTCAAGCATGGACTTTCCCTTGCCAAAACCCATGCATGGACTTTCCATGCCAAGTGCCCATGACTTGGACTTTCCATTGCCAAGATGCATGCTTGGACTTTCCATGCCAAGCACCCATGACTTGGACTTTCCCATGACAATCACATTGTCATACATTTTGTCGAACATCAAAATACCGCTCGAGTCAAACTCGAGTCTTGTCAATCGTGACCTAGGTTGATTGCACCAACACTAATTTCCTTAATTTCTACTTTCAAATCATAAATCCTAGTTTTAGATTTATCTAAGGCATTCTTAAGATATGCAATAGTCTTGTAAAGTAATTCTACCCAAGGGGATTCTCTTACCTCATCGTCGCTAGAGGATGATTCGTCGTTTGATGATGATGATGACTCCTCACTTGAGCTTCTTGCTTCATCGTCCAAAGACATAAGTGCTACAAGTCTTGTAATGTTGCACAACTCCTCGTCATCGGATGTATCTTCTAGACTTTATGTATCCCATGTTTGTGCTACCATGGCCTCCTTCTTCTTCTTTTCTTTCTTATCCTTCTTCTTCTTTTCCTTCTCCTCCTTCTTCTTTAGGTTCGGGCAATTCAGCTTGATATGCCCTTGTTTATTACAACCATAGCAAGTAACGTTAGTGTTAGAAATGAAAATACTAGTGGATTTACCTTTTGTGGATTGAAACATCCTCCTCACATCCTTCTTGGTGAGCTTCCTTGATCTCCCACCAAACTTCTTCACGTAGTGGGCCACCTTGCTAGCCAATAGTTATTTGTCGCTACAAGATGATTCGTCCTCCAACTCGGATGATGAGGAGACCTCCTTATTTTCATTCTTCATCTTCTCCTTTTTAACTACAACAAGAGCTAAACCTTTCTCTTCCAATGAAGTGTTAGCTTGCTCATGTAGTTCAAACTCACAAAATAATTCATCTAACTTAACTAAAAAAAGTCCCTATAAATCTTATAAGCATCTACCATTGATGCCCATAGAGTTTTTCTAGGGAAGGCTTGAAGCACATACCTTACGAGGTCTCAGTTTTCAACCTTCTCACCTATTACGTGTAGTATGTTGACTACCTCCATGAATCTACCATGCATTTGGCTCACAGTCTCGTTGGTCTTCATGCCGAAGCTTTGGAGTTGACCTATCAATAGGTCCCTCTTAGCTCTTCTTGTCTCCTTTAACCCTTCATTTAGTTCGATTAGCTTCTCCTAAAGCTCTTTTACAGAGTTGAAGGGGTCGACCTTGGATAGTTGCTCCTTGGATAGACCACATGGAGTGTGGTCGTTGCTTTTACGTTGGCTTGAGCCATCTTCACCATTTCCCTTATCCAATCCTTAATTGGTATTGGTGCTCCGAATTCATCGACCAACTTCTCGAATCCATCTATAATACTAAACCAATTCTCAATATCATTCATAAGGTAGTATTCCATCCTACCATTCCAATATCCGAAGTCATTACCGATAAAGAACGGAGGCCATGTCGTGCTATATCCCTCTTGAAATGCCATTGTGCTTCAGTTGATGGTTAGATCTTCCGACGTGATTCGGGGTCTGATACCACTTATTAGTGTTGGACTTTCTGAGCCGTAAAAACCACTTTTTGCATTGCGGAAACCCCGGAAGTCCGGCCACGGATCCGTGCGAAGATGTATTAAAACTAAAACATGTATGTGCTTGTATAAAAACCCTAGATCTACCTTAGATCTACATGATAAGGACGTTACCCTCGATGCGACGCCTTTCGCAAATCCCGCTCATCCAAAAGGTTTGCCGGAACTCGAGAGTGTCAAGTGCACACTCCTCTATTGGTATCCACACAAGCAATAGGTGGAGAAAACACACCCTTGAGTGTGCTAGCACTCTATGGATGGTTCGGCCAAGAAGGTTGGGAGAGGGGGAGAGCTTGAGGGAATAATCCAAGGAAGAAGATGAAGTTGTGAAGAAGAAGATGGAGTTACCCAAAATCAATTCACCCCTCATCAAGAAGTGGTCGGCCACATTATGGAGAGGGGGTTACATGCATGCATGTAACTCCCATGACCCTTAGTCTCCCTCATGAGGTGGCACCACATGACAAAGTCAATGATGATGTGGAGCATCTATTAGTAATATATGAGAGATTTCCTAAGGCAATCACCTTATGTATGAACCATTTATATGATAAATGAAGATTCACTATTTGAGTATACATGGTTTCATGTATTTGATTGGATCTTAAACTCATTTACTGAATGTCCGCGATACGACTCACAACATGAGAGAATTTGTAATTGGATCACAACTAGTGAGTATCTCTACATGTGTAATTGTGATGTATCGAAATAATCCCTAGTCGATGAATTGATGGATTTGGACACCATCAATTCTGTCGAGACTAGCACGAGGTATACTCCTTAGTGTATCCAAGCAGCTGATTCTCACTGGCTGGAGACATTGTGATGTCCGGAGTTAATCGTGGATGCTAGTTTTGGTAACTAGTTCTTTGGAGTGACCAGCTGTAAGACTTCATATGGTTCTCTGCATATATAGATATGTCAATGAAGTTCTTACTGTAGCTTAAGTGTGATGTTCCTTTGACTTGCGATATTCAAGTCATCTTGATCATAAATACTTATGCTTTGACATCTTAAGCAAGCATCTCTGTGGAGATGTGGACCCAGGATGATTGGGTATAAGTCGAAGTGATCGAAGGTGTTTGAATAGCCTATAAAGGATTCACCACTCCTTGCGAGGAGATGTATACCCATGGCCTCTCGTCGGATTGTTACTAAAGTCTTTGGCCAAAGCATTACATGTTTAGAGTAAGGTACTCTTCGATACATGTGCAGTAACTAGAATCCGTAGGATGAGGAAATGATACTTGGGCTAGGTGTGACGTAGTCAGCCTAGTGGGGACTGATACTATAGACCATGTCCTAAACCAAGTGGGTATAAGATGAGTAAAGGGAATGGGGAACGATTCATTCGAGCTGCTGAAGGATTTCAGAAATAGTTCTGGATCAACCGTTGATCTTTTCGGTTAATTGGGGATCATGATGTACTACTAGGTGCCACTCATGATCGTTCTATAATTAATGGTTAATTATAGATGGCCAACATAAACCGAGAACCTATTTGGTCACACGCACAATGAGCGTAATCCGAAGGATTTAAAACGAGCTTGAGAATGAGATTCTCAGACTGAGAGAAACTAAGTTTGGTTGGACCAAACAAGAAGCGAGCATGAAATTGTTTCAGTCGCAATGGAAGCGTGGATGAGCCGTGTCTTATGAAGACATAATGGATGAACCAAAATGGTTTGGTTCTAATCCAATGGAGGAGAATAAACCAAAGGGTTTGGTTTATTTTAAACGAATGAACCAAAGTTGGTTCGGTTCGTTTTAACTTAAAATAAACAATCATGGTTTGGTTTATTTTAACTTATATTAATGGAGCGGGTTAACGGGCCTTATGGTTATGATCCAATAACCATTAAGAGAAGTAGTTCTCTATAAAAGAGGGCTTAAGGGTTTGTTAAGCCCTAATCCAAAACCCTAACCTAGTTTTGGCCAACACCATTGTGCCGCCGCCCAACCCCTTGTGCTGCCGTCCAAATTGTTGCCGGCGTCCAAGCTTCAGCCGGTGATCCTCCGACAACTCTCCGGTGATCTCCTTTGGGTTCGGTATCAAGGTGAGCTTCATCTTACCCTTTTTGGCCGACGCCTACTCCTCCACCAAAGCTGTCCAGTTTTCTGGACAGCTTGTTTCCTTCTCGTCAGAGGGTCGTTTGGATGACGTTTGGAGCTCCGACAGCGCCTTACTTATTGGGGATTCGATCTCCGGTAATCCTCAGAGGTGGAGGACAAAGGATTCGTCAAACGGTTGACGAATACCTCTCTGGAGAAGTGAGTTTTGAGGACTCGTCTTTGGATCCGAATTTGGATTCGGATCGTGATCCTCTCTCGATCACGTCGTCTTCAACACGAGGCTGGTAACCCGTACGAAGATGAAGCTCGTGACTTTGTGAAGTCATCCCGAAGATACTTGGCGTGGATACGGATAGAGACGATTCTAGCGAGGATCGTTCCGGTTGATGCCGTTTCCGCTACACGTGATACGAAAGGTATACGTAGTTAAATTTCCTTTTATTGCAAATTTAAATTTACGGTTATGTCTATACATGTTGTACTATACATGCGTGTGATGTGTGTGTTGTAATAAATGTAGATTTATTATTTTTATTTCTTCCGCTGTGCACATATTTGCGAAACATCTTCGAACACACACTCGCCGCGGTGCCGGAAAAACAACAGTAGTATCAGAGCCCAGGTTGTGTTTCGACATAATCATAAAATGGTTTTGCGATAGTCATAATGATATTTCTGGAAATTTTCTACTTTTGGAAAGTTAGAAGTATTTATGGAAATTTTTCAATTTTGGAAAGTCTAGAAGTATTTATGGAAATCTTCCACTTTTGCAAAGTTGGAAGTATTTATGGAAATTAATATTTTCCATAAATAAAATATTTGATTAGATTTTGTAAATTTGTTTCCTAATTTAATCATGATTTGATTTGGGAAATCAAATCTTAAAATATTTTATTTCCATAAGTAGTTTTGATGATTTAGGAAATTGGTTTCCTAAATTGACTTTCCTTAATCAACCATTTCCATAAATAAAATATGTGATTAGATTTGGAAATTTGTTTCCTAATTTAATCATGATTTGATTTGGAGAATCAAATCTTAAACATATTTTATTTCTATAAATAGTTATGACATATAAGGAAATTATATACATGACATAATTGTATGCCATGTAATTGCATTAGATGCATATCATTATGTCATGCGTGTCGTGACATGTAGATGTATGTCATGTAGATAATAGTTATTTGCATGCAAAGAGGATGAGACATAAAAACCTTTACTCAATATTAAAGCCTACACCTTCCATTAATATGGTAAGAACCAGAGTTCCGTTTCTTGTTTGGGTTGTTGGACTCTCTCCAAGCCCGGCTCGAACCCGAACATGTTCAAACCATGGAATAGCTTAATACTAATATGGTAAGAGTCAGAGGTCAATCGTTAGCTTTAGTTGTTGGACTCTCTCCAAGCCGGGCTAATTGTTTGAATGCGCTCTAACCATATTAAAACTATTTCTCGATTAATGGGTTGGCTTTAACCTGGAGCATCGGTTTGTTGGACTCTCTCCAAGGTCGATGTAAAGGGAGGTGAACTTGGGTGCTATGCATATGATGCATACTTGTTAATGTGTTAACAACCCGATGTATGTGTGAACATTCAATAAGTTGATAGCACATTGTGATAGTTGCATATACATGATATGCAATCGGTATAGATGATACCTACCGTCGTAGTTATGAATGGCTTGTTGGACTCTCTCCAAGGTTGTTCATATCTATGATGGATATCTGCCCATTCGGAGATGGACCTATGATCTCCCGAAGTGATTTTGGGGTTTTAAAATTCGAAAAATTAATGGGATTTATAAATGTATATTGATGCATTTTAAAATCATTTTCTCATATATGCTCGTTTTGTATTTCTAGGTCAATCGATTGACCATGACGTCTTTGAATTTGCGCACTATTTTGGATTCAAACAAACTGACTGGGCCTAACTTCCTGGACTGGCTTAGAAACCTGAGAATTGTTCTCAAGGCGGAAAAGCTAGCATATGCGCTTGAAGAGCCTCTTCCTAACCGTCCTAAGGACGATGCAACTCAAGACCAAATGTTGGTCTATCAGAGGCATGTGGCAGATTCTGAGCTGGCGAGTTGCATCATGCTAGCGGTGATGGTACCTGAGCTGCAAAAGCAGCATGAGCATATGGATGCTAATACTATGGTCTTCCATCTTCATGAGTTGTTCGATGATCAAGCGAGATCCGAAAGGTTCGAGGTCTCCAGGCTCCTCTTCACCACGAAGATGCAAGAAGGTTCATCTGCAGTGCAGTTTATGCTAAAGATGAACGGGTACATCGAGCGGCTAGCTACCCTCGGGTTTGTGATGGATCACCAATTTAGTATTGACTTAATTCTGCATTGTTTTCCCAAGAGTTTCTCACAATTTTTGATGAACTATCGGAAGAACAAATTAGAATCCACTATTCCTGAGCTCCTCAATATGCTGAAGACTGTGGACCCTTCTGTGAAGCATGAGGAGAAGGCGGTTCTGTTAGTTGATTCCTCAAAGAAAGGTTCTAAGAGGAAGGCAAAAGAACAAAAGAAAGGGAAGAACAAAAAGGCAAAGAAGGCAGAACCAGCACAAAAGGGCACTTGCCATCATTGTGGCAAGGAAGGCCACTGGCGAATAACTACAAGATTTATCTTGAGTCCATGAAGAAGAAGAAGGCATCCGATGCCCCATCCTCTTCAGGTATCTTCGTTATTGATTGTCATTCTATTTCCTTAGACACTTGGGTATTGGATACTGGGTGTGGCTCACATATATATAATGACATACAGGGGCTAAGGAATAGAAGAAGACTCGTCAGAGGGGAGTCAAATTTGTGAGTTGGCAATGGAGCAAAGGTTGCTGCGGTCGCCATCGGAACTTATTTGCTGAAGCTCCCTAGTGGACTAGTCTTGGAACTGGACAATTGCTATTATGTTCCTTCTCTAATAAAGAACATTGTTTCTATTTTCTGTTTAAATAGAAATGGTTTCCATTTGACGTTTAGTAACAATTGTTGTTATATAACTTTGAATGACATACTTTATGGAACTGGAACTTTGAGTAATGACATTTATACGTTGGACGTATCCAGTGATATTTTCAATATCGAAGCGAGCAACACGCGTGCTCGAAAGGGTAATCAATTAGACTCCTATATGTGGCATTGTCGTCTTGGCCATGTAAGCAAGAAACACATGTTCGAATTACACCGATGTGGAATTCTGGAATCGTTTGAATTGGATTCATACGATACATGCGAATCATGCTTAAAAGGCAAGATGACTAAGTTACCTTTTATTGGAAAAGGTGAACGAGTGGGAGAGTTACTAGGTCTAATACATACTGATGTATGTGGACCTATGTCAACTCAAGCTTTAGGAGGCTATAGCTACTTCATTACCTTCACTGATGATCACTCATGGTTTGGGTATGTGTTTTTGATGAAACACAAGTCTGAAGCCTTTGAAAGGTTCAAAGAATTTAGAAATGAAGTAGAGAAACAACATGACAAGAGTATTAAAATACTTTGATCGGATCGAGGTGGTGAATACTTAAGTCAAGAGTTTCTTGATTATCTAAGAGACAATGGCATATTGTCTCAATAGACTCCGCCATATACACCACAGCATAATGGTGTATCTGAGAGGCGTAACCGGACCTTGTTGGACATGGTCAGGTCAATGATGAATCATGCGAATCTTTCCAAGTCCTTTTGGGGCTATGCACTTCAAACAGCTGTTTACTTGTTAAATAGAATGTCAACTAATGTAGTCTCTACTACTCCATATGAGATATGGAATAGTAAGAAACCTCATATATCTTACTTGAAGATATGGGGTTGTCCTGCTTATGTGAAGCAGACTGTATCAGAAAAATTGAATGCTAAGTCTGATAAATGTCTATTTATTGGATAGCCTAAGGAAACAAGGGGTTACTAATTCTATCATCCTGTGGAACAAAAGGTGTTTGTTTCAAGACATGCTATGTTTCTAGAGAAAGAGTTTCTCTTGCAAGAAAATAGTGGGAGTGTCGTCGAGCTTGAGGAGGCTCGAGAGACTCAAATAGACATTGATGAGATACCTGGTGAAGCACAACAGCCGATAACTCATAGTGATAAGCAATCGACTGGACCTACTGTAACACCACATATTCGTAGATCTGGTAGAACATGCAACATTCCTGAGAGATATGGATTTCTCGTAAGTGAATCGAACGACGTATTACTCATTGATGATGAGGAGTCTACCAGTTATGAAGAAGTGCTGACAAGTTCAGAAAGGGATAAGTGGCTTGAAGCCATGAGGTCGGAAATGGATTCCATGTATGAAAACCAAGTTTGGAACTTGGTTGACCCACCTGGAGGCATCAAGCCTATAGGGTGCAAGTGGGTTTTCAAGAAGAAAACCAACATGGATGGTAATGTGATTACCTATAAAGCTAGATTAGTGGAGAAAGGATATCGTCAAAAACAAGGTGTTGATTATGACGAAACCTATTCGCCTATAGCTATGCTTAAATCCATTCGGATGCTCCTGGCCATAGCGGCTCATTATGATTATGAGATATGGCAGATGGATGTAAAAACAACTTTCCTTAATAAAAATCTGCTCGAGGACGTGTATATGATACAACCTGAGAGTTTCACATCGGTTGATAAAACCAAGGTATGCAAATTGCGACGGTCTATTTATGGATTGAAGCAAGCATCCAGGAGCTGGAATATCCGTTTTGATGAGACAATCAAAAGGTTTGATTTCTCATAAAATCCAGACGAACCTTGTGTGTACAAGAAGTTTAGTGGGAGTGCAGTCGTGTTCCTAGTATTGTATGTCGATGACATATTACTTATAGGAAACGATGTTTCAATCTTACAGTCAGTTAAGGTTTGGTTATCCAAGACATTCTCCATGAAAGACCTGGGAGAAGCAACCTACATCCTCGAGATTAAGATCTATAGAGATAGATCGAAACGGTTGCTTGGTCTTTCGCAGTCTACATATATAGACCGAGTGCTAAAGAGGTTTAGCATGTCAGAATCCAAGAAAGGTTACCTACCCATCAGGCATGGGGTACACCTTTCGAAGTCTATGTGTCCGCGCACAGAAGACGAGAGGATTTGCATGAGTAAGATTCCCTATGCATCCACAATAGGATCTATCATGTATGATATGTTATGTACGAGGCCCGATGTATCGTATGCTCTGTGTCACGAGCAGATACCAGTCTGATATAGGAATGGATCATTGGGTGGTTGTTAAGACGATCCTTAAGTACTTAAGAAGAACTAAGGATGTGTTCCTAATATATGGAGTAGGGGACATGGTGATACGCGGGTATACGGATGCCAACTTCCAGACAGACAAGGATGATTCCAGGTCTCAGTCTGGATACGTGTTCACCCTGAATGGGGGCGCAGTGAGTTGGAAAAGTTCCAAACAAGACACTATAGCGGATTCTACCACTGAGGCAGAATACATTGCAGCTTCGGAAGGCAAAGGAAGCGGTTTGGATCAAGAAGTTCGTTTATGAACTTGGTGTGATTCCAGCCATTGTTGAAGCAATACCGGTCTACTGCGACAACAATGGAGCAATTGCACAGGAGAAAGAGCCAAGGTCTCTTCAACAATCCAAACATATGTGGGGGATCGATACGGCCGGCTAGAGGGGGGTGAATAGCCCTCTTCCGTTGGATGACGTATTTCGATCGCTCTTGTTGCTTGCTCATCTACAATTCTTGTTAGCGCAGCAGAATAACAATAATAATACTAACAAGATACACAAATACACACAAGCACATGCAATACACCAAGATATACGTGGTTCAGAACCGAATGGTTCCTACTCCACGGGTGAGATCCTCGAGATCTAGTTATGCGCACGACACTTAACTAAAACTCCTTCTCGACTACACGTCGGAGGTGGAGAAACCTCTCACAAGTTATTACAATAAGTAATATGAAATACAACAAGAAATACAAAGACAATATTGAGAGAATTTGTGGGAGATCTGGTGATTGAGTAATACGTAAGCTTGCTCTTGAAGGTCTGGAATGCAATAGCAATTCCCCTCCAAAGTCACCTCAAAAGCCTTGGCGAAATCCTCCAACTCATGCTCCATTTATAACCTGCATCAAGCTGTTTTCGTACCCATCAGTCGACTGATCGTGACCATTAGTCGACTGGTCCTGTAGTCGTTGTCTCACAACGACCAGATCCACGTTGGCTAATTTTTAATGTATCACACATCAGTCGACTGAAGGCACCCATCAGTCGACTAATCATCCATCAGTCGAGTGCTAGCGAGCTCGACTCCATTCTGTGCCCGTGCACAGTGTCATTAGTTGACCGTCCCTGGCGATCGTGATCTCTAACGATCATGCCCTCCCTCGGCGGTCGGTGATCAACGAACTTGATTGGTCGAACCCATACGACCTAGAGCAGTCGATTGGCACCTATGCCAGTCGACTGATTTCGGCTAAAACCTCAAACATAACGATGTTTGAGCCTCCGACACTCAGTCTTAGCCACTTGTCCAAGTCCACCTTATCCCTCATGGAGTTCTCCACTGAAGCTCTCTTCCCTCGGCCTACGTCCCTCGGATGCGCCAAGTGCACGACTTTGCAACGTCATCCTTCGCGTCTCATGCCCTAGAAGTATGCTTCCCCTATGGGCTCACTCCATTCTCTCCCCGTCCGGCGGTCCCTCGGATGCACCAAGCGCACGGCTTCGCAATGCCATCCTTCACCGACTCAAGGACCCCGAGCCTAGTGAACTTGCCAAGTCCTCAAGACTTCCCAAATGCACCAAGCGCACGACTTCACAATGCATTTCTCACCAAGCACCAAGCGCACGGCTTCGCAATGCTTTGGACTTTCCCATGCCAAGGCTTCCCCCTTGGACTTCCACACCAAGCTCCATGCTTGGATTTTCCATGCCAACCCCATGTTGGACTTTCCCATGACAATCCCATGTCATGAGTTTTGTCTATCATCATCAAGGTACCGCCGAGTCAAACTCGAGTCAACTCGGGCCGGGCATTGACCAACAATCTCCCCCTTTTTGATGATTGACAAAACTACCATCTCAAGTCTACCAATTCTCCCATATTGGCAATTCTCATATCCCAATGAGAATTCCAACGAACCCTAATTGGTAACTTGGTAACTTCTCCCCCTTTTTGACATTACATCAAAAAGGTCCTCCCCAAGGGTATGAATGTCTCATATCCCAATGAGATCTTACAATCTCTCCCTTGGAGGAACACATGCCTACAATCTTTCTAGTGATCCCATATCACTTAAAGAGAGGCAACCCAATTTTCCTCCCATGAGGAAATACACATCCATCTTCCCAAGATGGATACCTCCCCCTAGAGGATTGCTCCCCCTTGACCATTACACCAACAATGTCCTTGGAGAGTCCCTAAGCCAATAGGAACAATAACCAAATCAAAATTAAGGCAAAGTTCAACAATGAACTCTCTTCCACCTTAAAATTGATACTCACCCTCAACCCAACTCCTAATCCATATCCAATGGATTCCCACCCTCTCTAATGCTTTCCCAAGCATATTCTAGGGTTAGGAGTGGTTAGGGGACCAAAACACAGCTGAACATGGGCCTAACCAACAAAGTTTACCCGAAATCAGCATTTTCGATCATTGCGTCGAAACCCGATCGTGACACCCTCATCGATCATTGGCCTCCTGGCGGTGATCGATAATCAGATTTGCAGTTTCAATTCGAAATGACTTTTCGAAATTCATAAGTAAATATACATATGTAGATAAATCTTGAAATTTAGTATGTATATTACTTATCACAAACATAATGGGTGAAAAATATTGGAAAATTATTTTACCCATTAAATTAGGAGATTGATACAAAGTCCAAAATTCAAGAAAAGCTTCAATAAAGAGCCATCTTTGTATCATCCCATTCAATGGTGATAGCTATCAAAAGATAGGCTTCACCAAGGTTTTTTCAAAATGTTTTCAAAATGTTTTCAAAACCTTTAATTCCTTTTCCTTAAACATCTCACTTATATCTAGATGTGTAAAAACACATTCAAGGCAATTAATCTAGTGAGATGTGGGTTTTTGTTCTTTAAATGGTCTCATGCATATTTCTAGGCAATATTATTTGATTCCCATCAAATCATGCCATAGTCCTTAATTTCATTTTAATTTGTGCATGATGATGATTATGGCATAAATATGATATAAATAAAAATATATGCCAAAATCATGATGTCATGGCATGTAAATGACATTCAAGCATACATGACATATAAAAATAAATCTAAACATTATCATGACATAGTTAGAAATACAAATGAGAAAGGCAAATAAAGCATGACAAGTAAAATATACTAAGGTATAGAATACCTAAGTGTTAAACTCAATTTGTCATTTCTAGGGATTAAACCAATTTTGCCTTAATGCCATTCATTTCCCTAGTGTGCCATAAACCCAAAATGGCACACCATGACCTCTATGACCTAATTGTGCCAATTTAAATCATTTTTGACTTTTCAAGCATATTGGCATATGCTAATGTGTCAACTCTACTATGGTTAGGTTAACCACCCATCCACTTAGTGTTGACACACCCTAACCCATCTAGCGTGAATCAATCACGCTTTTAGGAACCCAATATCTATTGGATCTCCTTGGGTTAACAAGGTATTCTCTAGGGATAACTTCCCTAGATACCTTCCTAATGACCCTTTTTGGCTTTGAAGCCTTAGTCAAATGGGTCTTACTTGGGTCACCTCTAGAGGTAACTCCCCTAATGACCTTCTTAGTAGCTTCTTGGTTTTCCTTAGGTCCTTAGCCACTAAGCAAACACCATGGCTAGACTTAGGGATAGCTTCCCTATTAGCCTTGGATTTCCTAGACCTAGATGTGGTTCCATAATTAAATGGAACATTATGGTAGGACATAGGTTTGTGACCCAAACCCTTCTTGCCCATAGACATTTCTTGTTTTCTAGGTCTTGACTTTTGTACATTAGACCCCTTAACCGAATTTGATATTATTGCTAGGGTCTTCTCCAATTTTTCAAGCCTTGACCTCAAGGCTTGGTTTTCTAACTCTAATTTTCCCAATTTTGAATTCTCATTTATCTTTTGGTAAATGTTTTTCTTTTTAGGCATATGCCTAGATTTCTTGGGATTAACACCCAAGTTTTCTTCAATTCTCCTAATTGACTCCCTAGGTAAAATAGATCTAGTGTTTTGTGTCCTAGGTTTGTCCTTAGTTATATGAACATGCTTGGCACCTAGACAATACACCTTATTATTTCTCTTAGCATGCTTTTCATTGATAATAGCAAGAGAACTAAAATAATTTTTAGCATGCTTTTTGACTTTAGGAATTAAAGGTGCATTAACTAAATGTACCTTAGGGTTAGCTTTAGGAGCTCCCCCTACATGAGTTGCACCTTCTTGCCATTTCTTCCTCCCCCTAGGGCATTGGCTTCGGTAGTGTCCCCGTTGGTTGCATTTAAAGCACACAATGTGCTCTTTGCTCTTGATTTTGGGAACACCGGCATCCTTTGACTTTGGGTTGACTTTTGGTGTTGATGCCTTTTCCTTAGCAAATTTAGGGCATTTACTCTTGTAGTGCCCTTTCTCCCTACACTCAAAGCATATTATGTGATTTTTATTTAAAATAATCACACTTGAGTTACCTAGGGAGGTGGTGGAGGCCACTTCACTTCTTCCGGAGGTAGAAGCTTCATTTTGATCTTGCTCCGGAATCGAAATCCTTTCCTCCCCCTCAACGCTAGAGGTGGAGGTCTCCACCAAATCATCAACATCATCAAATGTGGGTGCTTCTTCCTCGGCATTCTCCTCTAACTGTGCTGGTTGGGGATTCTTGTGGAATTCAACCACCTTATTCCACAAATCCTTTGCATCCCTAAAATTTCCTATCCTAGACCAAATATGGTTAGGAATCAAATCACCAAGTAATTTAGTTACCTCAAGATTTGTCATGAAATCTTTCATTTGGTCTTGGCTCCACCTTGATTTTTCTAGTGGCTTATTTTCCTTGTCCCTAGGCACTTCAAAACCATTTTCAATGATTAACATGAAATCGAAATCGGTTTCGAAATATACCTCCATCCGTTTCTTCCACCAATCAAAATCTCCATCGAATTTAGGTGGATGGATGTTGTAGCCGGCCATCTTATAGTGCTCTCACGGCGGTTGGTCCTTGAAGAGCGACCTCGGCTCTGATACCACTTGTGGGGGATCGATACGGCCGGCTAGAGGGGGGTGAATAGCCCTCTTCCATTGGATGTCATATTTCGATCACTCTTGTTGCGTGCTCGTCTACAATTCTTGTTAGCGCAGCGGAATAACAATAATAATACTAACAAGATACACAAATACACACAAGCACATGCAATACACCAAGATATACGTGGTTCGGAACCGAATGGTTCCTACTCCACGGGTGAGCTCCTCGACCTCTAGTTATGCGCACGACACTTAACTAAAACTCCTTCTCGACTACACGTCGGAGGTGGAGAAACCTCTCACAAGTTATTACAACAAGTAATATGAAATACAACAAGAAATACAAAGACAATACAAAAGAAAACTTTTACACAATTGCTTTGATCGCTTTCTTGTTGCTTGCTTTTGCTTGCTCTTGAAGGTCTGGAATGCAACAGCGATTCCCCTCCAAAGTCACCTCAAAAGCATTGGCGAAATCCTCCAACTCGTGCTCCATTTATAACCTGCATCAAGCTATTTTTGCGCCCATCAGTCGACTGATCATGACCATCAGTCGACTGTTCCTGTAGCCGTTGTCTCACAACGGCCAGATCCACGTTGGCTAAGTTCCAATGGATCACACATCAGTCGACAGATGGCTCCCATCAGTCGAGTGATCATCCATCAGTCGAGTGCTGGCAAGCTCGACTCCATTCTGTGCCCGTGCACAGTGTCATCAGTCGACTGCCGTCCCTTGGCGGGTCGATGCTCAATAATCATTGCACACCCTCGCGTCTGATCGCCGTGACTTGATTCAGTCGAACACTGGTCGAACCCATACAACCTAGAGCAGTCGACTGGCACCTATGCCAGTCGACTGATGTCGGCTAAAACCTCAAACATAACGATGTTTGAGCCTCCGACACTCAGTCTTAGCCACTTGGCCAAGTCCACCTTATCCCTCACGGAGTTCCCCACTGAAGCTCTCTTCCCTCGGCCTACGTCCCTCGGATGCGCCAAGCGCACGGCTTCGCAACGCCATCCTTCGCGTCTCATGCCCTAGAAATATGCTTCCCCTATGGGCTCACTCCATTCGTTCCCCGTCCGGCGGTCCCTCGGATGCACCAAGCGCATGGCTTCGCAATGCCATCCTTCACCGACTCAAGGACCTCGAGCCTAGTGAACTTGCCAAGTCCTCAAGACTTCCCAAATGCACCAAGCACACGACTTCGCAATGCATTTCTAACCAAGCACCAAGCGCACAGCTTCGCAATGCTTTGGACTTTCCCATGCCAAGGCTTCCCCCTTGGACTTCCACACCAAGCTCCATGCTTGGATTTTCCATGCCAACACCAAGCTCCATGCTTGGATTTTCCATGCCAATCCCATGTTGGACTTTCCCATGACAATCCCATGTCATGAGTTTTGTCTATCATCAAGGTACTGCTCGAGTCAAACTCGAGTCAACCTGGGCTGATTGCACCAACAACATGTGCTTCGCCGCTATCATCTTATCAGAGAGATCATCAGTAGGAATGAAATACAAATCGAGAAAATCCCCACTGAAAGGAACTTAGCGGATCCTTTGACTAAGGCATTACCTCAAAGCAAGTTTGAGGGTCATGTTAGAGCTTATGGTATTAGATACCGTAGCGATTGACATTAGGCCAAGTGGGAGTCTGTTAGTAATATATGAGAGATGTCCTAAGGCAATCGCCTTACGTATGAACCATTTATATGATAAATGAAGATTCACTATTTGAGTATACATGGTTTCATGTATTTGATTGGATCTTAAACTAATTTACTGAATGTCCGCGATACGACTCACAACATGAGAGAATTTGTGATTGGATCACAACTAGTGAGTATCTCTACATGTGTAATCGTGATGTATCAAAATTATCCCTAGTCGATGAATTGATGGATTTGGACACCATCAATTCTGTCGAGACTAGCACGAGGTATACTCCTTGGTGTATCCAAGCAGCTGATTCTCACTGGCTGGAGACATTGTGATGTCCGGAGTTAATCGTGGATGTTATTTATGGTAACTAGTTCATTGGAGTGACCAGCTGTAAGACTTCATATGGTTCTCTGTGTATATAGATATGTCAATGAAGTTCTTACTGTAGCTTAAGTGTGATGTTTCTTTGACTTGCGGTATTCAAGTCATCTTGATCATAAAGACTTATGCTTTGACATCTTAAGCAAGCATCTCTGTGGAGATGTGACCCGGGATGATTGAGTATAAGTCAAAGTGATCGAAGGTGTTTGAATAGCCTATAAAGGATTCACCACTCCTTGCGAGGAGATGTATACCCATGGCCTCTCGTCGGATTGTTACTAAAGTCTTTGGCCAAAGCATTACATGTTTAGAGTAAGGTACTCTTCGATACATGTGCAGTAACTAGAATCCGTAGGACAAGGAAATGATACTTGGGCTAGGTGTGACGTAGTCAGCCTAGTGGGGACTGACACTATAGACCATGTCCTGAACCAAGTGGGTATAAGATGAGTGAAGGGAATGGTGCACGATTCATTCGAGCTGCTGAAGGGTTTCAGAAATAGTTCTGGATCAACCATTGATCTTTTCGGTTAATTGTGGATCATGATGTACTACTAGGTGCCACTCATGATCGTTTTATAATTAATGGTTAATTATAGATGGCCAACATAAACCGAGAACCTATTTTGTCACACGCACAACGAGCGTAATCCGAAGGATTTAAAACGAGCTTGAGAATGAGATTCTCAGATCGAGAGAAAATAAGTTTGGTTGGACCAAACAAGAAGCGAGCATGAATTCGTTTCAGTCGCAATGGAAGCGTGGATGAGCCATGTCTTATGAAGACATAATGGATGAACCAAAATGGTTTGGTTCTAATCAAATGGAGGAGAATAAATTAACCAACGGGTTTGGTTTATTTTAAACGAATGAACCAAAGTTGGTTCGGTTCGTTTTAACTTAAAATAAACCATCATGGTTTGGTTTATTTTAACTTATATTAATGGAGCGGGTTAACAGGCCTTATGGTTATGATCCAATAACCATTAAGAGAAGTATTTCTCTATAAAAGAGGGCTTAAGGGTTTGTTAAGCCCTAATCCAAAACCCTAACCTAGTTTTGGCCGCCCACCTCTCCCTCCTCTCCTTGGTGATTCAGCGCCAACATAATTGTGCCGCCGCCCAACCCCTTGTGCCACCGTCCAAATTGTTGCCGGCGTTCAAGCTTCAGCCGGTGATCCTCCGGCAACTCTCCGGTGATCTCCTTTGGGTTCGGCATCAAGGTGAGCTTCATCTTACCCTTTTTGGCCAACGCCTACTCCTCCACTAAAGCTGTCCAGTTTTCTGGACAGCTTGTTTTCTTCTCGTCGGAGTGTCATTTGGATGACATTTGGAGCTCAGACAGTGCCTTACTTACTGGGGATTCGATCTCCGGTAATCCTCAGAGGTGGAGGATAAAGGATTCGTCAAACGATTGACGAATACCTCTCCGGAGAAGCGAGTTTTGAGGACTCGTCTTTGGATCCGAATTTGGATTCGGATCGTGATCCTCTCTCGATCACGTCGTCTTCAACACGAGGCTGGTAACCCGTACGAAGATGAAGCTCATGACTTTGTGAAGTCATCCCGAAGATACTCGGCGTGGATACGGATAGAGACGATTCTAGCGAGGATCATTCCGGTTGATGTCGTTTCCGCTACACGTGATACGAAAGGTATACGTAGTTAAATTTCCTTTTATTGCAAATTTAAATTTACGGTTATGACTACACATGTTGTACTATGCATGCGTATGATGTGTGTGTTGTAATAAATGTAGATTTATTATTTTTATTTCTTCCGCTGTGTACATGTTTGCGAAACATGTTCGAACACACACTCGCCGCGGTGCCGGAAAACCAATAGCATCATCATTGGTCGGCCATGCCAAGTCATCATCATGACATGACATTTGGTCAAGTCAAACTTGACCTTTCATCTTCCCTCTCAAGTCAAGTCAAACTTGACTCAAGTATCTCCATGGTTGATCAAATCCAACCATTTGATTCAAGTCAATTTAATTTAATGAATCTCTATTCATTAATTTAAATTGATTTGATGAATCAAATCTAAATTAGACTCATTCAACACTTGAATCAACTTGAGTCTAACACAATTAGTCTAATTTGGATTACTCTTAATCCAATTTGGTTCATCCCATTAACCTAATCCTCATGGTTCATCATATGAACCTAATCTCCATCTAATTGCTCTTATGTGTGTGACCCTATAGGTTCTTGTAACGTTGGCAATGTCCCTAAACCGATTTAGGAACATAAGCAATGAGCGGTATCTAGCAACACATCATTGCTACCCAAGTTACAAGAATGTTGAGCTCCAACATCACCTTTGTGACTACTAATTGTGACTCTCACAATATGTGACAATGTCCCTCTATCATTCACATCTAGATTGACCAATCGAGGCATAGACCGTGTCATCCTCGGTACAATCTAAATCTTGAACTCCAAGTAGACTCACTCTAATCAAATGAGCTCAATATCTCATATTGACTCATTTGGGCATGGTCATGCACTTCGTGGTCTCACTCTATCAAGAATACCGATGTCACTCCCGTCATATAAGAGGGATAGATCCCATCTATATCACTCACATCCCTCTGCATAATTTGTTACATACCCAGTAATCGCCTTTATAGTCCACCCATTTACGGGTGACGTTTGACGAAGCCAAAGTATGCAACTCCTTATGAAGGGAACCATGGTGACTTCAGGTCTAAGGACTAATAGTCATACTAATAGCCACATGAGAAAGTATATGACACTCATATAACGATCCATGATACTTTCTCATGGCGGGCCATTTAGTATACATTCTCCAATGCATACCCATGTGTCATCTTGATATCTCATATCCATGACTTGTGAGATCAAGTCATCATGTTGATGTACATGCTAGTCTCTACGCATTAACATTGTCCCTGAATGTTAATACTCAACTAGGAATGATTAAGAGTAATGTTCTCTATATCATCTCATTATCGATTCAACCAATCGATTGATATAGATAAGAACCTACTACTCAAGGACTTTATTATATTTAGTTATTTGGAACCAATACAAGTAAATATAATAACCATGCCTTTATAAATAGGAATATGATACAATAAATTCCATACAACAATCATCACATGATTGGCTCTAGGGCTTTCACTAACAATCTCCCACTAGCACTAGTGCCAATCACCGTAGTATCTAATACCCAATGACCTAGTGTGACCATCATGCTTTTTTGTGCCAAAGCCTTGGTAAAGGGATCTGCGATGTTAGCCTCTATTGGTACTCCGCAAATCTTCACATCTCCTCTATCGATAATCTCTCAAATGAGATGGAAGCGTCGTAGTATGTGTTTGGTCCGCTGGTGTGAGCGAGGTTCCTTAGCCTGTGCAATCGCTCCATTATTGTCAAAACAGAGCTCTATAGGATCTGCAATGCTAGGAACCACCCCAATCTCAGTAATGAATTTGCGGATCCAAACTGCCTCCTTTGTTGCCTCATATGTGTTGGTGCAATATGGCCAGGATGACTCGAGTTTGACTCGAGCAGTACCTTGATAGTATTTTGATGATAGACAAAACTCATGACATGGGATTGTCATGGGAAAGTCCAACATGGGGTTGGCATGGAAAATCCAAGCATGGAGCTTGGTGTGGAAGTCCAAGGGGGAAGCCTTGGCATGGGAAAGTCCAAAGCATTGTGAAGACGTGCGCTTGGTGCTTGGCATGGGAAAGTCCAAAGCATTGCGAAGCCGTGCGCTTGGTGCTTGGCATGGGAAAATACAAAGCATTGCGAAGCCGTGCGCTTGGTGCTTGGTGAGAAATGCATTGCGAAGCCGTGCGCTTGGTGCATTTGGGAAGTCTTGAGAACTTGGCAAGTTCACTAGGCTCGGGTCCTTGAGTCGGTGAAGGATGGCATTGCGAAGCCGTGCGCTTGGTGCATCCGAGGGACCATCGGACGGGGAGAGAATGGAGTGAGCCCAAAGGGAAGCATACTTCTAGGGCATGAGATGCGAAGGATGGCGTTGCGAAGCCGTGCGCTTGGCGCAACCGAGGGAAGTAGACCGAGGGAAGAGAGCTTCGGTGGGGAACTCCATGAGGGATAAGGTGGACTTGGCCAAGTGGCTAAGACTGAGTGTCGGACGCTCAAACAACTTTGTGTTTGAGGTTTTAGCCGACATCGATCCGTAGCATAGGTGCAGATCGGCTCTCTCGTCGTATGGGTTCGACGGTGTTGGTAGACAAGTCTCGGTTGATCACCGACGCCAAGGGAGGGCGATCATTGTTGGGAGAATCGACCGACCGTGGAGGGATGGCAATGATCGATGACACCGCACGCACGTAATGGAGTTGAGCTCGCCAAAGACTCGGATCGATGGATGATCACGATCGGATGGGTGCCATCATCGGATCGATGTGTGATCCGTTGGAACTTAACCAACGTGGATCTGGCCATTGTGAGACAACGACTACGATACCAGTCGACTGATGGTCACGATTGTTGGGAGTATGGGGAATACAATCAAAGTCCCACATTGGTAAGACATGGAAAAGATCATGTGCTTATAAGAAAAAAGATATCTCCATTGGTATGAGGCCTTTTGGGTAAAGCCCAAAAACAAAACCATGAGGGCTTAGACCCAAAGTGGACAATATCATGCCATTGTGGAAATATGTGGAGCTTATAAGCACTAACAATTGGTATCAGAGCCATGGTCCATGTCAAGCCATGAACCTCGAACGAAGGAAGTTGAGCTCCCACGTCCAGATCAAGAGAACCAGACATCAGGAAGGAAGTCTAGTTGGGTCGGGGGGACCGAACAACTGGCATGAAGTCCTGGTGGGTTGAAGATCGGACATCAAGCAGAGAAAATCCTTCGAGGAGGGATAGGCTTGAGGGGGGGCCCAATGTGGTCCTTCGTTTGAGGGGGGGATTGTTGGGAGTATGGGGAATACAATCAAAGTCCCACATTGGTAAGACATGGAAAAGATCATGTGCTTATAAGAAAAAAGATATCTCCATTGGTATGAGGCCTTTTGGGTAAAGCCCAAAAACAAAACCATGAGGGCTTAGACCCAAAGTGGACAATATCATGCCATTGTGGAAATATGTGGAGCTTATAAGCACTAACAACGATCAGTCGATTGATGGGCACAAAATCAGCTTGATGCAGGTTATAAAAGGAGCTCAAGAGGGAGGATTTCACCACGGTTTTTGAGGTGAATTTGGAGGGGAATTGTTGTTGCATTCCAGATCTTCAAGAGCAAGCAAAAGCAAGCAACAAGAAAGCGATCAAAACAATTGTGTAAAAGTTCTCTTTTGTATTGTCTTTGTATTTCTTCTTGTATTTCATATTACTTGTTGTAATAGATTTTGAGAGGTTTCTCCACCTCCGACGTGTAGTCGATAAGGAGTGTTGTTAGTGTCGTGTGCATAACACGGGCTCGTTGAGCTCACCCCGCGGAGTAGAAACCATTCGGTTCCGAACCACGTATATGCTTGTGTATTGATTGTGCTTGTATTGTTGTTATTTCTATTGTTATTCCGCTGCGTATATTAACGAGAATTGTAGACAAGCACACGAGAATGAACGAATTATGACATCCAACGAACGAGGGCTATTCACCCCCCTCTAGCCGGCCGTTTCGATCCTCCAACAAGTGGTATCAGAGCTAGGTTGCTCTTCAAGGACTAACCGCCGCGAGAGCACTACAAAATGGCCGGCTTCATCCATCCACCGAAATTCGATGGAGATTTTGCTTGGTGGAGGAAATGGATGGAGGTATATCTTGAAACCGATTTTGATTCTATGTTAATTGTAGAAAATGGTTTTAAGATGCCTAGGGACAAAGAAAAAAAGCCCATGGAAAAATCAAAATGGACCTAAGACCAAATCAAAGATTTCAAGACAAATCTCAAGGTAATCAAGTTGTTTAGTGATTTGTTACCTAACACTATTTGGTCTAGTTTGGGTGACTATAGGTATGCAAAGGAATTATGGGAGAAGATAATGAAATTTCAAGAAAACTCCCAATCGGCACATGTAGAGGATAATGCCGAAGAAGAAGCACCATCTACTTTTGATGATGTTGGTGATTTGGTGGAGACCTCCACCTCTAGCGTTGAGGGGGAGGAAAGGATTTCAACTCCGGAGCCAAGCCAAAATGAAGCATCTACCTCCGGAAGAAATGACCAAGAGGCTTCCACCAACTCCCTAGGTGACTCATGTATTATAATTAATCGTAAAGATTATATTATTTGTTTTGAATGTAGGGAGAAAGGGCATTACAAGAGCAAATGCCCAAAAATGGCTTAGGAAAAGGCATCGACACCAAAAGTCAACCTAAAGTAAAAGGATGCCGGTGTTCCCAAAACTAGAAGCAAAGAGCACATTGTGTGCTTTAAATGCAATCAAAAGGGGCACTTCTGAAGCCAATGCCCTAGGGGGAGGAAGAAAGGGATAGAAGGTGTATATCATGTAGGTGGAGCTCCAAAAGCTAACCCTAAGGTACATTTAGTTAATGCACCTTCAATTCCTAAAGTCAAAAAGCATGCCAAAAATTATTTTAGTTCTCTTGCCATTATTAATGAAAAGCATGCTAGGAGAAACAATAAGGTTTATTGCTTAGGTGCTAAGCATGTTAGTTTCTCTAAGGACAAACCTAGGACTCAAAACACTAGATCTATTTTACGTAGGGAGTCAATTAGGAGAATTGAAGACAACTTGGGTGTCAATCCCAAGAAATCTAGGCATATGCCTAAAAAGAAAAACATTTCCCAAAAGATAAATGAAAATTCAAAATTGGGAAAATTAGAGTTAGAAAACCAAGCCTTGAGGTCAAGGCTAGAAAAATTAGAGAAGACCCTAGCAATAATATCAAATTCAGTTAAGGGGTCTAATGTACAAAAGTCAAGACCTAGAAAATAAGAAATGTCTAAGGGCAAGAAGGGTTTGGGTCACAAACCTATGTCCTACCATAATGTTCCATTTAATTATGGAACCACATCTAGGTCTAGGAAAACCAAGGCTAATAGGGAAGTCATCCCTAAGTCTAGCCATGATATGTGTTTAGTGGCTAACACCTCAAAGAAATCAAATGTAGCCACTAAGAAGGTCAATGGAGGAGTCACCTCTAGAGTTGACCCAAGTAAGACCCATTTGACTAAGGCTTCAAAGCTAAAAAGGGTCATTAGAAAGGTATCTAGGGAAGTTATCCCTAGGGAATACCTTGTTAACCCAAGGAGCTCCAATAGGTATTGGGTCCCTAAAAGCGTGATTGATTCACGCTAGATGGGTTAGGGTGTGTCAACCCTAAATGGATGTGTAGTTAACCTAACCATAGTAGAGTTGACACATTAGGATGTGCCAATGTGTTTGAGAAGTTTAGAATGATTTAAATTGGCACAATTAGGTCATAGAAGTCGTGGTGTGCTATTTTGGGTTTTTGGCACACTAAGGAAATAATGTCATTAAGGAAAAATGTATTTAATCCCTAAAAATGGCAAATTAATTTTCACACTTAGGTATTATATACCTTAGTATATTTTACTTGCCATGATTTGTTTGCCTTACCATGTCATGACATCATTTTCATTTTTACCTATAAAATGTCATGATCATGTTTAGAATTATTGTTAGATGTCATGTATGCTTAGTTCTCATTCACATGCCATGACATCATGATATTGGCATATGTTTTTATCTAAATCATGTTTATGCCATAATCATATCATGCATAGTTTAAAATGGAGTTAAGGACTATGGCACAACTTGAAGGGAATCAAATTAATGTTGTCTAGAAATATGCATGAGAACATAAACAAAAAATAACCCACATCTCACAAAAATTTGACTTGTATGTGTTTTACACATCTAGATATTGGTGAGATATTTAGGAAAAAGAAAATAAAGGTTTGAAAAATATTTTGAAAAACCTTGGTGAAGCCTATCTTTTGATAGCTATCACCATTGAATGAGATGATACAAAGAGGGCTCTTTATTGAAGCTTTTCTTAAATTTTGAACTTTGTATCAATCTCATAGTTTAATGGGTAAAATAATTTTCTAATATTTTTCACCCATAATGTTTGTGATAAGTAGTATACACACCAAATTTCAAGATTTATCTACTTATGTATATTTACTTATGAATTTCAAAAAGTCATTTCTGAAATTGAAACTATAAATCTGATTATCGATCGACGTTTCGACGCAATGAGACAATCGATTTCGTAAACCTTGTTGGTTAGGCCCATGTTCAGCTATGTTTTGGTCCCCTAACCACTCCTAACCCTAGGATATGCTTGGGAGAGCTTTAGAAAGGGTGGAAATCCATTGGATATGGATTAGGAGTTGGGTTGAGGGTGAGTATCAATTTTAAGGTGGATGAGAGTTCATTGTTGAACATTGCCTTAATTTTGTTTGGTTCCTATTGGCTTAGGGACTCTCCAAGGACATTGTTGGTGCAATGGTCAAGGGGGAGCAAGCCTCTAGGGGGAGGTATCCATCATGGGAAGATGGATGTGTATTTCCTCATGGGAGGAAAATTGGGTTGCCTCTCTTTAAGTGATATGGGATCACTAGAAAGATTGTAGGCATGTGTTCCTCCAAGGGAGAGATTGTAAGATCTCATTGGGATATGAGACATTCATACCCTTGTGGAGGACCTTTTTGATGTAATGTCAAAAAGGGGGAGAAGTTACCAAGTTACCAATTAGGGTTCGTTGGAATTCTCATTGGGATATGAGAATTGCCAATATGGGAGAATTGGTAGACTTGAGATGGTAGTTTTGTCAATCATCAAAAAGGGGGAGATTGTTGGTGCAATCGGCCCAGGTTGACTCGAGTTTGACTCGAGCAGTACCTTGATAGTATTTTGATGATAGACAAAACTCATGACATGAGATTGTCATGGGAAAGTCCAACATGGGGTTGGCATGGAAAATCCAAGCATGGAGCTTAGTGTGGAAGTCCAAGGGGGAAGCCTTGTCATGGGAAAGTCCAAAGCATTGCGAAGCCGTGCGCAATCTCCCACTAGCCTAGTGCCAATCACCGTAGTATCTAATACCCAATGACCTAGTGTGACCATCATGCTTTTTTGTGCCAAAGTCTTGGTCAAGGGATCTGCGATGTTAGCCTCTACGGGTACTCCGCAAATCTTCACATCTCCTCTATCGATAATCTCTCGAATGAGATGGAAGCGCCGTAGTATGTGTTTGGTTCGCTGGTGTGAGCGAGGTTCCTTAGCCTGTGCAATCGCTCTATTGTTGTCAAAACAGAGCTCTATAGGATCTGCAATGCTAGAAACCACCCCAATCTCAGTAATGAACTTGCGGATCGAAACTGCCTCCTTTGTTGCCTCAGATGTGTTGGTGCAATCGGCCCAGGATGACTCGAGTTTGACTCGAGCAGTACCTTGATAGTATTTTGATGATAGACAAAACTCATGACATGGGATTGTCATGGGAAAGTCCAACATGGGGTTGGCATGGAAAATCCAAGCATGGAGCTTGGTGTGGAAGTCCAAGGGGGAAGCCTTGGCATGGGAAAGTCCAAAGCATTGTGAAGTCGTGCGCTTGGTGCTTGGAATGGGAAAGTCCAAAGCATTGTGAAGTCGTGTGCTTGGTGCTTGGCATGGGAAAGTCCAAAGCATTGCGAAGCCGTGCGCTTGGTTCTTGGCATGGGAAAATCCTAAGCATTGCGAAGTTGTGCGCTTGGTGCATGGTGAGAAATGCATTGCAAAGCCGAGCGCTTGGTGCATTTGGGAAGTCTTGAGAACTTGGCAAGTTCACTAGGCTCGGGTCCTTGAGTCGGTGAAGGATGGCATTGCGAAGCCGTGCGCTTGGTGCATCCGAGGGACCATCGGACGGGGAGCGAATGGAGTGAGCCCAAAGGGAAGCATACTTCTAGGGCATGAGATGCGAAGGATGACGTTGTGAAGCCGTGCGCTTGGCACATCCAAGGGACGTAGGCCGAGGGAAGAGAGCTTCGGTGGGGAACTCCATGAGAGATAAGGTGGACTTGGCCAAGTGGCTAAGACTGAGTGTCGGACGCTCAAACAACTTTGTGTTTGAAGTTTTAGCCGACATCAGTCGACTGGCATAGGTGCTAGTCCACTGTTCTAGGTTGTATGGGTTCGACCAGTGTTCGACCAAAATCTGGTCGATCGATTGCCAAGGGAGGGCGATCGTTGGGAGAATCGATCATTGTCGAGGGATGGCAATTGACTGATGACACTGTGCACGGGCACAGAATGGAGTCGAGCTCGCCAGCACTCGACTGATGGATGATTAGTCGACTGATGGGTGCTATCAGTCGACTGATGTGTGATCCGTTGGAACTTAACCAACGTGGATCCGGCCGTTGTGAGACAACGGCTACGATACCAGTCGACTGATGGTCACGATCAGTCGACTGATGGGCGCGAAATCATCTTGATGCAGGTTATAAAAGGAGCTCAAGAGGGAGGATTTCACCAAGGTTTTTGAGGTGACTTTGGAGGGGAATTGCTGTTGCATTCCAGACCTTCAAGAGCAAGCAACAAGAAAGCGATCAAAACAATTGTGTAAAAGTTCTCTTTTGTATTGTCTTTGTATTTCTTCTTGTATTTCATATTACTTGTTGTAATAGCTTGTGAGAGGTTTCTCCACCTCCGACGTGTAGTCGATAAGGAGTGTTGTTAGTGTTGTGCGCATAACACGAGCTCGTTGAGCTCACCCCTTGGAGTAGGAATCATTCGGTTCCGAACCACGTATATGATTATGTATTGATTGTGCTTGTATTGTTGTTATTTCTATTGTTATTCCGCTGCGTATATTAACGACAATTGTAGACAAGCACACGAGAACGAACGAATTACGACATCCAACGAACGAGAGCTATTCACCCCCCTCTAGCCGGCCGTTTCGATCCTCCAACAAGATGCAGCGATATACTCGGCTTCTGTTGTATAATCAACAACTGTGTCCTGCTTCGAACTCTTCCAGCTCACAGCACCACCATTCAAGAAAAATACGAACCCTGACTGCGATCTATAATCATCCTGGTCAGTTTGGAAGCTGGCATCGCTGTAACCCTTTACAGCTAGCTCCTCATCGCCTCCAAATATCAAGAAATATTCTTTATTCCTTCTCAAGTACTTAAGAATATTCTTGACTGCTATCCAGTGACGCTCACTTGGATTTGACTGGTATCTACTCGTCATGCTCAAAGCATACGAGACATCAGGACGAGTACATAGCATGGCGTACATGATAGATCCTATAGCAGATGCGTAAGGGATCTTATCCATGAGGTCTCTCTCCTCTCTAGAAGAGGGACTTTGAGTTTTTGAAAGACTCACACCATGTGACATCGGCAGAAGTCCCTTCTTGGAATTCTGCATGGCAAACTGTAGTAATACCGTGTCAATGTATGTACTCTGACTTAGGCCAAGCAATCTCTTAGATCTATCTCTATAGATCTTGATGCCTAGAATACAGGCTGCTTCACCTATGTCCTTCATTGAGAAGCACGCCCCCAGCCAAGTCTTCACAAACTGTAGCGAAGGGATGTCATTCCCAATGAGCAGTATGTCATCCACATACAATACAAGGAAGACAACTGTGTTCCCATTAACCCACTTGTAGACACAGGGTTCATCTTCATTCTTGATGAAACCAAACTGTTTGATCGCATCATCAAATCGAAGATTCCAGCTCCGAGAAGCTTGCTTTAGCCCATAAATGGACCTTTGTATCTTGCATACCTTCCCAGTATGCTGTGGATCTACAAAACCCTCAGGTTGTGTCATGTACACATCCTCGAGTAAGTTTCCATTCAGAAATGCAGTTTTGACATCCATCTGCCAGATCTCATAATCGTGGTATGCTGCAATAGCAAGCAAGATCCGAATGGACTTAAACATCGCCACTGGAGAAAAGGTTTCATCATAGTCAATACCATGAATTTGCTTGAAACCTTTAGCCACCAATCAGCCTCTTATAGGTATGCGTAAGTCCATCCATGTCAGTCTTTCTCCTAAAGACCCACATACACCCAATGGGTTTGACCCCTTCAGGTGGATCAACTAAAGTCCATACTTGGTTGGTGTACATGGATTCCATCTCGGATCACATGGCCTCTAGCCATTTCTCAGAATCTGGGCTCATCACAGCTTCCTGATAGGAGGTAGGCTCATTCTCAATGAGCATAACGTCATCATGGTCAGACAAGAGAAATGAGTATCTCTCAGGCTGACGACGTACCCTATCAGACCTAGAAGAGGTAGGTCTACCTGAACAGGTGGTTGTTCCACAACTCCTTGTGCAACAACCTCATCACCCGCAACACTTTGTGGCTCCTATTCAACCTCAATCAAGGCCTCAGTGCTATGGTCCTTATCTTGAATTTCTTCAAGATCAAAGGTACTCCCACTAGTTTTTCTAGAAACAAAATCCCTTTCTATAAAAACTCCAGTCTTTGCCACAAACACTTTGTGTTGACTGGAAATGTAGAAGTAATATCCCTTTGTATCCTTGGGATATCCAACAAAATAGCACCTATCGGATTTGGGTCCCAGTTTGTCTAAGACTTGTCATCGAACGTAAGCCTCACAACCCCAAATCCTCATGAATGATATCTTGGGATTTCTCCCTTTCCATATCGTATATGGTGTCTTTATGACAGCCTTGGATGGTACACGGTTAAGGGTAAAGGCTGCTGTGTCTAGAGCATATCCCCAAAAGGATATAGGAATATCTATGTGACTCATCATAGATCGTATCTTATCTAATAGGGTACGATTCCACCTTTCGGATACACCAATCCACTATGGTGTTCCAAGAGGAGTGAGTTGGGATAGAATCCCACACTCAGCTAGATAGTCACGAAACTCATGGCTAAGGTATTCACCACCTCGATCTGATCGAAGTATCATAATACTCTTGCCAAGCTGGTTTTGTACTTTATTCTTGAATTCTTTGAACTTTTCAAAGGATTCTGATTTATGTGTCATAAGATACTCATAACCATATCTACTGAAGTCATCAGTAAATGTAATGAAGTACCTGTAACCACCTCTAGCAACAACATTGAAAGGACCACATACATCACTATGTATAAGTTCTAACAAATCTATTGCTCTTTCGTTGTGTCCACTAAAGGGAGTCTTGGTCATCTTGCCTAAAAGGCAAGACTCGCATGTCTCATATGATTCAAAATCAAATGAGTCTAGCAGCCCATCCTTATGTAGCTGAGATAAGCGACTCTCATTTATGTGACCTAAGCAACAATGCCAGAGATAGGTTTGGTTTAACTCATTTGACTTGAACCTCTTGGTACTTATGTTATAGATAGGGCTCTCTAAGTCTAGAAAGTAGAGTCCGTTCATTAGATGTGCACTATAAAAGAACATATCATTTAAATAAACTGAACAACATTTGTTCTTTATTATAAATGAAAATCCTTTCTTGTCCAAACAAGAAACTGAAATGATGTTCTTAGTTAAGGCAGGAACATAACAACATTCATCTAATTCTAGTACATGCCCAGAGGTCAGAGATAGATCATAAGTTCCTAGAGCAACAACAGCAACCCTTGCTCCATTGCCTACTCATAGGTCCACCTTGCCCTTTGTCAATGCCCTACTATTTCTCAGTGCATGCACATTGGTACAAATGTTAGATGCACATCCGGTATCTAATACCCATGATGAAGAAATAGATAGATTGACTTCTATAACATTTATACCTGAAGTAGAAGTCTCACTTCTTTTCTTCTTAAGATCTTCTAGGTAAGCTTTGCAGTTACGCTTCTAGTGTCCAGCTTCCTTACAGTGGAAGCAAGCCCCTTCCTTGGCTACCCCTCATTTGGGTTTAAGTTCTTTGCCTTTGACCTTGGCATGGGACTTTCCCATACCTTTAGGCTTGCCCTTGCCTTTCTTCTTGTACACCATCAAAATAGTGTCAGATTTTCCCTTCTTAAGGTTAAGCTCAGCAGTTCTCAACATGCTGAGCATCTCAGGTAGTGGCTTATCAATTTCATTCATGTTATAATTCATGACAAATTGATTGTAGGCTTGTGGCAAAGATTGCAAGATTAGGTCAGTGGCCAGCTCTTGGCCAAGTTGGAATCCCAGCCTTTGTAGGTTTTCTACGTACCCAATCATCTTGAGTACATATGGACCTACGGGAGTCCCATCTTGCATTTTGCACCCAAATAATGCCTTAGATACTTCATATCTCTCATGCCTTGCTTGTCCTTGATATAGTTGATGAAGATGTCCAACCATATCATAAGTATTCATGAACTCATGTTGCTTCTTAAGCTCAGAGTTCATGGTCGCGAGCATTAGACATGACACATCTAATGCATCATCTTGATGTTTCTTGTAAGCATCTTTGTCAGCTCGCGAGGCAGTGGCAGGAGGTGCCTCCGGAAAGGGATGCTCCAAGACGTACAACTTTATTTCTTGGGTGAGAACAATTCTCAGGTTCCTGTACCAGTCCAGGAAATTTGCTCCATTGAGCTTGTCCTTCTCAAGGACAGAACGCAGAGAGAGAGTGTTCATGTTTGTCGACATAGTTATCTACAACATACAATGCAGAGAATTTATATCATATTCCTTTTATCATTTAATTAGGCTTTTAATCAAATGATGCTCCCACTGAATTATAGGAATTTTGTAGAATCGAGTTATGGATGTGGTCAAACCACATTACTAGATTCATACAAACTAGCTATAATTCTTGCGGGACAAGATCCACATCATACTAAGCCTTGAGTTAGCTTTGGCTAAATCGCCCAAGACTTAGTACAATCGGTGGGTAACACATTACCGATTACATCTCTATGCAACTCCTGTTTATAGGATCAAGACCCACATTTACAAAAGACCTTGAGTTAGCTTTGGCTAAATCGCCCAAGATTTAGTGTAAATGCGATCTTAACCTATCTTTCCAACGATTGGAATATGCCTATAGTTCTACTCGATCCAATTGAGTTAACTAGTTTTGCTCAATCTAATTGAGCTTACTCTAACCCAAGCGTGATAGGCGAGACCAAGATTGTCCCTCCACACCCTACCAAGATAATATACGTTGCTCTGCTTTGGCAAATTCAACAACAACAAATGATCGAGGTAGTGATGGGTATCAAGGCTCGGTAGGCATTTTCGAGTTGATTCGATTATGATCTAATCTAATCGTAATGTGTATCTTATACGCATTTAGGCCTTTATTATCCTATATTAGCATGCATCACATACATACAATCATTATTCTAGCATGCATCATATACATACAAGCATTATTCTACTAGCATGCATCACATACATACAAGCAAAATCAAATATATATATATATATATATATATATATATATATATATTTAACTGTGATGTAGTCATGGCCCTACTACAATCTTCTCAAGCCAATGAGAAGATCAGACGGTTAATCTAAGGCTAGCGGCTTTTCCAAGCGCTTCCTTTGACCGCCATGTGTCGTCGGCACCCTTCTCGTAACCTCGTCTTCAAGTGGACTTTCCACCGCTCTATTTTGTACATTACAAATATGAAACTCAAGTTACATTCGAGTCTAAACCTATTTACAACTAGAATATCATAAGAAGAGGTACGACGCGCAGGTCGGATACACTATACAACACACACAACCACAAAAATGGCACGCAGGCCGTATTATGAATTACAACACATCATCCAATCAAATTGGGGTTATTGGGCCATGACAATCACAAAATTATACATAATTATAAAGTATATATTTTTACAGAAAATTTCTATAATTTTTCCTATTTTGTTTTTCAATTTTATGAGTCACCTCCCCGTAACGGTCCCGCTAAGCGGTTTCCGGGCGCGATCACGGGACAAGGCCCCTTTCGGGGATAGGGACAACAACCCTACTCACAAAATAAACTTTGCAAGTGTCCCTACAATGATCTTACAGCAACTTAAGTCGCTGTCCCAAAAAACTAAAGCGAAAACTCACCGTTTCGGAGAGTTTTTCTTGATGGTTGAAGCCTACAAGTGTCCCAACACTCGTTGCTTCGATTCTTCGAGAAAAATACCCAAAAATTCTATAAAAATAGGAAATTTACAGAAAAATATAAATCTGTAATTTTTATATCTAATACAAAAATTACAAAAACAAAACACATACATGCTTCGCACGTGGCTTTGATACCACTGTTGTACTTTCCGAGCCGCAAAAACAGCTTTTTGCGTTGCGGAAACCCCGGAAGTCCGGCCACGGATCCGTGCGAAGATGTATTAAAACTAAAACATGTATGTGCTTGTATAAAACCCTAGATCTACCTTAGATCTACATGATAAGGACGTTACCCTCGATGCGACACCCTTCGCAAATCCCGCTCGTCCAAAAGGTTCGCCGGAACTCGAGAGTGTCAAGTGCACACTCCTCTATTGGTATCCACACAAGCAATAGGTGGAGAAAACACACCATTGAAGGTGCTATCACTCTATGGATGGTTCGGCCAAGAAGGTTGGGAGAGGGGGAGAGCTTGAGGGAATAATCCAAGGAAGAAGATGAAGTTGTGAAGAAGAAGATAGAGTTACCCAAAATCAATTCACCCCCATCAAGAAGTGGCCGGCCACATTATGGATAGGGGGTTACATGCATGCATGTAACTCCCATGACCCTTGGTCTCCCTCATGAGGTGGCACCACATGACAAAGTCAATGATGATGTGGATCATCATCATTGGCCAGCCATGCCAAGTCATCATCATG
This sequence comes from Wurfbainia villosa, assembly GCA_025175895.1. Lineage (NCBI taxonomy): Eukaryota > Viridiplantae > Streptophyta > Magnoliopsida > Zingiberales > Zingiberaceae > Wurfbainia > Wurfbainia villosa. Next base: position 27,524,696 of record CM045994.1, read on the forward strand.
ACATGACATTTGGTCAAGTCAAATTTGACCTTTCATCTTCCCTCTCAAGTCAAGTCAAACTTGACCTCTTATCTCCCATGGTTGATCAAATCCAACCATTTGATTCAAGTCAATTTAATTTAATGAATCTCTATTCATTAATTTAAATTGATTTGATGAATCAAATCTAAATTAGACTCATTCAACACTTGAATCAACTTGAGTCTAACTCAATTAGTCTAATTTGGATTACTCTTAATCCAATTTGGTTCATCCCATGAACCTAATCCTCATGGTTCATCATATGAACCTAATCTCCATCTAATTGCTCTTATGTGTGTGACCCTATAGGTTCTTGTAACGTTGGCAATGTCCCTAAACCGATTTAGGAACATAAGCAATGAGCGGTATCTAGCAACACATCATTGCTACCCAAGTTACAAGAATGTTGAGCTCCAACATCACCTTTGTGACTACTAATTGTGACTCTCACAATATGTGACAATGTCCCTCTATCCTTGACATCTAGATTGACCAATCGAGGCATAGACCATGTCATCCTCGGTACAATCTAAATCTTGAACTCCAAGTAGACTCACTCTAATCAAATGAGCTCAATATCTCCTATTGACTCATTTGGGCATGACCATGCACTTCGTGGTCTCAGTCTATCAAGAATATCAATGTCACTCCCGTCATATAGGAGGGATTGATCCCATCTATATCACTCACATCCCTCCGCATAATTTGTTACATACCTAGTAATCGCCTTTATAGTCCACCCATTTACGGGTGACGTTTGACGAAGCCAAAATATGCAACTCCTTATGTAGGGAACCATGGTGACTTCAGGTCTAAGGACTAATAGTCATACTAATAGCCACATGAGAAAGTATATGACACTCATATAACGATCCATGATACTTTCTCATGGCGGGTCATTCAGTATACATTCTCCAATGCATACCCATGTGTCAACTTGATATCTCATATCCATTACTTGTGAGATCAAGTCATCATGTTGACCTACATGCTAGTCTCTACCCATTAACATTATCCCTGAATGTTAATACTCGACTAGGAATGATTAAGAGTAGTGTTCTCTATATCATCTCATTATCGATTCAACCAATCGATTGATATAGATAAGAACCTACTACTCAAGGACATTATTATATTTAGTTATTTGGCACCAATACAAGTAAATATAATAACCATGCCTTTATAAATAGGAATATGATACAATAAAGTCCATACAACAATCATCACATGATTGACTCTAGGGCTTTCACTAACAGTTAGGGATCCTTGGAAGGCTCGAGGGGGGTGAATATCCTCTTTTCATTTCTACAAGAATGGTTAGCGGAAGCAAAACAAATATAAATGAAAAGACAAAAGCAAGTGCTAACAAGATTATTTAACATGGTTCGGAGATTTTGCTCTTACTCCACCATGATCCGTAAGGTGGATCAACCCTAGTAAGTCTTCACTAAGAGCTCCTTTTGATGATCAATCAAGATGGAGAAACCTTCTTTACAATGCACTCCTCTTCTTACAAATGATTGAGTTGAGAGTTAGAGAAGAGGAGGTTACAACACACTAGAAAGCTTTTGAAGACGTTGAGAGCTTGAGAGTATAGTTAGGAATGAGAGCACTAGCCCTCTCAAGCACCCCAAGGCCTCTTTTTATAGAGAAGAAGTTGATTTTCCTATTGGGGCTACAACAGTCGACTGATCGAGCCATCAGTCGACTGCTGCTATAGCTGACCTCATCCAATGACTTTTGACAAAGCCTGATCTGCGATCATCATAGCCCAATGGGACTTCATTTAGATGACTGATCATACCATCAGTTGACTGAATGAGTCATCAATCGATTGCTCTGCGCAATCAATCGACTCAAAACCTTTCTATGCCCATGCCCACTTATAACATTCGATTGATGGAGGACCAGTCGACTGCCAAACCCTAGCAGTCGACTATTGGACCACAGACTGTTGGTGCAGTAGGCACCTAAGTCGAACCTGAGTTTTTATTATATCAAATGATACAAAGTTAAGGTCATATTGTTATCTCACGAGCCAAATCGAGCGTGCAGAAAAGTGCTTACGCTGGAGCTGAAGGCTAGCGACACCCGGAGGAAGCTACGGTGGTCGGGCGATACTCGAGTGACTTCGGAGGAAGCCGAAGGAATCGAGTGGAAGGCCGAAAGCGAAAGCAACACAGTAAGAATCGAGGTAAGCTCGTGTGTGTGAGTGTAAGTGAGGTTGTATCCTCTATATGGGGATGGTCTTAAGCGTAGATCTGACCAAAGACATCCCATGGATGGTCTAGGTCGAGATTGGAAGGCTGACGACCGTTGAAATAATGTTTTTGTTAAGCTAACTTTTGATTTCAGCTAGCATCAGTTGGCTGCCAGCTTGGAGCACTCGACTATCGTCCATCAGTCGACTACCCACGATCAACACGCGACTGATGCTGCCATCAGTCGACTGATGATGGCCATCAGTCGACTGATGATCAAGGATCAACTTCGAGGAGTAAAGCCTTATCAGCTCATTTAAAGGGGATTGGTGCTCAAATCTGATTGGTTGAAGATCCTCTCGGGAGGGGACTCAAAGGCTATAAAAGGATGGCCTCTCCCAGGGTTTTCTCATCAATTCTAAGTTCCCTAAAGCCTCCGCAACGTTGCAACTCTCCGACAACAAAGTGCTACTTCTCTGATGATCTAAGCATAAGTTTTCATTTCTTATTCATCGGTATAAGTTTAATTTAATTTATCTCTTTTCATATTATTGTCTCGGAGTTTTTTTTATCATAACGAGGAGAGGGGGAGTGTCCCTCTACCTCAAGAATTTGTGGTTTCTTGTATTCGATTAACTCCTACCTCAAACGAGGAGGAGTTCGTTAGTGCTTTACGCTCCATGTGTGGCCAAGGATCACTACAACCTTGGAGTAGTAGCCGAAGGCTACGAACCAAGTAAAACAAATACTATTGTCTCATTTATTTTGCATTTATCTTCCGCTGCATTTACTTGTGTCTTGAAACGAATTTGAATGAAAAAGTTTTATCGCTATTCACCCCCCTCTAGCGATCCGCTCGATCCAATAATTTGTATCAGAGCCGGGGGTGATAAGATTTGGTGAAACCACCAATCTAGATTTTTACAGATTTTTTTCTTTTTTTTATTCTGTTTATTTTGAATTTATTTCATTCGTTTAGTTTTTCTCCCGCACTACTAATCCAAGACACGAGTCTTGGTACATTTCGATCGTTTGTGTTGTTGTTAGGTTTTTTCGCCTTCATTCTCTTGTTTTTTTTGTATCAATGGCCCATCTCGAGGGTTTTAGCACTGTTCGACCTCCGTTTTACAACGGAGATCACTTCCGTTATTGGAAGGGTCGGATGGAGTGCTTTCTTATGACCCAAATCGAGATGTGGATCATAATCCAAAAGGATTCACACTTCCGACTAACGAAGTGGGTGAATCTTTGGATTATGACCAATGGACCAATGCTACAAAAAGATAAGTCGAAGCAGACGCCAAGGCAACTCAAATCCTCCAATGCGGCTTGTCCAAGGAGGAGCTTAATTGCGTCGGCCCCTTCATCAGCGCAAAGATCTTTGGACAAAACTAGTGGAGCTACACGAAGGGACCGATGAAGCCAAGGTATGTAAGCATGATCTCTTGTTCAATAAGTTATATAATCTAAAAACGCAGGAACATGAGACGGCGACACAACTTCACGCTCGCGTTCAAGATATCGTCAACAACCTACACGCAATCGGACAAAGGGTCGAAAACCGCAACCTTATTACGTATGTACTAAACTCATTTCCTAGGACTACCTTGTGGAATCCATGGTCGATGCCTACAAGGTCTCCAAGGATCTTTCAAAACTTAGATTAGATGAGTTGTTTTCCAATTTCAAACTCCATGAACAGTCTAACTCAGAACCCGAGAAGGGTATAACACTTTTTACAGGCTCGAAGAAGAAGATGAGTCTGATTCGGAGGTCAACCCCGAACCCGAGCAAGCCACCCCCGAAGGAGGAAGGAGATGAGTCTGATTCGGAGGTCGACCCGGAAATAGAGGACAAAATAGTCAACCTAGTTCGGAGGATGGTCAAGGGATGAAAGTGAACCGTCACTCGACCCAATGAAGGTAAGCCTAAATGTTTTAATGTTAGGTGTTACGAATGCAACAGGTTTGGACACATCAAGTCCGAATGTCCTAAACTCAAGAGCAAAGCTCGGAAACACAATAAGGCACTCAACGCTACGTGGGAAGAAGCGTCCGAGGAAGAAGATGATGATCTCATCTTCATGGCTAAACCGGTTGAATCGGAGACGGAGTCAAAACCGGAACACGAGTCTGAAACCGAAGACGAATCCTACTGCGAAGCTCTATTCAAGACAAGACACGGATCCACATCCGGTTCAAAAAATACACTCAAGGTAAGTCGGTCTCTTATTAGTATGCTTTACAATACAATTAAATTCTTAACTAGGAAATTAGCTAAGTCCGAATCCAAGGTCGAGACCATGGTTGAGGAGGTTAAACTCCTCAAACACGAGGTCTCCCTAACCTCTTCGACTAGTCGAGTTCGAGAGGAGGACTCAACTCGGGTTGAAAAGCTCGAAGTTGAGAACTCACTCTTGAAGAGTCAAGTCGAAGATCTTAGGAACACGTTGGAAAGGTTTACTTTGAGATCCAAAGGACTTGACCTCCTACTTGGATCGCAAAGGACCGTGTACAACAAGTCTGGACTAAGGTTTAGCTCAAATATGACCAACAAGTCGTATATGTCGATTGTAAGTCGACATAAAAAATGTGTCCAAGCATGGGTCCCTAAGACCGCTTTGATTTCAATTTTAGGATCGAACCAGTACTAGATTCCCAAGGACCAAATCCACTATGTGGAGAGACCGAACCGATTCAATAGTCCAGGGGGAGCCAGTACAAAATTTGTTTGTATTTTAACTTAGAAATTGCATGCTTAGGTTCTTTATTTAGTTTGATTTTTCTATTTAGAATGGTTAGAAAGGACTATAACTCATCAATACTTGATAACATAGTACTATGATGCAACGAGATGATAGTACGCTAGGAAAGCGGAGTCTTGTGTATTCGGGCTAGATAAGGCGTATCTAGTTCGGTGCACTTGACCGAGTGGAACTAGATGAAGCTACCTCGCCGTATCCTAGACTAGTTAGACCAGGAAGTGGTCTTACGTGAGTCAAGTCTCTATTTTTATTTGAAAATGGCTTTGTCTAAGAAAGTGGTCATTTTTCCGATCAAAGAAGGCCTCTGTGCCTCGCCACGACCTGGAAGCCATGATCTTGAAAAGATGACTTGATGAGCCTAAGGTCAAATCCGAATCTAACGCAAGGTTGACAAGTGTTCAAATCATTAAATTTAATTCAAGTAAAATTGGTAGTCATCTCACAAGAATATATAAGGTTAACATACTTGATCATGTAGACATGGGTGAGATGATTTAGGTTAATAATTTTCAACCAACCTTTAATAATTCCAATATCCGATCCAACTACCTTGCGTGTAGGATCAATGGATGTTGGACAGTGATTGCTGCCGACACATAACCGGGGATCAACTCAAGTTTTCAAAGCTTCGATTCAAATGACAAGGATCGGTAACCTTCGGAAACAACGGCAAGCTCAAAATCATCGGATCAGGGGATATTGAGCTCAACTCTAACTTTATTATTCAAAATGTCTTATAGGTAATAAATTTTCAATATAATTTACTTAGTGTAAGCCAATTGTGTGATAATAACTATAAGGTCATATTTCTATAAAATGAATGCGTAATTAATACAAATGAAACCTCTAAAATAATTCTTAAAGCAACCAGAAATAACAACATTTACACTATTAATTTAACTAACTCCTCAACTAAGTGTCTTATGACATGACAAGAGGAATCTTGGTTGTGGCACCGATGACTCGGTCACTTACACCCAAGACTCATCCACAAGATGAGTCAGAGTGACTTAGTCAGAGGTTTGCCTAAACTCAACAACTTGGATAATAAAATATGTAATGCTTGTTAACAAGGTAAACAATCTAGGACACAACATCAACTAACTAATCAAGAATGAACCAAAAGTGTTCTTGAGCTCCTACACATGGATCTATTTGATTCACACGGAGCTAAGTCACTTAATGGAAGTAAATTCTGCTTAGTGATTATTGACGACTATTCTAGATTTACTTGGGTTAGGTTCATCAAACACAAAAGTGATACCCTAGATCAATTAATCAACCTATTTAAACTAATAGAAAATCAACAAAACCTTAAAATCAAAAGACTTAGGAGTGATCATGGCGGTGAATTCGAGAACCATAGGTTTACAGAAATTTGTAACCTAAAAGGATACCACCATGAGTTCTCATGCCCTATAACCCCACAATAGAATGGCCTAGTAGAATGTAAAAATAAAACCCTACAAGAAACTGCTAAGACAATGTTAAACGAGTATAACCTACTCGATAGGTTTTGGGCAGAAGCCATTAGTACAGCGTGCTATGTCCAAAATAGGATCCTTATGGTAAAGAGGCACTTTAAGACCTCGTACGAGATTTATCGCGATATAATACCTAACATCAAGTACTTTAGGGTATTTGGGTGTAAGGTATATATCCTAAACACTAACGATTACCTTAGAAAATTTACATCCAAAACCTCGACCGGAAACTTTCTAGGATACTCGACTACGAGTAGAGCTTATAGAGTATATAACCATGATACCCTTAGAGTCGAGGAGACTATCAATGTAGTGTTTGATGAAGGACACGAACCTACAAAACCCCCGACAACCCCAATTAGCGAGCCGATTCTTACCAGACTCAACTCCGATCCAGAGATCAAGTCTAGTATTAATCCTAACCTAAGTCAACCAAGTCATTCTATCAACCAAGTGGTAGATGACTCTAACCCAAATCGAACTAGGACTCAAACTAGTCATCCTATCGACACAGTGATAGATAACTCTAACCCAAATCCAACTAGAACTCAAATGAATCATCCTATCGACCAAGTGATAGGTGATCCAAGCCTAGGAGTTCGAACTAGAGCCTCATAACGGAACCTTAGTCAAATCTCCTTGATTTCCAAAATTGAACCCAAAACTATTGACCAAGCTCTTCTTGATCCCGATTGGATTATTGCAATGCAAGAAGAGCTAGCTCAGTTCACTAGGAATGAAGTATGGGAATTAGTACCACCACCTAAAGATAAAATAATCGTTGGAACAAGGTGGGTGTTTAGAAATAAACTTGATGATAAAGGTGAAGTAGTTAAAAATGAAGCTAGATTAGTCGCCAAAGGTTTTAGTCAAGTCGAAGGTTTAGATTACGACGAGACATATGCCTCAGTAGCTAGATTAGAGTCCATTTGAATGTTATTAGCATATGCTGCACATCGAGGTTTTAAGCTGTTTCAAATGGATGTAAAGTCAGCGTTCTTAAATGGATATATTAAGGAAGAGGTTTATGTCAGCCAACCCCCTGGTTTCGAAAGTCTAGATAAACCCGACCATGTCCTTAGATTAAAGAAAGCTCTCTATGGACTCAAACAAGCTCCTCGAGCTTTGTATGAGAGGCTTTCGATTTATCTTAAGTCCAAAGGATTTAACCAAGGTTTAGTTGACCCAACTCTTTTCGTAAAAACCATAAGCAATGACATATTCATAGTCCAAATTTACGTAGATGATATCATCTTCGGAACCACCAATTCGATCCTAATAAACGAATTCATTTCACTTATGGAAAGTGAATTTGAAATGAATTTAGTAGGTGAGTTGAGTTTCTTTTTAGGTCTACAGATTAAACTAACTAAAGATGGAATATACCTACATCAACGCAAATATACTAGGCAATTAATTAAAAGCTTTGGAATGCAAGACGATAAAATTATTAATACTCAAATGGCAACGAATGTAAATATAGAAGAAGATGTAATTGAAAATTCAATTGACTTAAATTACTATAGGAGCGTAATAGGGAGTCTCCTTTACTTAACTGCAAGCCGACCTGATATCTTATTTGCAGTAAGTATGTGCGCAAGGTTCCAAACCTCTTCCAAAGAGTCTCACCTAACTCTAGTTTAGCTTATCCTTAGATATCTAAAGGGTACACTTAATGTCAGTATTTGGTACCCTAGATCTACCGAGTTCGAACTAACCGGCTACTCTGACTTGGACTATGCCGATAGTAAGCTCGATAGAAAGAGTACGAGTGGTTGTTGTCAACTTCTCGTCTCAAGTCTAGTGAGTTCGTGCAGTAGGAAGCAACACTGTGTTTCCTTATCTACCACCGAAGCCGAATACATCACAATGGGTGAGTGTGTCACTCAACTTCTTTGGATGAAGCACACTCTCCGAGATTTTAAGTTAGACTTTACGAACACTAAAATTCACATAGATAACATTAGCTCAATTAACCTAACTAAGAATCCAATATGTCATTCTAGGACCAAACATATAGAGGTCAAGCACCATTTCATTCGAGAACATGTGGCCAACGGAGCCATACAACTCAAATACATCAAATCAAAGTCTAACTTGGTAGACCTATTTACTAAACCCCTACCTGAAGCCGAATTTAGTCTATTAAGATGAAAATTGGCCATGTGCATAGAAGAATAGGAATTTATAAATTATATTTTCTTATTACTATTTCTTACTTTTTATTTTCATGGAACTAGCATAGGACATACCTTAGATATCATGCACCTATAGATTTAAGGAGCCAATACATCTCACAACACATAGGACTAATGTGTTTGTGTACTTAGCCACATAGATGGGCATGAGTTGTTACGACCTTAATCCTGGTTCCAGATGTAGAGCTAGTGCATCACCATGAATCACGGAGTATAATCATATATATTAACCGACTCTCACTAGGACTTGTTGATCCTTTATATCAATCAAGTCAAACAAGAGTTGAACATTATATAGATGAGCTTATTTTTAGTATTTTATTTTTCAAAATAATATGGAACATGCTTGGACTTGAAACTTAAACTTAATACCTATATTTTCTTTTTCAAACCCCCCCCCCCCCCCACACACACACTCTTTTCGACATATGGCAAAAGGGGGAGAAAAAGGGCAAAGTTAAGAGGTCGATTTTTTTTAAATTCATGGCCAAAAGTTAAGTAAATGTTTTCTTTTACATAACATTAATTTTTGCAAATTTATTTAAACTTAATTGTTTTAAAGGGAGGAAAGGGCCAAGTTAAGAAGTATTCTTAACTTAAATTATTTTTACTAAGGCCAACTTTAAGTAATTGTTAATTACTTAAAGTCTTCCTAATTAGCAACCATCAAGGGGGAAGATTAAGATCTTCTTCCAAGACTTACCCTCGGTCAAGGGGGAGGTTTCCTCAAGGGGGAGACTTGGAAGAAAAACTCTACTACTCCTACTTAATCTTTATTATTTTTAATTCTCATGCATATTATTATTCTTCATGATATTATTTTCTTAACTTTGTATGTCAGTTTGCCATAGATCAAAAAGGGGGAGATTGTTAGTGCAGTAGGCACCTAAGTCGAACATGAGTTTTGATTATAGCAAACAATACAAAGTTAAGCTCATATTGTTATCTCACGAGCTAAATCGAGTGTGCAAAAAAGTGCTTATGCTGGAGCTGAAGTTTAGCGACACACGGAGGAAGCGCGCAGTGGTTGGGCGACACTCGAGTGACTTCAGAGGAAGTCGAAGGAATCGAGTGGAAGGCTGGAAGCGAAAGAAATACAGTAAGTATCGAGGTAAGCTCGTGTGTGTGAACATAAGTGAGGTCGTATCCTCCTTACGGGGATGGTCTTAAGCATAGATCCGACCAAAGACATCCCGTGGATGGTCTAGGTCGAGATCGGACGGCCGACGATCGTCGAAATAATGTTTTTGTTATGCTAACTTTTGATTTCAGCTAGCATCAGTCGGCTGCCAGCTTGGAGCACTCGACTGTGAGCATGGAGCACTCGACTGTCGTCCATCAGTCGACTGCCCACGATCATCACTCGAGTGATGCTGCCATAAGTCGACTGATGATGGCCATCAGTCGACTGATGGTCAAGGATCAGCTTCGGGGAGTCAAGCCTTATCACCTCATTTCAAGGGGATTGGTGCTTAAATCTGATTGGTTGAAGATCTTCTCGATAAGGGACTTAAAGGCTATAAAAGGAGGGCCTCACCTAGGGTTTTCTCATCAATTATAAGATCCCTAAAGCATCCGCAATGTTGCAACTCTCCGACAACAAAGTGCTACTCCGACGATCTAAGCTTATGTTTTCATTTCTTATTCATCGGTATAAGTTTAATTTAGTTTATCTCTTTTCATATTATTGTCTCAGAGCTTTTTTTTATCGTAACGAGGAGAGGGGGAGTGTCCCTCTACCTCAAGATTTTGTGGTTTCTTGTATTCGATAACTCCTATCTCCAACGAGGAGGAGTTCATTAGTGATTTGCCCTCCGTTTGTGGTCAAGGAACACTAGGGCCTTGGAGTAGTAGCCAAAGGCTATGAACCAAATAAAAAATACTATTGTCTCATTTATTTTGCATTTATCTTCCATTGTGTTTACTTGTGTCTTGAAACGAATTCAAACGAAAAAGTTTTATCGCTATTCACCGCCCCCTCTAGCGATCCACTCGATCCAACACCGACCTCAATCATCTTCAGTTGACTGACTTATCAGTCGACTGATACACTTCAAGCATGATTAAATCATACTTGAAATCAACTCCCTAGACATAGACTCAACCTTCTAGCTCTTCCTTCAGCCTTACGCCTCCAGGATCCCTCTGAGTCCAAGACTCTTTCATCCTTCCGCTTGCCTCCAATAGATTCCCTCGGTTTTTTTCATGTCTTGGGTTTCTCTTTTTGCCAAAGTCCGCTTGAACTTTATGCCACCAAAACTACATTCTTGGACTTATGTTACCAAGACTTTGCCTTTGGACTTCCTTTGCCAAGAGTCCGCTTGAACTTTACGCCTCCAAGATTACATGATTGGACTTACGCTTCCAAGACCTTCCCTTGCCATGATCATACTTGGACTTTCTTCTACCAAGTCTTCACACTTGGTTTTTCCTGTCATTTAACACATTCATGGTTAGATCACACATATTGCCTAACTATAAATAATTATCCAAACATCAAAATACATAAATGCTTGGGGCATTGTTGCACCAACAACATGGTCTTGGCATGTGAAAGTCCAAGCAAGGTCTTCGCAATTGGAAAGTTCAAGAATGGTCTTGGCAAGGAATGTCCAAGTCATGGGTACTTGGCAATTGAAAAGTCCAAGCATGGTCTTGGCATTTGGAAAGTCCAAGAATGGTCTTGGCAAGAAAAGTCCAAGTTATGGGTACTTGGCAATTGGAAAGTCCAAAGGTGATGTCATGGCAACATAAGTCCAAGTGTGTAGTCATGGCGACATAAACTCCAAGTGATCTTTGGCAATGGAAAAATCCAAGGGTGAGGTTTTGGTAGCATAAAGTCCAAACATATAGTCTTTGTAGCATAAGACAAATAAACCTTGGAAAAAGACCCGGTTAGCATGACATAGTCAATGGAAGCATTTTATGGCTAACGTAAAGGATGAAGAGTCATGAACTTGAGGGATCTAAGAGGCATGAGGCAAATGGAGGTGGCTAGAAGTCTTACGTCTATGTTATGGGTGAGTATCAATTATGAAGGGATCATACTTGGGTTAAACTTCATGTTGTTCGGATGTATATTGAAAGTCTTGCCTTTGTATGAATATCTTCATTTTGAAATAAGAATCACATGATCATTATTTGCATTTTATATTTATGCATATTGTCTGATACGCTACATTGTAGATAACATGGTATGTGGTGTCGCACAGAAGATCATGTTATCAGTTCCTTATAGAATATAAGTAAAGGCTCACAACCAAGATGGTTTTGGACAAACCATTGGCATGGTTGTAGTGTGATTTGGTATTGGTTTATCTTAACCATAGAATTACACTAGTACACTTTGTGTGTATTGAGCAGGACCAATTTAGAGGTGATTCAATTTATACTGACTATATAATTGAATCGGACCTTAGATATTATGGTGTACATGCTCTTAATCCCGATATAATAATGGACACATGTAGTTAGTATTTATTTCTTTGATTTACTAATGGGCAAGATTTATGTGTTAAATCGATATGCCCGATAAGTTAGGAAATAATATTATTTATATGGTGTGTCGTTGATTATAGGAGGAAACTGTGTCCTATGTATTATGATGATGATGTCCCCTTGAGGCGCTCATAAGGATCATCATGTAAATTCTGCAGGTGGACTTGGTCCAGCATAAAGATGAGGTTGAGTGGTACTACTCATGGAGTTAGATGTTAATTAAATAATTTTCAGTAAATTAATTAATTAATAGACATTCAATATCTTAAACACGGGGAGAAATTTTTACAAATAATATGTGGAGCCCATATTTATTTATGGGGGTAGGTGAGGTAGATCAATGATAATCCTCTAGTGGAATGTATCATCATTAATGGATAGGGTTTGTGTGGTTCGGATCCATTGGGTGGCCAAGATCCAACTCCTTCTCATGGTCCCTATTGTAGCCTATTATAAATACCTCATGAGGCCTAGATCTATAAATAAAGGGGAGAGGCTTGGGCGGCAAAAACGATAGTGGTTGTGCTAGGGTTTGGGTTGGCATTGAGAGGCTTGGGCGGCAAGCATTGGAGGCTAGGGCTTCCTTCCTTAGGGCCAGCGACAAGGTTAGGATTTGGACTCCCTTCTCTCAACTTTTGGCCGGCGCCCTCCCTTCTCTCGACCCTTGGTCGGTGCCCCATCTTCTCCCTCTCCTTGGCTGGCGGCAACAACCAAGCAAGGAGGCTTGGTGGTTGGTGCTAGATAGGAGAAGAAGAGAGCTTGTATCTTCCTTTGTTCGGAGAGAGAAAGGAGAGGAAGATATGTGATCTAGGAGGCTTAACCTCTTGGAAGATCGTTGCCCACACAACATCCAAGAAGAGGATCGGTCATACAATAGAAGATCAAGAGGTAAACAAGAGGTATAATTCTTATTTAGTTTTCTTTCTTGTTCTATGTAATTAGATTATAATTGTATCATCATGGACCTCGAAGATAAACACAAAAACCGGCGATCCGTTCATCATCTATTCCGTGGCTAATCGAGAAAAAGAGTTAGGTTGCTTGAACAATAAGTTTATTCAAGCGACCACTCAAATCGATAGCACGATGATGGATCGATTGCTTGGGTAATCCATCTTCGTCTAGATTATCTTTTTTTATCCGGGGACATGTGATAGGATCGCCATGCACAAGCGACCGAAGCGGGGGAATCAATTCCCTTCAAGTGGTATCAGAGCCACGGTTTCCGATTTTGTGTGTTTTGGATTCGGTTACCTTTATACACTTATCATATATTATAAGTGCCGAATAATAATAGGATGTGCGTAGGCTAACTTTTTGCTTGCAAGAATAAGATCCAACTATTATAGCCATATGTGGTTGTATGTGATTGTATGTGTATAATTGTAATATTATTTGAATCCTCGGGGTTGATGAGGCTAGTATTTAATTTTTGTAATTAAGTACGACATTGTTTAGCCACTCTTTTATTTTAGTTTACTTTCGATCTAGATTTCATGTACACTCTTTTTTGGAGTATAGGATTGTTGGATGTAAATTAAAATAATTTTTCTCGTCTCGGATCCCCTTCGAGAGGATGGCTTGTACATGGGGAAGGGAGGAGCGGACGAGGTGCCAACACGACTGGAGGCATATTGGAGAACAAAAGCCATAATAGTTGGAAATTTTGTTATTTTTCATATTTATTGATTTTGATTTATATGATTGTTGTGGTTGCATAGTTAAAATTTCTCAATTTTAAATTACTAATTGGGAGAGGAATATTTTTTAATTTTCGTGGCCTCCATTACAATTTGACATGTGATGCGAACAAACTTGCGCGTTGGCTTTGAGTTCCTTCCTCCATATCAGATGAGTTTGTTTTATGGATCACTAGGTAAAATATGGTTATAGGAAATTATTTAGGAGCATGTGTACTTCCCCATCGGAAGGCACATAATCCAAGATAATTGCCTTAGTATCAAGTAATGGTAAACACTCAGATGCAAATAAAAGTATATTCCCCATCGGAGTCACTACTTTTATTTGTAGGGCCAAAGAGGAACCAACTATTAATTTTATTTATCAAAAAGTAATGTTGATAGGATAATAAAATTAATTGGTAAAATCTCCTCTTACAAATGTAGAATTTGTATACGTCCACACTATCATGGCATATGATATTCTCGGTGTTGGTTGATTTTAAAATTTTATTGTTTGAGGAATCAATAATTTTTTGAAATATAATGTTTTTGATCTATGTGATTCTTAGGTTTTTCGAAATGACTTTCAACCCACTTACTGTGATTCTAAAAGAAAATAAACTTATTGGACCTAACTATGTTGATTCGAAAAGAAATCTTGATATTGTCTTAACTGCTGAAGAGTACAAATATATACTCTTCGAAGAGTGTCCTCCAAAGCCTACGGATGATTCTGGTGAAAAGGAGAAAGAGAGTTATAGGAAGTCGATCAAGGTTGTTGAGATGGCGCAGTGTTACATTTTGCCTTCTATGTCAAATGTATTGCAACATCAGCATCAAGCCATGAATACTACCTATGACATGATGCTCAATCTCAAGAAACTTTTCGGACACCAGAATCGGGCTGCTAGGCAGGAAGCTATGAGGAACTTGATGATGACCACCATGATTGAGGGAACACCCATGAGGGATCATGTTCTCAAGATGATGGCTCATTTGAATGAGCTGGAAGTCCTTGGAGTAGAGATCGATAGGGAAACCTAGGTCAATATCATTCTCCAATCTCTACCTAGAAGTTTGAGCAGTTCTGCCTGAACTACAACATGAATAAGAAGTTGTATTCGTTGGCGGAGCTTCTGATAGAACTCCAGGCGGCAGAGGGACTTTTTCATCAAAGTTCTCAGGCTTTGGTTGCTCAGAAGATTTCTACTTCTAAGTCGAAAGGCAAGAAGAAGAAGAAACAAGGTGCAACAAAGGTGGTGGGAGGATCTCAGGGTGGAGTGAAGAAGCCGAAAGGCAAGTGCTTCACTTGCAAGCAGACTGGACATTGGAAGGCGGACTGTCTCAACCACAAGCAGAACAAAGATATATCTTTTGATTTAGTCGTTGAAACATGTTTAGTGGTGTTATCTACCGGTACCTGGTGTGAAGATACGAGAGCCACTGATCATGTCTGCAACTCTTTGCATGGGTTCCAGAAAACCAGATGTCTAGCTCAGGGGGAGATTATTGTGTACATGGGCAATGCTACGAAGGTGGCGGCTATTGCTAGGGAGATGTTTATTTATCTTTTGATAGGAATAAAACTTTGGTTCAGAGAAATTGCCTTTATGTACCTTCATTTTGAACGAATTTAATTTCAGTTTCTAAATTATTTTTGGATGGATATTCTATTTCTTTTAATGACAGAGTTGTTATAAAAAAGAATAGGGAGATTATCTGTTCTGGTGCATTGGTAGGAAATTTATGTACTCTTGAACCAAAAACTCCCACGATGCAAATAGAAATAAATAACTCATCTTCTAAATCAAATAAGAGAAAAGAACCTTCGAAAATGAACCAAACATATCTTTGGCATCTAAGATTAGGTCACATTAACCTAAGTAGAATTCAAAGGTTGATAGATGATGGACCTTTGGGTTCATTAGTTGTGGAAGAATTCCCAACCTGTAAATCTTGCTTGGAAGGTAAAATGACCAAGAGGCCTTTTAAGGCTAAGGGGTATAGAGCCAAAAATGTGTTGGAATTGGTTCGTTCTGTTTTGTGTGGTCCTATGTCTATCTAGGATAGAGGTGGTTTTGAATATTTTGTCTCTTTTATAAATGATTATTCAAGATATGGATACATTTACTTGATGCGCCGCAAGTCTGAATGTTTTGACAGGTTCAAAGAATTCAAGGCTGATGTGGAGAAACGTCAAGGTAAAAGTATCAAGATACTACGATCTGATCGTGGTGGTGAGTACCTCTTGGGAGAGTTTAGGATTTACTTATCAGAGGTTGGGATTCAATCCCAACTGTCTCCACCTGGTACACCCCAGAAGAATGGTGTGGTGGAGCGAAGGAATAGGACTCTTATGGAGATGGTTAGATTGATGATGAGTTATTCTGAGTTACCAGATTCATTCTGGGGGTATGCTCTGGATAAGGAAGTGTATATTCTGAACTTGGTACAATCTAAATCAGTACCTTCTACTCTCACAAAATTGTGGAATGGCCGAAAGACTAGTCTGATATATATTCGAATTTGGGGTAGTCCAGCGCATGTGCTGAAGGGAGATGTTGGTAAGTTGAAATCTCATATAGAAGTGCGCCCTTCTAGGCTATCCTAGAGGGACGAAAGGTGGTGTGTTATATAGTTCTAGAGATCAGAGGGTGATCGTTAGCACGAATGCCCAATTTTTAGAGGAAGACTATGTGATGAACCACAAGGCCATGAGCAAGATTGTTCTAGAGGAGTTAAGAGGGGAAGTCCCTACTTTAGTACCAAGGGTCCAAGAGGATATACCACAAGTGACTACACCGTGTGTCACAGAGGATAAACAGGTGATACCTCGTCGTAGTGGGAGGGTTGTTAGTGTAGGGATCCCGAGCGATAAACATAATTCGCAGCGGAAAACTTACGATCCCTCCAGAGATCCAAGCAAAAAAATATATACTTGTTTCAATTATTGATTCTATCCTATAGGAATCGAGATTACCTTCGAAGCGTGTCCTTCGAATTCCAGTCGGCAACACTTGCGGATCTCAGCGTGGTCAGAATGTCCACGCCTCTACGGTGCACACACACACGATCTTGGAGGGAAGAGGTAAGCCCTTTCGGTTGTGCTAGCAATCACTCCAAGGTCTCACTTTTCCACTCTATACTTGGCCCTATTGTATTGTGAATGAAAAAAAAATCAGATTTTTATTTTCATTGTCCACGTTGAAGAAGAAGAAGCAACCATAATACACCTTAATGAGACATTAAATGCACTTCCTTATTCTCCATGGTAAAAGAAAGGAAGTCAATTAATGCTCATTAAATGCACATTAATGAGTTTTAAATCCCATTTAAAACCCCATTTATTAATTCGTGTATTATATTATTAATTCATGTATTATTCATTTTAGCCTTCTTCTCTTGGTTTGACTTGAGTCTAACTCAACATAAACCAATTTGAGTCCAACTAAAATTTAGCCAAGTAATGAGTCTTACTCATTCTAGTTAATCCAATTAACTAATAATTCATTTTAGTCAAACCAAAATGATTTCCTCTCCAAAATAATATGTTCTTTGTGTGTGACCCTATAGGCTCTCATAATGTTGGCAATGTATCCAAAACCATTTTAGATACATAAGCAATGAGCGGCATCTAGCAATACATCATTGCTACCCAAGTGATGAGAATGTTGAGATCCGACAACCTCTTCCGTGACTATTATCATATGACAGTGTCCTTCTATCCTTGATATCTCAGATCGATCAATGAGGTATAGACCGTGTCACCCTCTTATCAATCTTTATGTTTCTTGATCCTCAAGTAGACTCACTCAAACAAATGAGCTCAATATCTCATATTGACTCATTTGAGCATGGCCATGCATTTCGTGGTCCTACTCTATCAAGAGGCCAAAGATATCACTCCCATCATATGGGAGGGATAGATCCCATCTACATCACTCACATCCCTCCGCATAATTCGTTACATACTCAGTGATCACCGTTATAGTCACCCAATTACGGTGTGACGTTAGACGATACCAAAGTACATAACTCCTTATGTAGGGAACCGTAGTGACTTCAGGTCTAAGGACTATTCATACCAATAGTCACATGAGAAAGTATATGACACTCATATAACGATCCATGATACTTTCTCATGGTGGGTCAATTCAGTATATATAGTCTCCAATATATATACCCATGTATCAATGTGATATCACATATCCATGACTTGTGAGATCAAGTCATCCATTGACCTACATGCTAGTCTCAATGTATCAATATAGCCCTTGTCTATTAATACAATACTCGACTAGGAATATTTAAGAATAGTGTTCTCTACAGCTTCTCATAATCAATTCTACCAATTGATATACTGTAGATAATAACCTACTATTCATGGGCATTATTATATTTATTTAGCTGGCACACGCATAAAGAAATATAATAATCAATCTTTGCCTTTATTAATGCAAGAATATAATACAAAAGTCTCCCTCATCAATCATCTCATAATTGGCACTAAGGGCTCATACTAACAGTTAGACAACCTGAGAGATTTATGTTCTTAGGAGAATCTTCTGATTTGGTCCCTGGCAAACATGAATCTGATCCCTGGACATATGATGAGGCAATCGAAGATAAAAATGCGGTATCTTGGCAAAAAGCGATGAATTCTGAGATAGAATCTATGAATTCAAATTAGGTATGGGAGCTAGTAGAACCACCCAATGGTGTAAAAGCCATTGGATGCAATTCTACAAACAAAAGAGAGGAATAGACGGGAAGGTTGAGACCTTCAAAGCAAGGCTTGTTGCGAAAGGGTATACTCAGAAAGAGGGCATCGATTATGAGGAGACCTTTTCGTCGGTAGCCATGCTTAAGTCTATCTGGATACTCTTATCTATTGTTGCTTATATGAATTATGAGGTTTGGCAAATGGATGCCAAGACAACTTTCCGTAATGGAAGTCTTGAAGAAAACATCTATATGAAGCAACCAGAGGGATTCATTGCAAAGGGCAAAAAGCATCTTGTGTGCAAGCTTAATCGGTCCATTTATGGATTGAAGCAAGCTTCGAGATCTTGGAACATCCATTTTGATGAGGTAATCCAATCATATGGATTTATTCAAAGTCCGAATGAGTCTTGTGTATACAAGAGATGTGACAGAAACGTAGTGGTATTTCTTGTACTATACGTAGATGACATTTTGCTAATTGGCAACAATATCAAAGTGTTATTAGACGTAAGGTTATGGTTGTCCAAATAATTTGATATGAAGAACTTGGGAGAAGTGGGACACATCCTTGGGATCAAGGTTATAAGGGATCGAAAGAAAATGATGTTGTGCTTATCTCAAGCTTCATACATAGACACTATTCTGGCTCATTTTAGCATGTAAAACTCCAAGAAAGGTTTTCTACCTTTTAGGCATGGAGTACCTTTATCTAAAGAGATGTGTCCTAGAACATCAAAGGAGATAGAGGAGATGAAGGCGGTTCCTTATGCTTCGGCGGTAGAAAGCTTCATGTATGCTATGTTATGTACGAGGACAGATATCTACTTTGCCATGGGCATGGTTAATAGATATCAGAGAAATCCAGGACAAGGACATTCGACTACGATAAAGCATATATTGAAGTACCTGAGAAGGACTAGGGATTATATACTGGTATACCAGACAGATCAATTACTCCCTGTGGGTTACACAGATTTTGACTTCCAATCAGATAGGGATAATAGTAAGTCTACCTCGAGTTTTGTTTTTTACTTTAGGAGGTGGAGCCATTATATTGAGGAGTGTCAAGCAGAAATGCATGGCAGACTCCACCATGGAAGCTGAGTATGTGGCAGCCTCTAAGGCAGCCAAAGAAGTTGTATGGCTCAGGAACTTCTTGATTTACTTGGATGTGATTCCTGGTTTGCCTAGAACTATCACAATTGATTGTGATAACAGTGGTGCAGTTGCAAACTCGAAGGAACCACTAGCCCATAAGGCAAGTAAACACATAGAGCGCAAGTACCACCTGATACGAGATATCGTAAAGTGAGGAGAAGTTGTTGTCACCAAGATTGCATCAGAGGATAACTTGGCAGATCCTTTCACTAAGGCCCTTCCAGCGAGAACTTTTGATTGGCATGTGGAGGGAATGGGAATCAGATATGTGGCAGTTTGATAGAAGCATAGTCTTTTAGTATAAGTGAGAGATTGTTGGGATGTATACTGAAAGCATAGCCTTTGTATGAACATCTTCATTTTGAAATAAGAATCACATGATCATTGTTTGTATTTTATATTTATGCATATTTTCTGATACGTTACATTGTAGATAACATGGTTTGTGGTGTCGCACAAAAGATCGTGTTATCAGTTCCTTGTAGAGTATAAGTAGAAGTTAACAACCAAGATGGTTTTGGACAAACCATTTGTTGGATCGAAAGTGTCGCTAGAGGGGGGGGGGGGTGAATAGCGATACGATGTCGTTAAAAAACTTTTGCAATAAGTAAAAAGCAAGTAGAGAGTGCACAGCGGAAATATAAAGTAGACAAGATATTTTTACGTGGTTCACAATCTTTCGATTGCTAATCCACGGCCCTAGTGATCCTTGATCACGTACGGAGGGCAATTCACTAAAACCACTCCTCCTCGTTGGAGGTAGGAGCAACGATTACAAAAAGAAATCAAGGCAAAGGGACACTCCCCCTTTCCTTGTTACGATTAAAGCACAAAGACAATTTAAAGAAGTAGAACTTAAATAAATATACCGACAACTCTTATAAGTAGAAGATGTAGCTTTCGTTGTCGGCGGCACTTCGTCGTAGCAAATGTGAGTAGTAGTAGCAGCGTTACGACGGCGTGTTGAGAGCTCTTGAATTCTTGTTATTTGCTTGGCTTGAACATGTCTATTTATGGATATTGATCTATGAATTTAGACATAGGTAGTGTCCAAGGTGAGGTTCTTATCCCAACACAAGGATGAGGTGTTTCAACCAACCACCTTGTGCCACCTCAAGGAAGCCTTCACGCCAAGAAGAAGAAGCCATCCAACTTGTGCCACATCATGGGAGCCAACCATCTTGTGCCACCTCAAGGAGGCCTTCACGCCAAGAAGAAGAAGCCATCCAACTTGTGCCACATCAAGGGAGCCAACCATCTTGTGCCACCTCAAGGAGGCCTTCACGCCAAGAAGAAGAAGCCATCCAACTTGTGCCACATCATGGGAGCCAACCATCTTGTGCCACCTCAAGGAGGCCTTCACGCCAACTCAAGGATGAGGTCCAAGCTTGGTGATGGTTTGGATGTCCACCTTGATGCCACATCACCCTTTGTACCAAAACACGAGTCAAGTCCAAATTCACCCCCTGTCCAGCGATTCTCGAGGCTGGAACTAGACTAGCAGTTGACTGTAGTAGACGACTGGTCAAAGGGTTTTGGACTGCAGTACAAGTTAGCTTAAAATATAAAGTACGATGGTTCTAACCATCTGATCTCGACCTAGACCTTCCATTGGAGGTATTGGGTCTGATCTACGCTTAACGACCTTGCTTCGCTTTCACACGAGCTTACCTTGTAGCCTCGCTTCCGGTCTTCACCCGAGTACCTCGGCTTCCTCCGAAGTCCCTCTGGCGTTGCCCGACCACCTCGGTTCCCACCGGGTGTCGCAGACCTTCCGCTCAACTTTAGCATTTCTGCACACTTAATTGAGCTCGTAAGATAACAAATATACCCTTAACTATTGAGCCTTTTGCCATAATCAAAATACGGTTCGACTTTTGGTGCCCATCGCACCAACAATCTCCCCCTTTTTGATTCATGGCAAACCGACACAAAAGTTAAGGAAAAATTAAGCATAACAGTAAGCTAGCATAATGATTAAGCATGAATGAGCTAGCATAATGATTAAGCATGAATGAGCTAGCATAAAGATTAAATATGAATGAGCTAGCATAAAGATTAAATATGAATGAGCTAGCATAATGATTAAATATGAATGAGCTAGCATAATGATTAAGTATGAGTGAGAAATATTATTGTTTCAAGTTCTCCCCTTTGAGGTAACCTCCCCCTTGACCGAAGGTGAGTTCTTGAAAAATAATTTTTACTCCCCCTTAATAGTTGCTTAAGTAAACGGAATTACTTAATATAAAAGGTAATAATTTTGTTTACTTTCTTCCTTACTTTTGTGACTTTCTCCCCCTTTTGCCTTAACTCAAAAAGTTTGTAAATATATTTTAAGGTTTGTAAGTCCAAGCAAGTTCCCAATATGATTTCTAAGATAAGACTTAGGCTAATTTCATAAAAAGAAGCAAAAATAGAGTACATATATAGAAAAATTTAAATCCTACTCTATTACGCACATACCTAACTTTTAATGTTGTTAAAGATTAAGCTAAAGTCTTGGAGAGTGTGCTTCATCCACAGGAGCTGAGAGACACACTCACCCATCGCAACATATTCGGCTTCGGTGGTAGATAAGGCAACGCAATGTCGCCTTCCTACCGCACTAACCATCGCATACTAAACATCGAGCAAAGAAAATCTACTATATCTCTCTTTACCTTTATTTCTACCGGTATAAATGTTTCAAATCTTAAGTCTAAGGACATGGTCAGTTTATCTAGATTTTCAATCCGGAGGTTGGTCGACGTAAACTTCTTCCTTAATGTATCCATTCAAAAATGCGACTTGACATCCATTTGAAACAATTTAAAACCTCGATGTGCAAAGATATGCTAACAACATTCGGATGGACTCTAGTCTTGCTACGGGCGTAGGTCTCATCGTAATCTAAACCTTCGACTTGACTAAACCCTTTTGCGACTAACTGCTTTATTTCTAACTACTTCACCTTTATCATCAAGTTTATTTCAAATACCCACCAATAATTGATTTTTCTTTAGGTGGTGGTACTAATTCTGACTTCATTTCTAGTGAATTGAGCTAGCTCTTCTTGCATAGCAATAATCCAGTCGGGATCAAGAAGTGCTTGTTCAATAGTTTTGGGTTCGATTTTGGAAATTAACGAGATTTGACTAAGGTTTCGGTATGAAGCTCTAGTTCGAACCCCTAAATTTGGATCACCTATAACTTGATTGATAGGATGACTTGGGTGAGTTCTAGTTTGACTTGGGTTAGAGTCATCTATCACTTGGTCGATAGGATGACTTGGGTTAGGACGAGATTCAAGTTCAAGATCAGAGTCGGGTTCGCTATAAGTTGATTTGCTAGTTGGTTTTGTTAAGGATTGAACGGGTTCGTGTCCTTCGTCGAAAACTATATTAATGGTTTCTTCGACTCTTACGTGTAGGATCAATGGAATTACTAAAGGGTTGTTTGTAAGTTTTTAAACCTAAATCATCTCACCAATATCTACATGATCAAAACATGTTATTCCTATGTGTTACTGTGAGATGACTTTCAATTTTACTTGATTAATTTTAATGAATTTAAATTAACCAACATTAGGTTAGATTCGGATTTAGTCTAAGCTCATCAAGTAATCTTTTCAAGAGATTAGCTTCCAGGTCGTGGCGAGGCACAGAGGCCTTCTTTGATCGGAACAACGACCACTTCCTTAGACAAAGCTAATTTCAAGAAATTGATAACTCGACTTACTTGAGACTACATCTTAGTCTAACTAGTTATTTTTGAAAAGAGGCTCCCCGAGGCTCAATCTTTTCATAGGATTTTAGTTGATTTATTTTTGAAAAGAGGCTCCCCGAGGCTCAATCTTTTCGCAGGATTTTAGTTGGTTATGAGTCCTATCTAACCATTCTAAAAATAAAGGAAAAACTAAGCATGCAATTTCTAAGACTTAACAAAAATACATTTTGTATTGGCTCTGACCATTGAATCGAGTGGGTCTATTCACATAGTGAATTTGGTCCTTGGGAACCCAATACATGTTAGATCCTAAAGTTGAAATCAAAGTGGTCTTAGGGACCCATGCTTGGACATTTTTCTTATGTTGGTTTACTATAGACATATATGACTTATTGGTTGTATTTGAGTTAAACCCGAGTCCGGCCTTGTTGTACACGGCCCTTTGTGATCCAAGTAAGAGGTCAAGTCCCTTGGATCCCAAAGTGAACCTTTCCAACGTCTTCCTAAGGTCTTCGACTTGTGTTTTCAAAAGCGAGTTCTCAACTTCAAGCTTTTCAACTTGAGTTGTGTCCTCCTCTTGAATACGAGTAGTCGAAGAGGTTAGGGAGACCTCATGTTTGAGAAGGTTAACCTCCTCAATTAGGGTCTCGACCTTGGACTCGGACTTAGCTAGTTTCTTATTTAAAAATTTAATTGCACCATACAAAGTATTAAGTAAACGACTTACCCTTAATGATTCTTTTGAACCGGATACGGATCCGTGGCTTGTCTTGAATGGAAGCTCATCATCGGATTCGGACTCGGACTCTTCTTCGGTTTCGGAGTCGTGCTCGGTCGGCTTGGCCATTAGAGCTTGGATATCGTCTTCTTCCTCCGGGGGTGGCTTGCTTGCGGGCTTCTTCTTCTTGGAACTGCAACTAACGCAATACTCTTCTCGGCACGGACCACGTTAGTTTGCTCATGTAATTCAAGTTCAAAACAATTCGCCTAACCTAATTTTAGAAAGGTCCTTGGAGACCTTGTAGGCATCGACCATGGATGCCCACAAGGTGGTCCTAGGAAACGAGTTAAGAGAATACGATAAGGTCGCGATTCTCGACCTTTGTCCGATGGCATGGAGTTGGTTGGCGATGTCTTGGATACGAGCATGTAGTTGAGTTGCGGTCTCGTTTTCCTGCATTTTCAAGTTATACAATTTATTTAAAAGTAAATCTCTTTACATACCTTCGTGTCGCCGGTGCCTTCGTGTAGTTCCACTAGCTTGGTCCATAAGTCCTTTGCACTAATGAAGGGCCGACGCGGTTGAGCTCTTCCTTGACAACCCACATTGCAAGATTTGAGTTGCCTTGGCATCGGCTTCTACTTGTTTTTTCATGGAATTTGACCATTGATCGTAACCCAACGATTCACCATCTTCATTAGGAAGTGTGAAACCGGTTTGGATTACGATCCACATCTCGATTTGGGTTTTAAGAAAGCATTCCATCCGACCTTCCAATAAGGAAAGTCATTACCGTTGTAAAACGGGGTCGGGTGCTAAACCCTTCGAGATGGGCCATTTAAAACAAGAAGAAGAACGATAAAAGAATCTTGCAAAACACACACGGAAAGAATATTCCAAGACTTTCGCCTTGGATTAGTAGGGGAAGTAAAAAAGATATATAAAATGTAACTTGCAAAAGAAATAAACAATCAAATGCGAATGTCGTTGAAGTTCCGGAGGACAACCTTACTCGGGATCTAACCCGAAGGACAACCTTATCCGGATCCTAAAGCCTCTAATGCAATTCTAGATTTAGGATAAGATAAGCAAGTGAAAAAATTAAAATAAAACAGAAATAAATAAATAAAAAATCTGTGACAAAAAGAAAAACAAAGCAAGATTCTTGTTATCACCCAATCTAAGCGCCCCCGGCTCTGATACCAATTGTTGGATCGAAAGTGTCGCTAGAGGGGGTGAATAAGCGATACGATGTCGTTAAAAACTTTTGCAATAAGTAAAAAGCAAGTAGAGAGTGCACATGAAATATAAAGTAGATAAGATATTTTTACGTGGTTCACAATCTTTCGATTGCTAATCCACGGCCCTAGTGATCCTTGATCACGTACGGAGGGCAATTCACTAAAACCACTCCTCCTCGTTGGAAGTAGGAGCAACGATCACAAAAAGAAATCAAGGCAAAGGGACACTCCCCCTTTCCTTGTTACGATTAAAGCACAAAGACAATTTAAAGAAGTAGAACTTAAATAAATATACCGACAACTCTTATAAGTAGAAGATGTAGCTTTCGTTTCGCAGACTTCGTCAGAGCAAATGTGAGTAGTAGTAGCATACACGACGGCGTGTTGAGATCTCTTGAATTCTTGTTATTTGCTTGGCTTGAACATGTCTATTTATGGATATTGATCTATGAATTTAGACATAGGTAGTGTCCAAGGTGAGGTTCTTATCCCAACACAAGGATGAGGTGTTTCAACCAACCACCTTGTGCCACCTCAAGGAAGCCTTCACGCCAAGAAGAAGCCATCCAACTTGTGCCACATCATGGGAGCCAACCATCTTGTGCCACCTCAAGGAGGCCTTCACGCCAAGAAGAAGAAGCCATCCAACTTGTGCCACATCAAGGGAGCCAACCATCTTGTGCCACCTCAAGGAGGCCTTCACGCCAAGAAGAAGAAGCCATCCAACTTGTGCCACATCATGGGAGCCAACCATCTTGTGCCACCTCAAGGAGGCCTTCACGCCAACTCAAGGATGAGGTCCAAGCTTGGTGATGGTTTGGATGTCCACCTTGATGCCACATCACCCTTTGTACCAAAACACGAGTCAAGTCCAAATTCACCCCCTTGAAATTCGAGCTCTTCTCGAGGCTGGAACTAGACTAGCAGTTGACTGTAGTAGACGACTGGTCAAAGGGTTTTGGACTGCAGTACAAGTTAGCTTAAAATATAAAGTACGATGGTTCTAACCATCTGATCTCGACCTAGACCTTCCATTGGAGGTATTGGGTCGGATCTACGCTTAACGACCTTGCTTCGCTTTCACACGAGCTTACCTTGTAGCCTCGCTTCCGGTCTTCACCCGAGTACCTCGGCTTCCTCCGAAGTCCCTCTGGCGTTGCCCGACCAACTCGGTTCCCACTGGGTGTCGCAGACCTTCCGCTCAACTTTAGCATTTCTGCACACTTAATTGAGCTCGTAAGATAACAAATATACCCTTAACTATTGAGCCTTTTGCCATAATGAAAATACCGGTTCGACTTTGGTGCCCACTGCACCAACACCATTGGCATGTTTGTATTGTGATTTGGTATTGGTTTATCTTGACCATAGAATTACACTAGTACACTTTGTGTGTATTGAGCAGGACCGATTTAGAGGTGATTCAATTTATATTGACTATATAATTGAATCGGACCTCAGATATTATGGTATACATGCTCTTAATCCCGATATAATAACGGGCACATGTACTTAGTATTTATTTCTTTCATTTACCAATGGGCAAGATTTATGTGTTAAATCGATAGACCCGGTAAGTTAGGAAATAATATTATTTACATGGTGTGTCGTTGATTATAGGAGGAAACTGTGTCCTATGTATTAGGATGATGATGTCCCCTTGAGGAGCATTTAAGGATCATCATGTAAATCCTGCAGGTGAACTTGGTCCAGCATGATGATGAGGTTGAGTGGTACTACTCATGGAGTTAGATGTTAATTAATTAATTATCAATAAATTAATTAATTAACGGACATTCGATATCTTAAACATGGGGAGATATTTGTACAAATAATATGTGGAGCCCATATTTATTTATGGGGGTTGGTGAGGTAGATCAATGATAATCCTCTAGTGAAATAGATCATCATTAATGGATCGGGTTTGTGTGGTTCGGATCCATTGGGTGGCCAAGATCCAACTCCTCCTCATGGTCCCTATTGTAGCCTATTATAAAAACCTCATGAAGCCTAGATCTATAAATAAAGGGGAGAGGCTTGGGTGGCAAAAACAATATTGGTTGTGCTAGGGCGGCAAGCATTGGAGGATAGGGCTTCCTATCTTAGGGTCGGCGGCAAGGTTAGGGTTTGGACTCCCTTCTCTCATCTTTTGGCCGGCACCCCATCTTCTCCCTCTCCTTGGCCGGCGGCAACAACAAAGCAAGGAGGCT
Source organism: Wurfbainia villosa (assembly GCA_025175895.1). NCBI lineage: Eukaryota > Viridiplantae > Streptophyta > Magnoliopsida > Zingiberales > Zingiberaceae > Wurfbainia > Wurfbainia villosa. The sequence continues at coordinate 27,552,307 of CM045994.1, forward strand.
TTGTGGTCGGCGCTAGATAGGCGAAGAAGGGAGCTTGTATCTTCATTTGTTTGGAGAGAGCAAGTAGCAGCGTCAATCTCAACTCTATGTTTCTGTCCTTCAACAGCAATACGTAACTGAACGAAGCACAAGATGATAGGTCATATAATAGAAGATCAAGAAGTAAACAAGAGGTATAATTCTTGTTTAGTTTTCTTTCTTGTTCTATGTAATTGGATTATAATTGTATGATCATGGACCTCGAAGATAAATGCAAAAAGCGGTGATCCGTACATCATATATTCCACGGCTAATCGAGGAATAGAGTTAGGTTGCTTGAACGATAAGTTTATTCAAGCGACCACTCAAATCGAATAGCACGATGATGGATCGATTGCTTGGGTAATCCATCTTCGTCTGGAATAATTTTTTTTATCCGGGGATGTGTTATAGGATCGCCATGCACAAGCGACCGAAACAAAGGAATCAATTCCCTTTACATGTTTGATGTTTGCAAGTCAATTGGGGTTACTGACCTGTCGATTGGTCAAGTGTTTGACACTCGGAAGGCCTAGTTGACTCGAGAAGTTGATTGGAGTTATGATCTAGTCGACTAGTCGTGTAGTCAACTGAGGCTCGACTACAGACTGAGCTTTGGTAGACGGCTAGGGGTTATACCAGTCAACTGGCCTTGGACAGTTGACTGATTACACTATAGTTGTCCATAGATGACTACATATTGGATCGAGAAAATGCTCGAGGGGGGGTGAATAGCCTTAAGAAATCTTTTCTTTTTGTCTATTAAAATCAAATTACATAGCAGAAAATATGAACAAAAGTAAGAACACAAGACACAAGGAATTTTACTTTGTTCATGGCTCATCGTCTGCTAATCCAAGGCCATGGGATCCTCGACCACTTCCGAAGGGAAAAGCACTAAAAGTCTCTTCCTCGTTGGAGGTAAGAGACAACCGATTACAGAATATGTAGAGGAAGAGGTATCAAACCTACCTCTCCTCTTAGCAAGTAATAAATATGAATTAAATAAAATATCGATAATAGATTGTGGTGGATGCACGATCGGAGTAGCGTTAAAGCACCAAGAGTTATGGCCAGAGAGTAGGAGCACTTATGAGTTCATTGAATACATAGGGTTTGTGTCCTCCCCTCCTTTTATAGACTTATGCCTTGGGATAAGTCTATATCCAAATTCAAAACTCATGGATCTTATCTTGAGGTGGCAGCTTATCTTATCTTGAGGTGGTAGCATCGATTGATAACTCTTTGACCTCGTGCATTGGGTTGATTCGTCGATATCAATCAACTGATCCTCTTGGCAGTCGACTATCACTAGTCGACTGCTGAAACCTCCAGTTGACTGCTACACTTAAGAATTCAACTTGACACCTACAACACAAGGTTAGCACAAGAGATGCATAATGCCATGAAGTGTGATAGTCCTTTGATTATCCGACCTTGACTTTGGCATTCCTTCGGAAGCCTTAGTCGGATCGATGCCTAGGATTGTCGTCTTACAGAGGATGCGTCCTTACCACCGCTCCACACCCGAAGCATACCTTTGGTCCACCTAACCTGTCGCTTAGCTTTCGGTGACTTGATCACCGAGGTTTCTCCTTCCGAGATTCTCCGGGCATCACCCGACCACCGAGGTTTCTTGTTCCGAGATTCTCCTGGTGTCGTTGACCACCGACATTTCTCGTCTTAAGATTCTCTTAGTGTCGTTGACCTTAGCAAATTCTAATACAATACTTGCACACTTAGCATAGCATATGAGATAACAAAATAACTTAACTTTGAATCTTTGCCATTATCAAAACCAAGATTCGATTAACTGGTGCCCCTGCACCAACAATCTACCCCTTTTTGATCCATGGCAAACCAATTCAAAGTTAAGAGAAAATAAGCAGTAAGCATTAAACAAGAATTTTTCAAAGCCTCCCCCTTAAGGGTACCTCCCACTTAACCCTAGGTGAGTTTTGAAAAACAAATACTTTTAAAAAAAAATAGTTAACCTCTCTCCCCCTTTGTCATATATCAAAAATAACTTTATAAGGGTTGCATGTTTAAGGTTAACGTTTGAACAATATTATCAAGCATGAGTCCTTTACTTTTACCAAAAATAGAATTTTAAAACATTCTAATCAATTTGACTTAACATGTTCAACTCCCTTTAACATTTATGTGCTTAGGTTTCTAGATCTTGCACTAACAATGTATATCCTAGGTTAGGATGTGACCGTCCAACCTTTAACATTGTTATAGAATTTTGAGAAATTTTTATTTAAAGGAATTAAAGATACATTTACAAGATATTAAAGGCTCATGTCTATTAGGTTTTATGCCAAACTAGAGGTAGCTAGAGATACTAAGTTTAGTTAACTTAAGTCTTCTCTCTCCCATGGAATAACTTTATTTTAAATAATATTTTAACAACTTCTAATTATAATGATTATCCAATTAGAACCTCCCCCTTAACCTAACATCGTTGTTAGCCACAAGGAAGGCTTATCTAGAGGATCTCCTCCTTTGTTTGACAAACTCTTAGGATATCCTTGTTGGCCACAAGGAAGGCTTACCTAAGTGTCCAGAGGGTCTAGGTGTCTAAAGATGACCTAAGGATATAGAAGTTCAGTACTAGTCAACTAACCATCATTTCAAGAAGCATAGTTATTTTAAACACCCAACATTCATGACAACCAATAAAAATAGTTTTAAGAATCTATTTATATATATATATAAATTTTGAAATTGTTTTCAAAACTATTTTCAATTTGTTATCATTACCATCTCACCCATTCTACATGATCAACCAAGTTATCCTTATAGGTGTTGTGAGATGAATTTAATTTTATTTAGTTACGTTTAATGTCTTAGGATTTATTAACCTTAGGTTAGATTTGGATTTAACCTTCAGTTAGTTAAGTGAACATTTCAAAAGATGGCTTCCAGGTCATGGCGAGGCACAGAGACATTCTTTGATCGGAACAACGCCCACTTCCTTAGACAAAGTAAATCTTAAGAAATTGTACACTTAATTCACTTGGGGTCAAATCTTGTTCTAACTAGTTTAGGATGTAGTGAGGTAGCTTCAGCTAGCTCCACTTAGCCAAGTGCACCAAGCTAGATACTCCTTATCTAATCCGGATACACGAGACTTTATTTCCTTATCGTACTATCATCTCACCGTATCCTGATACTATGTTGTCAAGGTTAATTAATCATTTCCTATCTAACCATTCTGTGAGAGTCAATTTAAGACTAGTATGTATGACATGACAAAAATAAGCATGGTAATAAATTAAAATGATATTTATGCATGAGTATGTTATGTTCAATCAATTCAAAGAAATGATTTGTTTATTAGGTAGACTTTTATTTGTTGAATTTTTAAAAGTTGAATCTTTAATTACTAAATTATTAATTTTTATATAATCAAATGGTACTTTATTATAACTAATTTTATTGGTTTGATTATCTAATTTTGAATTTTTAATTAGGTTAGATTTTGAATTATTTAAAATAGATTTAATAGGATTATTAGACTTTTTCAAACCAATATTATTAGACTTTTTCAAGATAAGATTATTAGTCTTTATAAAAAATAGAATTATTAGCATTTTTAAGATAAGATTATTAGACTTTTCAAAAGTAGAATTATTAATAGAATTTTTTCAAGATATTATTATTAGACTTTTTAAAAATAGAATTATTAGAAATTTTTCATGGTTGAATTTTTCAAAATAGAATTTTTTAATTCGAAATTATCTTGATTAATCAGATCTAGGGTTTGATAATTCTGTCTTAAGGTTTGATTATTCTGATCTAAACTTTGATTATTTTGATTAAGTCCTAGGTTGGTTTTATCCTTGACTTGATCTAGATCTATGTTGATTAAACTAAAAAATTTGATTAAGCTCTTGGTTAATTTTATCAAATGTTAGATTAATTTGTTCATTTTCTTCCATGATATTATTATTATTATTTTAACTAATTAAATCTGAAATAATTAAGTGTTTATTAGGTGAATTATTAATTGTGTTAATTAATTGATAACAATCAACTATTTTACTATCTTTAATGCATAATTTATCTAAATTATCAAGTATTCTGAAACTCAAAATTTCAAAATTATTAATTTTACTAACCTTCTTTTTCTATGGACATCAATTCTTGTAGTGACAGAATCATCCGCACCCAAAGCACTTGATGTGCTCCGTGTTCCTCTAGACTTCTGGCATTGGTTTCTCCTTTGTCATTGGTTGCGTCGTTCGAGTCTTACGAGTAGGAAACTTATTTTTATAGTGTCCTCTCTCCCTGCACTTGAAACAAATAATATGCAATTTAAATTTTAAATTTAATTTACCTTGTGAACTCTCCCCTTGAATCCTTGATTTATCCATTTTCCTGCAAGGTTAGTTACAAATAAAATGTCCCAAGACTTAGTCTTGGATTAGTAGTGTGGGAGTGAAAAAATAAAAGAAAAATTGCTCGATTGGTGGTTGCACCAAATCCCAGAACCCCTGCTCTGATACCAATTGTTGGATCAAGAAAACACTAGAGGGGGGAGGGGTCAATAGCATTCGGAAATCTTTTTTTTTTCATTAATTAAAACCAAAGTATGTAGTAGAAAATACGAACAAAAGTAAGAACACAAGAAACATGGAATTTTACTTGGTTCATAGCTGATCGACTGCTAATCCAAGGCCCTGTGATCCTCGATCGCTTCTGAAGGGCAAAGCACTAAAAGTTTCTTCCTCGTTAAAGGTAAGAGATGACCGATTTCAGAATATGTAGAGGAAGAGGTAACAAACCTACCTCTCCTCTTAGCAAGTAATAAATATGAATTAAATAAAATACCGACAATGGATTTTGGTGGATGCACGGTCAGAGTAGCTTTGAAGCACGAAGAGTTATGGCCAGAGAGTAGGAGAACTTATGAGTTCATTGAATACTTAGGGTTTGTGTCCTCACCTCCTTTTATAGACTTGTGCCTTGGGATAAGTCCATATCCATATCCAAAACTCGTGGATATTATCTTGAGGTAGTGGCATCGATCGATAACTCTTTGACCTTGTGCATTAGGCTGATTCATTGACATCAGTCGACTAATCCTCTTGGCAGTCAATTGCCTCCAGTCGACTGCTGAAACCTCCAGTCAACTGCTACACTTGAGAATTCAACCAAACACCTACAACACAAAGTTAGCACAAGAGATGCATAATACCATGCAGTGTTACAATCCTTTGACCGTCCGATCTCGACTTCGGCATTTCTCCGGAAGCCTTGGTCGGATCGATGCCTAGGATTGTCCTCTTACAGAGGATGAGTCCTTACCACCACTCCACACCCGGAGCTTACCTTTGGTCGTTCTGACCTGTCACTTAGCTTTTGGTCACTTGATCACCGAGGTTTCTCCTTCCGAGATTTTCTTTCAATCACTCGACGACAAAGGTTTCTCCTTCCGGGATTCTCCTAGTGTCATCTAACTATTGGAGGATCGTGGCCCGGCTAGAAGGGGGGGTGAATAGTGTTGGGATTCTTGCACCGCGGCGAGTGTGTGTTCGAACATGTTTCGTAAACATGTGCACAGCGGAAGAAATAAAAAAGCAATAAATCTAATTTATTACATCACACACACCATACGCATGCATAGTACAAAATTTGTTGACATAACCGTAGTTTCAAATTTTGCAATAAAATAAAATTATTCTACGTATACCTAACGTATCACGTGTATTGGGAAAGACATCAACCGGAGCGTCCCTCGCTAGAATCACCTCTATCCGTATCCATGCCGAGTTTCTTCGGGATGACTTCACAAAGTCACAAGCCTCGTCTTCGTATGAGTCACTAGCCTCGTATCGAACACGATGTGATCGAGAGAAGATCACAATCTGAATCAAAATTCGGATTCAAAACCGAGTCCCCAAAACTCGCTTCTCCGGAGAGGTATTCGTCAACCGTTTGACGAATTCTTCGTCCTCCACCTATGAGAATTACCGGAGATCGAATCCCCGGCAAGGTAGCCACTGTCGAAACTCCAAACATCGTCCAAATGATGCTCCGACAAGAAGGAAACAAGCTGTCCAGAAAACTGGACAGCTTTGGTGGAGGATGTTGCACCGGCCAAATAAGGAAAGCTAGATGCCCACCTTGTCGCCGGAGCCAAGGAAGATCACCGGAGGGTCACCGGAGGATCACCAGCAGGAGCTTGGATGCTGACAACAACTTGGATGGCGGCACAAGGGGTGGGCAGCGGCAAGGGCTTGGGCGTCAACTACAAGGAGAGGAGGGAGTGGGGCGGCAAGATTAGATTAGGTTTTCACAAAACCCTTAAGCCCTATTTTTATAGAGAACAAATTCTCCTAATGGTTATTGGTTCATAACCAAAAACCCGTTAACCCTCTCCATTAATATAAGTTAAAATAAACCAAACCGATTTGGTCTATTTTAAGTTAAAACGAACCGAACCAACTTTTGTTCATTCGTTTAAAACAAACCAAACACCATTGGCTTATTCTCCACCATTGGATTAGAACCAAACCAATTTGGTTCATCCATCATGTCTTCATAAGACACGGCCCATCCATGCTTCCATTGCGACTGAAATGATTTCATGCTCGCTCCTTGTTTGGTCCAACCAAACCTAATTTCTCTCGGTCTGAGAATCTCATTCTCAAGCTCGTTTTAAATCCTTCGGATTACGCTCGTTGTGCATGTGACCAAATAGGTTATCGGTTTATGTTGGTCATCTATAATTTACCATTAATTATAGAATGATCATGAGTGTCACCTAGTAGTACATCATGATCCCCAATTAACCAAAAAGATCAACGGTTGATCCAGAACTATTTATGAAACCCTTCAGCAGCTATAATGATTTGTACCCCATTCCCTTCACTCATCTTATACCCACTTGGTTCAGGACATGGTCTATAGTGTCAGTCCCCACTAGGTTGACTACGTCACACCTAGCCCAAGTATCATTTCCTCATCCTACGGATTCTAGTTACTGCACATGTATCCAAGAGTACCTTAGTCTAAACATGTAATGCTTTGGCCAAAGACTTTAGTAACAATCCGACGAGAGGCCATGGGTATACATCTCCTCGCAAGGAGTGGTGAATCCTTTATAGGCTATTCAAACACCTTCGATCACTTCGACTTATACCCAATCATCCCGGATCCACATCTCCTCAGAGATGCTTGCTTAAGATGTCAAAGCATAAGTCTTCATGATCAAGATGACTTGAATACTGCAAGTCAAAGGAACATCGCACTTAAGCTGCAGTAAGAACTTCATTGACATATCTATATATGCAGAGAACTATATGAAGTCTTACGGCTAGTCACTCCAATGAACTAGTTACCATAACTAGCATCCACGATTAACTCCAGACATCACAATGTCTCCAACCAGTGAGAATCAGTTGCTTGGATACACCAAGGAGTATACCTCATGCTAGTCTCGACAGAATTGATGTTGTCCAAATCCATCAATTCATCGACTTGGGATAATTCTGATACATCACAATTACACATGTAGAGATACTCACTAGTAGTGATCCAATCACAAATTCTCTCATGCTGTGAATCATATCGTGGACATCCAGTAAATGAGTTTAAGAGCTAATCAAATACATGAAGACATATATACTCAAATAGTGAATCTTTATTTATCATATAAATGGTTCAAACATAAGGCGATTGTCTTAGGACATCTCTCATATATTACTAACAAACTCCCACTTGGCCTAATGCCAATCGCTATGGTATCCAATACCATGAGCTCTAACATGACCCTCAAACTTACTTTGAGGTAATGCCTTAGTCAAAGGATCCGCTAAGTTCATTTCAGTGGAGATTTTCTTGATTTGTATTTCCTTCCTACTAATGATCTCTCTGATCAAATGATAGCGACAAAGCATATGTTTAGATCATTGATGAGACCTTGGCTCTTTCACAGTAGATCGGTATTCTTTAACAATGGCTGGAACCACACCAAGTTCATAAATGAACTTCTTGATCCAAACCGCTTCCTTTGCTGCTTCCAAAGCTGCAATGTATTCTGCCTCAGTGGTAGTATCTGCTACAGTATCTTGTTTGGAACTTTTCCAACTCACTGCACCCCCATTCAAGGTGAACATGTACCCAGACTAAGACCTGGAATCATCCTTCTCTGTTTGGAAGCTGGCATCCGTATACCCGCATATCACCATGTCCCCTTCTCCATATATTAGGAACACATCCTTAGTTCTTCTTAAGTACTAAAGGATCATTTTAACAGCCGCCCAATGATCCATTCCTGGATCAGACTGGTATCTACTCGTGACACTCAGAGCATACGATGCATCGGGCCTGGTACATAGAATACCATACATGATAGATCCTATTGCAGATGCATAGGGAATCTTACTTATGCAAATCCTCTCGTCTTCTGTGTGCGGACACATAGACTTCGAAAGGTGTATCCAATGCCTGATGGGTAGGAAACCTTTCTTGGATTCCGACATGCTAAACCTCTTTAGCACTCGGTCTATATATGTAGACTATGAAAGATCAAGTAACCATTTTGAACTATCTCTATAGATCTTAATCTTGAGGATGTAGGTTGCTTCTCCCTGGTCTTTCATGGAGAATGTCTTGGACAACCAAATCTTAACTGACTGTAAGACTGAAACATCATTTCCTATAAGTAATATGTCATCGACATACACAACTAGAAACACGACTGCACTCCCACTAACCTTCTTGTACACACAAGGTTCATATGGATTTTGTGAGAAATCAAACTTTTTGATTATCTCATCAAAACGGATGTTCTAGCTCCTGGATGCTTGCTTCAATCCATATATGGACCGTCGCAATTTGCATACCTTGGTTTTATCAACCGATGTAAAACCCTCAGGTTGTATCATATACACGTCCTCGAGCAGGTTTCCATTAAGGAAAGTTGTTTTCACATCCATCTGTCATATCTCATAATCATAATTAGCTGCTATGGCCAGGAGCATCCGAATGGATTTAAGCATAGCAACAGGCGAATAGGTTTCATCATAATCAACACCTTGCTTTTGACGATATCCTTTCGCCACCAATCTAGCCTTATAGGTAATCACATTATCATCCTTGTCGGTTTTCTTCTTGAAAACCCACTTGCACCCTATAGGCTTTATGCCTTCAGGTGGGTCAACCAAGTTCCAAACTTGGTTTTCATACATGGAATCCATTTCCGACTTCATGGCTTCAATCAACTTATTCCTTTCTGAACTTGTCAGAACTTCTTCATAACTAGTAGGCTCCTCAACATCAATGAGTAACACGTCGTTCGATTCACTTATGAGAAATCCATATCTCTCAGGAATATTGCGTGTTCTACCAGATCTATGAAGAAGTGGTGTCTCAATAGGTCCAGCCGATTACTCATCACTATGAGTTATTGGCTGTTGTGCTTCACCAGGTATCTCATAAATGTCTATTTGAGTCTCTCGAGCCTCCTCAAGCTCGACGACACTCCCACTATTTTCTTGCAAGTGAAACTCTTTCTCTAGAAACACAACATGCCTTGAAACAAACACCTTTTGTTCCACAGGATGATTGAATTGGTAACCCCTTGTTTCTTTAGGGTATCCAATAAATAGACATTTATCAGACTTAGCATCAAATTTGTCTGATACAGTCCGCTTCACATAAGCAGGAAAACTCCATATCTTCAAGTAAGATTCATGAGGTTTCTTACTATTCCATATATCATATGGAGTAGTAGAGACTACTTTGGTTGGCATTCTATTTAACAAGTAAATAGCTGTCTGAAGTGCATAGCCCCAAAAGGACTTGCGAAGATTCGCATGATTCATCATTAACCTGACCATGTCCAACAAGGTCCGATTAAGCCTCTCAGATACACCATTATGCTGCGGTGTATATGGTGGAGTCCATTGAGACAGTATATCATTGTCTCTTAGATAATCTAGAAACTCTTGACTTAAGTATTCACCACCTTGATCCGATCGAAGTATTTTAATACTCTTGTCATGTTGTTTCTCTACTTCATTTCTGAATTCTTTGAACCTTTCAAAGGCTTCAGACTTGTGTTTTATCAAGAACACATACCCAAACCATGAGTGATCATCGGTGAAGGTAATGAAGTAGCTATAGCTTCCCAAAGCTTGAGTTGACATAGGTCCACATACATCAGTATGTATTAGACCTAGCAACTCTCCCACTGGTTCACCTTTTCCAATAAAAGGTAACTTAGTCATCTTGTCTTTTAAGCATGATTTGCATGTATCGTATGAATCCAATTCAAACGATTCCAGAATTCCACATTGGTGTAATTTAGACATGCGTTTCTTGCTTGCATGGCCAAGACGACAATGCCACATGTAGGAGTCTAATTGATTATCCTTTTGAGCACGCTTGTTGCTCGCTTCGATATTGAAAATGTCACTGGATATGTCCAACGTATAAATACCATTGCTCAAGGTTCCAGTCCCATAAAGTGAAGGTTTTGCCCGGAAGCTCTAATACCAATTGAAGGGTTTTGCTTATCGAGTCCGTGAGGGGAAACTTCGCTTCCCACTTCACCTTGGTCGTTTGTTCATGGCGATCCACTTGATGTCCGCGGATTAAAAAAAAAATTTAATCCTAGACAAAAAGGATTGACCAAACAACCAAGTCATCGTCGTGCTATTCGTTTAGAGAGGTCACTTGAACAAACTAGTTGTTCAAGCGACCATCCTCTATTCTACGAGTAGCCGCGGAATAGACGATGTCCGGATCGCCGGTTTTTGTGTTTATGCTCAGGATCCAAGTATTATTTAGCCATATACAGATTTATATCATGCTCATAAATGAAAAACAAATACAAACATGTAACATATAAAAATTAGAGAATTGATATACCTCCCAATCTTCTAATGTATGTCCTTCCACCTTTCGGACTTCGTGTGGGCGATGCTCTACCAAAAGTCGAAGCTCCTAGATCGCAAATCTTCCTTCCTTGCTCTTCCAAAGCAAGAGGAAGAATAAAAACATAGCTCTTCTCCTTCCTATGGCCAACCAACAAGCAACAAGGAGAAGGAGATAATGGTGGAAACCGGCCAAGACACTAAGGGAAAGCCCTATATCTTGTTTCCACCACCTAAGGAGAAGGAGAAGGGGGCTTTTGGGTGCCGGCCAAGGCTGGAAAAGAGGTTGGAGAGGTGCTGGACGTTGGCCAAAAGAGGAAGAAGAAGAGAAGAATACCTTCTCTATTTGGTGCCACCCTTGCTTTCAAACCCTAATCCTAATCCTATCTCAACTAGGATACCTTCTTGCCGCCCAAACCCTAGCTCTCCTTCAATTATTCCACGCCAACTCCCTTGACATCCTTTTATAGAGTTAGGGATAAGTCATGAATTAATCTCCTCCATTGGTTCTAGGGATTTAATCTCAACCGTCAGATCTAGAGATTTAATCTCAACCGTCGGATCATAGAGATTTAATCTCTACCTATGGATCTTAGAGTTTTATTTCTATCCATTGGATCTAAACATAATGAGGTGTTAATAGGATACATTAGGGACCATGAGGAGGAGTTGGATCTTGGCCACCCATGGATCAAGCCCACATAAAGTCCGATCCACTAATGATGATCCAATCCATTAAAGGATCATCATTGATCTACCTCACCAACCCCCATATGATAATATGGGCTCCATATATTATTTGTACATTTTCTCCCCGTGTTTTAGATCTCGAATGTCCGTCGATTAATTAATTTACTGACCATTAATTAATTAACATCTAACTACTTGAGTAGTACCACTCAACCTTTTCATCATGCCGGAGCAAGTCCACCTGCAGGGTTTACATGATGAACCTTATGAGCTCCTCAAGGGGGCATCATCATCCTAATATATAGGACACGGTTTCCTTCTATAATCAACGACACACCATATAAATAATATCATCTCTCAACTTATCGATCCTATCGATTTAATCTATAAATCTCGCCCATTGGTAAATCAAAGAGATGACTACTAAGTATATGTGCCCGTTATTATATCGGGATTAAGAGCATGTACTAAATAATATCTGAGGTCCGATTCGATTATGTAGTCAGCAATAAATTGAATCACCTCTATGTCGGTCCTGCTCAATACACACAAAGTGTACTAGTGTGATTCTATGGTCAAGTCAAACCAATACCAAATCACACTACAACCATTCCGATGGTTTGTCCAAAACCATCTCGGTTGTGAGCCTTTACTTATAATTTTCCAGGGGTCGATAACATGATCTCCCGTGTGACACCACACACCATGTTATCTACAATTTATAGTATTAGACAATATTGCATAACCATAAAAATATGCAAACAATAATCATGTGATTCTTATTTCAAAAATAAAGATGTCCATAGAAAAGATATACTTTTTAGTATACATCCCTACAATCTCTCACTTATATTAAAAGACTATGCTGTCCTCATACTGCCATACATCTGATTCCCCTTCTCTCCACATGTCTATCAAAGCTCTCACTAGAAGAGCCTTAGTGAAAAGGTCTACTAGGTCATCCTCTGATGCAATCTAGGCGACAACAACTTCTACCTCATTTACGATTTCTCGTAACAGGTGGTACTTGCGCTCTATGTGTTTACTAGCCTTATGGGCTCGTGGTTCTTTCGAGTTTGCAACTGCACCACTATTATCACAATAAATTGTGATAGTTCTGGGCAAACCAGGAATCACATCCAAGTCTATCAGGAAGTTCCTGAGCCATACAACTCCTTTGGCCGCCTCAGAGGCTGCCACATACTCAGCTTCCATGGTAGAGTCCGCCACGCATTTCTGTTGGACACTCCTCCATACAATGGCTCCACCTCCCAAAGTAAACACAAAACCTGAGGTAGACTTACTGTTATCCCCATCTGATTGGATGTCGCAATCCATGTAACCCACAAGGAGTAATTGGTCTGCCTGGTAAACATAGCATATAATCCCTAATCCTTCTCAGAAACTTCAATATATGCTTTACCGCAGTCCAATATCCTTGTCCTTGATTACTCTGATATCTACTAACCATGCCTACAACAAAGTAGATATCGGGTCTCGTACATAGCATCGCATACATGAGACTGTCTACTGCCGAAGCATAAGGAACCACCTTCATCTCCTCTATCTCCTCAGATGTTCTAGGACACATCTCCTTAGACAAAGGAACTCCATGCCTGAAAGGTAGAAAACCTTTCTTGGAGTTCTGCATGCTAAAATGATCCATAATCTTGTCTATGTATGAAGCTTGGGATAAGCACAACATCCTTTTCCTGCGATCCCTTATAACCTTGATCCCAAGGATGTGTCCCACCTCTCCCAAGTCCTTCATATCAAACTGTTTGGACAACCATACCCTTACGCCCGATAACACTTTGATATTGTTGCCAATCACCAAAATGTTATCTATGTATAGTACAAGAAATACCACTACGTTTCCGTCACATCTCTTGTATACACAAGACTCATCCAGACATTGAATAAATCCATAAGACTGGATTACCTCATCAAAGTGGATGTTTCCAAGAGCTCGAAGCTTGCTTCAATCCATAAATGGACCGATTAAGCTTACATACAAGATGCTCTTTGCCCTTAGCAATGAATCCCTCTAGTTGCTTCATATAGATGTTTTCCTCAAGACATCCATTAAGGAAAGCTGTCTTGACATCATCTGTCACTCCTCATAATCCATATGAGCTGCTATGCATAAGAGAATCCGGATAGACATAAGCATGGCTACCGGCGAAAAGGTCTCCTCATAATTGATACCCTCTTTCTGAGTATACCCCTTCGCAACAAGCCTCGCTTTTAAGGTCTCAACCTTCCCATCTATTCCTCTCTTTCTCTTGTAGATCCACTTGCATCCAATGGTTTTTACACCATCGGGTAGTTCTACTAGCTCCCAGACCTGATTTGAATCCATAGATTCAATCTTAGCATTCATTGCACTTTGCCAAAATACTACATCTTTATCTTGGATTGCCTCGTCATATGTCCAGGGATCAGGTTCATGTTCGCCAGGGACCAAATCAGAAGCTTCTCCCAAGAACATGAATCTATCAGGCTGTCTCACAACTCTCCCACTACGATGAGGTATCACCTGTGTATCCTCTGTAACACGCGGTGCAGTGACATGTGGTATATCCTGTTATATCGGTGGTACTAAAGAAGTGACTTCCCCTTTTAACTCCTCCAGAACAATTTTACTCTTGGGCTTGTGGCTCATCACATAGTCTTTCTCTAGAAATCTGGCGTTCGTGCTAACGATCACCCTATGATCTCTAGGACTATAAAACAATACACCCTTCGTTCCCCTGGGATAGCCAACGAACATGTGTACTTCTGTACGAGGTTCCAACTTACCAGCATCTACCTTCAGCACATGTGCTGGACTCCCCCATATCCGAATATGTCTTAGACTAGGCTTTCGCCCAGTCCACAACTCTGTGGGAGTAGAAGGCACTGATTTAGATGGAACCAAGTTCAGAATGTACACCGTCGTATCTAGAGCATATCCCCAGAACGAATCTGGCAAGTCAGAATAACTCATCATCGAGCTAACCATCACCATAAGAGTCTTATTCCTTCGCTATGCTACACCGTTATGCTGGGGTGTGCCAGGTGCAGTCAATTGGGATTGAATCCCAGCCTCTGATAAGTAGTTCATAAACTCTCCCAAGAGGTACTCACCACCATGATCATATCGTAGTGTCTTGATACTTTTACCTTGACGTTTCTCCACATCAGCCTTGAATTCTTTGAACTTGTCAAAGCATTCAGACTTGCGGTGCATCAGGTAAATGTATCCATATCTTGAGTAATCGTCTATAAAAGAGACGAAATACTCAAAACCACCTCTAGCCTGGATAGACATAGGACCACACAAATCAGAATAAACCAATTCTAACACATCTTTGGCTCTATACCCCTTGGCCTTAAAAGGCCTCTTGGTCATCTTACCCTCCAAGCAAGATTCACAGGTTGGGAGATCCTCCACCACTAATGAACCCAAAGGTCCATCAGCTATCAACCTTTGAATTCTGCATAGGTTAATGTGACCAAGCCTAAGATGCCAAAGATATGTTTGGTTCATCTTCGAAGGTCCTTTTCTCTTATTGGAATTAGAAGATGAGTTATTAACTTCAATTTGCATCGTGGGAGGTTTTGGTTCAAGTGTGTACAAATTTCCTATCAATGCACCCGAACAGATAATGTCTCTATTCCTTCTTATAACAGCTCTGTCATTAAAATAAATAGAATATCCATCCATAAACAATTTAGAAACTGAAACTAAGTTCTTTCTAAATAAAAGTACACAAAGGGAATTTTCCAAAACTTAAGTTTTATTTTTCTCAATAGATAAATAAAACTTCTCCCACTGCAATAGCCGTCACCTTCATGACATTGCCCAAGTGAATGGTAATCTCCCCTTTAGCTAGTCGTCGGGTTTCCTGGAACCCCTGCAAAGTATTGCAAACATGATTAGTGGCTCCCATATCTACACACCAGGTGCCGGTAGATAACACCGCTAATCATGTTTGAACGACTAGTCCAAAGGATATATCTTTGTTCTGCTTTGGATCGGGTTTGTCCTTCTTCCAATGTCCATCCTGCTTGTAAGTGAAGTACTTGCCTTTCAGCTTCTTCACTCCTCCCTGAGATCCTCCCACCACCTTTGCTCTACCTTGTTTCTCCTTCTTCTTGCCTTTCGGCTTAGAAGTAGAAACCTATTTGAGCAACCATGGCTTGAGGACACTCTTTGAAGAGTGTATACTTGTACTCCTTAGCAGATAAGACAATATCTAGATTCTTTTCCAATCAACATTATTTGTGTACAGTAAGTTTATTTCCTTTAGTATCACAGTAAGTGGACTGAAAGTCATTTTTGAAAATCCTAAGAATCACATAGATCATTACTGTAGATTTCAAAAAATTATTGATTCCTCAAATAATAAAATTTTAAAATCAACCAACACCTCTAAACACCGAGAATATCGCATGCCACGATTGTGTGGACGTATACGAATTCTACATTTGTAAGAGGAGATTTTACCGATTAATTTTACTATCTTGTCAACCTAACTTTATGACAAGTAAAATTAATAGTTGGTTTCTCTTTGGCCCTACAAATAAAAGCAGTGACTCCGATGGGGAGGATACTTATATTTGTATCTAAGTGTTCACCATTACTTGGTACCAAGGTAATTATCTCGGGTTATGTGCCTTACGATAGACAAGTACACACGCTCCTTAATAATTTCCTATAACCATATTCGACCTTGTGATCCGCAAACAAATCCATCTGATGGGGAGGAAGGCACTCAGAGCCGACGCGCAAGTTTGTTTGCATCACTTGTCAAATCGTAATAGAGGCCGCGGGAATTTATTAAAATATCCCTCTCCCACTTAGTAATTTGAAATTGAGGAATTTTCCTAGCCTACGACATGCATATCAAACAAAAAGCAATAAATATGAAAAATAAATTATTTTCCAACTATTATGGCTTTTGTCTTCAATATAACTCCCGTCGCATCGCCATCTCATCCGCTCCTCCTACGCCATGTATGAGCCATCCGAAGATCCGAGCCGAGACTAAACCCTATTTTAATTTACATCCATCGATCCTATACTCCACGAGGGAGTGTACATGAAATCTAGATCGAAAGTAAAATAAAATAAAGAGTGGCTAAACAATGCCGTATTTAATTTACAAAAACTAAATACTAACCTCGTCAACCCCGAGAATTCAACAAAATAAATATTTACACACATACAATCACAAACACACATATGACCATAATAGTCGGATCTTCTGCCTACAACCAAAGAGTTAAACTACGCATATCCTACTATTATCCGGCACATATAATACATGAAAAAGTGCATAAAAATTAACCGAATCCTAAACACACAAAACCGGAAACCTTGGCTCTGATACCAATTGAAGATTTTGCCCGGAAGCTCTGATACCAATTGAAGGGTTTTGCTTATCGAGTCCATGAGGGTAAACTTCGCTTCCCACTTCACCTGGGTCGTTTGTTCATGGTGATCCCCTTGATGTCCCCTGATTAAAAAAAAATTTAATCCTTGACAAAAAGGATTGCCCAAACAACCAAGTCATCGTCGTGCTATTCGTTTAGAGAGGTCACTTGAACAAACTAGTTGTTCAAGCGACCATCCTCTATTCTACGAGTAGCCGCGGAATAGACGATGTCCGGATCGTCGGTTTTTGTGTTTATGCTCTGGATCCAAGTATTATTTAGCCATATACAGATTTATATCATGCTCATAAATGAAAAACAAATACAAACATGTAACATATAAAAATTAGAGAATCAATATACCTCTCGATCTTCTAATGTACGTCCTTCCTCCTTTCGGACTTCGTGTGGGCGACGCTCTACCAAAAGTCGAAGCTCCTAGATCACAAATCTTCCTTCCTTGCTCTTCCAGAGCAAGAGGAAGAATAAAAACAAAGCTCTTCTCCTTCCTATGGCCAACCAACAAGCAACAAGGAGAATGCTTGCCGCCGACCAACAAGGAGAAGGAGATAATGGTGGAAACTGGCCAAGACACCAAGGGAAAGCCCTATATCTTGTTTCCACCACCTAAGGAGAAAAAGTCGGGGGCTTTTGGCTACCGGCCAAGGCTGGAAAAGAGGTTGGAGAGGTGCTGGACGTTGGCCAAAAGAGGAAGAAGAAGAGAAGAATACCTTCCTTATTTGGTGCCACCCTTGCCTCCAAACCCTAATCCTAATCCTATCTCAACTAGGATTCCTTCTTGCCGCCCAAACCCTAGCTCTCCTTCAATTATTCCATGCCAACTCCCTTGACATCCTTTTATAGAGTTAGTGATAAGTCATAAATTAATCTCCTCCATTGGTTCTAAGGATTTAATCTCAACCGTCAGATCTAGAGATTTAATCTCAACCGTCGGATCTTAAAGATTTAATCTCTACCTATGGATCTTAGAGTCTTGTTTCTATCCATTGGATCTAAGCATCATGAGGTGTTAATAGGCTACATTAGGGACCATGAGGAGGAGTTGGATCTTGGCCACCCATGGATCAAGCCCACATAAAGTCCGATCCACTAATGATGATCCAATCCACTAAAGGATCATCATTGATCTACCTCACCAACCCCCATATGATAATATGGGCTTCATATATTATTTGTACATTTTCTCTCCGTGTTTAAGATCTCGAATGTCCTTCAATTAATCAATTTACTGACCATTAATTAATCAACATCTAACTCCTTGAGTAGTACCACTCAACCTTTTCATCATGCCGGAGCAAGTCCACCTGTAGGGTTTACATGATGAACCTTATGAGCTCCTCAAGGGGACATCATCATCCTAATATATAGGACACGATTTCCTCCTATAATCAACGGCACACCATATAAATAATATCATTTCCCAACTTACCAAGCCTATCGATTTAATCTATAAATCTCGCCCATTGGTAAATCAAAAAGATGACTACTAAGTATATGTGCCCGTTATTATATCGGGATTAAGAGCATGTACTAAATAATATCTGAGGTCCGATACGATTATGTAGTCAGCAATAAATCGAATCACCTCTATGTCGGTCCTGCTCAATACACACAAAGTGTACTAGTGTGATTCTATGGTCAAGACAAACCAATATCAAATCACACTACAACCATTCCGATGGTTTGTCCAAAACCATCTCGGTTGTGATCCTTTACTTATACTTTTCAAGGGGCCGATAACATGATCTCCCGTGTGACACCACACACCATGTTATCTAAAATGTAAAGTATTACACAATATTGCATAACCATAAAAATATGCAAACAATGATCATGTGATTCTTATTTCAAAAATAAAGTTGTTCATAGAAAAGATAGACTTTTCAGTATACATCCCTACATAAAGTACGCCATTCAAAGTTATATAACAACAATTGTTACTAAATGTCAAATGGTAACCATTTCTATTTAAACAATAAATAGAAATGATGTTCTTTATCAATGAAGGAACATAAAAGCAATTTTCCAGTTCTAAGACATGTCCTGTAGGGAGTTTCAATAAATACGTTCCGATGGCGAGTGCAGCAACCATTGCTCCATTCCCAACACGTAAATTTGACTCTCCCTTGATGAGTCTTCTTCTATTCCTTAGCCCATGTATGTCATTACATATATGTGAGCCACACCCAATATCTAATACCCAACTGTTTGAGGAAATAGAATGACAATCAATAACGAAGATATCTGAAGAATATGGGGAATCTAATGCCTTATTCTTCTTTACGGACTCAAGATAAATATTGTAGTTTCTTCGCCAATGACCCTCCTTGCCATAATGATGGCAAGTGCCCTTTTGAGTTGGTTCTGCCTTTTTCTTCCCCTTCTGTTGTTCCTTTGACTTCCTTTTAGAACCTTTCTTCGAGGAATCAACTAACAACATCATCCCCTGCTCATGCTTCACAGAAGGCTCCACAGTTTTCAGCATGTTGAGCAGTACCATAGATGAACCTTCTTGCATCTTAGAGGTGAAGAGGAGCTTGGAGACTTCAAACCATTCGAATCTCACTTGCTCATCAAACAACTCATAAAGATGAAAGACTATGGTATGAGCATTCATATGCTCATGTTGCTTCCGTAGCTCAGGTACCATCGTGGCTAGCATGATGCAACTCGCCATTTCAAAATCAGTCACATGTTTCTGATAGGCCAACAATTGGTCCAGAGTTGCATTGTCACTAGGATGAGCGGGAAGAGGCGCTTCGAGGACATATTCAAGCTTTAAAACCTTGAGAACAATTCTCAGGTTGAATCCAAAAGCCAGTCCAAGAAGTTTGACTCAGTCAATTTATATGAATCCAAGATAGAGTGCGAATTCAAAGACATCATGATAAATCAATTATCCTAGAAATACAAATCGAGCATATATGAGAAAGATGATTTAAAATGCATCAATATACATTCATAAATCCCATTCATTTTCAAATTTTAAAAACCCCAAAATCACTTTCGGAGATTGTAGGTCCATCTTCGAATGGGTTCATATCCAACATAGATATGAACAACCTTGAAGAGAGTCCAACAAGCCATTCATAGCTACGATGGTAGGTATCAAATATACTGATTGCATATCACATATATGCAACTATCACAATGTGCTATCAACTAATTGAATGTTCACACATACATCGGATTGTTAACTCATTAACAAGTATGCATCATATGCATAGCACCCAACATCACCTCCCTTCACATCGATCTTGGAGAGAGTCCAACAAGCCGATGCTCCAGGTTAAAGCCAACCCATTAATCGAGAAATAGTTTTAATATGGTTAGAGTACATTCAACCAATTAGCCCGGCTTGGAGAGAGTCCAACAACCAAATCTAACGATTGACCTCTGACTCATACCATATTAGTATTAAACTATTTCATGGTTGGAACATGTTCGAGTTCGAGCCAGGCTTAGAGAGAGTCCAACAACCCAAACAAGAAATAGAACTCTGATTCTAACCATATTAATGGAAGGTGTAGGCTTTAATATTGAGTAAGGGTTTTTATGTCTCATCCTCTTTGCATGCAAATAACTATTATCTACATGGCATGACATACATGACATACGACACACATGGCATAATGATATGCATCTAATACAATTACATGGCATGCAATTATGGAATGTACAAAATTTCCTTATATGGCATGTACAAAATTTCCTTATATGTCATAACTATTTATGGAAATAAAATATGTTTGAGATTTGATTCTTCAAATCAAATCATGATTAAATTAGGAAATAAATTTCCAAATATAATCACATATTTTATTTATGGAAGGTCTCAATTAAGGAAAGTCAATTTTTTTAATTTAGGAAATAAATTTCCCAAATTGTCAAAACTATTTATGGAAATAAAATATATTTTAGATTTGATTTCCCAAATCAAATCATGATTAAATTAGGAAACAAATTTCCAAATCTAATCAAATATTTTATTTATGGAAAATGTTAATTTCCATAAATACTTCTAACTTTCCAAAAAAAGAAGATTTCCATAAATACTTCTAGAATTTCCAAAATTAGAAAATTTCCATAAATACATCTAACTTTCCAAAAGTATAAAATTTCCATAAATACAATTACGACTATCGCAAAATAATTTTATGATTATGTAGAAACACAACTTGGGCTTTGATACCACTGTTGAGTTTTCGACACCGCGACGAATGTGTGTTCGAACATGTTTCGTAAACATGTGCGCAGCGGAAGAAATAAAAAAAAATAAATCTAATTTATTACATCACACACCACACACATGTATAGTACAACATGTGTAGACATTGTTGGTGCAGGGGCACTAGATAATCGAACCTGTATTTTGATTATGGTCTTGTAGGGAGTCGCTTCGGAGGCTCATTGGCTCCCATGTCCCCGAATTAAAATTTTCACTAATGAAAGAATTAATCCGGATGGGATGAGCTTCCTTAGCACAACCATTTCGTCGTCGTGCTAACAACTTGAGTGATCGCTTGAACAAACTAGTTGTTCAAGCAACACAACTCTTCTAGTTGGTTAGTCGCGGAAGAGACGACGAACGGATCGTCGGTTTTTGTGTTTGTCTTCGGGGTCCATGATTATACAATATATTTTCATACACACACATGTATAATCAAAACAAAAAAGAACATGCTCAGATCTGTAATTAAAGTTAAAAGAACTTTATACCTTACGATCTTCTACCGTATGTCCTATCCTTCTCGTGGACGACGTGTGGACGAAGAACCTCCATGAGTAGATGCCTTC
Source organism: Wurfbainia villosa (assembly GCA_025175895.1). Lineage (NCBI taxonomy): Eukaryota > Viridiplantae > Streptophyta > Magnoliopsida > Zingiberales > Zingiberaceae > Wurfbainia > Wurfbainia villosa. The sequence continues at coordinate 27,574,146 of CM045994.1, forward strand.
TATGTTGGAGTATTGGGAATACAATCAAAGTCCCACATTGGTAAGACATGGAAAAGATCATGTGCTTATAAGATGAAAAAGATATCTCCATTGGTATGAGGCCTTTTGGGTAAAGCCCAAAAACAAAACCATGAGGGCTTGGGCCCAAAGTGGACAATATCATACCATTGTGGAGATATGTGGATCTTATATGCACTAACAATTGGTATCAGAGCCATGGTCCATGTCAAGCCATGAACCTCGAACGAAGGAAGTTGAACTCCCACGTCCGGATCAAGAGAACTAGAAATCAGGCAGGAAGTCTAGTTGGGTCGGGAGGACCGAACAACTGACAGGAAGTCCTGGTGGGTTGAAGATCGGACATCAAGCAGAGAAAATCCTCCGAGGAGGGATAGGCTTGAGGGGGGGCCCAATGTGGTCCTTCGTTTGAGGGGGGGATTGTTGGAGTATTGGGAATACAATCAAAGTCCCACATTGGTAAGACATGGAAAAGATCATGTGCTTATAAGATGAAAAAGATATCTCCATTGGTATGAGGCCTTTTGGGTAAAGCCCAAAAACAAAACCATGAGGGCTTGGGCCCAAAGTGGACAATATCATACCATTGTGGAGATATGTGGATCTTATATGCACTAACATTCTAGATCGCGTTCTCCTCTACCTTGTCCGCTGCGAACAAAGAGAAGAACCAACAAATACCTATCCTTTCTAGAACCGGCCACCAAATTAGGGAATTTGGTGCAACCGCCGGCCAAGGATCAAATGGATGAAGCGCCGGCCAACATGAAGAAGGGTTGCCGCCGGCCACCAAGGAGAAAGGGAGGAAGATGAAAGCCGGCCACCAATGGAAGGAGAATCGCAGACCAAGGAACAAGGGAGAGGCCTCTAGGATGGGCGCCGGCCAAGTGTTGATGGAGGAGGATGGGCACCGGCAATCAACTAGAAGGAAGAAGGTTGCCGCCCACTTGTTTTGCTCCAAAACCCTAGCCGCCCAAAAAACCTAGCCACCCACTTGTTGTAGAGCCAAACCCTAATTCTCTATCTTCTATTTGCCGCCCAAGCCTAAGCCTCTATTTATAGAATTGGGCTTAAGCCTCCTTCAATCTCCACCATCGGATCTAGGGACTTAATCTCCATCGTCGGATCTAGGGTTTTATCCCAACCGTCGGATCTAGGGTTTTATCCCAACCGTCAGATCTAGGATTTCATCCCAACCGTCGGATCTAGGGTTTCATCCCAACCGTCGGATCTAGGGTTTCATCCTAACCATCGGATCTTAGTGATTTAATCCCAACCGTTGGTTCTAGGGTTTCATCCTAACCATCGAATCTTAGGGATTTAATCCCAACCGTTGGTTCTAGGGTTTTGTTTTACATTCTTGGATCTAGACTTCACAAGGATTTTATTAGGCTACGATAGGGACCATAAGGAGGAGTTGGATCTTGGCCACCGGATGGATCGGAACCACACAAATTTGATCCATCAATGATGTTCCATTCCACTAGAGGATCATCATTGAACTACCTCACCAACCCCCATAAATTAATATGGGCTCCATATATTATTCGTACATTAATCTCCTCGTGTTTAAGATATCGAATGTCCGTCAATTAATTGATTTACTGACCATCAATTAATTAACATCTAGTTCCTCGAGTAGTACCACTCAACCTTATCATCATGTTGACTAAGTCAACCAGCTGGGTTTACATGATGAACCTTATGAGCTCCTCAAGGGGACATCATCAACCTAATATATAGGACACGGTTTCCTCCTATAATCAAAGGCACACCATGTAAATAATATCATTTCCCAACTTACCGGGCATATTGATTTAATCCATCTAAATCTCACCCTCTGGTAAATCAAAGAAATAAATACTAAGTACATGTGCCCGTTATTATATCGGGATTAAGAGCATGCACAACATAATATCTGAGGTCCGATCCAATTATGTAGTCAGTACTAAATTGAATCACCTCTATGTCGGTCCTGATCAATACACCTAAGTGTACTAGTGTAACTTTATGTTCAAGACAAAACAATACCAAGCTACACTACAACCATGCCAATGGTTTATCCAAAACCATCTTGGTCGTGAGCCTCTACTTATATTTTACAAGGGACTGATAACATGATCTTCTGTGCCACACCAAACACCATGTTATCTACAATGTAAAATATTAGACAATATGCACACATATATAATAAATATATAAAGTGCAAACAATGATCATGTGATTCTTATTCCAAAATAAAATGTTCATACAAAAAGAGCTAGGCTTTCAGTATACATTCCAACAATCTCCCACTTATACTAAAAGACTATGCCGTCATCTCTCTGCCATACATCTGATCCCCATGTCCTCCACATGCCTATCAAACGCTTTCGTTGGAAGGGCCTTAGTGAATGGATCCGCCAGGTTATCCTCTGATGCAATCTTGGCGACAGCAACTTCTCCTCGCTTTACGATCTCTTGTATAAGGTGGTACTTGCGCTCTATGTGTTTACTCGCCTTATGGGCTCGTGGTTCCTTCGAGTTTGCATCTGCACCACTATTATCACAATAAATTGTGATAGTTCTGGGCAAACCAGGAATCACATCCAAGTCCATCAAGAAGTTCCTGAGCCATACAGCTTCCTTGGCCGCCTCAGAGGCTGCTACATACTCAGCTTCCATGGTTGAGTCAGCCACGCATTTATGCTTGACACTCCTCCATACTATGGCTCCACCACCAAAAGTAAACACAAACCCCGAGGTAGACTTACTCTTGTCCCTATCTGATTGGAAATCCAAATCCGTGTAACCCACAGGGACTAATTGATCTGTCCGGTAAACCAGCATATAATCCCTAGTCCTTCTCAGGAACTTCAATATATGCTTTACCGCAGTCCAATGTCCCTGTCCAGGGTTACTCTGATATCTGCTAACCATTCCCACGACAAAGCAGATATCCGGTCTCATACATAGCATAGCATACATAAGGCCTCCTACTGCCGAAGTATAAGGAACCGCCTTCATGTCCTCTATCTCCTTTGATGTTTTGGGACACATCTCTTTAGATAAAGGAACTCCATGCCTAAAAGGTAGAAAACCTTTCTTGGAGTTCTGCATGCTAAAACGAGCAAGGATAGTGTCAATGTATGAAGCTTGAGACAAGCACAACATCCTTTTCTTGCGATCCCTTATAACTTTGATCCCAAGGATGTGTCCCACTTCTCCCAAGTCCTTCATATCAAACTGTTTGGACAACCATACCCTTACGTCTGATAACACTTTGATATTGTTTCCAACTAACAAAATGTCATCTACATATAGTACAAGAAACACCACTACATTTCCGTCACATCTCTTGTATACACAAGGCTCATCCGGACTTTGAATAAATCCATATGACTGGATTACCTCATCAAAGCGGATGTTCCAAGATCTAGAAGCTTGCTTCAATCCATAAATGGACCGATTAAGCTTACATATAAGATGTTCTTTGCATTTAGCAATGAATCCCTCTGGTTGCCGCATATAGATGTTCTCCTCAAGACTTCCGTTAAGGAAAGTTGTCTTGACATCCATCTGTCAAATCTCATAATCCATATGAGCAGCTATAGATAAGAGAATATGGATAGACTTAAGCATAGCTACCGGCGAAAAGGTCTCCTCATAATCGATACCCTCTTTCTGAGTATACCCTTCGCAACAAGCCTAGCTTTGAAGGTCTCAACCTTCCCGTCTACTCCTCTCTTTCTCTTGTAGATCCACTTGCATCCAATGGTTTTTACACCATCGGGTAATTCTACTAGCTCCCAGACCTGATTAGAATCCATAGATTCTATCTCTGAATTCATCGCTCTTTGCCAAGATACCGGATCTCTATCTTGGATTTCCTCGTCATATGTCCAGGGATCAGGTTCATGTTCACCAGGGACTAAGTCCGAACACTCTCCCAAAAACATGAATCTCTCGGGTTGTCTAACAACCCTCCCACTACGACGAGGTGCCTATTTGTGTATGCTCTGTGACACGTGGTGCAGTGACTTGTGGTGTCTCCTCTTGTACTGGTGGTACTGAAGTCGGGACTTCCCCTGTTAACTCCTCAAGAACAATCCTACTCTTGGGCTTGTGGTTCATTACATAATCCTCCTCTAGAAATCTGGCGTTCGTGCTAACGATCACCCTCTGATCTCTAGGATTATAAAACAAACCACCTTTCATTCCCTTAGGGTAGCAAACAAACATGCACACTTCTGTACGAGGTTCCAACTTACCAGCATCAGCCTTCAGCACATGTGCTGGACTCCCCCATATCCGAATATGTCTCGGACTAGGCTTTCGCCTAGTCCACAATTCTACAGGGGTAGAAGGTACTGATTTAGATGGAACCAAGTTCAGAGTGTACATTGTCGTATCCAGTGCATACCCCCAGAACGAAACAGGTAACTCAGAATAACTCATCATCGATCTGACCATCTCCATAAGAGTCCTATTCCTTCGCTCCGCTACACCATTCTGCTGGGGTGTGCCAGGTGCAGACAATTGGGATTGAATCCCACCCTCTGATAAGTAATTCCTAAACTCTCCTAAGAGGTACTCGCCACCACGATCAGATCGTAATGTCTTGATACTTTTACCTTGACGGTTCTCCACATCAGCCTTGAATTCTTTGAACCTATCAAAGCATTCAGACTTGCGGTGCATCAAGTAAATGTATCCATATCTTGAATAATCGTCTATAAAAGAGACGAAATATTCAAAACCACCTCTTGCCTGGAAAGACATAGGACCGCACAAATCAGAATGAACCAATTCTAACACATCTTTGGCTCTATACCACTTGGCCTTGAAAGGCCTCTTAGTCATTTTACCTTCCAAGCATGATTCGCAGGTTGGGAGATCCTCCACCACTAATGAACCCAAAGGTCCATCAGCTATCAACCTTTGAATTCTACTTAGGTTAATATGACCAAGCCTTAGATGCCAAAGATATGTTTGGTTCATCTCCGAAGGTTCTTTTCTCTTATTAGATTTAGAAGATGAGTTATTTACTTCTATATGCATCGTGGGAGTTTTTGGTTCAAGAGTATATAAATTGCCAACCAATGTACCAGAACAGATAATCTCCCTATTCCTTTTTATAACCACTTTGTCATTAAAAGAAATAGAATATCCATCCATAAACAATTTAGAAACTAAAATTCTTTCTAAAAGTAGGTACATAAAGATAATTTCTCAAAACCAAAACTTTATTGCTATCAAAAGATAAATAAACGTCTCCCACTGCAATAGCCGCCACCTTTGAAGCATTGCTCATGAAGACGGTAATCTCTCCCTCAGCTAGTCGTCGGGTTTCCTGGAACCCCTGCAAAGTATTGCAGACATGATCAGTGGCTCCTGTATCTACACACCAGGCACTGGTAGATAACACCGCTAAACATGTTTCAACAACTAAACAAGAAGATATACCTTTGTTCTTTCGGCGAGGACAGTCCTCCTTCCAATGTCCAGTCTGCTTGCAAGTGAAGCACTTGCCTTTCGGCTTCTTCACTCCTGCCTGAGGTCCCACTGCCAGTTTCTTCGCTCCACCTTCCTTCTTCTTCTTCTTACCTTTCGGTTTAGAGGAAGAAACCTTCTGAGCGACCATGGCTTGAGCATTTTGACGAAAAAGCCCCTTTGCCACCTGGAGTTCTGTCAAAAGCTCCGCCAACGAATACAACCTCTTGTTCATGTTGTAGTTGAGGCGGAACTGCTCAAAAATCCTAGGAAGAGACTGGAGAATGATATCGACCTGGGTTTCCCCATCGATCTCAGCTCCGAGGACTTCCATCTCATTAAGATGAGCCATCATCTTGAGAACATGATCCCTAACGGGTGTTCCCTCGATCATGGTGGTCATCATCAAGTTTCTCATTGCCTCCTGTCTAGCCGCCCTACTCTGATGTCCGAAAAGTTCCTTGAGATTGAACATCATGTCATAAGCTGTGGCTATGGCCTGATGCTGATGTTGCAGCACATTTAACATAGATGCCAAAATGTAACACCGCGCCATTTCATCTACCTTGACCCATTTCTTATAACGTTCTTTCTCCTTTTCATCAGAGTCATCGGAGGGCTTAGGAGGACAGACCTCGAAGAGTACAAATTTGTACTCCTCCGCAGTTAAGACAATATCCAGGTTTCTTTTCCAATCAATGTAGTTTGGACCAGTAAGTTTGTTTTCTTTTAAAATCACAGCAAGTGGGTTGAAAGCCATTTGAAAATCCTAAAAATCACAATGATCAAAATATTATATTTCAAATATTATTGATTCCTCAAAACAATAAAATCCCGAAATCAACCAACACCTCAAATCACCGAGAATATCGCATGCCACGCTGTGTGGACGTATACGAATTCTACATTTGTAAGAGGAGGTTTTACCCATTAATTTTATTATCTTGTCAACCTTACTTTTTGACAAATAAAATTAATAGTTGGTTCCTCTTTGGCCCTACAAATAAAAGCAGTGACTCCGATGGGGAGGATACTTCTATTTGCATCTAAGTGTGCACCATTACACTATACTAAGAGAATTATTTCGGATTATGTGCCTTACCGCTGTGGAAGTACACATGCTCCTAGATAATTTCCTATAACCATTATTTGATCTAGTGATCCGCAAACAAACCCGTCCGCAGGGAGGAAGGCACTCAGAGCCAACACACAAGTTTGTTGCATCACACGTCAAATTGTAATGGAGGCCGCAGAAATTAATTAAAATGTCCCTCTACCACTTAGTTAATTGAAAATGAAGAATTTTAAAACATACACAACATGCATATAAAACAAATAAGCAATAAATATGGAAAAAAAATAGAATTTTTCCAACTATTATGGCATTGTCCTCCAATATGCATCCCGTCGTGTCGCCACCTCGTCCGCTCCACCTTTTCCCGTGCGCAAGTCACCAAAGATATCCGAGCCGAGATTAAATCATTTTATTTACATCCATCAATCTTATACTCCACGAAGGAGTGTACAAATAATCTAGATCGAAAGTAAACTAAAATGAGCGGCTAAACAATGTCGTATTTAATTACAAAAATTAAATACTAATCTAGCCTCGTCAACCCCGAGGATTCAAATAATAAATATTTACACACATCCATTCACATACACACACATGGCCATAATAGTAGGATCTTATGCCTGCAACGAAAGAGTTAAACTATGCATATCCTACTATTATCCGACACATATAATATATGAAAAAGTGCATAAAAATTAACCGAATCCAAAACACACAAAACCGGAAACCTGGCTCTGATACCACTTGTAGGGAGTCGCTTCGGAGGCTCATTGGCTCCCATGTCCCCGGATTAAAATTTTCACTAATGAAAGAATTAATCCGGATGGGATGGGCTTCCTTAGCACAACCATTTCGTCGTCGTGCTAACAACTTGAGTGATCGCTTGAACAAACTAGTTGTTCAAGCAACACAACTCTTCTAGTTGGTTAGCCGCGGAAGAGACGACGAACGGATCGCCGGTTTTTGTGTTTGTCTTCGGGGTCCATGATTATACAATATATTTTCATACACACACATGTATAATCAAAACATAAAAGAACATGCTCAGATCTGTAATTAAAGTTAAAAGAACTTTATACCTTACGATCTTCTACCGTATATCCTATCCTTCTCGTGGACGACGTGTGGACGAAGATCCTCCACGAGTAGAAGCCTTCTAGATTGCGTTCTCCTCTACCTTGTCCGCTGCGAACAAAGAGAAGAACCAACAAATACCTATTCTTTCTAGAATCGACCACCAAATTAGGGAATTTAGTGCAACCACCGGCCAAGGATCAAATGGATGAAGCGCCGGCCAACTTGAAGAAGGGTTGCCGCCGCCCACCAAGGAGAATGGGAGGAAGATGAACGCCGGCCACCAATGGAAGGAGAACTGCCAGCCAAGGAAGAAGGGAGAGGCCTCTAGGATGGGCGTCGGCCAAGTGTTGATGGAGGAGGATGGGCACCGGCAATCAACTAGAAGGAAGAAGGTTGCCGCCCACTTGTTTTGCTCCAAAACCCTAGCCGCCAAAAAACCCTAGCCGCCCACTTGTTGTAGAGGCAAACCCTAATTCTCTATCTTCTATTTGCCACCCAAGCCTAAGCCTCTATTTATAGAATTGGGCTTAAGCATCCTTTAATCTCCACCGTTGGATCTAGGGATTTAATCTCCACCGTCGGATTTAGGGTTTTATCCCAACCGTCGGATCTAGGGTTTTATCCCAATCGTCGGATCTAGGATTTCATCCCAACTGTCGGATCTAGGGTTTCATCCCAACCGTCGGATCTAGGGTTTCATCCTAACCATCGGATCTTAGGGATTTAATCCCAACCGTTGGTTCTAGGGTTTCATCCTAACCATCAGATCTTAGGGATTTAATCCCAACCGTTGGTTCTAGGGTTTTGTTTTACATTCTTGGATCTAGACTTCACAAGGATTATATTAGGCTACGATAGGGACCATAAGGAGGAGTTGGATCTTGGCCACCCGATGGATCGGAACCACACAAACTTGATCCATCAATGATGTTCCATTCCACTAGAGGATCCTCATTGAACTACCTCACCAACCCCCATAAATTAATATGGGCTCCATATATTATTCGTACATTAATCTCCCCATGTTTAAGATATCGAATGTCCGTCAATTAATTGATTTACTGACCATCAATTAATTAACATCTAGTTCCTCGAGTAGTACCACTCAACCTTATCATCATGTTGACTAAGTCAACCAGCTGGGTTTACATGATGAACCTTATGAGCTCCTCAAGGGGACATCATCAACCTAATATATAGGACACGGTTTCCTCCTATAATCAACGGCACACCATGTAAATAATATCATTTCCCAACTTACCGGGCATATTGATTTAATCCATCTAAATCTCACCCTCTGGTAAATCAAAGAAATAAATACTAAGTACATGTGCCCGTTATTATATCGGGATTAAGAGGATGCACAACATAATATCCGAGGTCCGATTCAATTATGTAGTCAGTACTAAATTGAATGACCTCTATGTCGGGCCTGCTCAATACACCTAAGTGTACTAGTGTAACTTTATGTTCAAGACAAAACAATACCAAGCTACACTACAACCATGCCAATGGTTTGTCCAAAACCATCTTGGTCGTGAGCCTCTACTTATATTTTACAAGGGACTGATAACATGATCTTCTATGCCACACCAAGCACCATGTTATCTACAATGTAAAATATTAGACAATATGCACACATATATAATAAATATATAAAGTGCAAACAATGATCATGTCATTCTTATTCCAAAATAAAATGTTCATACAAAAAGAGCTAGGCTTTCAGTATACATTCCAACAAAAGACACAAAGTTATGTTCACATCGTTATCTCACGTGCTAAATCGAGTGTGCAGAAAAGTGCTAAAGCTAGAGCTGAAGGCTAGCAACACCCGGAGGAAGCCGCGGTGGTCGGGCGACACTCGAGTGACTTCGGAGGGAGCCGAAGGAATCGAGTGGAAGGCTGGAAGTGAGAGATATAAGGTAAGTATCGAGATAAGCTCGTGTGAGTGAGAGATTGTAAGGTCATGTCCTCTTTACGGGGATCACCATAGGTAGTGATCCGACTAAGACTTCCTGTGGAAGGTCTAGGTCGAGATCGGATGGTAAGAAACTGTCACATTTATCATTTTTCGAGCTAACCTCTTACTGCAGGGAAGTGGCCAGGCTGGTAGTCCACTGTTGGACATTAGGCAGTCGACTGATGCTCATCAGTTGACTGATGGCGACGAATCAACCTTTCCACTAGGTCAAAATGGATAAGGTTTGATGCGGCCACTTCGCGATAAAATTTGTACAATTTCATGATCTATTCCGAAAGATGAGGAGACAAATTCAGAGGCCAAAATCTATAAAAGGAGGGGAGGATTCCAACTCCAAAGAATATCAAGTTTATTCTCAAGTGCTCCTAGAATGCCAACGCTCCAACACCGTCATAATGCCGATGCGACAACAAGTTCTGATCTTCTTCGTCGGTAGCAGCATCAAGTAATATATTTTGATATTGTATTCTTTGTTTTTATTTGTAACAAGGTGATGTAGGCCTGTTTCCTCATCCTCGTACTTTCGATTTTGTGATCGTTGTCTCCTACCTCCAACGAGGAGGAGACGTTATAGTGCTTTGCCCTCCGTACGCGGTCTAGGACCAATAGGGCCTTGGAGTAGCAACCGCTGGGTTGTGAACCAAATAAAATAAACGTGTCTCTTTATTTTCCATTGTGCTTACTCGTGTATCGAACGAACGAACAAAAAGATTTACGCTTGCTATTCACTCCCCCCCCCCCCCCCGCCCTCTAGCGATGCTTCTCAATCCAACAGACATAACCGTAGTTTCAAATTTTGCAATAAAAAGAAATTATTCTACGTATACCTGACATACCACATGTATCGGGAAAGGCATCGACCAGAGCGTCCCTCGTTATAATCGCCTCTATCCGTATCCACGCCGAGTATTTTCGGGATGACTTAACAAAGTCACGAGCCTCATCTTCGTACAAGTCACTAGCCTTGTGTCGAAGACGATGTGATGGAGAGAAGATCACAATCCGAATCAAAATTCGGATTCAAAACCGAGTCCCCAAAACTCGCTTCTCCGGAGAGGTATTCGTCAACCGTTTGACGAATCCTTCGTCCTCCACCTATGAGGATTACCGGAGATCGAATCCCCGGCATGGTAGCTATTGTCGGAGCTCCAAACGTCGTCCAAACGATGCTCCAACAAGAAGGAAACAAGCTGTCAAGAAAACTGGACAGCTTTGGTGGAGGATGTTGCACCGGCCAAATAAGGAAAGCTAGATGCTCACCTTGTCGCCGGAGCCAAGGAAAATCACCGGAGGGTCGCCGGAGGATCACCAGCAGGAGCTTGGACGCCGACAACAACTTGGACGGTGGCACAAGGGGTGGGCGGCGGCAAGGGCTTGGGCGCCGACTACAAGGAGAGGAGGGAGAGGGGTGGCAAGATTAGATTAGGTTTTCACAAAAACCTTAAGCCCTATTTTTACAGAGAACAAATTCTCCTAATGGTTATTGGTTCATAACCAAAACCCCGTTAACCAGCTCCATTAATTTAAGATAAAATAAACCAAACCGATTTGGTCTATTTTAAGTTAAAACAAACCGAACCAACTTTGGTTCATTCGTTTAAAACAAACCAAACCCCTATGGTTTATTCTCTACCATTGGATTAGAACCAAACCAATTTGGTTCATCCAATCATGTCTTCATAAGACACAGCCCATCCACGCTTCCATTGCGACTAAAATGATTTCATGCTCGCTCCTTGTTTGGTCCAACCAAACCTAGTTTCTCTCGCTCTGAGAATCTCATTCTCAAGCTCATTTTAAATCCTTCGGATTACGCTCATTGTGTGTGTGACCAAATAGGTTCTCGATTTATGTTGGCCATCTATAATTAACAATTAATTATAGAACGATCATGAGTGGCACCTAGTAGTACATCATGATCCCCAATTAACCGAAAAGATCAACGGTTGATCAAGAACTATTTTTGAAACCCTTCAGCAGTTATAATGATTTGTGCCCCATTCCCTTCACTAATCTTATACCCACTTGGTTCAGGAAATGGTCTATAGTGTCAGTCCCCTCTAGGTTGACTACGTCACACCTAGCCATAGTATCATTTCCTCGACCTACGGATTCTAGTTATTGTTGGTGCATATAAGATCCACATATCTCCACAATGGCATGATATTGTCCACTTTGGGTCTAAGCCCTCATGGTTTTATTTTTGGGCTTTACCCAAAAGGCCTCATACCAATGGAGATATCTTTTTTCTTATAAGCACATGATCTTTTCCATGTCTTACCAATGTGGGACTTTGATTGTATTCCCCATACTCCCAACAATCCCCCCCTCAAACGAAGGACCACATTGGGCCCCCCCTCAAGCCTATCCCTCCTCCCTCCTCGAAGGATTTTCTCTGCTTGATGTCCGATCTTCAACCCACCAGGACTTCCTGCCAGTTGTTCGGTCCCCCCGACCCAACTAGACTTCCTTCCTGATGTCTGGTTCTCTTGATCCGGACGTGGGAGCTCAACTTCCTTCGTTCGAGGTTCATGGCTTGACATGGACCACGGCTCTGATACCAATTGTTGGTGCATATAAGATCCACATATCTCCACAATGGCATGATATTGTCCACTTTGGGTCTAAGCCCTCATGGTTTTATTTTTGGGCTTTACCCAAAAGGCCTCATACCAATGGAGATATCTTTTTTCTTATAAGCACATGATCTTTTCCATGTCTTACCAATGTGGTACTTTGATTGTATTCCCCATACTCCCAACAGTTATTGCACATGTATCCAAGAGTACCTTACTCTAAACATGTAATGCTTTTGCCAAAGACTTTAGTAATAATCCGACGAGAGGCCATGGGTATACATCTCCTTGCAAGGAGTGGTGAATCCTTTATAGGCTATTCAAACACCTTCGATCACTTCGACTTATACTCAATCATCCCGGGTCCACATCTCCTTAGAGATGCTTGCTTAAGATGTCAAAGCATAAGTCTTCATGATCAATATGACTTGAATATCGCAAGTCAAAGGAACATCGCACTTAAGCTACAGTAAGAACTTCATTGACATATCTATATATGCAGAGAACCATATGAAGTCTTACGGCTGGTCACTCCAATGAACTAGTTACCATAACTAGCATCCCCGATTAACTCCGGACATCACAATGTCTTCAGCCAGTGAGAATCAGCTGCTTGGATACACCAAGGAGTATACCTCGTGCTAGTCTCGACAGAATTGTTGTTGTCCAAATCCATCAATTCATCGACTTGGGATAATTCCGATACATCACAATTACACATGTAGAGATACTCACTAGTTGTGATCCAATCACAATTCTCTTATGCTGTGAATCATATCGTGGACATTCATTAAATGAGTTTAAGATCTAATCAAATACATGAAGACATGTATACTCAAATAGTGAATCTTCATTTATCATATAAATGGTCAAACATAAGGCGATTGCCTTAGGACATCTCTCATATATTACTAACAAATAGCCTACATTGTTTGATGGACTTCACTCGTTTTTAATCATCTACAATCTTGTTAGCGCAGTAGAATACTAACGATAATACTAAAGACAATTGAGACTAAAACAAAGTAAAGATAGTTGGTGCAATCAGCCCAGGTCATGATTGATCAGACTCGAGTTAGACTTGAGTAGTGTTTTGATGTTTGACATTGATATCTAACATTGATGTCTGACAAGTGTTGGGGAGATTGTTGGTGCAATCGACCCAGGTCATATCTGATGTTTGACGATGGTTTGACCATTGTCATGGGAAAAGTCCAAGTCTTTGTGTACTTGGAATGAAAAGTCCAAGCATGGGTCTTGGCATGGAAAATCCAACATGGGTTGGCAAGGGAAAGTCCAAGCTTGAGTCTTGGCAATTGGAAAGTCCAAGGGGAATATTTGCAGGTTAAAGTCAAAGGGTGGAGTCTTGGCAGCATAAGTCCAATGTTTGGCGGTGTAAAGTCCAAGCGGAGTCTTGGCAGCGTAAATCAAAAGTGCCTTGGCGGTGTAAACCACATTAGCATGACAATAGCTAATGGAAGCACCTGAAAGCTAGCATATGGATGAATAATTCATGGATGACTTGGTGGGATCCGATAGGCGTGAGGATGATTGAGGTGGCTAGAAGGCTTAGGTCTAGGTTAAGGGTTGTCTAGCAAGTATGGGGGCACCATACATGGGGTTAAACCTCGTGGTTGAGGTTGTCAGTCGACTGGGGTTATGTACTAGTCGATTGGTCAAGTGTTTTGACACTTGGCAGCCGAGTCAACATTCAACAGTCGGCTGGGATTATGGCGGATTTGACTGTTGTGAGATGACTAGTGTTCGATTGTCATTTAAGAGCCGAAAAGGCATGGCAGTCGACTGCTATATATGGCAGTCGACTGATGGTTTAGTCGCGAGCATAGAATGCTCCGTAGCCGACTGGGCAGTCGGCTACGGGCACTAGCAGACTATTACCAATGTTGGCAGTCGACTGATGAGACTCCCATTTAAATTTTTCCAGTGTGGATCGAGTCGTTGTCTCACAACAATAGTGTTTGCAATCGACTGGGGCCTTTTGGCAGTCCACTGCCAGGCGGAAATCCATCCCGATGCAGTTTAAAAGGAGTTGTTCGTGGGAGATTTGGCTAACGGTTCTTTAGGAGCTTTCTTGAGGTGATTTGAAGGCGAAGTGCATGTGAATTTCAGGGTTCTTCAACCTCATCCAAGCAACCAACAAGCAAAGCACTCAAAACCTAGTTTGTAAAGTTTTCTTTTGATTTTAGTTGTATTTTGCATTTATTTCCTTTATTACTATTGTAATTACTTGTAAGAGGTTTCTCCACCTCCGACTTGTTATCGAGAAGGAGTATTTGTGATTAGTGGTGTTGTTCGCATCATTAGAGCTCGTTTGAGCTCAATCCGTGGAGTAGGATCCATTCGGTTCCGAACTACATTACATAGTTGTGTATTGGTGTATTTGTGTTTGTCTTCATTTTTGTTATTGCTATTATATATATTCCGCTGCGCATAACAAGCTTTGTAGAGACGAACACGATCAAATTCCATCCATGACAAAAATGCGCTATTCACCCCCTCTAGCGGTCACGAACGTTCCTACAATTGGTATCAGAGCCCGAGACTCTTCTATTGATTAACAACCGAGAGCAAAGACGCTAGAGGAAACAAGATTGAATTTGAAGGAAAACTAGAATGGGACATCAACACACCGCCACCATACGACCAAGAGTATTTTCCTGCATGGAGGGCGAGAATGGAGACATTCTTGATGATGGACATAGAAGATTTGTTCATCATCATGGAAGGCTTTGAACCCCCTAGGGATAAGAAGGGAAATGTTCTAAAGTTGAAGAAGTGGACCCAAGAGCAACGCCTAAAGTTCAAAACCAAAGTCAAGGTAACAAAACTTTTAGAAGATTTGATACCTAATGATGTTTTGTTTAGACTAAGTGAATATCAAGATGCCAAGGAGCTATGGAGCAAATTGGCAATGCTTCGTGAAGGATCATTACTGGCCTCAAGCATAGAACAATCATAAGAAGCCGAAGAATGTTCATCAGCTCAAGAAGAGGAGGAGGCCGACGAAGCAAGTTCATCTTCCTCACAAGAAAGTGAGGATTTGGAGTTTGAGAGGGAGTTGACATCCGAAGAGGAAGAAGAAGCACAAGAAGCCTCCACCTCTAGGATTGAGGGGGAGGAGACTAGGCCATCTTCAATACCGGAGCCAACTCAAGAGGAACCATCAACCTCCGGTCGAGAAGATGAAGAATCAATTTTGACCACCATTGACCTAGGTAACTCTAGCACTTCAATTCAAAATAAAAATTATATTATGTATTTTGAGTGTAGGGAATATGGGAACTATAAGAGCAAGTGCCCTAAGAAACTCAAGAAAAGTCAACCGGCACCGAAACCTCAAGAAAAGACCAAGGATGTCGGAATCGCCACCATTAAGAGCAAGGAGCATGTGGTATGCTTCAAGTGTCACCAAAGAGGGCACTATAGAAGCCAATGCCTTCAGAGAAAGGAAGGAGCATCAAATGTAGGGGAAGTCTCTAAGGCAAACCCTAAGGTAAATTTAAATAATGCTCATTCTTTAAGTAATAAGAAAAAGCATGCAAGAATTAATCTTTCTATGTTTCATAAAGAGCATGCTAAAAATAATAAATTTTATTGTTTGGGGGCTAAGAGTTACAATGTTAAAAATAAGGAGAAATTTGAGACTAATGTCCATAGAAAAATCCTATCTAGTGAAACCATTAAGAAGGTAGAGGACCATTTAGGCATTAACCCTAAATGTGCATTTTGTTGGGGGTTTTTGTTGATAACCTTGTTAGGTTATCAACAAAAACTTTGTTTGGTTTAGGTTATAAACAATTACCTGGTAATTGTTCATTACCTGGTTATGAACAAAAACCTTTTTAGGGGGAATCGGAAAACCTTGGAGAACCAAGGTTTTTGTTGATTCCCGGGGTTAAGGAAACTTTTTTCCAATATTACCCCTAGCAATATATTAAATGTCAATTTGTCAAAAGCCGCCTCATCGCCGCCGTTCCCGCCGCGCCGCCGCCGCTGCAGCCACCACCGCCGCGATCGCCGCCACCGCTCGTCGCCGCCACCGCCACGCCGCTGCCGCCATGTCCGCCATCATCGCCGCCGCTGGGCCGATCGCTTCATCGCCACCTGCCGCCGACCGACGGCCGACGGCGTCATCGCCGGTCACCGCCATTGCCGCCATCGATTGGTCGACCACCATCGTCGCCACCGGTCGGTCGATCATCGCCGCCGATTCGGTCACGGCTATCGTCGGTCACCACTATCGCCACGGCCGGTTTGGCCACCGCCGCCACCGCTGGCGGCATCGCTGATGGCAGATCTTTGCCGACATCATTAATATTTCTGTCATTGTCATCGAATTGATTGGGCAAAGACAAAGGATAATTTAGTAAAATGTTAAACTAAGTTATATATTAAAACCTTCAACCAAACAAGGTTTTTATCTAAGGTTATACTTTATTCCAAGGTTATGTTTTATTCCCTGGTAATCATATAACCAAGGTTATGTATGATTACTTGAACCAAACGCACGCTAAGAAGGGTAGGCATATGCCTAAGAAATGGAACAATGCCCAAAGATCATATCAAAATTAAAAAAATTGGCCAATTGGAGCTAGAAAATAAAGTTTTGGGGTAAAAACTTGCGAAAATAGAGAAGACACTTAGAAAGATATAAAATCAAATTAAAGGATCAAATTGTCAAAATCTAGGATTTATGAGTCAAAACCTAGTGTCTAGGAAGCAAGGTCCACCTAAGGGAAAGAAAGGTTTGGGTCACAAACCTAAGCCCAAGGAGACCTATCATAATGTTCCATTCGATTATGGAACTCAAGTTAGGTCTAGGAAAACCAAGGTCAATAGGGAAGTCATCCCTAAGGTTGACCAAGGTAGGTGCTTAGTGGCCAAGGTTTCAAGGAAACCTAGGGAAGCCATTAAGAAGGTTACAAGGGGAGTTACCCCTAGATTTAACCTAGGTAAGAGCAAAATGACCAAGGCTTCTCATTAGGAGGGTATCTAGGAAAGTTATCCCTAGCGAGTACCTCGTAAACCCAAGGAGCTCCAATAGATATTGGGTTCCTAAGAGCGTGATCGATTCATGCTAAATGGGTTTAGGTGTGTCAACCTTGAATGAATGGGTAGTTAACCTAACCATAGTAAAGGTGGCACTTTAGATCATTTTCAAGGTTATGGATACCTTGGAAATAGGTTTGAATTTAAATCCTAAAAGATTTTAGGACGTGCCAATACAATTTATGGAAGTTGAAAAAGCAATCACATTGGCACAATTAGGTTTAGAGGTCATAGTATGTCATTTTGGATTTTTGGCACACTTGGGAGATAAGTAATAATATGGAAAAATGGACTAAATAAAAACAAATGGCAATTAATATTAAAACTTAGGTATTTAATACCTTAGTATTTATACTTGTCATGCTTTGTTTGCCTTGCCATGTCATGACATCATGTTTATTTTAAACATACTTTGAAAAATAGTTTGTACTTGATCAGCAAAAGTGGTACAAATTTGTGAAAATTTTTAAAGCTTTTGCAAGATTTCAAGTTTGTGTCAATATTAAAATATGAAAAAGATATATTTTTCAACTTATTTTTTTTTGATAGTAAATGACTTCAAAAGGGTGTCCACAAAATATCGTGAATTTTTGACCTTTCTTGAATTAGTTATGCATTTACTAACCTGACTGAAAAACCTATCAGTCTTATATCAGTCGACTAGCATTTGTCACCGCTGACCGATAAGTGTGTCCTGCATCAGGTCATCTCACCGATCCACGCCACTGCGGTAGTCGATCGACGCCTACGCGTATCGCCAGAAATTAACCAGCCGCCGATTGCTTACATCACGATCGGCGTAGTTCGTTAGTTTGATTGATCCTGTGGATATTAGGGTAAATCGGCCCGATTCGACTCGCAAAAAACACAAAGTCCTTCCTATTTCCTCCTCTGCCGCGTTCCTCCATCAAAATTCTTCTCGCCCTTCTCTTTTTTTCCGGCGATCTCACCAACCGATTCTCGTGATCGAAGGCTCTTTCAACTTGAGGACCCTCTCCTCTCACCGTTTCTAACTCCGGTCTCCACCACAGTCTACCCCTACAGTTAGGGCTTCATGGAACCTCGACTCCGGTGCCGTTTCAGGTCATTAGCAACCTTCCATCATGCCTGCTAGGTAAATCCTCACCCCTACTCTTGGATTCTTTGTTTATCTACTCTTGATTCACTAACCATTATTGTCTTTGTCTATTTTTGTGTTTTAAAGCATAGATCCGGTTTCTATTTTAGCTTGTGAGAAATCAAAAGAAATGAGCAATACGTAACTGAAACGAAGTTAAACGTGCTCATAAACCACCGGTTCATGAGGGCCCATCGAACCCTCAACCCATGACCGATCCTAGGTTTCCCAATTCGACCATTGAACATGCATTTCAGAAAAAACAAATTTCAACTCATTCCTCCTCGAGCATTGGACTCCAAATTCTTTCAAGACCACTACTTTGACATTATCTAGATCATCAGTTTCTACAACCTTGAGTCTTTGGTGTTTTGTCAACACTCAATCAATTCTACTTTGCTTTCAGAATTTTTCAATAACTTACAATCGGTTGGAGAGGGGAGGTACCAGACTCATGTTGCCCAACGTGATCTGGACTTCACTCCCCAGATCTGGGATGACTTTCTCGGATGTCACCCATCTGAGAGTAAGTTTCTTTTCTATTCTTCTTTGGATGAGCCTCTTTTGTCCCCTTTTGAGACATTTCCCTAGACTTTCTTCATGATCAATTCTATCACAGTCCCCGTCCATTAAATGTTAATCTTTTCCCTTTGAACCATCTTTTTGCTTCTGACAATGTCCTTTATAAGGTCATTGCTCATTGCATCCTTCCCATAGTCACCCGTGGATTGGCTTTGGTTCGGCCCCCACATCTGTTTCTTATGCATGCATTCCGCAAAAGGTTAGATGTGAATATTAGTCTGAACACATTCCATTGCGTCATTCATTTCATTAAGCCAAATGATGGCAAAGTCCACATGCCCTTTGGTCACATGCTCACTAAGTGGCATGGTTCCGTCGGCATCAATGTAACTGTAGGGGAAATGTTGACTGCTAAAGGGGGGGTGAATACCGTCGTAGGATGCGTAGATGGAATTCGTTGCGTTTGTCTATACAAATTTTGTTAACGCACAGTGGAAATAGAAATAATGCAATAACGAAATATGACAAACACAATTACACAAGTATTTAATGTGGATTTGGAACCGAACGGTCCATACTCCATGGATCGCTCTAAAGAGCTCTAGTGATGCACACGCAACCACTAATCACAAATACTCCTTCTCGACACAAGTCGGAGGCATAGAAACCTCGTACAAATATTCTTACAACAATAAGAAATAGATAAAAGCAATTACAATAATGAAATTCAATGCAAGTAAAGAAAATTACTTTACAATAGCTCTTTTGAATGCTTGATCTTTGGTTGCTTAAATTGCACTTGGAGACCCTGATTTGCAGTAGTAAATCGCCACAAAAGCCCTCAAGAAATGCTAGTCGAAATCTCCTCCACGAGCTCCATTTTAAGCTTCAATCTGGGCTGGAAATCGGTGATCAGTCGACTGCTCGGGACCATCAGTCGACTGATGCCACTGTTGTCATGAGACAACGGCTAGATCCACGCTGGAAAGATCCAACGGATCCATCATCAGTCGACTGATCATACCCATCAATTGACTGATAAAGTCTTCACTCGACTGCTAGCCCCACAGTTGAGTCTCGACTCAATTCTGTGCCCGAATTCTAGAGAATTAGTCGACTAATCACAAGATCAGTCGACTTCTCGGCCAATCAATCGACTGCCCACCTCTAGTAGTCGATTGCTAGGCCAATTCCCGCAGTCAAACTCTTGTTGACTCACACCAGTCGACTGTCACATGGCACCAGTCGACTGACACACCTTAAACATGAGGTTTTAACACAAGTATGGTTCCCCCATACTTGCTAGATCACCCTTAGCCTAGACCTAAGCCTTCTAGCCACCTTTGTCAGCCTCACGCTTCTCGGATCCCTCCAAGTCATTCATGACTTGTTCATCCATTGCGCTAGCCTTCAGGTGCTTCCATTGGTTATGTCATGCTAACGGTGTCTACACCACCAAGGCCCATTGGACTTACGCCGCCAAGACTCTGCTTGGATTTTACGCCGCTAACCATTGGACTTATGCTCCAAGACTCCCGCTTGGACTTTACGCCGCCAATATCAAATCCCTTGGACTTTCACAAATGCTAAGACTCAATCTTGGACTTTCCCTTGCCAATCCATGTTGGACTTTCCATGCCAAGACCCATGCTTAGACTTTTCCTTGCCAGCCTATGTTGGACTTTCCATTGCCAAGTCCCATGCTTGGACTTTCCAAAATGCCAAGTGTCCCACTTGGACTTTCCATGCCAAGTATCCAAGACTTGAACTTTCCCATGACAATCACATTGTCATATGTTTTTGTCGAACATCAAAACATCTCTCGAGTCAAGCTCGAGTCCTGGTCAATAGTGACTTGGGCTGATTGCACCAACAATCTCCCCCTTTTTTATGTTTGACAAAAACCAAACAAACCATTGAGTTAGACCATCTAACTCAAACCAATCATCCCCATCAATTTTCCCAATTGATGTCATTCGCCCAATAAGTTCTCCCCCTTTATAACTAACATCAAAAAGGTTCTCTCCAAGGAGGTCAATGTCTCTTGTCCCAATGAGATCTTACAATCTCCCCCTTGGTCCAAAAATATCTAGGATACCTACCATCTTCCTATTGATAAGTCCCATATCACTCAAGAGAGGCAATCCTATACACTCTCCCAATTTCCAAATTGGGTATCTCAAAAACTCATTTCTCCACCTCATGAGGAAAAATAACATCCATCATCCATTGATGGATACCTCCCCCTAAAGGCTTGCTCCCCCTTGACCATTGCACCAACAATGTCTTTGGGAAGTACCTAAGCCAATAGGAACTCTAAACCATCAAAAATAAGGTTTGAAATTCAACATTGAACTTTCCAACACCCTAAATTTGATACAAACCCTAAACAACTCTCCTAATCCATATCCAATAGATTTTCACCCTTTATATTGCCTCCCAAAGCATATCCTTGGGTTATGAGTGGTTAGGAAACTTTATCGTAGCTGAAAACGGGCTAAAAAACCTTATTTTTTCCGAAATCAGCTTGGTAGTCGACTTTATCAGAGA
Source organism: Wurfbainia villosa (assembly GCA_025175895.1). NCBI lineage: Eukaryota > Viridiplantae > Streptophyta > Magnoliopsida > Zingiberales > Zingiberaceae > Wurfbainia > Wurfbainia villosa. The sequence continues at coordinate 27,595,607 of CM045994.1, forward strand.
TCAGTCGACTGACGTGTTCATCAGTCGACTGCCACCAAGGGTAATCGACTGATAACTGAAAATCTCGATTTTCAATTATCAGAAATGAGATTTGAAAATTCATAAATAATTATACATATATCGAAAAATCATGAAAATTTATACGTATAATACTTATGACCAATATAATGGGTGAAAATTATTTTGCCCATAAAATAGTGAAATTGACACAAAGTTCAAAACCATTGAAATTTTCAATGTTTTGGCCCTACTTTGTATCAACTACATCAATGGTGATTGGTATCAAAAGATAGACTTCACCAAGGATTTCTAAATTGATTTTAAAATGTTTTTGAAAACCTATATTGGATCATGTTCCTTGGGCTCAATGTACATGACTTGTACACAAGTTTTTCCAATGATCCACTATTAAGATAAGATGAGTTTTAGTTCATCTAGATGCAAAAACTATGCACCTTGAACTTAACTCATATCCTAGCATCTCACATGTATCTAGGGTGTATAAATACACATACATGTCAATGTAATGTGAGATGTGAGTTTTGGTTATCCCAATCTAAGGCCTCATGCATTTTCTAAGGCTACTCTACTTGATTCCCTTATAAATGGGACTCCAAGTCATGCCAAAGTCCTTAAATCAATTTTCATTAATTTAAATGCATGAAGTATGATCATGGCATAAATGATATCATAAGTAAACATGACCAATGATCATGAAGTCATGACATATGATACAATCTAAGCATACATGACATTTAACCTAACCCTAAGTATGATCATGACATTTTAAATGATTAAAAAATAGATATGATGTCATGGCATGTTATATGGCAATCAAAGCATGACATATAAAATGCATAGATATAATAATAACTAAATTTTAATATTAATTATCATTTGATATAATTAAATATATTTTGTCATATTATCACTTTTCTCCCTAGTGTGCCAAAAACCCAAAAAGGCACACTATGACCTCTAATCCTAAATTGTTTCAATTTAATTGATTTTTCATAATTCCAAAAATGTATTGGCACATCCTAAAATCTTTTAGGATTAAAACTCAAACCTATTTCCAAGGTATCCATAACCTTGAAAATGACCTAAAATGCCACCTTTACCATGGTTAGGTTAACTACCCATCCATTTAAAGTTGACACACCTAAACCCATCTAGCGTGAATCAATCACGCTCTTAGGAACCCAAAACCTATTTGAGCTCTTAGGGTTTACTAGGTATTCCTTAGGGATAACCTCCCTAGATACCTTCCTAATGACCTTTCTAGGCTTATTAGCCTTGGTCATTTTGGACTTGCATAGGTTAACTCTAAGGGTTACTCCCCTTGTAACCTTCATAGTGGCTTCCCTAGGTTTCTTCGAATCCCTAGCCACTAGGCACCTACCTTGGTCAACCTTAGCGATGACTTCCCTATTGACCTTGGTTTTCCTAGACCTAGTTTGTGTTTCATAATCAAATGGAACACTATGATAAGCCACCTTAGGCTTAGGTTTGTTACCCAAACCCTTCTTTCCCTTGGTCGACTTTTGTCTCTTAGGCCCTAGGTGTTGACTTTGACTTCTAGACCGTAGGCTATGACCAGTTGACCCTTTTATTTGGTTTTGCATAATCTTAAGGGTCTTCTCAAGTTTCTCAAGCCTTGACCTCAGGGCTTGATTTTCAACCTATAATTGCCCAATTTTAGAATTTTGATTTGGTCTTTGGGTATTGTTCTTCCTAGGCATATGTCTAGTCCATTTAGGGTTTAAGACTAGGTGATCTTTTATTTTCTTGATAGATTCTCTAGAAAAGGTCTTTCTTGGGACATTAGTCAAAAATTTCTCCTTATTTGAAAAGTGGACATTCTTAGCTCCTGAACAAAAATATTTGTTATTCCTACCATGCTTTTCATGATAAATTGCAAGAGAATTAAAAGCATGCTTTTGACTTTTAATTAAAGAAGTAGCATTATTTAATTTTACCTTAGGGATTGTCTTAGAGACTCCCCCTACATGAGTTGCTCCTTCTTGAGTCTTCTTGCTCCTCCTAGAGCATTGACTCCGGTAATGATCCGGTAGCCGACATTTGAAGCAAATCACTTGCTCCTTGCTCTTGATTGTTTGGGAACCGACATCCTTGACCTTTGGTGCCGATGTAGCTTTCCTTATTGTCTTTGGGCACTTGCTCTTATAGTTCCCAACTTCCCTACACTCAAAGCATATAATATGAATTTTATTTAAAATTACATTGCTTGAGTTACCTAGTTCGGTGTGAGGGTCTCTTGAGCTTGCTCTTCCTCTCAACCGGATGTCGATGGTTTTTCTTGTTTCTCTGGTGTTGAGGATGCTCTAATCTCCTCCCCCTCAATCCTAGAGGTGGAGGTCTCCTCCAATTCTTCCTCTTCCTCTTCCACCGACCTGGAAGTTGACTCCTCACTTTCTTGTGAGGATGATGAAGCTTCCTCTTCAGTCTCCTCCTCTTCCAAGTCTTCTTGGACTGATTCAGGATTGTCGTAGAACTTGACCAACTTGTTCCACAACTCCTTGGCATCCCTATAGCTTCCTAATCTAGACAAAATATCGTTAGGTATCAAATTAACTAACATTTTTGTTACCTTAATGGTTGTCTTGAATTTTTGCCGTTACTCTTCTGTCCACCTCTTCATCTTGAGGATTTCTCCATTCTCTCCTCTTGGAAGATCAAATCCTATAATCACGGCAAACCAATTTTCTATATTTGACATTAGAAAATATTCCATCCTACCTTTCCAATACGCAAAATCTTCGCGGTCGAAGGCGGGTGGAATCGCTATGTCATCGCCCCATCTTTCTTGAAGATCCATCTACTTCTCTCTAGCGGGTTTAGCTCCCGGCGGTTAGTCCGTAGAAGAGCCCCGGGCTCTGATACCAATTGTAGGGGAAATGTTGACCGCTAGAGGGGGTGAATAGCGTCGTAGGATGCGTAAATGGAATTCATTGCGTTTGTCTCTACAAATTTTGTTAGCGCAAAGCGGAAATAGAAATAATGCAATAACGAAATACGACAAACACAATTACACAAGAATTTAATGTGGTTCGGAACTGAATGGTTCCTACTCTACGGATCGAGTTCTAAAGATCTCTAGTGACGCACACGCAACCACTAATCACAATTACTCCTTCTTGACACAAGTCAGAGGCAGAGAAACCTCATACAAATATTCTTACAACAATAAGAAATAGATACAAGCAATTACAATAATGAAATACAAAGCAAGTAAAGAAAACTACTTTACAATTGCTCTTTTGAATGCTTGATCTTTGGTTGCTTGAATTGCACTTGGAGACCCTGATTTGTAGTAGCAAATCGCCCCAAAAGCCCTCAAGAAATACTAGTCGAAATCTCCTCCACGAGCTCAATTTAAAGCTTCAACTTGGACTGGAAATCGCCGATCAGTCGATTGCTTGGGACCATCAGTCGACTTATGCCACTGTTGTCGTGAGACAACGACTAGATCCATGCTGGAAAGATCCAAAGGATCCATCATCAGTCGACTGATCATACCCATCAGTCGACTGATGGAGCCTTCACTCGATTGCTTGCCCCATAGTCGAGTCTCGAATCCATTCTGTGCTCAAATTCTCGAGCACCAATCGACTAATCACAAGATCAGTCGACTACTCGGCCAATTAGTCGACTGCCCTCCTCTGGCAGTCGACTACTAGGCCAATTCCCATAGTCAAACCCTAGTTGACTCACGCCAGTCGACTGCCACATGGCACCAGTCGACTGACACACCTCAAACATGAAGTTTTAACCCAAGTATGGTTCCCTCATACTTGCTAGACCACCCTTAGCCTAGACCTAAGCCTTCTAGCCACCTCCTTCAGCCTCACGCCTCTCGGATCCCTCAAAGTCATCTATGACTTGTTCATCCATTGCGCTAGCCTTCAGATGCTTCCATCGGCTATGTCATGCTAACGGTGTCTACATCGCCAAGGCCCATTGGACTTACGCCGCCAAGACTCCGCTTGGACATTACGCTGCCAACCATTGGACTTATGCTGCCAAGACTCCCACTTGGACTTTACGCCATCAATATCAAACCCCTTGGACTTTCACAAATGCCAAGACTCAAGCTTAGACTTTCCCTTGCCAACCCATGTTGGACTTTCCATGCCACAACCCATGCTTGGACTTTTCCTTGCCAACCCATGTTGAACTTTCCATTGCCAAGACCCATGCTTGGACTTTCCCAAATGCCAAGTGTCCCACTTGGACTTTACATGCCAAGTACCCACGACTTGGACTTTCCCATGACAATCACATTGTCATATATTTTTGTCGAATATCAAAACATCTCTCGAGTCAAGCTCGAGTCTTGGTCAATTGTGACCTGGGCCGATTAAACCAACAGTAACCAAAGGGGTCATCAAGCCCATATACACCAAGTATAACTGCATGAATGCATGGAGTTTTTCTTTAGCCGGCTTGAAGCCCTTTGAGGGATCCATGTCTTGGGTCGCTAGACGATAGCAGACAGGCAGTGCTCTAGCACCTAAGGGTGATGCTGTAGAGGGTGACGCTGCAACGGGTACTGATGCAAAGGATAATGTTGTGCCAGAATCGGTCTTCGTAGCATGCCTCGATGCATTTGAGGAGGAGATAGATACCCATCTTGCGGAACTTCATCGGGAGTACGAGAAGATTCGTTTGGAGCACCAGGTGTTTCGCTAGGAGCACCGGGAGTTTCGGTCTTTGGTCATCTTTCAGCTGGGGACATTGGACCGGCAGTAGCAATAGCTCCTAGTGCTTCTCCGCACTCCTGCACTCTGTCATCCGCCTGCTGCTGACGGTTCATAGTTGACGACCATGGACACTGATGACCCTACTGTGGGGGGTTGCTTCGGAGGCTCATTGGCTCCCATGTCCCCGGATTAAAATTTTCACTAATGAAAGAATTAATCCGGATGGGATGAGTTTCCTTAACACAACCTATTCGTCGTCGTGCTAACAACTTGAGTGGTCGCTTGAACAAACTAGTTGTTCAAGCAACACAACTCTTCTAGTTGATTAGCCGCGGAAGAGACGACGGACGGATCGCCGGTTCTTGTGTTTGTCTTCGGGGTCCATGATTATACAATATATATACATACGCACACATGTATAATCAACACTAAAAGGAACAAGCTCAGATCTGAAAATAAATTTATAAAACTTTATACCTTACGATCTTCTACCGTATGTCCTATCCTTCTCGTGGACGACGTGTGGACGAAGATCCTCCACGAGTAGAAGCCTTCTAGATCGCGTTCTTCCCTTCCTTGTCCGCTGCGAACAAAGAGAAGAACCAACAAATACCTATCCTTTCTAGAACCGGCCACCAAATTAGAGAATTTGATGCAACCGCCGGCCAAGGAACAAGTGGATGAGGCGCCGGCCACCAATGGAAGGGGAACCGCCGGCCACTTTGGAGAGTATGGAGGAGTGAACGCCGACCACCAATGGAAGGAGAACCGCCGGCCAAGGAATAAGAGAGAGGCCTAGAGGATGGGCGCCGGCCAAGTCTTGATGGAGGAAGATGGGTGCCGGCAACAAGGAGAAGGAAGATGGTTGCCGCCCAAGCTTTTGCTCCAAACCCTAGCCGCCCACTTTGAGAAGAGAAAAACCCTAACTCCAATTCAATTAATTCTTGCCACCCAAGCTTAAGCCTTCTATTTATAGAATTGGGCTTAAGCCTCCTTTAATCTCCACCGTCGGATCTAGGGATTTAATCTCCACCGTCGGATCTAGGGTTTTATCCCAACCGTCGGATCTAGGGTTTCATCCCAACCGTCGAATCTAGGATTTCATCCCAACCGTTGGATCTAGGGTTTCATCCCATCCGTCGGGTCTAGGGTTTTATCCCAACCGTCGGATCTAGGGATTTAATCCCAACCATCGATTCTAGGGTTTCATCCTAACCATCGGATCTAGGGATTTAATCCCAACCGTTGGTTCTAGGGTTTCATCCTAACCATCGGATCTAGGGATTTAATCCCAACCGTTGGTTCTAGGTTTTGTTTTACATTCTTGGATCTAGACTTCACAAGGATTATATTAGGCTACGATAGGGACCATATGGAGGAGTTGGATCTTGGCCACCCGATGGATCGGAACCACACAAACTTGATCCATCAATGATGTTCCATTCCACTAGAGGATCATCATTGAACTACCTCACCAACCCCCATAAATTAATATGGGCTCCATATATTATTCGTACATTAATCTCCCCGTGTTTAAGATATCGAATGTCCGTCAATTAAATGATTTACTGCCTATCAATTAATTAACATCTAATTCCTCAAGTAGTACCACTCAACCTTATCATCATATTGACTAAGTCAACCAGCTTTGTTTACATGATGAACCTTATGAGCTCCTCAAGGGGACATCATCAACCTAATATATAGGACACGATTTCCTCCTATAATCAATGGCACACCATGTAAATAATATCATTTCCCAACTTACCGGGCATATTTATTTAATCCATCTAAATCTCACCCTCTGGTAAATCAAAGAAATAAATACTAAGTACATGTGTCCGTTATTATATCGGGATTAAGAGCATGCACAACATAATATCCGAGGTCTGATTCAATTATGTAGTCAGTACTAAATTGAATCACCTCTATGTCGGTCCTGCTCAATACACCTAAGTGTACTAGTGTAACTTTATGTTCAAGACAAAACAATACCAAGCTACACTACAACCATGCCAATGGTTTGTCCAAAACCATCTTGGTCGTGAGCCTCTACTTATATTTTACAAGGGACTGATAACATGATCTTCTGTGCCACACCAAGCACCATGTTATCTACAATGTAAAATATTAGACAATATGCACACATATATAATAAATATATAAAGTGCAAACAATGATCATGTGATTCTTATTCAAAAATAAAATGTTCATACAAAAAGAGCTAGGCTTTCAATATACATTCCAACAATCTCCCTCTTATACTAAAAGACTATGCCGTTATCACTCTGCCATACATTTGATCCACATGTCCTCCACATGCCTATCAAACGCTTTCGCTGGAAGGGCCTTAGTGAATGGATCCGCCAGGTTATCCTCTGATGCAATCTTGGCGACAGCAACTTCTCCTCGCTTTATGATCTCTCGTATAAGGTGGTACTTGCGCTCTATGTGTTTACTCGCCTTATGGGCTCGTGGTTCCTTCTAGTTTGCAACTCCACCACTATTATCACAATAAATTGTGATAGTTCTGGGCAAACCAAGAATCACATCCAAGTCCATCAAGAAGTTCCTGAGCCATACAGCTTCCTTGGCTGCCTCAGAGGCTGCCACATACTCAGTTTCTATGGTAGAGTCCGCCACGCATTTCTGCTTGACACTCCTCCATACTATGGCTCCACCTCCAAAAGTAAACACAAACCCCGAGGTAGACTTACTCTTGTCCCTATCTGATTGGAAATCCGAATCCGTGTAACCCACAGGGACTAGTTGATCTGCCCGGTAAACCAGCATATAATCCCTAGTCCTTCTCCGATACTTCAATATATACTTTACCGCAGTCCAATGTCCCTATCCAGGATTACTCTGATATCTGCTAACCATGCCCACGGCAAAGCAGATATCCGGTCTCGTACACAGCATAGCATACATGAGGATTCCTACTGCCGAAGCATAAGGAACCGCCTTCATGTCCTCTATCTCCTTTGATGTTTTGGGACACATCTCTTTAGATAAAGGAAGTCCATGCCTAAAAGGTAGAAAACCTTTATTGGAGTTCTGCATGCTAAAACAAGCAAGGATAGTGTCAATGTATGAAGCTTGAGACAAGCACAACATCCTTTTCTTGCGATCCCTTATAACTTTGATCCCAAGGATGTGTCCCACTTCTCTCAAGTCCTTCATATCAAACTGTTTGGACAACCATACCCCTACCTCTGATAACACTTTGATATTGTTGCCAACTAACAAAATGTCATCTACATATAGTACAAGAAACACCACTACATTTCCGTCACATCTCTTGTATACACAAGGCTCATCCGGACATTGAATAAATCTATATGACTGAATTACCTCATCAAAGCGGATGTTCCAAGATCTAGAAGCTTGCTTCAATCCATAAATGGACCGATTAAGCTTACATACAAGATGTTCTTTGCCTTTAGCAATGAATCCCTCTGGTTGCCGCATATAGATGTTCTCCTCAAGACTTCCGTTAAGGAAAGCTGTCTTTGTTGTTGCAGTAGGCACCTAAGTCAAACTTGAGTTTTGATTATAGCAAACGATACAAAGTTAAGCTCATGTCGTTATCTCACGAGTTGAATCGAGTGTGCAGAAGATTGCTATAGCTGGAGCTGAAGGCTAGTGACACCCGGAGGAAGCCGCGGTGGTTGGGCGACACTCGAGTGACTTCGGAGGGAGACGAAGGAATCGAGTGGTAGGCCGGAAGCAAGAGCAACACGTAAGTATCGAGGCAAGCTCGTGTGTGCGAGCGTAAGTGAGTTCGTATCCTCATTACGGGGATGATCTTAAGCGTAGATCCGACCAAAGACATCCTATAGATGGTCTAGGTCGAGATCGGACTGTCGACAACTGTCGAAATTATTTTTTTGTTGAGCTAACTTTGACTTGCGAAGCATCACCGACGCGCCTGGAGGACTCGATCGCCAACGATCGATCGTTGGAGGTTAGCACTGTCGATCGATGCCGCCATCGCGACAGATGATGGCCATCAGTCGACTGATGGTCAAAGGATCAGCTTCGAGGAGTCAAGGTTTATCACCAAATTTCAAGGGGAGTGGTGCTCAAATATGATTGGCTAGGGTTCCTCTCGTTAACAACCCTAGTTTAAGTCCTATCTTCGAGTTGTTGGTATAATCTTATTTTGTCATTTCTTTTAATCTTGCAATTCGTTTGTTAATCGAGGCTATCTACCATTGCATTTCATTTTAATAGAAGAGAGGGTTTGTCTCTCTATCTTGTGCTTCGAAGGTTTTTGTAATCGTAAAACTCCTACCTCCAATGAGGAGGAGTGTTTTAGTGAATTGCCCTTCGTACACGGTCTAGGACCGTTTGGGCCTTGGAGTAGTAGCCGAAGGCTACGAACCAAGTAAAAAAACTATTTGTCTCATTTAGTTTTTATTTACATTTCCGCTGCGTTTAATTGTCTACCGAACGATTTAAAAGAAAAAGTTTTTATCGCTATTCACCCCCCCCCCCCTCTAGCGATCCACTTCGATCCAACAATTGGTATCAGAGCCGAGGGCGCTTAGATTTGGTTAAACCACCAATCTAACATTTTTTACAGATTTGTTTTTCGTTCGTTTAAATTTTTCTCCCGCACTACTAATCCAAGACGAAGTCTTGGTACTCTTCGTTTGGTTTTGTTTTGCAAGTATTGATTGCCTTTGGAGTACCTCACGATCAAACGAACATAACTTTTGCTACAAGTGGACTCACGAAACGATCTACCCACCAAATCGAAGCTCTCGCAGAGATCTACACTTCTTATGGGGGTTTACCCCCATAACAAGCTGTTTTCATCCTCAAAAATTGACGTTTAGTAGCCTTTCAGGGACATCGAAGGATGTGAGTACTTACTTTTTATTTAGTTTCTTATTTCTTTGCTTAACTTTCTATTTTTCGTTTGTTTCTTTTTATTTCCCGCACTACTAATCCAAGACGCAAGTCTTGGTACTTTCGTGTGTTTTTTTTGTTGCTAGGATTTCGTTTTAGTCTCCTTGTCTTTTTGTTCTAATGGCCCATCTCGAGGGTTTTAGCACCGTCCGACCTCCGTTTTACAACGGAGATGATTTCCGTTACTGGAAAGGTCGGATGGAATGCTTTCTCAAAACCCAAATCGAGATGTGGATCATAATTCAAACGGGTTTCACACTTCCGACTAATGAAGTGGGTGACTCCTTGGATTATGATCAATGGATCGTTGCAACAAAACGACAAGTCGAAGCCGATGCCAAGGCAACACAAATCTTCCAATGCGGCTTGTCCAAGGAGGAGTTAAATCGCGTCGGCCGCTTCATCAGCGCAAAGGACCTATGGACAAAGCTAGTAGAGCTACACGAAGGGACCGATGAAGCCAAGGTATGTAAGCGCGACCTTTTGTTCAATAAACTATATAACCTAAAAATGCAGGAACACGAGTCTGCGATGCAACTCCACGCCCGTGTCCAAGACATAGTCAACAACCTACACGCAATCGGGCAAAAGGTCGAAAACCGCGACCTTATTAGGTATGTCCTAAACTCTTTTCCGAGGACTACCTTGTGGGCATCCATGGTCGATGCCTACAAGGTCTCCAAGGATCTTTCTAAACTTAGGTTAGATGAACTTTTTTCTGATTTCGAACTTCATGAGCAGTCTAACTCGGAACCCGAGAAGGGTATAGCACTTTTTGTAGGTCCGAGGAAGAAAACCGCAAGCAAGCTACCCCCGAAGGAAGAAGAGGATGAGTCGGATTCGGAGGACAACTCGGAAATGGAAGCCGAACTAGTCAACCTAGTTCGGAGGATAGTCAAGGGCCGAAAACGAGCATTCACTCGACCCAACGAAGGTAAGCCTAAAAGTTCAAACATAAGATGTTATGAATGCAACAGGTTTGGACACATTAAGTCCGAGTGCTCAAAACTCAAGAGCAAGACACCAAAACATAAAAAGGCACTCAACGCTACTTGGGAAGAAGCCTCCGAGGAAGAAGACAACGATCGAGTCCTTATGGATAAACCGGTGGAATTGGAGACAGAGTCGGAACCGGAACCAGAATCAGAAACCGAAGATGAGTCGGACTACGAAACACTATTCAAGACAAGCCACGGATACGCATCCGGTTCAAAAGATACACTCAAGGTAAGTCGGTCTCTTATTACTACTCTTTATAGTGCAATTAAGTTTTTAAATAAAAAGTTAGCTAAGTCCGAGTCCAAGGTCGAGACCCTGGTTGAGGAAGTTAAACTCCTCAAACACGAGGTCTCCCTAACCTCTTCGACTAGTCGAGTTCAAGAGAAGGACTCAACTCGAGTTGAAAAACTCGAAGTTGAGAACTCACTCTTGAAAAGTCAAGTCGAAGATCTTAGGAATACGTTGGAAAGGTTTACTTTGGGATCCAAAGGACTTGACCTCCTACTTGGATCGCAAAGGGCCGTGTACAATAAGGCCGGGCTAGGGTTTAGCTCAAACACGACTAATAAGTCATATATGTCAATCATAAGTAGACATAGAAAACGTGTCCAAGCATGGGTCCCTAAGACCACCTTGATTTCAAACTTAGGATCAAACCAGTACTGGGTTCCCAAGGACCAAATCTACTATGTGGAGAGAACGAATCGATTCAACGGTCCAAGGGGAGCTAGTACGAAATTTGTTTGTGTCTTAACTTAGAAATTGCATGCTTAGGTTTTTATTTAGTTTGATTTTTCTTTTTATAATGGTTAGATAGGACTATAACTCGTCAATACTTGATAACATAGTACCAGGACGCGACGAGATGATAGTACGCTAGGAAAGCGGAGTCTTATGTATTCGGGCTAGATAAGGCGTATCTAGTTCGGTGCACTTGACCGAGCGGAACTAGCTGAAGCTACCTCGCCGTATCCTAGACTAGTTAGACCAGGAAGTGGTCTTAGGTGAGTCAAGTCTCTATTTTCTTGAAAATGGCTTTGTCTAAGGAAGTGGTCGTTGTTCCGATCAAAGAAGGCCTCTGTGCCTCGCCACGACCTGGAAGCCATGATCTTGAAAAGGTGACTTGATAAGCCTAAGGTCAAATCCGAATCTAATGCAAGGTTGACAAGTGTTTAAGTCATTAAACTTAATTCAACTAAAAAATTAGAAGTCATCTCACAATAACATATAGGATTAACATGTTTGATCATATAGACATGGGTGAGATGATTTAGGTTAATAATATTCAACCAATTTTTAATAAATCCAATATCCGATCCAACTACCTTGCGTGTAGGATCAATGGATGTTGGACAGTAGTTGCTCCTGACACATGACCGGGGATCAACTCAAGTTTTCGAAGCTTCGATTCAAACGACAAGGATCGGTAGCCTTCGGAAATAACGGCAAGCTCAAAATCATCAGATCAGGTGATATTGAGCTCAATTCAAATTTTGTTATTCAAAATGTTTTATTAGTAGAAAATTTTCAATATAATTTACTTAGTGTAAGCCAATTGTGTGATAATAACTATAAGGTCATATTTCTAGAAAATGAATGCGTAATTAATACAAACGAAACCTCTAAAACAATTCTTAAAGGGACTAGAAATAACAACATTTACACTATCAACTTAACTAACTCCTCAACAAAGTGTCTTATGACACGACAAGAGGAATCGTGGTTGTGGCACCGACGACTCGGTCACTCGCACCCAAGACTCATCCACAAAATGAGTCAAAGTGATTTAGTCAGAGGTTTGCCTAACCTCAACAACTTGGATAATAAAATATGTAATGCTTGTCAACAAGGTAAACAATCTAGGACACAACATCAACTAACTAGTCAAGAACGAACCAAAAGTTTGCTTGAGCTCCTACACATGGATCTATTTGATTCACACGGAGCTAAGTCACTTAACGGAAGTAAATTCTGCTTAGTCATAATTGATGACTATTCTAGATTTACTTGGGTTAGGTTCATCAAACACAAAAATGATACCCTAGATCAATTAATCAATCTATTTAAGTTAATAGAAAATCAACAAAGCATTAAAATCAAAAGACTTAGGACTGATCATGGTGGTGAATTCGAAAACCATAGGTTTACATAATTCTGTAACCTAAATGGATACCACCACGAGTTCTCTTGCCCTAGAACTCCACAACAAAATGGCCTAGTAGAACACAAAAATAGAACCCTACAAGAAGCCGCTAGGACAATGTTAAATGACTATAACCTACCCGATAGGTTTTGGGCGGAAGCCGTGAGTACGACATGCTATGTCCAAAATAGAATCCTTATGGTAAAGAGGCACCTTAAAACCTCATACGAGATTTATCACGATAAAATACCTAACATCAAGTACTTTAGGGTATTTGGATGTAAGGTACATATCCTAAACACTAAGGATTACCTAGGGAAATTTACATCCAAAACCACGACCGGAATCTCTCTAGGATACTCGACTACAAGCAGAGCTTATAGAGTATATAACCACGACACCCTTAGAGTCGAGGAGACTATCAATGTAGTATTTGATGAAGGACACGAACCTACAAAACCCCCGGCAACCCTAATTAGCGAGCCGACTCATACTAGACCTAACTTTGATCCGGAGATCAGGTCTAGTGTTAATCCTAACCTAAGTCAACCAAGTCACTCTATTGACCAAGTGATAGATGACACCAACCAAACTAGAACTCAAACAAGCCATCCTATGGATCAAGTTGTAGACTCAAACCCAAATCCAACTAGGACCCAAACGAATCATCCTATCGACCAAGTGATAGGTGATCCAAGTCTAGGAGTTCGAACTAGAGCCTCATACAGAAACCTTAGTCAAATATCTTTGATTTCTAAAATTGAACCCAAAACTATTGACCAAGCTCTTCTTGATCCCGATTGGATTATTGCAATGCAAGAAGAGTTGGCTCAATTCACTAGGAACGAAGTATGGGAATTAGTACCACCACCTAAAGATAAAACAATCATTGGAACAAGGTGGGTGTTTAGAAATAAAATTGATAATAAAGGTGAAGTAGTTAGAAATAAAGCTAGACTAGTTACTAAAGGGTTTAGTCAAGTCGAAGGTTTAGATTACGACGAGACTTATGCCCCAGTAGCTAGATTAGAGTCCATTCGAATGCTATTAGCATATGCAGCACATCGAGGATTTAAATTGTTTCAAATGGATGTGAAATCTGCATTCTTAAATGGATACATTAAAGAAGAAGTTTACGTTAGTCAACCCCCCGGTTTCGAAAGTTTAGACAAACCCGATCATGTCCTTAGGTTAAAGAAAGCTCTTTATGGACTTAAACAAGCTCCGCGAGCTAGGTACGAGAAACTTTCGATTTATCTTAAGTCCAAAGGCTTTAACCAAGGTGTAGTTGACCCAACCCTTTTCGTAAAAACCTTAGGTAAAGACATATTCATAGCCCAAATCTACGTAGATGATATTATTTTCGGAACCACCAACTCAATCATACTAAATGAGTTCATTTCACTTATGGAAAGTAAATTTTAAATGAATTTAGTATACGAGTTAAGTTTCTTCTTAGGTCTACAAATAAAACAAACAAAAGATGGAATATACCTACATCAGCATAAATATACTAGGAATTAATTAAACGCTTTGGAATGCAAGGCGCTAAAATTATTAATACCCCAATGACAACTAATGTGAATATAGAAGAAGATTTAATCGGAAACTCAATTGATTTAAAATACTATAGGAGCATAATAGAGTCTCCTTTACTTAGCGCAAGCCGACCGATATCCTATTTGCGATAAGTATGTGCGCGTAAGGTTCCAAACGCCAAGGAGTCTCACCTAACTCTAGTCAAGCGTATCCTTAGATATCTAAAGGGTACACTTAATGTCGGTATTTGGTACCCTAGATCTACAGAGTTGAACTAACGGCTACTCCGATTCGGACTATGCGGTAGTAAGCTCGATAGAAAGAGCACAGTGGTTGTTGTCAACTTCTAGGCTCGAGTCTAGTGAGTTAGTGCGATGGAAGCAACACTGTGTTGCCTTATCTACCACCGAGAATACATCGCGATGGGTGAGTGTGTCACTCGGCTTCTTTGGATGAAGCACACTCTCAGCGATTTAAGTTAGACTTTATGAACACAAAACTTCACGTAGATAACATTAGTTCAATTAATCTTACTAAGAATCCAATATGTCACTCTAGGACCAAACATATAGAGGTCAAACACCATTTCATTCGAGAACATGTGGCCAACAGAGCCATACAACTCGAATACGTCGAATCAAAGTCTAACTTGCGGACCTATTTACTAAACCCCTACAGAATTTAGTCTATTAAGATGAAAATTGGGCATGTGCGTAGTAGAATAGGAACTTGCAAATTATATTTTCTTACTACTATTTCTTAAATTTTCATTTTTATGGAACTAGCATAGGACATACCTTAGATATCATGCACCTATAGATTTAAGGAGCCAATACATCTCACAACACATAGGACTAATGTGTTTGTGTACTTAGCCACGTAGATGGGCGTGAGATGTTAGGACCTTACTCCTGGTTCCAGATGTAGAGCTAGTGCATCGCTATGAACCACGGAGTATAATCATACATACTAACCGACTCTAACCAGGACTGGTTGATCTTTCATATCAATCAAGCCAAATATGAGTCGAACATTTTATAGATGAACTTATTTTCAGTATATTATTTTCAAAATAATGTGGAACATGCTTGGACTTTATATTTAACACTTATTTTTGTTTTCCACACACACCCTCACTCTTTTCAATATATGGCAAAAGGGGGAGAAAAAGGCCAAAGTTAAGGGGTTAAAATTTTTTTTATAACTTAACTCTTAATTTATATTTAAACCAAAAGTTAACTTTAAGTTTTGAAAACTTATTAAGACCAAGTTAAGATAATTCTTAACTTAAACTTATTTGTGCCATCAACGTTTTACTCATTTTTAATGCTTTACTTAAAGGGGAGAAAGGGCCAAGTTAAGAAGAAATCTTAACTTAAAACTAAGGCCAACTTTAAGTAATTACTTAAAGCAACCCTCAAGGGGGAGGATTAAGGTCTTTCTTCAAGACTCACCCTCGGTCAAGGGGGAGGTTTCCTCAAGGGGGAGTACTTGAAGAAAATCCTTACTACTCCAACTTAATCGTCTTTATTTCTTGTTTGTTTCTAATGCACATTATTCTTCATGCTTGCTATTTACTTAACTTTGTATGTGGGTTTGCCATAAATCAAAAAGGGGGAGATTGTTGGTGCAGTAGGCACCTAAGTCGAACCTGAGTTTTGATTATAGAAAACGATACAAAGTTAAGCTCATGTCGTTATCTCACGAGCTGAATCGAGTGTGCAGAAGATTGCTATAGCTGGAGCTGAAGGCTAGCGACACCCGGAGGAAGCCGCGATGGTCGGGCGACACTCGAGTGACTTCGGAGGGAGCCGAAGGAATCGAGTGGAAGGCCGGAAGCAAGAGCAACACGTAAGTATCGAGGTAAGCTCGTGTGTGCGAGCGTAAGTGAGTTCGTATCCTCATTACGGGGATGATCTTATGCGTAGATCCGACCAAAGACATCCTATAGATGGTCTAGGTCAAGATCGGACGGTCGACAACTGTCAAAATTATTTTTTTGTTGAGCTAACTTTGACTTGCAGTAAGCATCACCGATCGCCCGGCTTGGAGGACTCGATCGTCAATCGATCATCGGAGGTTAGCACTGATCGATGTCGCCATCGACGATCGGTGATGATGGCCATCGGTCATCGATGGTCAAAGGATCGGCCGAGGAGTCAAGGTTTATCACCAAATTTCAAGGGGAGTGGTGCTCAAATATGATTGGCTAGGGTTCCTCTCGAAAAGGGGCTCAAAGGCTATAAAAGGAGGTCCTAACCTAGGGTTTCATCATCATTTCTAAGTGCTCAAAAGCCTCCACAACACTGCGACTCTCCGATAACTCTACGACAACAAAGTGCTGCCAACAACCCTAGTTTAAGTCCTATCTTCGAGTTGTTGGTATAATCTTGTTTTGTCATTTCTTTTAATCTTGCAATTCGTTTGTTAATCGAGGCTTTCTACCATTGCATTTCATTTTAATAGAAGAGAGGGTTTGTCTCTCTATCTTGTGCTTCGAAGGTTTTTGTAATCGTAAAACTCCTACCTCCAACGAGGAGGAGTGTTTTAGTGAATTGCCCTCCGTACACGGTCTAGGACCGTTAGGGCCTTGGAGTAGTAGCCGAAGGCTACGAACCAAGTAAAAAAACTATTTGTCTTATTTAGTTTTTATTTACATTTCCGCTGCGTTTAATTGTCTACCGAATGATTTAAAAGAAAAAGGTTTTATCGCTATTCACTCCCCCCTCTAGCGATCCGCTTCGATCCAACAGTCTTGACATCCATCTGCCAAATCTCATAATCCATATGAGCAGCTATAGATAAGAGAATCCGGATAGACTTAAGCATAGCTACCAGCGAAAAGGTCTCCTCATAATCGATACCGTCTTTCGGAGTATACCCTTTCGCAACAAGCCTAGCTTTGAAGGTCTCAACCTTCCCATCTACTCCTCTCTTTCTCTTATAGATCCACTTGCATCCACAGGCTTTTACACCATCGGGTGGTTCTACTAGCTCCCAGACCTGATTAGAATCCATAGATTCTATCTCTGAATTCATCGCACTTTGCCAAGATACTGCATCTCTATCTTGGAGTGCCTCGTCATATGTCCAGGGATCCGGTTCATGTTCACCAGGGACTAATTCCGAAGACTCTCCCAAAAACATGAATCTCTCGGGTTGTCTAACAACCCTTCCACTACGACGAGGTGCCTCTTGTGTATACTCTGTGACACGCGGTGCAGTGACTTGTGGTGTCTCCTCTTGTACCGGTGGTACTGAAGTCGGGACTTCCCCTGTTAACTCCTCAAGAACAATCCTACTCGTGGGCTTTTGGTTCATCACATAGTCCTCCTCTAGAAATCTGGCATTCGTACTCACGATCACCTTCTGATCTCTAGGACTATAGAATAAACCACCCTTCGTTCCCTTAGGGTAGCCAACAAACAAGCGTATTGCATGCAGAGAGATTCAAACATACCAAAGATCTCCTTCAAAGACATGTCTTTGGACTACCCCAAATCCGAATATGTCTTAGACTAGGCTTTCGCCCAGTCCACAACTCTGTGGGAGTAGAGGGTACTAACTTAGATGGAACCAAGTTCAGAATATGTGCTGCTATTTCCAGAGCAAACCCCCAGAACGAATCAGGTAACTCAGAATAACTCATCATCGATCTGACCATCTCCATAAGAGTCCTATTCCTTCGCTCTGCCACACCATTCTGCTGGGGTGTGCCAGGTGCGGACAATTGGGATTGAATCCCAGCCTCTGATAAGTTACTCCTAAACTCTCCCAAGAGGTACTCGCCACCACGATCAGATCGTAATGTCTTGATACTTTTACCTTGATGGTTCTCCACATCAGCCTTGAATTCTTTGAACCTGTCAAAGCATTCAGACTTGCGGCGCATCAAGTAAATGTATCCATATATTGAATAATCGTCTATAAAAGAGACGAAATATTCAAAACCACCTCTTGCCTGGATAGACATAGGACCGTACAAATCAGAATGAACCAATTCTAACACATCTTTGGCTCTATACCCCTTGGCCTTGAAAGGCCTCTTGGTCATTTTACCTTACAAGCAAGATTCGCAGGTTGGGAGATCCTCCACCACTAATGAACCCAAAGGTCCATCAGCTATCAACCTTTGAATTCTACTTAGGTTAATATGACCAAGACTTAGATGCCAAAGATATGTTTGGTTCATCTGCGAAGGATCTTTTCTCTTATTAGATTTAGAATATGAGTTATTTACTTCTATATGCATCGTGGGAGTTTTCGGTTCAAGAGTATATAAATTGCCAACCAATGTACCAGAACAGATAATCTCCCTATTCCTTTTTATAACCACTTTGTCATTAAAAGAAACAGAATATCCATCCATAAACAATTTAGAAACCGAAATTAAATTCTTTCTAAAAGTAGGTACATAAAGACAATTTCTCAAAACCAAAACTTTATTCCTATCAAAAGATAAATAAACGTCTCCCACTACAATAGCCGCCACCTTTGAAGCATTGCCCATGAAGACTGTAATCTCTCCCTCAGCTAGTCGTCGGGTTTCCTGGAACCCCTGCAAAGTATTGCAGACATGATCAGTGGCTCTTGTATCTACACATCAGGCACTGGTAGATAACACCGCTAAACATGTTTCAATAACTAAACAAGAAGATATACCTTTTTTCTTTCGGCGAGGACAATCCGCCTTCCAATGTACAGTCTTCTTGCAAGTGAAGCACTTGCCTTTCGGCTTCTTCACTCCTGCCTAAGGTCCCACTGCTACTTTCTTCGCTCCACCTTGCTTCTTCTTCTTCTTACCTTTCGGTTTAGAGGAAGAAACCTTCTGAGAGACCATGGCTTGAGCACTTTGACGAAAAAGCCCCTCTGCCGCCTGGAGTTCTGTCAGAAGCTCCGCCAACGAATACAACCTCTTGTTCATGTTGTAGTTGAGGCAGAACTGCTCAAAACTCCTAGGCAGAGACTGGAGAATGATATCGACCTGGGTTTCCCCATCGATCTCAGCTCCGAGGACTTCCATCTCATTAAGATGAGCCATCATCTTGAGAACATGATCCCTAACGGGTGTTCCCTCGATCATGGTGGTCGTCATCAAGTTTCTCATTTCCTCCTGCCTAGCCGCCCTACAAATAAAAGCAGTGACTCCGATGGGGAGGATACTTTTTATTTGCATCTAAGTTTGCACCATTACACGATACTAAGGGAATTATTTCGGATTATGTGCCTTACCGATGGGGAAGTACACACACTCCTTAATAATTTCCTATAACCATTATTTGACCTAGTGATCCGCAAACAAACCCATCCAATGGGGAGGAAGGCACTCAGAGCCAACGCGCAAGTTTGTTGCATCACACATCAAATTGAATGGAGGCCGCGGGAATTAATTAAAATGTCCCTCTCCCACTTAGTAAATTAAAAATGAGGAATTTTAAAACATACACAACATGCATATAAAACAAATAAACAATAAATATAGAAAAAACAGAATTTTTCCAACTATTATGGCATTGTCCTCCAACCATGCATAGTCACCAAAGAGATCCGAGCCGAGATTAAGCTATTTTAATTTACATCCATCGATCCTATACTCCACGAAGGAGTGTACAAATAATCTAGATCGAAAGTAAACTAAAATGAGCGACTAAACAATGTCGTATTTAATTATAAAAATTAAATACTAATCTAGCCTTGTCAACCCCAAGGATTCAAATAATAAATATTTACACACATCCAATCACATACACACATATGGCCATAATAGTCGGATCTTATGCCTGCAACCAAAGAGTTAAACTACGCATATCCTACTATTATCCGGTACATATAATATATGAAAAAGTGCATAAAAATTAACTGAATCCCAAACACACAAAACCGGAAACCATGGCTCTGATACCACTTGTGGGGGGTTGCTTCGGAGGCTCATTGGCTCCCATGTCCCCAGATTAAAATTTTCACTAATGAAAGAATTAATCCGGATGGGATGAGTTTCCTTAGCACAACCTATTCGTCGTCATGCTAACAACTTGATTGGTCGCTTGAACAAACTAGTTGTTCAAGCAACACAACTCTTCTAGCTGATTAGTCGCGGAAGAGACGACAGACGGATCACCGGTTCTTGTGTTTGTCTTCGGGGTCCATGATTATACAATATATATACATACACACACATGTATAATCAACACTAAAAGGAACATGCTCAGATCTGAAAATAAAGTTATAAAACTTTATACCTTACGATTTTCTACCGTATGTCCTATCCTTCTCGTGGACGACGTGTGGATGAAGATCCTCCACGAGTAGAAGCCTTCTAGATCGCGTTCTTCCTTTCCTTGTCCACTGCGAACAAAGATAAGAACCAACAAATACCTATCCTTTCTAGAACCGGCCACCAAATTAGAGAATTTGATGCAACCGCCGGCCAAGGAACAAGTGGATGAGGCGCCGACCACCAATGGAAGGAGAACCGCCGGCCACTTTGGAGAGTATGGAGGAGTGAACGCCGACCACCAATGGAAGGAGAACCACCGGACAAGGAATAAGAGAGAGGCCTAGAGAATGGGCGCCGGCCAAGTCTTGATGGAGGAAGATGGGCGCCGACAATAAGGAGAAGGAAGATGGTTGCCGCCCATGCTTTTGCTCCAAACCCTAGCCGCCCACTTTGAGAAAAGCCAAACCCTAACTCCAATTCAAATAATTCTTGCCGCCCAAGATTAAGCCTTCTATTTATAGAATTGGGCTTAAGCCTCCTTTAATCTCCACCGTCGGATCTAGGGTTTTATCCCAACCGTCGGATCTAGGGTTTCATCCCAACCGTCGGATCTAGGATTTTATCCCAACCGTCGGATCTAGGATTTCATCCCATCCGTCGGATCTAGGGTTTTATCCCAACCATCGGATCTAAGGATTTAATCCCAACTGTCGATTCTAGGGTTTCATCCTAACCATCGGATCTAGGGATTTAATCCCAACCGTTGGTTCTAGGGTTACATCCTAGCCATCGGATCTAGGGATTTAATCCCAACCGTTGGTTCTAGGTTTTGTTTTACATTCTTGGATCTAGACTTCACAAGGATTATATTTGGCTACGATAGGGACCATAAGGAGAAGTTGGATCTTGGCCACCCGATGGATCGGAACCACACAAACTTGATCCATCAATGATGTTCCATTCCACTAGAGGATCATCATTGAACTACCTCACAACGCCCATAAATTAATATGGGCTCCATATATTATTCGTACATTAATCTCCCCGTGTTTAAGATATCGAATGTCCGTCAATTAATTGATTTACTGACCATCAATTAATTAACATCTAATTCCTCGAGTAGTACCACTCAACCTTATCATCATGTTGACTAAGTCAACCAGCTGGGTTTACATGATGAACCTTATGAGCTCCTCAAGGGGACATCATCATCCTAATATATAGGACATGGTTTCCTCCTATAATCAACGGCACACCATGTAAATAATATCATTTCCCAACTTACCGGGCATATTGATTTAATCCATCTAAATCTCACCCTCTGGTAAATCAAATAAATAAATACTAAGTACATGTTCCTGTTATTATATAGGGATTAAGAGCATGCACAACATAATATCCGAGGTCCGATTCAATTATATAGTCACTACTAAATTGAATCACCTCTATGTCGGTCCTGCTCAATACACCTAAGAGTACTAGTGTAACTTTATGTTCAAGACAAAACAATACCAAGCTACACTACAACCATGCAAATGGTTTGTCCAAAACCATCTTGGTCGTGAGCATCTACTTATATTTTACAAGGGACTGATAACATGATCTTCTGTGCCACACCAAGCACCATGTTATCTACAATGTAAAATATTAGACAATATGCACACATATATAATAAATATATAAAGTGCAAACAATGATCATGTGATTCTTATTCCAAAATAAAATGTTCATACAAAAAGAGCTAGGCTTTCAGTATACATTTCAACACCTACATCTTAGATAGCCGTCCACTTTATTTTGATTTTCTTTTGTTTGTTTTCCTTTACATGTGTAAGGAGTTGTCTTTTAACTTCGTGATTAATTAAATGAACTTTTTTTTAGTACATCCTTATAGTGTATTTCATAACTAAATGTCATGTATGTTTAGATTTCATCTTTATGCCATGACATCATGATCATTGGCAATGTTTTTTATGCTATCATTTATTCCATAATCATTCATGCATTTAAAGTAATTAAAATTTATTTAAGGACTATGGCATGACTTGAAGTCTCATGTATAAGGCAATCAAGTAGTGTTGCCCTAGAAAATGCATGAAACCCTAGTTTAGGATGAACAAAATCCACATCTCACGTCACATTGACATGTGTGTGTATTGATACACCCTAGACACATGTGAGATGTTAGGAAATGAGTTAAGTTCAAGGTGCATAGTTTTTGCATCTAGATGAACTTAAACTCAACTTATACCATGGATGAATCATAAGGAAAACTTATGTACAAGTTATGTGCATCAAGCACATAAACCATGGTTCAATATAAGGTTTTAAAACTATTTCAAAATTATTTTGAAAAACTTTAGTGTAGTCTCTCTTTTGATAGAAGTCACCATTGATAATGTTGATACAAAGTGAGCTCAAAACAATGAAGTTTTTCTCATTTTTGAACTTTGTATCAAACTAACTATTTTATAGGTAAATTATTTTTCACATATTTTTCACCCATTTTATTGCTTATACGTAATGTACGTATGAATTTTCATGATTTTTCAAAATACATAGAATTACATATGCTTTTTTAAAACTCGATTTCTGAAACTGAAAATGGAAAGTTTCAGTTATCAGTCGACTGCCAGTTAATGGCAGTCGACTGCCACTTAATGACAATCGACTAATGAATGGCAGTCGACTGCCACTTAATGGCAGTCGACTAATGAATGGCAGTCAAACTAGTGACTGTAAGGAGTCGACTGTCAGGTCTGATTTCAGGTAAACAAGGTTTGTTTAGCCCAATTTCAGCTATGGTAAGGTTACCTAACCACTCCTAACCTTAGGATATGCTTTGGAAAGCATTATAAAGGGTGAAAATCCATTGGATATGGATTAGGAGAGTTGTTATGGTGATGTATCAATTTTAAGGTATGTGAAAGTTCAGGTTTGAATTTATAACCTTAATTTTGATGGTTTAGAGTTCCTATAGGCTTAGGGACTTCACAACGACATTTGTTGGTGCAATGGTCAAGGGAGAGCAAGCCTTTAGGGGGAGGTATCAATCATGGGATGATGGATGTATATTCTTCCTTGTAAGGGGGAGAATGTGAAAATTTTTGGAGAAGTTAGGATTGCCTCTCTTAAGTGATATGAGACTTATCACTAGGAAGATTGTAGGCATCATAGATGTTTTTGGAGCAAGGGGGATATTGTAAGATCTTATTGGGATATGAGACATTGACCACCTTGGAGAGAACCTTTTTGATGTATGTCAAAAAGGGCGAGAAAGCGTAACTACCGATTTGGGATAATTGAAAAGGAGATTTGAGTTTGGGTACAAGTCTAACTCAAAGGTGTTTGGTTTTTGTCAAACATCAAAAAGGGGGAGATTGTTGGTGCAATCGGCCCAGGTCACGATTGACTAGACTCAAGTTAGACTCAAGTAGTATTTTGATGTTTGACATTGATGTCTGACAAGTGTTGGGGAGATTGTCGGTGCAATCGACCGAGGTCATATTTGATGTTTGACGATGGTTTGACCATTGTCATGGGAAAAGTCCAAGTCTTGTGTACTTGGCATGAAAAGTCCAAGCTTGGGTCTTGGAAAAGAAAAGTCCAAGCATGGGTCGTGGCATGGAAAGTTCAACATGGGTTGGCAAGGGAAAGTCCAAGCTTGAGTCTTAGTAATTGGAAAGTATAAGGGGAATATTGGCGGCGTAAAGTCAAAGGGTGGAGTCTTCGCAGCATAAGTCCAATGGTTGGCGGCGTAAAGTCCAATCAGAGTCTTGGCAACGTAAGTCCAATGTGCCTTGGCGGTGTAGACCACATTAGCATGACAATAGCCAATGGAAGCAACTGAAGGCTAGCATATAGATGAATAAGTCATGAATGACTTGGAGGGATCCGATAGGCATGAGGCTTATGGTGGTGGCTAGAAGGCTTAGGTCTAGGCTAAGGGTGGTCTAGCAAGTATGGGGGCACCATACTTGGGGTTAAACCTCATGGTTGAGGTTGTCAGTCGACTGGGGTTATGTACCAGTCGATTGGTCAAGTGTTTTGACACTTGGCAACCGAGTCGACACTCAGCAGTCGATTGGGATTATGGCCGATTCGACTGTTGTGAGTCAACTAGTGCTCGACTGTCATTTAAGGGCCGAAAAGGCATGGCAGTCGACTGCAATATATGGTAGTCGATGGATGGTTTATTCGCAAGCACAGAATGCTCCATAGCCGACTGGGCAGTTGGCTACGGGCACTTGCAGTCGACTCCCATTGTTGGCAGTCGACTGATGAGTGTCCCGTTGGAATTTTTCTAGCGTGGATTGAGCCGTTATCTCACAACAACAGTGTTGGCAGTCGACTGGGGACTTATGGCAGTCGACTGCTAGGCAAAAATCCATCTCGATGCTGGTTAAAAGGAGTTGTTCGTGTTGGTGCAGGGGGACCTAAGTCGAACTTGTATTTTGATTATGGAAAAAGATGCAAAGTCAAGGATATATCATTATCTCACGAGCTGAATCGAGTGTGCAGAAAAGTGTTAAAGCTGAAGCTGAAGGCTAGCGACACCCGGAGGAAGCCGCGGTGGTCGGGCGACACTCGAGTGACTTCGGAGGGAGCCGAAGGAATCGAGTGGAAGGCCGGAAGCAAAAGCGACATGGTAAGTATCGAGGTAAGCTCGTGTGTGCGAGCGTAAGTGAGGTCGTATCCTCCTTATGGGGATGGTCTTAAGCGTAGATCCGACCAAAGACATCCCATCGATGGTCTAGGTCGAGATCGGACGGTCGAAGGCCGTCAAAATAATGTTTTCTCTGAGCTAACTTTGCCTTGCAACTAGCATCAGTCGACTGCCAGCTTGGAGGACTCAACTGCCCTTCATTAGTTGACTGTCTACTATCAGCACTCGACTGATGCTACCATCAGTCGACTAATGATGGCCATCAGTCGACTGATGGTCAATGATCAGCTTCGAGGAGTCAAGGTTTATCACCCCATTTCAAGGAGGTTTTGTGTCCATTTGTGATTGGTTGAAGACCCATTCGATGAGGGATTCAAAGGCTATAAAAGGAGGGCTTGTCTTAGGGTTTTTCATCAATTAAAAAGCTTCCAAGTGCTTCCGGTACGCTACGAGTCTCCGACATTCCTACGACGAAGCTCTGCAGACACGACGACTAGGGTTTCATCTTTCCATCTACGAGTCGTCGGTATAATCTATGTTTAATTCATTTCTGTACTTCTTTTTATTTTGGTTTTATTGTAATGAGAAGAGGGGGAGTGTCCCTCTATCTCGAGTCTCTTTCGTGATTTTTGTATCCGATTAACTCGTACCTCCAACGAGGAGGAGTTCATTAGTGATTTGCCCTCCGTGCGTGATCAAGGATCACTAGGGCCTTGGAGTAGTAGCCGAAGGCTACGAACCAAGTAAAAAATCTATTTGTCTCATTTATTTTTTTATTTATCTTTCCGCTGCATATAAGTGTTTTGAAACGAATTCGTATGAAAAAGTTTTATCGCTATTCACCCCCCCCTCTAGCGATCCGCTTCGATCCAACAGTTCGTTGGAGATTCGTCTAATGGTTCTTTGGGAGCTTTCTTGAGGTGATTTGAAGGCGAAGTGCAGGTGCATTTCAGGTTTCTTCAACCTCATCCAAGCAACCAACAAGCAAAGCACTCAAAACCTAGTGTCTAAAGTGTTCTTTACATTTCATTTGTATTTTGCTTGTATTTCCTTTATTACTGTAGTAATTACTTGGAAGAGATTTCTCCGCCTCCGAATTGTTGTTGAGAAGGAGTATATGTGATTAGTGGTGTTGTTCACATCGCTAGAGCTCGTTTTAGCTCAATCCGTGGAGTAGGAACCATTCGGTTCCAAACCACGTTACATACTTATGTATTTGTGTATGTCTTCATTTTTGTTATTGCTATTATATATATTCCGCTGCGCATAACAAGCTTTGTAGAGACAAACATGATCAAATTCCATCCACGACGAAGACACGCTATTCACCTCCTCTAGCGGTCACGAACATTCCTACAAAGAGAAGCAATACAAACAAGTCAATGTAACGTGGTTCATGACCCTCGCTGCTAATCCATGATGATCTGTTAGGCGGATCACTCCCTCAACCAATCCACTAACTTCTCCTTTAGCTCAAACAAGATGGAGAGAAACCTTCTTACACATCCTCTTCTTCTTACAATATGATAGAGATGAAAATAGAAGAGAAGAGGAGAAGAATCACTTAGAAACTGTGGGGAGGCTTAAGACAAGTTTAGGAGTTAAAGAATTAGCTGCCCCAAGGCCCCCAACCCCTCTTTTTATAGAGAAGAGGGGTTTCTTCCCATTGGGCATGAAGCAGTCGACTGCTACATGCCATCAGTCGACTGCTACCATTCCAACAGCTTCTGACTACACCTGATTTGCAATCGTCACAGCCCAACGACATACTAGGCAGTCGACTGATCACACTATCAGTCGACTAATCGAGTAATTAGTCAATTTCTCTAAGCAATTAGTAAACTCAAAATGTTTCTGTGCCCGTGTCCACTTATAACAGTCGACTGCCTACCCTTGGCACTTGAATGTTGCCCTCATCAGTCGAGTGACTGATCAGTCGATTGGGATAGAGCATCGTCGACTGATACACTTCAAGTATGATTAATCATACTTGAACTTAACTCCCTAGACCTATACTCAACCTTCTAGCTCTTCCTTCAGCTTTTGCCTTTAGGATCCCTTCGAGTCTGCGACTCCTTCATCCTTGTGCTTGCTTTCAAGAGCTTCCCTCTGTTTTGTCATGTCTCGAGTTTCTCTTTTACCAAGGTCCGCTTGGACTTTACGTTGCCAAGACTACATGCTTGGACTTACACTGCCAAGACTTTGCCTTTGGACTTCCTTTGCCAAGGGTCCTCTTGGACTTTACGCCTCCAAGACTATATGATTGGACTTACACTGCCAAGACTTTCCCTTGGACTTCCTTTGTCAAGATTACACTTGGACTTTCTTTTACCAAGTCTTCATACTTGGATTTTCTTGTCACTTAACACGTTAATGGTTAGATCTCAAAATATTGCCTAACTATAGATGATTATCCAAACATCAAAACACATAAATTCTTGGGGAATTGTTGCACCAACACTCATTGCTATCCATTGAAGAAGATGATTCGTCATCGGATGAGGAGGGTGTGGTCTTCTTCTTCTTTCCCTTATTTGCTACAAGAGCTACTCCCCTTGATTGTGTGATTGGTTCTTCTACTATTCCTTCAAGGCAAGTTTCGTGAAGTTCCATGGTTGAAAATAATTCTTCTAAAGTACTAACCTCTAGATTCCTTGAGATGTAGAAGGAATCCACCATGGAGCTCTATTTTGATGATCGGTGGAATGCATCGATGGCTTTCATAATCATGTCTCGGTTTGAAAGCTTCTCCCCTACACTTGATAAACCATTAATGATTTCCTTAAACCTAGAATGCAAAGATAGTACATTTTCTCCTTTGTTCAATTTTATGTTGTTGAGTTGTGATTGGAGAAGGTCTCATCTTGCGAGTTTTGCTTCGGATGTGCCTTCGTGAAGCTCAACTAGCTTCTTCCACATCACCTTGGCGCTTGAGCATTCTCCAATCCGATTGATCTCTTGTTAAGGAAGAACATTGAAGAGGTGGTGCTTGGCTTTTGAGTTTGCTAGATGTTTCTCCTTTTGCTTCTTGGTCAATTTCGATTTTTCAATGGGCTTCCCTTCTTCATCCCTGGAACCTCGAAACCACTTTCCATAATTAACATAATATCGAAGTCGGGTTCGAAGAATACCTCCATCCACTTTTTCCACCATGAGAAGTCTCCTTCAAACTTTGGCGGGTGGATGTTCATGTCGGCCATTGTTGTTGTGCTTGTTGCAACGATGAGTCCGTTGACAAGCTCCTTGCTCTGATACCACATGTTGGAGGATCGTGGCTCGGCTAGAAGGGGGTGAATAGCCTATAATGCTCGATGGACTTTGCTCATTCTTAATCGTCTACAATCTTGTTAGCGCAGCGGAATGCTAACGATAATACTAAAACGTTGTAAAGAGAAGAAATATAAATAAGTTGATGTAACATGGTTCACGACCCTTGCCGCTAATCCATGACGATCTGTTAGGGAGATCACTCCCTCAACCAATCCACTAACTTCTCCTTTAGGTCAAACAAGGTGGAGAGAAACCTTCTTACACAACCTCTCCTTCTTACAATATGATAGAAATGAAAATAGAAGAGGAGAGGAGAAGAATCACTTAGAAACCATAGGGAGGGTTAAGACAAGTTTAGGAGTTAAAGCATTAGCTGCTCCAAGGCCTCCAACCCCTCTTCTTATAGAGAAGAAGGGTTTCTTCTGATCATTCTTTGCATGCCATCGATGCTACTGCCACGTCGACGACTTCTGACCACGCCTGATTTGTGGTCGTCACAGGCCAATGGCACACTGGGCAGTCGATTGATCACATTATCAGTCGACTGATCGAGCCATTAGGCAATTGCTCTAAGCAATAAGTCGACTACCAACCCTTGACAATCGATTGATGTTGAGCAGTCGATTGTCAGCCCTTAGCAGTTGACTGTTGGGCCACAAAACCCTAGTAGATACTTGTCAACTAGTAGTTAACTTGGACCAATCGGCTGATATTTATATTAGTCGACTGCATTTGATCATTGGGTAAAATCTCAAAAACCATGTTTGAGCATCCAACACTTGATCTTAGCCATTTGGCCAAGTCCATCTACATTGAGCTACTCCGACCTAGGATACAATCACTCAACTCTCATCTCCCATGGAGTCCCTCAACGAAGCTCTCTTCGTTCGTCCTACGTCCGTCGGATGCACTGAGCTCATGACTTCTCCGGTGTCATCCTTCACGTCTCATCCTGAAGTCTACTTCCTTTGGCTTCACTCCAATTGCTCCTTGTTCGGCGGTCCCTTTGATGCAACAAGCTCACAACTTCTCTCCATGCCATCCTTCACCGACTCAAGGACCCGAGCCATGAGATGATTAACTTTCCAATGCTTCATCAAGCTAACCATGTGTGATTCACCAAGTCCTGCTCAACTTGAACACACACATCAAAACACATAACATCCTATCTTAAACTCTTTGACACACACATCAAAACCAAGATCATACTTTGGTTGATTGCCCTAACACCAACTAGCGAGGTTTCTTGTCTCGAGATTCTCCTTGTGTCATTGACCACCGAAGTTTCTTGTTCGGAGATTCTCCTAGTGTTGTTGACCTTAGCAAAGTCTAATACAATACTGCACACTTATCATATCATATGAGATAACAAAATAGCTTAATTTTGAATCTTTGCCCTAATCAAAACTAAGGTTCGATTAACTGGTGCCCTTGCACCAACACTATAAGCCAATAATCGACATATAGCAAGAGAAGTCGACTGTTGAGGTATACGTTGGGCAGATTCCAATGTGGATTGGTTCATTGTGAGACAACGGATAGGCGAGCAGTCGATTGGTGCCTTTTGGCAGTCAACTGCTGGGCACATAATTAGCCTGATGCATGTTATAAAAGGTGCAAGAAAGGGTGGATTTTGCAAGCGATTTTGGGTTAATTTTGATGGGAAGTGTTTTTGCATTACAAACCTATAGAGCAATCCAAAGCAATCAACAAGCAAGTAATCAAAAGTTTCTCTTGTAAAGTGTTCTTACTTATTTTTTATTTGTTTCTTATTTTAGCTTTATCTTGTGTTCTTATTGTTGTAAGTCTTTTGTATGAGGGTTCTCCACCTTCGGTGTGTTGCCGAGAAGGAGAGAGTTATAGTGGTGTGGACACTAGGGCTTGCCGTGGAGTAGGAATCGTAGGTTCCAAACTACGTATATCTTGGAGTTGTGCTTGTGGTGTATTTTAGTTTGTGAATTTTATTTTGTATATTTTGTTGTACACAAATATTTTTTTGACAAGCACGCGATCGAATCAAAGCAAAATAGAAATCTCTATTCAGCCCCATCTAGCACGACAACCGATCCCCAACAAGTGGTATCAAAGCCTGGTGCACTGAGAAGATCAAATCACCCTGATTACCAACTCAACAAGTGGTTCAAGTTGCTCTTCACTGGATTAACAACTAACAGAGAAAAGGTCTAGAGGAGTAAAGAAGAATGGAGTTGCCCAAAGATGGATTGGGATTTGACATCACGACTCCACCTACCTTCGACCGCGAGGATTTTGAGTATTGGAAATGTAGGAAACAACATTTTCTTATGTGTAACATAGAATATTGGTTTATTATTGTAGTCGGATTCGAGTGGCCAAGGGGTTCGAAGGGTGGATTTCTCAAGAAGAAAAGACGGATCGAGAGCAATGTCAAAAATCCGATAAAAACGATAAGGTAAGAAAAATGTTGGTTAAGTTAATACCTAATGATATTTTTCCCAAGATAGGCGGTTACAAATATGCAAGGGATCTATGAAACAATTTGGTCAAGTTCCACGAAGAACCCTCACCGACACAAGTAGTGGAAAAGTCCAAGGAGGAGTGCTCATCCTCTCAAGCTCAAGAAGAAAGCACATCATCATTCCAAGATCTTGAGGATTTAGAAGTTGAGAGATGCTCAACTTCTGGGTCAGTATAGGATGTTGAAGAAGTTTCCACCTCTAGGATTGAGGGGAATGAGAGATCATCCTCAATGCCTAAATAAGAACAAGAAGAGTCATCTACATCCGGGAGAATGAAGAAGAAATTCATAATTCTTCTACCATTCAAGAAGGTAACTCAAGCATATGTATTAAAAATAAAAAATCATATTATATGCTTTGAGTGTAGGGAAGTGGACACTACAAGAGAAAGTGTCCTAAATTTGTTGGGTTGATCCGTGAGGGGAAACTTCGCTTCCCACTTCAACTCGGTCGCTTTTTCATGGCGATCCCATCGATGTCCCCGAATTAAAAATTTAATCCTAGACAAAAGGGAACACCCAAGCAACCTTGTCATCGCCGTGCTATTCGTTTAGAGTAGTCACTTGAACAAACTTGTTCAGGATCCAAGTATTATTTAGCCACAAACAGAATATCTCATGCTCATAATTGAAAAACAAATATAAACATGTAACAAATGAAAATAGAGAATCGATATACCTCTCGATCTTCTATTGTATGACCTTCCTCCTTTCGGACGTCGTGTCGGTGACGATCTACCAAATGTTAAAGCTCCTAGATCGCCAATCTTCCTTCCTTGCTCGTTCCGAGCAAGAGGAAGAATAGAAACAATCCTCTTCTCCTTCTTTCAACCAACCACCAAACTCCAAGGTTGGAGCTTGCCGCCGGCCAAGGAGGAAGAGGAGAATAGGTGAATGCCAACCACAGCTCCAAGGGAGAACCCTAAACCTAGGTTTTATCGCCCAAAGAGAGGGAGAGGGGCTGCTTTGGATGCCGGCCAATGGCTGGAAAGTGCTGCTAGGACGCCGTCCACCTTGAGGGAAGAAGAAGAAAGGAAAGACCTTCCTTATTTGGTGCCGCCAAGCCCTAAACCCTAGCCTCCAAGCCTTGCCACCCAAAAACCCTAATCCTATCTCTAGTTGGATTCAAGTTGCTGCCCACCCCTTGCCCTCCTTTTATAGAGTTAGGGATAAGCCTTGTTTTAATCTCCACCATTGGTTCTAGGGATTTAATCTCAACCATCGGATCTAGAGATTTAATCTCAACTGTCGGATCTAGAGATTTAATCTCTACATTTGGATCTAGAGTTTTGTTTCGATCCATTGGATCTAAGCTTCATGAGGTTTTAATAGGCTACAATAGGGACCATGAGGAGGAGTTGGATCTTTGCCACTCAATGGATCAAACCCACATAAAGTCCGATCCATTAATGATAATCCAATCCACTAAAGGATTATCATTGATCTACCTCACTAACCCCCATAAGTTAATATGGGCTCCATATATTATATGTACATTTTCTCCCCGTGTTTAAGATCTCGAATGTCCATCGATTAATTAATTTACTGACCATTAATTAATCAACATCTAACTCCATGAGTAGTACCACTCAACCTTTTCATCATGCCGAACTGTTAGTAATATATGAGAGATGTCCTAAGGCAATCGCCTTATGTATGAACCATTTATATGATAAATGAAGATTCACTATTTGAGTATACATGGTTTCATGTATTTGATTGGATCTTAAACTCATTTACTGAATGTCTGCGATACGACTCACAACATGGTGATTGGATCACAACTAGTGAGTATCTCTACATATGTAATTGTGTGTATCGGAATTATCCCTAGTCGATGAATTGATGGATTTGGACACCATCAATTCTGTCGAGACTAGCACGAGGTATACTCCTTGGTGTATCCAAGCAGCTGATTTTCACTGGCTGAAGACATTGTGATGTCCGGAGTTAATCGTGGATGCTAGTTATGGTAACTAGTTCATTAGAGTGACCAGCCGTAAGACTTCATATGGTTCTCTGCATATATAAATATGTCAATGAAGTTCTTACTGTAGCTTAAGTGCGATGTTCCTTTGACTTGCGGTATTCAAGTCATCTTGATCATAAAGACTTATGCTTTGACATCTTAAGCAAGCATCTCTGTGTAGATGTGAACCCGGGATGATTGGGTATAAGTCGAAGTGATCGAAGGTGTTTGAATAGCCTATAAAGGATTCACCACTCCTTGCGAGGAGATGTATACCCATGGTCTCTCGTCGGATTGTTACTAAAGTCTTTGGCCAAAGCATTACAAGTTTAGAGTAAGGTACTCTTCGATACATGTTCAGTAACTAGAATACGTAGGACGAGGAAAGGATACTTGGGCTAGGTGTGACGTAGTCAGCCTTGTGCGGACTGACACTATAGACCATGTCCTGAACCAAGTGGGTATTGTTGGAGATCGAAACGGTCGGCTGGATGGGGTGAATAGCCCTCTTGCGATGGATGGCATAATTTGCTCGTCTACAAAGAGATTAGCGCAACGGAAACAACAAAGACAAGCAAATTAAACAAAAAGAAATACAAACAATACAAACACCGAGATTTAACGTGGTTCACGGCTACGCCGCTAATCCATGACCCAATTCGTCCTCGGTGAATCACTCCGCCAAAACCAATCACTATTGGTCTCTCCTTTGCACCAAGCTAGGTGGAGGTAACCTTTACAATTTCTCTTCTTACAATAGAATGGAAATAAAACAAGTAAGAAGAGTGGAAAAACCCTTAGAGCACTTTGGGAGAAGATTAGAACATAAGCATTAGCCTCCCAAAGCCCCATCCCCTTCCTTTTTATAGAGGAAGAGGGTTTCTTCCCGTTGACACAGGAGCAGTCGACTGATGTCCCAATCAGTCGACTGGTCCTGTAGTCGTTGCCTAATAACGGCCGCTTTCCACGTTGGATTTCATCCAACGGTACTGGCATCAGTCGACTGATATTACCATCAGTCGACTGATGCTCGATCAGTCGAGTGCTCCGCGAAGTCGACTACATTCTGTGCCCGTGCACAGTGCTGACAGTCGACTGCCATTCCCTGGCAGTCGACTGCCATCGACATCAGTCGACTGCCAGTCCATGGCAGTCGACTACCAAGCACTAAACCCTAGTCTTAAACCAGTCGAACCAAGTTCGACTCAGAGCAGTCGACTGCCAGTCCATGGCAGTTTCACCTAAGAGCCAAATAGCCAAGTTTCACCTAAGAGCTACCCCTCCCCGGGTTACATTCGCTCACTCTCATCCCTCGGAGTCCCTCGCCTTCGAAGTTCTCTTCGTTCACGGCCACATCCCTCAGTAGCATCAGGCGCACGGCTCTGCAATGCTCCTTCGCATCTCTTGCCTCGAAGTCTACTTCCTCCGGCTTCACTCCAAGCTTCTCGTCCGGCGGTCCCTCGGATGCTCCAAGCGCACGACTTCCGCAAAGCAATCCTTCACCAACTCAAGGACCGAGTCATGAGATGTGAAACTCGCCACGGCTCCATGTGCGAATTACTAAGCCCTGCAAGACTCCAACGAACATATCAAATCACAATAACAACCTAACTTAAACCCTTCGCCACACACATCAAAACCTTATCATGGCAAGAGATTACCCTAACAATCTCCCCCTTTTTAATGTGTGGCAATCCGTTTAAGTTAGGAAAAAATATTTGATAGAAATTTTAAAGGTAAGAAGGCATGTAAACATAAACATGATATAGCAACATGCAACTCCCCCTTAATCCATGAAACTCCCCATGCATATTTCTCCCCCTATCATAATTAACTTAAACATAATCATTTCTCCCCCTTTGACACCATGAAAAAGATTAACACTAAGTTATAAACTCATGACATCAAGTATAATAGAAGGAAAATACCAAAAATGGTTTTAATAACTGAAATCAGCCTTTACTGATCGGAATATCAGGCCACCAGTCGACTGGTTCAGACTACCAGTCGACTGGCACAAGCATATCGGAATTTCTAATTTTTCTGGACGAATTTCAGAAATGCGTTAAAAATTCCAAAAAATTCAAAAAATCATGAAATTTGGGAAACATATTTCTTGTAAGTATATCTATCAATGAAAAATAGTTGCCTATGAAAAATCATTATAATTTCAAGTATTTGTGAAAAATCCAAAAGCTTTAAAAACCACTAGGTTTTTGATCATTCTAGTATCAAGTTTACCACCTAGTTTTGCATCCAATTGTTTCAAAACATGAATACACAGATTTTAAAGTAAGAAATTATTTTGAAACCTTATGAAATATCCAACCATGATATTTGGGCAATATGTCTATGAATTAAACATAAGCTTTCCCCATGATTGGTCTATTATTGCTATTTTGATACCTTAAATGACCATCTAAATGTCATAGGCATTAGTGGACATTTGTATCATCTTAACATCTCACTCATGCTAAGTTTTCAATCAAGGTAGCCTATAGTAAGTGTGAGATGCATCCTAGAGGTATTTATATATACTTAACCATTATATTCATACAATTCTATCAAGGTTAAGTATCATCCTAACAATTCACATGATCATAATGATATATATGAATTAATTTCACATTATGATCATGAAGCACATGTATTCATTGAATTGTTATCATGCATTAGGTATTATATCATGATAATAAGCAAGTATCACCTAAAGCATGATTTAAGTCCTATTTCACATGATTATGTGCCAAATATCAAAATCATAAATAATGATTGCAAATATACATAGCAATTACATTAATCATCATGATTTAAGCATTATTACCAATTTATAGGCATGTTATCATCACCCAACACTATTTCAAAAATGTTGTCCCACCATCCTAAGTCAACCAAAGATATGATACAGGTCAAGTCCATATGGTTGACTATCCTAGGGTTTTTCTAACCCTTAAGGATGGATTTTGGAACCCAAAATAGGTTCTTTCCTATGGGGTTCACAAGATACTCCTTGGGGATCCATTTCCTAGCTATTACCTTCTTTTTATCTTGTCCCCTAGCAATTAGGCAATTATAGGCCTTTTCATTTTTCTTTTCTTTATATCCTAGGCCCTTTTTGTTAAAGCTTGCTCTTTGGCTCCCAATTATCATGTTCAATGTATTTGAGCTAATAGTGAATTTTTCTAGGGCTTTGGTTAAATAATCTACCTTTTCCCTTAAAACCCTATTTTCATCCATGCATGCATCACTAACATTAAATGGCATATATTCATGTGAGCATGCATCATCATGACAAGAAGAAACATTTTCATTTTCATTTAAGCATGCTTTTTCTAATTTCTCTTCTAAGTCCTAAATTTGATCTAGCATGCATTTGTTTTTCTTCTTTGCTCTAAATAAATCCTTAGTAAGACTAGAAATCATGGAAACTATCTTATGGGGTGAAAGGTTAGTTACCATAGTTTTCATGTCCTCTTCTTCTTCGGATGAGGAGGTAGAGGAGGCTCCTCCTTCATTTGATCTCTCTCCACTTGAGCTTGATTCTTCATTTTCGGTGGAGGAGCAATCCAAGTCGTCGAAGGCCATCAATGCAAGGTTGGAGTAGACTTGTTCCTCTTCTTCGGATGAAGATGAGGAAGGAAGATCATCCCATGTCTTTGCTTTGAACGCCTTGGCCTTCCCCTTTTCTTTAGCCTTCTTCTCTTCTTCCGTCTTTTTGCTCCCCTTTTTCTTCTTCTTTTCTTCCTTCTTCTTCCTTTCTTCTTTGCCCTTGTTTAGGAGAGGACAATTGTCCCTTATGTGTCCCTCTCCTTGGCAATTGTAGCAAATAATCTTCCCCCTTGGTCTTCTATTCCAATCATTAGATTTATTAAATATAAAACCTTTCAATGCATGCCTTACCCTCCTTACCATATACACTTCTTCCGTGCTATCCATGGAGGAGGATGTTGGCAACGTGCTATTCCTCGAAATGCTCATCGGCTCTCATGTCCCCGGACTAAAATTTTCACTAATGAAAACTAATCCGAATGGGATGAGTTTCCTAAGCACAACCAATTCATCGTCGTGCCAACGACTCGAGCGATCGCTTGAACAAACTTGTTGTTCAAGCAATCAACTCTTCTAGTCGGTTTGCCGCGGAAGAGACGACGGACGGATTGCCGGTTTTTGTGTTTCTTATCGGGGTCCATGATTATACAAATACATGCAAATGTAAACTAGTATAATCAACATATACTAACATAAAGAACATAAGCTAGCATATCAATAAGAACATGCAAAGAACAATAATAAAAGTTGTAAAACTTTTATACCTCTTGATCTTCTATCGTATGTCCTAACCTCCTTGTAGACTTCGTGTGGGCGAAGATCCTCCAGAAGTTGAAGCTTCCTAGATCTTCTTCAATCCAAAGAAAGAAGAACTCTCTTTCCCTTCTTGCTTGAGCCAACCACCAATCCACAAAGGAATGATATCGCCGGCCCCAAGAATAGAGAGAATAATATGGAAACAACCAAGGAACCGAACTAGGGACAAACCCTAGCTTCTAGTGCTGCCGGCCAAGATGGAGTGAAGAGGAGAAAGGGAATATGTTGGGCGCTGGCCACGGTGGAGGGAGTAGAGGAAGGAGCCGGCCACACCCTAGGAAGAGGAAGAGCTCCTCTCCTATAGTTTCCGCCCAACTTCCTTGCAATCCCTAGCCGTCCAACCATAGGAGCCAAACCCTAATTAGGGTTTCCTCCTTAGGCTTTCTTGCCGCCCAACCATGGTGGAGAGAAGAGATCTAGGAGCTAGCCACCTTCAAGGAAGAAGAAGAGATCTTCCACAAGTTGCCGCCCACCCTTCTTTCCTAACCTTGGCCACCCAACCAAAGGAGCCAAACCCTAATTAGGGTTTCCTCCTTAGGGTTTATTGCCGCCCAAGCAAGGCTAGGCAAAACCCTAATCTCATTAGCATCCATCATCCAACCAAAAAACTTAGTTGCCGCCCAATCCAATCTCCCAAATATATAGAGTTAGGTTTAGGCCTTGGTTGAATCTCCACCATCGGTTCTAGGGTTTTAATATTAACCGTCGGATCTAGAGTTTTAATCTCAACCGTCGGTTCTAGGGATTTAATCCCAACCGTCGGATCTAGAGATTTAATCTCAACCGTCGGTTCTAGGGTTTTAATCCCAACCGTCGGATCTAGAGATTTAATCTCCACCGTCGGTTCTAGGGATTTAATCCCAACCGTCGGATCTAGAGATTTGTTTTCCAACATTTGATCTAGACTTCATGAGGTTTATATTAGGCTATGATAGGGACCATGAGGAGGAGTTGGATCTTAGCCACCCGATGGATCGGAACCACACAAACTTGATCCATCCATGATGTTCCATTCCACTAGAGGATCATCATTGAACTACCTCACCAACCCCCATAAATCAATATGGGCTCCATATATTATTTGTACATCCATCTCCTCGTGTTTAAGATATCGAATGTCCGTCAATTAATTGATTTACTGACCATCAATTAATCAATATCTAACTCCTCGAGTAGTACCACTCAACCTTATCATCATGTTGACTAAGTCAACCTGCAGGGTTTACATGATGAACCTTATGAGCTCCTCAAGGGGACATCATCAACCTAATACATAGGACACGAATTCCTCCTATAATCAATGGCACACCATGTAAATAATATCATTTCCCAACTTACCTGGCATATTGATTTAATCCATAGAAATCTCACCCTCTGGTAAATCAAAGAAATAAATACTAAGTACATGTGCCCGTTATTATATCGGGATTAAGAGCATGTACAACATAATATCCGAGGTTCGATTCAATTATGTAGTCAGCAATAAATTGAATCACCTCTATGTCGGTCCTGCTCAATACACCTAAGTGTACTAGTGTAACTCTATGTTCAAGACAAAACAATACCAAGCTACACTACAACCATGCCAATGGTTTGTCCAAAACCATCTTGGTTGTGAGCCTCTACTTATATTCTACAAGGGACTGATAACATGCTCTTCTGTGCCACACCCAAGCACCATGTTATCTACAATGTAAAATATTTGACAATTTTGCATAATCATAAAAATATGCAAACAATGATCATGTGATTCTTATTTCAAAATAAAGATGTTCATACAAAAGAGCTAGGCTTTCAGTATACATCCCAACAATCTCCCACTTATACTAAAAGACTATGCCGTCATCATACTGCCATACATCTGATTCCCCTTCCCTCCACATGCCTATCAAAGCTCTCGCTAGAAGGGCCTTAGTGAAAGGGTCTACCAGGTCATCCTCTGATGCAATCTAGGCGACAACAACTTCTACCTCCTTTACGATTTCTCGTATCAGGTGGTACTTGCACTCTATCTATTTACTAGCCTTATGGGCTCGTGGTTCCTTCGACTTTGCAACTGCACCATTATTATCACAATTAATTGTGATAGTTCTGGGCAAACCAGGAATCACATCTAAGTCCATCAGGAAGTTCCTGAGCCACACAGCTTCTTTGGCCGCCTCATAGGCTGCCACATACTCAACTTCCATGGTGGAGTCCGCCACGCATTTCTGCTGGGCACTCCTCCATACAATGGCTCCACCTCCTAAAGTAAACACAAAACCTGAGGTAGACTTACTGTTATCCCTATCTGATTGAAATCGCAATCCATACAACCCACAGGGAGTATTTGGTCTGCCCGGTAAACTAGCATATAATCCCTAGTCCTTCTCGGGCACTACAATATATGCTTTTACCACAGTCCAATGTCCCTGTCCTGGATTACTCTGATATCTACTAACCATGCCCACGGCAAAGCAGATATCTTGTCTCATACATAGCATACATGAGGCTTCCTACTACCGAAGCATAAGGAACCCCCTTCAGCTCCTTTATCACCTCAGATGATCTAGGACACATCTCCTTAGATAAAGTAACTCCATACCTGAAAGGTAGAAAACCCTTCTTGGAGTTCTGCATGCTAAAACGATCCAAAATCATGTCTATGTATGAAGCTTGGGATAAGCACAACAACCTTGATCCCAAGGTTGTGACCCACTTCTCCCAAGTCTTTCAAAACTTTTTGGACAACCATACCCTTACGTCTGATAACACTCTGATATTGTTTCCAACTACCAAAATATTATCTACATACAGTACAAGAAATACCACTACATTTCCGTCACATCTCTTGTATACACAAGACTCATCCGGACTTTGAATAAATCCATAAGTCTGGATTTACCTCATCAAAGCGGATGTTCCAAGACCTCAAAGCTTGCTTCAGTCCATAAACGGACCGATTAAGCTTATATACAATACGCTCTTTGCCCTTAGCAATGAATCCCTCTGGTTGCTTCATATAGATGTTTTCCTCAAGACTTCCATTAAGGAAAGTTGTCTTGACATCCATCTGCCACACCTCATAATCCATATGAGCTGCAATGCATAAGAGCTCCCATACCTGACTTGAATCCATAGATTCAATCTCAGTATTCATTCCACTTTGCCAAGATGTTGTATTTATATCTTGGATTGCCTCATCGTATGTCTAGGGATTAAGTTCATGTTTGCTAGGGACCAAATCAGAAGATTCGTCCAAAAACATGAATCTAAGAGGTTGTCTAACAACCCTCCCACTACGACGAGGTATCATCTGTGTATTTTTTGTGACACGCGATGCAGTGACATGTGGTATATCCTCTTGTACCGGTGGTACTAAAGAAGTGACTTCCCTTTTAACTCCTCCAGAACAATTTTACTCTTGGGCTTGTGGCTTATCACATAGTCTTCCTCTAGAAATTTGGCGTTCGTGTTAACGATCACTCTCAGATCTCTAGGACTATAAAACAAGTCAGAATAACTCATCATCGATCTAATCATCTCTATAAGAGTCTTATTCCTTCGCTCTGCTACACCATTCTGCTGGGGTGTGCCAGGTGCAGTCAATTGGGATTGAATCCCAACCTCTGATAAGTAGTTCCTAAACTCTCCCAAGAGGTTCTCACCACCACGATCAGATCGTAGTGTCATCCATATCTTGAATAATTGTCTATAAAAGAGACGAAATATTCAAGACCACCTCTTGCCTAGATAGTCATAGGACCACACAAATCAGAATGAACCATTTCTAACACATCTTTGGCTCTATACCCCTTGGCCTTAAAAAGGCCTCTTGGTCATCTTACCCTCCAAGCAAGATTCGTAGGTTGGGAGATCCTCCACTACTAATGAACCCAATGGTCCATCAGCTATCAACCTTTGAATTCTGCTTTGGTTAATTTGACCAAGCCTAAGAAGCCCAAGATATGTTTGGTTCATCTTCGAAAGTTCTTTTCTCTTATTGGAATTAAAAGATGAGTTATTAACTTCAATTTGCATCGTGGGAGCTTGTGGTTCAAGTTATAAATTTCCTATCTATGTACCTGAATAGATAATGTCCTTATTCCTTTTATAACAAATCTGTCATTAAAAGGAATAGATTATCCATCCATAATTTAGAAACCGAAAGCAATTCTTTCTAAATAAAGGTACATAAAGAAAATTCTTAAGAACCAAAAATTTTATTTTTCTCAAAAGATAAATAAAATATCTCCCACTGCAATTGCCGCCATCTTCATGGCATTGCCCAAGTAAATGGTAATATCCCCTTTAGCTAGTCGTCGGGTGTCCTGGAACCCCTGCAAAGTGTTGCAGACATGATTAGTGGCTCTTGTATCTACACACCAGGTGCTGGTAGATAACACCGCTAACCATGTTACAACGACTAGACCAAAGGATATACTTTTGTTTTGCTTTGGATTGGGACATTCCTCCTTCCAATGTCCATCCTGCTTGTAAGTGAAGTACTTGTCTTTCGGCTTCTTCACTCCTCCCTAAGATCCTCCCACCACCTTCGCTCCTCCTTGTTTCTCCTTCATCTAGCCTTTCGGTTTAGAAGTAGAAACCTTTTTGAGCAACCATGGCTTGAGGACACTCTTTGAAGAGTGTATACTTGTACTTCTTAGCAGATAAGACAACATCTAGATTCTTTTCCAATCAACATTATTTGGGTACAGTAAGTTTATTTCCTTTAGTATCATAGTAAGTGGACTGAAAGTCATTTTTGAAAATCCTAAGAATCACAATGATCAAAATATTAGATTTAAAATATTATTGATTCCTCAAAACAATAAAATTCCGAAATCAACCAACACCTCAAAACACCGAGAATATCGCATGCCATGCTGTGTGGACGTATACGAATTCTACATTTGTAAGAGGAGGTTTTACCCATTAATTTTATTATCTTGTCAACCTTACTTTTTGACAAATAAAATTAATAGTTGGTTCCTCTTTGACCCTACAAATAAAAGCAGTGACTCCGATGGGGAGGATACCATTATTTGCATCTAAGTGTGCACCATTACACGATACTAAGGGAATTATTTTGGATTATGTGTCTTACTGCTGTGGAAGTACACACGCTCCTAGATAATTTTCTATAACCATTATTTGACCTAGTGATCCGCAAACAAACTCATCCGCAGGGAGGAAGGCACTCAGAGACGACACGCAAGTTTGTTGCATCACACGTCAAATTGTAATGGAGGCCACGGGAATTAATTAAAATATCCCTCTCTCACTTAGTAAATTGAATATGAGGAATTTTCAAGCACACACAACATGCATATAAAACAAATCAGCAATAAATATGGAAAAATCAGAATTTTTCCAACTATTATGGCATTGTTCTCCAATATGCGTCCCGTCGTGTCGCCGCCTCATCCACTCCTCCTACCCCATGTACGAGCCATCCGGAGATCCGAGCCGAGAATAAAACCTATTTTATTTTACATCCATCGATCCTATACTCCACGAGGGAGTGTACATGAAATCTAGATCGAAAGTAAAATAAAATAAAGAGTTGCTAACAATGCCGTATTCAATTACAAAAATTAAATACTAATTTAGCCTCGTCAATCCCGAGGATTCAAATAATATACATACAATCACACACAAAAAATCACATACAAACATATAGCCATAATAGTCGGATCTTATGCCTGCAACCAAAAAGTTAGCCTACGCACATCCTACTATTATCCGGCATACTCAACATATGATATGTGCATGAAAGTAACCGAATCCAAAACAACCAAAACTGGAAACCGTGGCTCTGATACCAATTGTTGGCAACGTGCTATTCCTCGGAATGCTCATCGGCTCCCATGTCCCCGGATTAAAATTTTCACTAATGAAAACTAATCCGGATGGGATGAGTTTCCTAAGCACAACCAATTCGTCGTCGTGCCAACGACTCGAGCGATCGCTTGAACAAACTTGTTGTTCAAGCAATCAACTCTTCTAGTCGGTTAGCCGCGGAAGAGACGACGGACGGATCGCCGGTTTTTGTGTTTCTTATCGGGGTCCATGATTATACAAATACATGCAAATGTAAACTAGTATAATCAACATATACTAACATAAAGAACATAAGCTAGCATATCAATAAGAACATGCAAAGAACAATAATAAAAGTTGTAAAACTTTTATACCTCTTGATCTTCTATCGTATGTCCTAACCTCCTTGTAGACTTCGTGTGGGCGAAGATCCTCCACAAGTTGAAGCTTCCTAGATCTTCTTCAATCCAATGAAAGAAGAACTCTCTTTCCCTTCTTGCTTGAGCCAACCACCAATCCACAAAGGATTGATGCCGCCGGCCCCAAGAATAGAGAGAATAATATGGAAACAACCAAGGAACCGAACTAGGGACAAACCCTTGCTTCTAGTGCCGCCGGCCAAGATGGAGTGAAGAGGAGAAAGGGAATATGTTGGGCGCTGGCCACGGTGGAGGGAATAGAGGAAGGAGCC
The DNA here is from genome assembly GCA_025175895.1 of Wurfbainia villosa. Classification (NCBI taxonomy): domain Eukaryota; kingdom Viridiplantae; phylum Streptophyta; class Magnoliopsida; order Zingiberales; family Zingiberaceae; genus Wurfbainia; species Wurfbainia villosa. The sequence goes on from CM045994.1 coordinate 27,639,406, forward strand.
GGCCACACCCTAGGAAGAGGAAGAGCTCCTCTCCTATAGTTGCCGCCCAACTTCCTTGCAATCCCTAGCCGTCCAACCATAGGAGCCAAACCCTAATTAGGGTTTCCTCCTTAGGCTTTCTTGCCGCCCAACCATGGTGGAGAGAAGAGATCTAGGAGCTAGCCACCTTCAAGGAAGAAGAAGAGATCTTCCACAAGTTGGCACCCACCCTTCTTTCCTAACCTTGGCCGCCCAACCAAAGGAGACAAACCCTAATTAGGGTTTCCTCCTTAGGGTTTCCTGCCGCCCAAGCAAGGCTAGGCAAAACCCTAATCTCCTTAGCATCCATCATCCAAAAACCCAAGCCTCCCATATATATAGAGTTAGGTTTAGGCCGTGGTTTAATCTCCACCGTCGGTTCTAGGGTTTTAATCTTAACCGTCGGATCTAGAAATTTAATCTCAATCGTCGATTCTAGGGATTAAATCCCATCCGTCGGATCTAGAGATTTAATCTCAACCGTCGGTTCTAGGGTTTTAATCCCAACTGTCGGATCTAGAGATTTAATCTCCACCGTCGATTCTAGGGATTTAATCCCAACCGTCGGATCTAGAGATTTATTTTCCATCATTTGATCTAGACTTCATGAGGTTTATATTAGGCTATGATAGGGACCATGAGGAGGAGTTGGATCTTGGCCACCCGATGGATCAGAACCACACAAACTTGATCCATCCATGATGTTCCATTCCACTAGAGGATCGTCATTGAACTACCTCACCAACCCCCATAAATCAATATGGGCTCCATATATTATTTGTGCATCCATCTCCCCGTGTTTAAGATATCGAATGTCCGTCAATTAATTGATTTACTGACCATCAATTAATCAACATCTAACTCCTCGAGTGGTACCACTCAACCTTATCATCATGTTGACTAAGTAAACCTGCAGGGTTTACATGATGAACCTTATGAGCTCCTCAAGGGGACATCATCAACCTAATACATAGGACACGGATTCCTCCTATAATCAACGGCACACCATATAAATAATATCATTTCCCAACTTACCGGGCATATTGATTTAATCCATAGAAATCTCACTCTCTGGTAAATCAAATAAATAAATACTAAGTACATGTGCCCGTTATTATATCGGGATTAAGAGCATGTACAACATAATATCCGAGGTTCGATTCAATTATGTAGTCAGCAATAAATTGAATCACCTCTATATCGGTCATGCTCAATACACCTAAGTGTACTAGTGTAACTCTATGTTCAAGACAAAAACAATACCAAGCTACACTACAACCATGCCAATGGTTTGTCCAAAACCATCTTGGTTGTGAGCCTCTACTTATATTCTATAAGGGACTGATAACATGATCTTCTGTGCCACACCCAAGCACCATGTTATCTACAATGTAAAATATTAGACAATTTTGCATAATCATAAAAATATGCAAATAATGATCATGTGATTCTTATTTCAAAATTGTTCATACAAAAGGGCTAGGCTTTCAGTATACATCCCAACAGAGGAGGAGGATGCTTCATCATCGGAGGAGGAGGGGATCTCTATCTTCTTCTTCCCCTTGTTGGCCATCAAGGCTACTCCTCTTGAAGGTTGGATTCTAGGCTCTTCAACTATTCCTTCAAGATTTGTTTCATGAAGCTCCATTGTTGAGAAGAACTCTTCCAAGGTGCTCACTTCTAAATTCTTCGAAATATAGAAGGAGTCCACCATGGAGCTCCACTTTGAGGACCGCGGAAAGACATCTATAGCCTTCATGACCATATCCCAGTTTTATAGCTTCTCATCTACACTTGACAAACCGGTTATAATTTTTTTGAAATGAGAATGTAAGGAAAGTACCTTTTCTCCCTTTTCTAGTTTAATGTTGTTGAGTTGGGAGCGGAAGACATCTCTCCTTGCTAGCTTGGCCTCGGATGTGCCTTCATGGAGTTTTACAAGCTTCTCCCACATCTCTTTGGCGCTAGCACATTCTCCGATCCGGTTGATCTCTTGTTGAGGGAGCACATTGAGAAGATGATGTTTTGCCTTTGAGTTTGCAAGGTGCTCCTCTCTTTGCTTCTTAGTCCATCATGATTTTTCAATTGGTTCACCCCTTTCATCCCTAGGCAACTCGAAACCATTTTCCATTATAAGCATAATATCAAAATCGGTCTCGAAGAATACCTCCATTCGCTTCTTCCACAAAGCGAATTCCCCTTCAAACCTTGGCGGATGAATGTTCGAGCCAGCCATATTTTGATGAAGTGCTTGTTGCAGTGGTTAGTCCTTGACTAGCAACCTTGCTCTGATACCACTTGTTGGAGATCGAAACGGCTGGCTAGAGGGGGGTGAATAGCCCTCTTGCGATGGATGGCGTAATTTTCTCGTCTACAAAGAGATTAGCGCAACGGAAACAACAAAGACAAGCAAATTAAACAAAGAGAAATACAAACAATACAAACACCGAGATTTAACGAGGTTCGCGACTACGCCTCTAATCCATGACCCGATTCGTCCTCAGTGAATCACTCCGCCAAAACCAATCACTATTGGTCTCTCCTTTGCACCAAGCTAGGTGGAGGTAACCTTTACAATTTCTCTTCTTACAATAGAATGGAAATAAAACAAGTAAGAAGAGTGGAAAAACCCTTAGAGCACTTTGGAAGAAGATTAGAACATAAGCATTAGCCTCCCAAAGCCCCATCCCCTTCCTTTTTATAGAGGAAGAGGGTTTCTTCCCGTTGACACAGGAGCAGTCGACTGATGTCCCAATCAGTCGACTGGTCCTGTAGCCGTTGCCTAATAACGACCGCTTTCCACGTTGGATTTCATCCAACGATCAAGTATCACCGATCGATATTATCACCGATCGATGCTCGACAATGAGTGCCCGCCGGTTGACTACATTTTGAGCCCGCGGCACAAGGTCGATCGATCGCCATTCCTCGAAGTCGATTGCCGTCGACATCAGTCGACTGCCAAGCACAAAACCCTAGTCTTAAACTAGTCGAACCGAGTTCGACGTAGAGTAGTCGATCGCTACCCATGGCAATGATCGTGTCCGAAAACTCATCCGACACTTAGCCAAATGGCCAAGTTTCACCTAAGAGCTACCTCCCGGGTTACATTCGCCACTCATCCCTGAGTCCTCGCCAAGTTCTCTCGCTCGCGGCCACGCCCTCAAGAAAGATCAGCGCACGACTGCAATGCTCCTTCACGTCTCTTGCCTCGAAGTCTACTTCTTCCGGCTTCACTCCAAGCTTCTCGTCCGGCGGTCCCTCGGATGCTCCAAGCGCATGGCTTCCGCAAAGCAATCCTTCACCGACTCAAGGACCGAGTCATGAGATGTGAAACTCGCCACGGCTCCATGTGCGAATTACTAAGCCCTGCAAGACTCCAACGCACATATCAAATGAAATAACAACCTAACTTAAACCCTTTGCCACACATATCAAAACCTTATCATGGAAAGAGATTACCCTAACAGGTATAAGATGAGTGAAGGGAATGGGGCACGATTCATTCGAGCTGCTGAAGGGTTTCAGAAATAGTTCTGGATTAACCGTTGATCTTTTCGGTTAATTGGGGATCATGATGTACTACTAGGTGCCACTCATGATCGTTCTATAATTAATGGTTAATTATAGACGGCCAACATAAACAAGAAGCGAGAATGAAATTATTTCAATCGCAATGGAAGCGTGGATGGGCCGTGTCTTATGAAGACATAATGGATGAACCAAAATGGTTTGGTTCTAATCCAATGGAGGAGAATAAACCAAAGGGGTTGGTTTATTTTAAACGAATGAACCAAAGTTGGTTCGGTTCGTTTTAACTTAAAATAAACCATCATGGTTTGGTTTATTTTAACTTATATTAATGGAGCGGGTTAACGGGCCTTAAGGTTATGATCCAATAACCATTAAGAGAATTAGTTCTCTATAAAAGAGGGCTTAAGGGTTTGTTAAGCCCTAATCCAAAAGCCCTAACCTAGAGTTGCCGCCCAACCTCTCCCTCCTCTCCTTCAAGTCGGCGCCAACATTGTTGCCGCCGCCCACCTTCTACAACCGGCAACCAGCTGCTGCCATCTTCTCCCATTGCCAGCGTCGAGCTACTGCCGGAGGAGCTCCGGTGATCTTCCTTGGCTCCGGCGACAAGGTGAGCAAGTCGCTTTCCTTATTTGGCCAGTGCAAGGTCTCCACCAAAGCTGTCCAGTTTTCTGGACAGCTTGTTTCCTTCTCATCGGAGCGTCGTTTGGACGACGTTTGGAGCTCCGACAACACCTTACTTACCGGGGATTCGATCTCCGGTAATCCTCATAGGTGGAGGATGAAGGATTCGTCAAACGGTTGACGAATACCTCTCCGGAGAAGCGAGTTTTGAGGACTCGTCTTTGGATCCGAATTTGGATTCGGATGTTGATCTTCTCTCGATCACATCATCTTCAACATGAGGCTAGTAACCCGTATGAAGACGAGGCTTGTGACTTAGTGAAGTCATCCTGAAGATACTCGGCGTGGACATGGATAGAGACGATTCTAGCGAGGATCGTTCTGGTTGATGCCGTTCCCGTTACATGTGATACGTAAGAAATTTCCTTTTATTGCAAAATTTAAATTTACGGTTATGTCTACACATGTTGTACTATGCATGCGTGTGATGTGTGTGTTGTAATAAATGTAGATTTATTATTTTTGTTTCTTCCACTGTGCACATGTTTACGAAACATGTTCGAACACACACTCGCCGCGGTGCCGGAAACCCAATAGTGGTATCAGAGCCCAGGTTGTGTTTCGACATAATCGTAAAATTGTTTTGCGATAGTCATAATGATATTTCTAGAAATTTTCTACTTTTGGAAAGTTAGAAGTATTTATGGAAAATTTTCAATTTTGGAAATTCTAGAAGTATTTATGGAAATCTTCCACTTTTGGAATGTTGGAAGTATTTATGGAAAATGATATTTTCCATAAATAAAATATTTGATTAGATTTGGAAATTTGTTTCCTAATTTAATCATGATTTGATTTGGAAAATAAAATCATAAAATATTTTATTTCCATAAGTGGTTTTGATGGTTTAGGAAATTGGTTTCCTAAATTGACTTTCCTTAATCAACTATTTCCACAAATAAAATATGTGATTAGATTTGGAAATTTGTTTCCTAATTTAATCATGATTTGATTTGGAGAATCAAATCTTAAACATATTTTATTTCCATAAAAAGTTATGACATATAAGGAAATATTGTACATGACATAATTGTATGCCATGTAATTGCATTAGATGCATATCATTATGCCCTGCGTGTCGTGACATGTAGATGTATGTCATGTATATCATGTCATGTAGATAATAGTTATTTGCATGCAAAAATGATGAGACATAAAAAACTCTTACTCAATATTAAAGCCTACACCTTCCATTAATATGGTTAGAACCAGAGTTCCGTTTCTTGTTTGGGTTGTTGGACTCTCTCCAAGCCCGGCTCGAACCCAAACATGTTCAAACCATGGAATGGTTTAATACTAATATGGTAAGAGTCAGAGGTCAATCCTTAGCTTTGGTTGTTGGACTCTCTCCAAGCCGGGCTAATTGGTTGAATGCACTCTAACCATATTAAAACTATTTCTCGATTAATGGGTTGGCTTTAACCTGGAGCATCGGCTTGTTGGACTCTCTCCAAGGTCGATGTGAAGGGAGGTGAAGTTGGGTCCTATGCATATGATGCATACTTGTTAATGTGTTAACAACCCGATGTATGTGTGAACATTCAATAAGTTGATAGCACTTTGTGATAGTTGCATATATGTGATATGCAATTGGTATATTTGATACCTACCACCATAGTTATGAATGGCTTGTTGGACTCTCTCTAAGGTTGTTCATATCTATGATGGATATCAGCCCATTCGGAGATGGACCTACGATCTCCCGAAGTGATTTTGGGGTTTTTGAAATTTGAAAAATGAATGGGATTTATAAATGTATATTGATGCATTTTAAAATCATTTTCTCATATATGATCGTTTTGTATTTCTAGGTTAATCGATTGATCATGACGTCTTTGAATTTGGTCACTATTTTGGATTCAAACAAACTAACTGGGCCTAACTTCCTAGACTGTCTTAGAAACCTGAGAATTGTTCTCAAGGCGGAAAAGCTAGCATATGTCTTTGAAGAGCCTCTTCCCAACCGTCCTAAGGACGATGCAACTCCAGACCAAATGTTGGTCTATCAAAAGCATGTGGCAGATTCTGAGCTGGCAAGTTGCATCATGCTAGCGGCGATGGTACCTGAGCTGCCAAAGTAGCATGAGCATATGGATGCTAATACCATGGTCTTCCATCTTCATGAGTTGTTTGATGAGCAAGCGAGATCCGAAAGGTTCGAAGTCTCCAGGCTCCCCTTCACCACGAAGATGCAAGAAGGTTCGTCTGTAGTGCAGTTTGTCCTAAAGATGAACGGGTACATTGAGCGGCTAGCCACCCTCGGGTTTGTGATGGATCATGAATTAAGTATTGACTTAATTTTGCATTGTTTGCCCAAGAGTTTCTCACAATTTGTGATGAACTATCGGATGAACAAATTAGAATCCACTATTCCTGAGCTCCTCAATATGCTGAAGACTGTGGAACCTTCTGTGAAGCATGAGGAGAAGGCGGTTCTGTTAGTTGATTCCTCAAAGAAAGGTTCTAAGAGGAAGGCAAAAGAACAGAACAAAAGGGAAGAACAAGAAGACAAAGAAGGCAGAACCAGCACAAAAGGGCACTTGCCATCACTGTGGCAAGGAAGGCCACTGGCGAAGAAACTGCAAGATTTATCTTGAGTCTATGAAGAAGAAGAAGGCATCCGATGCCCCATCATCTTCAGGTATCTTCGTTATTGATTGTCATTATATTTCCTTAGACACTTGGGTATTGGATACTGGGTGTGGCTCACATATATGTAATGACATACAGGGGCTAAGGAATAGAAGAATACTCATAAGAGGGGAGTCAAATTTGTGAGTTGGCAATGGAGCAAAGGTTGCTGCGGTCGCCATCGGAACTTATTTACTGAAGCTCCCTAGTGGACTAGTCTTGGAACTGGACAATTGCTATTGTGTTCCTTCTCTAATAAAGAACATTGTTTCTATTTCCTGTTTAAATAGAAATGGTTTCCATTTGACGTTTAGTAACAATTGTTGTTATATAACTTTGAATGGCCTACTTTATGGAACTGGAACTTTGAGCAATGGCATTAATATGTTGGACGTATCCAGTGACATTTTCAATATCGAAGCGAAAAACAAGCGTGCTCGAAAGGATGATCAATTAGACTCCTACATGTGGCATTGTCGTCTTGGCCATGTAAGCAAGAAATGCATGTCCGAATTACACCGATGTGGAATTTTGGAATCGTTTGAATTGGATTTATACGATACATGTAAATCATGCTTAAAAGGCAAGATGACTAAGTTACCTTTTACTGGAAAAGGTGAACAAGTGGGAGAGTTACTAGGTCTAATACATACTGATGTATGTGGACCTATGTCAACTCAAGCTTTAGGAGGCTATAGCTACTTCATTACCTTCACCGATGATCACTCACGATTTGGGTATGTGTTCTTGATGAAACACAAGTCTGAAGCCTTTGAAAGGTTCAAAGAATTCAGAAATGAAGTAGAGAAACAACATGACAAGAGTATTAAAATACTTCGATCGGATCGAGGTGGTGAATACTTTAGTCAAGAGTTTCTTGAATATCTAAGAGACAATGACATATTATCTCAATGGACTCCTCTATATACACCACAGCATAATGGTGTATCTAAGAGGCGTAACCGGACCTTGTTGGACATGGTCAGGTCAATGATGAATCATACGAATCATCCCAAGTACTTTTGGGGCTATGCACTTCAGACAGCTGTTTACTTGTTAAACAGAATGTCAACCAAGGTAGTCTCTACTACTCCATATGTGATATGGAATGGTAAGAAACCTCATGTATCTTACTTGAAGATATGGCTTATGTGAAGGATCAGATTGTATAAAATTGGATGCTAAGTCTGATAAATGTCTATTTATTGGATACCCTAAGGAAACAAGGGGTTACCAATTCTATCATTCTATGGAACAAAAGGTGTTTGTTTCAAGGCATGCTGTGTTTCTAGAGAAAGAGTTTCTCTTGCAAGAAAACAGTGGGAGTGTCGTCGAGCTTGAGGAGGCTCGAGAGACTCAAATAGACATTGATGAGATACCTGGTGAAGCACAACAGCCGATAACTCATAGTGATGAGCAATCGGCTGGACCTACTGTAACATCACATCTTCATAGATCTGGTAGAACACGCAACATTCCTGAGAGATATGGATTTCTCGTAAGTGAATCGAATGACGTGTTACTCATTGATGATGAGGAGCCTACCAGTTATGAAGAAGTGCTGACAAGTTCAGAAAGGGATAAGTGGCTTGAAGCCATGAAGTCGGAAATGGATTCCATGTATGAAAACCAAGTTTAGAACTTGGTTGACCCACCTGAAGGCATCAAGCCTATAGGGTTCAAGTGGGTTTTCAAGAAGAAAATCGACATGGATGGTAATGTGATTACCTATAAAGCTAGATTAGTGGCGAAAGGATATCGTCAAAAACAAAGTGTTGATTATGACGAAACCTATTCGCCTGTAGCTATGCTTAAATCCATTCGGATGCTCCTGGCCATAGCGGCTCATTATGATTATGAGATATGGCAGATAGATGTGAAAACAGCTTTCCTTAATGGAAATCTGCTCGAGGACGTGTATATGATACAGCCTGAGGGTTTCACATCGGTTGATAAAACCAAGGTATGCAAATTGTGACGGTCCATATATGGATTGAAGCAAGCATCCAGGAGCTGGAATATCCGTTTTGATGAGACGATTAAAAAGTTTGATTTCTCACAAAATTCAGATGAACCTTGTGTGTACAAGAAGGTTAGTGGGAGTGCAGTCGTGTTTCTTGTATTGTATGTCAATGACATATTACTTATAGGAAATGATGTTTCAATCTTACAGTCAGTTAAGGTTTGGTTATCCAAGACATTCTCCATGAAAAACCTGGGAGAAGCAACCTACATCCTCGGGATTAAGATCTATAGAGATAGATCGAAATGGTTGCTTGGTCTTTCGCAATCTACATATAAAGACCGAGTGCTAAAGAGGTTTAGCATGTCGGAATCCAAGAAAGGTTTCCTACCCATCAGGCATGAGGTACACCTTTCGAAGTCTATGTGTCCGCGCACAGAATACGAGAGGATTTGCATGAGTAAGATTCCCTATGCATCCGCAATACGATCTATCATGTATGTTATGTTATGTACGAGGCCTGATGTATCGTATGCTCTGAGTGTCACGAGCAGATACCAGTCTGATCCAGGAATGGATCATTGGGTGGCTGTTAAGACGATCCTTAAGTACTTAAGAAGAACTAAGGATTTGTTTCTAATATATGGAGAAGGGGACATGGTGATACGCGGGTATACAGATGCTAGCTTCCAGACAGACAAGGATGATTCCAGGTCTGGATACGTGTTCATCTTGAATGGGGGCGCAGTGAGTTGGAAAAGTTCCAAACAAGACACTGTAGCAGATTCTACCACTGAGGCAGAATACATTGCAGCTTCGGAAGAAGCAAAGGAAGTGGTTTGGATCAAGAAGTTCATTTATGAACTTGGTGTGATTCCAGCCATTGTTGAAGCAATACCGGTCTACTGCGACAACAATGGAGCAATTGCATAGGCGAAAGAGGCAAGGTCTCATCAACGATCCAAACATGTGCTTCGCCGCTATCATCTTATCAGAGAGATCATCAGTAGGAAAGAAATACAAATCGAGAAAATCCCCACTGAAAGGAACTTAGCGGATCCTTTGATTAAGGAATTACCTCAAAGTAAGTTTGAGGGTCATGTTACAGCTTATGGTATTGGATACCGTAGCGATTTGCATTAGGCCAAGTGGGAGTCTTTTAGTAATATATGAGAGATGTCCTAAGGTAATCGCCTTATGTATGAACAATTTATATGATAAATGTAGATTCACTATTTGAGTATACATGGTTTCATGTATTTGATTGGATCTTAAACTCATTTACTGAATGTCCGCGATACGACTCACAGCATGAGAGAATTTGTGATTGAATGACAACTAGTGAGTATCTCTACATGTGTAATTGTGATGTATCGGAATTATCCCTAGTCGATGAATTGATGGATTTGGACACCATCAATTATGTCGAGACTAGCACGAGGTATACTCCTTGGTGTATCCAAGCAGCTGATTCTCAATGGCTGGAGACATTGTGATGTCCGGAGTTATCGTGGATGCTAGTTATGGTAACTAGTTCATTGGAGTGACCAGCTGTAAGACTTCATATGGTTCTCTACATATATAGATATGTCAATGAAGTTCTTAATGTAGCTTAAGTGCGATGTTCCTTTGACTTGCGGTATTCAAGTCATCTTGATCATAAAGACTTATGCTTTGACATCTTAAGCAAGCATCTCTGTGGAGATGTTGACCCGGGATGATTGAGTATAAGTCGAAGTGATCGAAGGTGTTTGAATAGCCTATAAAGGATTCACCACTCTTTACGAGGAGATGTATACCCATGGCCTCTCGTCGGATTGTTACTAAAGTCTTTGGCCAAAGCATTACATGTTTAGAGTAAGGTACTCTTCGATACATGTGCAGTAACTAGAATCTGTAGGACGAGGAAAGGATACTTGGGCTAGGTGTGACGTAGTCAGCCTAGTGGGGACTGACACTATAGACCATGTCTTGAACCAATTGGGTATAAGATGAGTGAAGGGAATGGGACATGATTCATTCGAGCTGCTGAAGGGTTTCAGAAATAGTTCTGGATCAACCGTTGATCTTTTCGGTTAATTGTGGATCATGATGTACTACTAGGTGCCACTCATGATCGTTTTATAATTAATGGTTAATTATAGACGGCCAATATAAACCGAGAACCTATTTGGTCACACGCACAACGAGCGTAATCCGAAGGATTTAAAACGAGCTTGAGAATGAGATTCTCAGACCGAGAGAAACTAGGTTTGGTTGGACCAAACAAGAAGCGAGAATGAAATTATTTCAATCGCAATGGAAGCGTGGATGGGCCGTGTCTTTTGAAGATATAATGGATGAACCAAAATGGTTTGGTTCTAATCCAATGGAGGAGAATAAACCAAAGGGGTTTGTTTATTTTAAACGAATGAACCAAAGTTGGTTCGGTTCGTTTTAACTTAAAATAAACCATCATCGTTTGGTTTATTTTAACTTATATTAATGGAGCGGGTTAACGGGTCTTATGGTTATGATCCAATAACCATTAAGAGAATTAGTTCTCTATAAAAGAGGGCTTAAGGGTTTGTTAAGCCCTAATCCAAAAGCCCTAACCTAGAGTTGCCGGCCAACCTCTCCCTCCTCTCCTTCAAGTCGGCGCCAACATTGTTGCCGCCACCCACCTTCAACAACCGGCAACCAGCTGCTGCCGTCTTCTCCTATTGCCGGTGTCGAGCTGCTTCCGGAGGAGCTCCGGTGATCTTCCTTGGCTCCGGCGACAAGGTGAGCAAGTCGCTTTCCTTATTTGGCCGGCGCAAGGTCTCCACCAAAGCTGTCCAGTTTTCTGGACAGCTTGTTTCCTTCTCATCGCAGCGTCGTTTGGACGACGTTTGGAGCTCCGAAAACACCTTACTTACCGGGGATTCGATCTCCGGTAATCCTCATAGGTGGAGGATGAAGGATTCGTCAAACGGTTGACGAATACCTCTCCGAAGAAGCGAGTTTTGAGGACTCGTCTTTGGATCCGAATTTGGATTCGGATCGTGATCTTCTCTCGATCACATCGTCTTCAACACGAGGCTAGTAACCCATACGAAGACGAGGCTATGATACCACTTGTTGGAGATCGTTTGAAGCTCGAGGGGGGGTGAATAGCGTTTTTCGTTTCTACAAAAATGATTAGCAGAAGAAAAAACAATGATAATATAAGTAGAAATGAAAACCAATGCTAACAAAGCCTTTACGTGGTTTGGAGATAACGCTCCTACTCCACGGCGATCCTTAAGGTGGATCAATCCAAGCAATTCCACTAAGAAACTCTCTTTTACAACAAGACCTCCTCTTCTTTACAAAGAATGAAGTTTTAGCTTAGAGAGAGAGGAGGAAAGGATTTAAGATCACATAGAGAGCTTGAAAATTCATGGAGGCTTTGGGAAGAATAAGAGAATAAACATTAACCCCAAAAATCTCCATCAGCCCTCTTTTTATAGAGAGAGGGATGATTTTCCCATTGGAACACGATCAGTCGACTGATGTATAGCATCAGTCGACTGCTGGCGCGGTTAACGGCTTCTGAATATCCGGATTCACGGGATTCAGAGTCATTTCGTCCAACGACACTTTCATCATTCGACTGATCCCTTCATCAGTCGACTGATGAAGCGATCAGTCAAGTGATCACAGCCCGCAGTCGAGTGAGACTCCATTTTGTGGCTATTTTTGTTTGCGATCGTGATTAAATCATCGATCGGTGATCAGAGGTTTCACCGAATCGATCGAGCACTGACTCGATCGTGATACATCGTATCAGTCGACTGATACTCATCAAATATGACTATTTCATACTTGATTTCACCCCCTAGACCTAGACTTAACCTTCTAGCTCTTCCTTAAGCCTTGCGCCTTCAGGATCCCTCCGAGTCCGTAACTTGTTCTTCCTTCGCGCTTTGCTTCCAAGAGCTTCCTTCAGTTTTGTCATGTCTTGGGTTCTCCTTTGCCAAAGCATGCTTGGACTTTACGCCGCCAAGTCTACATGCTTGGACTTATACTGCCAAGACTTGCCTTTGGACTTCCTTTGCCAAAATTCGTTTGGACTTAATGCCGCCAAGACAACATGCTTGTTCTTATGTCGCCAAACCTTTATCTTGGACTTCTCTTGCCAAGATCATACTTTGACTTTGCTTTTACCAAGTCTTCATACTTGGATTTCCCTGTCACTTGAACACGTACACAATTAGATCACAATTTGTTGTCTAACTTAAATAATTATCCAAACATCAAAACATATACATGCTTGGGGCATTGTTGCACCAACAATCTCCCCCTTTTTGATGTTTGGCAATCATTTAAGTTGGGTCTTTTAAAGATACACACATAATCATATGATCATATATCCAATTCTAACTTAAACATTTCTTCTCCCCCTTTGACATACATCAAAAAGAGAAGAAATCATATATTCCATAGAAGAATTGAAAATATTAAAATCTTGAACTAAGGTATAGAATTGAAAATTAGCTCCCCCTTAATGCAAGATATAGTTCATGATGAGTACCAAAAACATGTGGAGCAAAAGTCTATCAACCAATTTGAAGATTTAAATCCTAACTTTGCACCAACAATGTTCATTTAGGATGAAAAAGATAAAATTGTGAAACTCCCCCTAAAACGCCACATTAACCGATACAAGTTGTTTATACCCAATATTATCATGCTAGAGTTGTAGGACATCAAAGATACACTAAATATCAGAAAATGAAGCTATTTTTGTATCGATCAGGTTTATGAACGATCAGCTATATCGAGATCCGAAATTCAGCCTTTTTAGTCCAAATTCAGAAATGCGGTAGAAATTCCAGAAATCTCGAAAAGTCACGAAATTTTGCGTACACATTTCTGAAATCATACTTTATCAAGGAAAAATATTTTGAAAAATATATGTTTTCCAGATTTTGAGATTGGTACAAACTTGGAAACTCACAAAAGTTCTAATGTTTTTGCAAACTTTGTATCACTTTTGTGCTTCACTTGAAAACTGTTTTTCAAAATATGATAAACATAGTTTAAAATTTGTTTTATTTGACATTTCCAATCATGTTCTTGGAGTCATATGCACATCAATTGTGTATAAGCCTTCCCAATGATTGGTCAAATGAAGGATCAATGTCTCTAGATGACACCTTGGTCCATAGTAATGCATCATAATAAGCATGATGAACCAAGTGCATCTTCCTAACATCTCACATGTTGTCTAAGTGGCCCAATACAAAAATCATGGTTTCTTAGGTATTTTGTGAGATGCTTAAAGGTATAAATCCTAGTATTTCTATAGGGTCATGCAAACCTATACCTTTACTCAACCAAGCACATTCCAAGTTCTCTCCTATGCGATCAAAATTCTATCTCGGGGAGAGCCTTGGTAAAAATGTCGGCTAGGTTGGACTTGGATTCAATGTAATTGAGCTCAATGTCCCCCTTATCCACATGGTCTCTAATGAAGTGATATTTCACTTCAATGTGCTTGGTCCTAGAGTGATGCACCGGATTTTTGGTCAAATTAATGGTGCTCACATTATCACAAAATACTTTCATATTGGAGTAAAATAGCTCATAATCTTCTAGGGTATGTTTCATCCATAGTAGTTGAGCTACACAACCACCCATAGCCACATACTCGGCCTCGGTGGTGGATAAAGCCACACAAGGTTGCTTCCTACTACTCCAACTAACTAGGGAGAACCCAAGGAATTGGCATCCCCCACTAGTACTCTTCCGATCCAATTTGCAACCGGCATAATCGGAATCGGTGTACCCAATCAAGTCAAAAGATCTAGTCCTTTGGTACCATAGTCCTACATTTAGTGTGCCCTTAACATATCTTAAAATTCTTTTAACGGCAACTAAATGAGATTCTTTAGCACATGATTGATACCTAGCACACATACCAACCGCAAATAATATGTCGGGTCTACTAGCGGTTAAATACAAGAGGCTACCAATCATGCTCCTATAAAGGGTATGATCTATTTGTTTTCCTTCACTATCACTATCTATTTTAGTATTGGTTGCCATTGGAGTTGAAACTACCTTAGCATTTTCCAAACCAAATTTCTTAATCATTTCCTTAGCATATTTGGTTTGATAAATGTAAATTCCTTCACTTGTTTGTTTGATTTGTAGTCCTAGGAAGAAGTTCAATTCTCCAACTAGACTCATTTCAAACTCTTTTTCCATGTTTTTAATAAAGTCTTGAAGGAGTTCATCATTTGTTGACCCAAAGATAATGTCATCAACATATACTTGGGCTACAAAGATATCCTTAGATATTGACTTTATAAATAGAGTTTGATCAATACTACCCCTTTTAAAATCCTTAGAAATTAGGAAAGATGATAATATTTCATACCAAGCGCGGGGAGCTTGTTTCAAACCATACAAAGCTTTCCTAAGCTTGTATACATGGTTTGGATAGTCCATATTTTTAAACCTGGGAGGTTGTTCTACATATACCTCTTCCTTAATAAATCCATTTAGGAATGCTGATTTAACATCCATTTGATGGAGTTTAAAACCCATATAGGAGGCATATCCCAAAAGTATTCTAATGGACTCTAACCTAGCAACTGAGGCATATGTTTCATCATAGTCAAGTCCTTCAACTTGATTAAAACCCCTTGCAACTAATCTTGCTTTATTTCTAGTGATATTTCCTTGGTCATCTAGTTTGTTCCTAAAGACCCATCTTGTAGTAATAATGGTGTTTTCACTTGGTCTTGGAACTAACTCCCACACTTGACTCCTTTCAAATTGAGCCAATTCATCTTGCATTGCTAAGATCCAATCCGGATCAAGTAATGCATCTTTAATTGTTTTAGGCTCAATTTGAGAAATTAGAGCTATATGACTAGTAGGATCCCTATGGAATGACCTAGTCCTAACTCCTTGAGATAATTCACCCACAATTTGATCTAAGGGGTGACTTTGATGAACTCTTATGGTTCTAGGAGGTGTATTAATTTGATTTTGATCATGATCAACCTCAATCCTATGCTCATCATCGGAATCATTCCTTACTCCCCCTTGATCCAATCCTTTCCCTTGATCATTACCCCCTAAGGTTAAATCTTGTAATTATTGGGTAATTTCTTGATTTTCATTATTAATATCATCATCAATAGGGGATTTCCTAGGGTAAGTATTGGAAGCTTCATCAAATTGGACATTTGAAGATTCTTCAATCTTTTGAGTCCTTTTATTGTACACTCTATACCCTACACTAGTGGATGAGTATCCAACTAGGATTCCCTCATCCGCTATGGACTCAAACTTACCTAGGTTGTCTTTGGTATTTAAAATATAAACTTTACATCCAAAGACCTTAAAATAATGAATTGTTGGAATTGTACCGTTCCACAATTCAAATGGAGTTTTTCCTAAAAACCTATGAATTAATACCCTATTTTGGATATAGCAAGCGGTATTAACCGCTTCCGCCCACAAGTAGTTAGGTAAGGAGTATGCATTAAGCATTGTCCTAGCCGCTTCTTGTAGGGCACGATTTTTCCTTTCCACAACTCCATTTTGTTGAGGTGTTCTAGGACAAGAAAATTCATGTTTGTACCCTTGTTCTAAGCAAAAAGTTGAAAAGTTAGAATTCTCAATCTCTCCACCATGATCACTATGGATCCGGTTGATTTTGAGTTTTCTTTCATTTTCTACTCTTTTGCTAAATCCTATGATTATTCCTAAGGTTTCATCTTTATTTTTCAAGAAAAATACCCAAGTAAACCTAGAAAAATCATCTACTATTACCAAGCAATATTTACTACCAATCATAGAGGGGGTACTATGGCAATCAAATAAATCCATATGTAATAATTCTAATGGTAAAGCGGTACTAAGTAAACTTTAACCTTTGTGTGATGTTTTTGATTGCTTCCCTTCTTGGCATGCATCACACATTTTGTCCTTGAGAAATTTGACTTTAGGCAATCCTTTGACTAGCTTCAATTTCGCTATTTTGGCTATATTCTTCATATTTATGTGTCCTAGCCTCCTATGCCAAAGCCAACTTTCTTCCTCTTTTGCAATAAGACACTTAGTGGAAGCATTAGTAGCATAGGATAAATCAACATAATAAATATTTGATTTCCTAAAACCTACTAACATGCAATCATTTATAGTTTTGTGTCTTATAAAACATTTTGATGAATCAAATTTAACATCAAAGTTTGCATCACATAGTTGTCTTACGCTAAGTAAATTAAATTTCATATTTTTAACTAATAGCACTTTATGAATGACAAGATTGGGGGATACCTCAATTGTGCCCTTTCCTAGAATCTTAAGTTTGCCGCTATTACCAAATGAGACTTTTCCTTTGCTAGTGTGGTTGATAGTGGAGAATTTTCTCTCATCCCCGGTCATATGCTTTGAGCACCGACTATCAACTATCCACAAGCTTGGTTCTTCTACCTATTTCACATGAAAAACACAATCCTTAGGTACCCAAATCTTAGGACCACTAGCATCAATTATAAATTTCTTAGGTACCCATGCCTTTCTCCCCTTGCTTTTAATTGTTGATTTTCTACTCACAAGAGATGTAAATGCTACCTCTTTTTCTTTAGGCCTATATCCTAATCTAGCCTTGTTGTAGATAGCCCTTTGACCCTTAATAATCATGTCTAGGTATTTTGACCCATTGGTGAATTTTTCTAAGTATGCTCTTAATTTACCTATTTCTTTTCTTAACTCATCATTTTCATCCCTAAGGGTACATTCATCATTATCACTAGATGGTTTACCACATGATGAATCTCACTCTTCAATGATTTGATCTCTAATTTTAGATCCTTAATCCTAGTTTTTGATCTATTTAAAGCATTTTGTAAACATGCAATAGTCTTATAAAGTAAATCTACTTTGGGTGAGTTGTTTACCTCATCATCATCACTTGATGATGATTCATCGCTTGAAGAGGAAGAAGACTCCTCGCTTGAGCTCCCGGTTTCTTCCAATGCCATGAGGGCTAAATTCCGAGTTGCATGGCAAACTTCTTCATCGTCGGAAGACTCCTCCATGCTTAGAGTATCCCATGTTTGTGCCACTATTGCCTCCTTCTTCTTCTTTTCCTTCTTTTCCTTTTTTTTCTTTTCCTTCTCCTCCTTCTTCTTTAGTTCCGGGCAATTTGGCTTTATATGCCCTTTCTTGTTGCAACCAAAACAAGTCACGTTAGAGGTAGAATTTGAATTGTTTGAAGATTTACCTCTTGAGGATCGGAACAACCTCTTCACATCTTTCTTGGTGAGCCTCCTTGACTTCCCACCAAACTTCTTGACGTAATGTGCCACCTCGCTTGCCGATAACTCATCTTCACTACTTGATGAGTCTTCCTCGGATTCGGATGAGGAGGACACTTCCTTCTTCTCCTTCTTCTTCTTCTCCTTTTTTCTTACAAAAAGAGCTATACCTTTCTCTTTGGATGAAGTGTTAGCTTGTTCATGTAGTTGAAATTCACAAAATAGCTCATCTAACTTAACTAATGAAAGATCCCTAGAGACCTTATAGGCATCTACCATTGAAGCCCATAAGGTGGTCCTAGGGAAAGCTTGTAACACATACCTTACAAGGTCTCGGTTGTCGACCTTTTCACCTATAACGTGTAGTCCGTTGACTACTTCCTTGAAACGCCCGTGCATTTGGCTCATGGTCTCGTTTGTCTTCATGGTGAAGCTTTGGAGTTGGTCAATCAAAAGATCTCTCTTGGCCCTTCTTGTTTCTTTGGATCCTTCATTGAGTTCGATGAGCTTCTCCCAAAGCTCTTTTGCGGAGTTGAAGGGCCCAACTTTAGAGAGTTTCTCCTTGGATAGATCACATTGAAGTGTGGTCGTTGCTTTTGCATTTGCTTGTGCTTTCTTGGCCATCTCTCTTGTCCAATCTTTTGTTGGTAATGGTGCTCCAAATTCGTCAACCGACTTCTCGAAACCATCTACAACACTAAACCAATTCTCAATATCATTCATTAAGTAATACTCCATCCTACCTTTCCAATATCTGAAGTCGTTGTCGTCGAAGAACGGAGGCCTCGCCGTGCTATACCCCTCTTAAAAAGCCATCTTTGCTCCGGTTGATTTCTAGATCTTTCGATACGATCCGTGCTTTGATACCACTTGTTGGAGATCGTTTGAAGCTAGA
Organism: Wurfbainia villosa; assembly: GCA_025175895.1. Classification (NCBI taxonomy): domain Eukaryota; kingdom Viridiplantae; phylum Streptophyta; class Magnoliopsida; order Zingiberales; family Zingiberaceae; genus Wurfbainia; species Wurfbainia villosa. The sequence goes on from CM045994.1 coordinate 27,658,409, forward strand.
GGGGGGGTGAATAGCGTTTTTCGTTTCTACAAAAATGATTAGCGAAAGAAAAAACAAAGATAATATAAGTAGAAATGAAAACCAATGCTAACAAAGCCTTTACGTGGTTCGGAGATAACGCTCCTACTCCACGGCGATCCTTAAGGAGGATCAATCCAAGCAATTCCACTAAGAAACTCTCTTTTACAACAAGACCTCCTCTTCTTTACAAAGAATGAAGTTTTAGCTTAGAGAGAGAGGAAGAAAGGATTTAAGATCACTTAGAGAGCTTGAAAATTCGTGGAGGCTTTGGGAAGAATCAAAGAATAAGCATTAACCCCAAAAACCTCCATCAGCCCTCTTTTTATAGAGAGAGGGTTGATTTTCCCATTGGAGCACGATCACGATCGATGTCCAAGATCACGATCACGCGCTTAACCACTTCTCAATAGCCGATTCGGCGGGATTCAAAGTCATTTCATCCAACGACACTTTCATCACCGATCGATCCTTCATCATCCGATGAAGCGATCACGAAAGTGATCACGGCCCGCAATGAGTGAGACTCCATTCGCGTGGCTGTTTTTACTCGATCACGACTTCCATCGCTTGCAATGATCGATTGAATCATCAATCGATCGCCACTTCAAAGCAATGATCGATCATCGTGGTTTTACCCCGAATCGGGCCGAGCACTGACTACCGATCGATACATAGTATTAGTCGACAGATACTCATCAAATATGACTATTTCATACTTGATTTCACCCCCTAGACCTAGACTTAACCTTCTAGCTCTTCCTTAAGCCTTGTGCCTTCAGGATCCCTCCGAGTCCGCGACTTGTTCATCCTTCGCGCTTTGCTTCCAAGAGCTTCCTTCGGTTTTGTCATGTCTTGGGTTCTCCTTTGCCAAAGCGTGCTTGGACTTTATGCCGCCAAGTCTACATGCTTGGACTTATGCTGCCAAGACTTGCCTTTGGACTTCCTTTGCCAAAATTCGTTTGGACTTAATGCCGCCAAGACAACATGCTTGGTCTTATCCCGCCAAACCTTTACCTTGGACTTCTCTTGCCAAGATCATACTTCGACTTTGCTTTTACCAAGTCTTCATACTTGGATTTCCCTGTCACTTGAATACGGACACAATTAGATAACAATTTGTTGCCTAACTTAGATGATTATCCAAACATCAAAACATATAAATGCTTGGGGCATTGTTGCACCAATAGTTTGGAGCTCCGACAGCTCCTTACTTATCGGGGATTCGATCTCCGGTAATCCTCATAGGTGGAGGATGAATTATTCGTCAAACGGTTGACGAATACCTCTTCGGAGAAGCGAGTTTTGAGGACTCGTCTTTGGATCCGAATTTGGATTCGGATCGTGATCTTCTCTCGATCACATCGTCTTCAACACGAGGCTAGTAACCCGTACGAAGACGAGGCTCGTGACTTAGTGAAGTCATCCCGAAGATACTCGGCGTGGACACAGATAGAGACGATTCTAGCGAGGATCATTCCGGTTGATGTCGTTCACGTTACACGTGATACGTAAGGTATACGTAGTTAAATTTCCTTTTATTGCAAAATTTAAATTTACGGTTTTGTCTACACATGTTGCACTATGCATGCGTGTGATGTGTGTGTTGTAATAAATATAGATTTATTATTTTTGTTTCTTCCGCTGTGCACATGTTTACGAAACATGTTCGAACACACACTCGCCGCGGTACCAGAAACCCAACAGGGTTTACATGATGAACCTTTTCATCATCTAACTCCATAAGTAGTACCACTCAACTTTTTCATCATGCCAGACCAAGTCCACCTGTAGGGCTTACATGATGAACCTTATGAGCTCCTCAAGGGGACATCATCATCCTAATATATAGGACATGGTTTCCTCCTATAATCAATGACACACCATATAAATAATACCATTTCCCAACTTACCGAGCCTATTGATTTACTCTATAAATCTCGCCCATTGGTAAATCAAAGAAATGAATACTAAGTATATATGCCCATTATTATATCAGGATTAAAAGCATGTACAATATAATATCTGAGGTCCGATTCGATTATGTAGTCAGCAATAAATCGAATCACCTCTAAGTCGATCTTGCTTAATACACACAAAGTGCACTAGTGTGATTCTATGGTCAAGACAAACCAATACCAAATCACACTACAACCATTCCAATGGTTTGTCCAAAGTCATCTCGGTTGTGAGCCTTTACTTATACTTTACAAGGAACCGATAACATGATCTCCCATGTGACACCACACACCATGTTATCTACAATGTAATGTATTAGACAATATGCATAAGCATAAAAATATGCAAACAATGATCATGTGATTCTTATTTCAAAATAAATATGTTCATACAAAAGGTAGACTTTTCAGTATACATCCAACAAAATTGGCCAAGAAGAAAGCTCAAGTGCCACTCAAGGCGAAGGAGAAGGCCAAGGAAGTTGGTGCCCCAATTTGGAAAAGTAAGGAGCACATAGTGTGCTTCAAGTGTCAACAAAGGAGTCATTATAGAAGTCAATGTCCTAGGGGAAGTCGCCTTAAGAAGAACAATGGAGAAGCTTCACAAGTAGGGGGGGCAAAGGCAAACCCCAAGGTATCATTTACTAATACTTCTTCTTTTAGTAATGATAGGAAGCATACTATAAATTACTTGTAGGATAACAAGAACTTAGGCATTAACCCTAAGAAGGGTAGACATATGACTAGAAATAAAGAGAATTCCAAAAAGAAAAATGAAAATTCAAAATTCGCCGCGGTGCCGGAAACCCAATAGGGTTTACATGATGAACCTTTTCAACATCTAACTCCATGAGTAGTACCACTCAACCTTTTCATCATGCCGGACCATGTCCACCTGCAGGGTTTACTTGATGAACTTTATGAGCTCCTCAAGGGGACATCATCATCCTAATATATAGGACACGGTTTCCTCCTATAATCAATGACACACCATTTAAATAATATCATTTCCCAACTTACCGAGCCTATTGATTTAATCTATAAATCTCGCCCATTGGTAAATCAAAGAAATGAATACTAAGTATATGTTCCCATTATTATATCAGGATTAAGAGCATGTACAATATAATATCTGAGGTCCGATTCGATTATGTAGTCAGCAATAAATCGAATCACCTCTAAGTCGATCTTGCTTAATACACACAAAGTTCACTAGTGTGATTCTATGGTCAAGACAAACCAATACCAAATCACACTACAACAATTCCAATGGTTTGTCCAAAGCCATCTCGGTTGTGAGCCTTTACTTATACTTTACAAGGAACCGATAACATGATCTCCCATGTGGCACCACACACCATGTTATCTACAATATAATGTATTAGACAATATGCATAAGCATAAAAATATGCAAACAATGATCATGTGATTCTTATTTCAAAATAAATATGTTCATACAAAAGGTAGACTTTTCAGTATACATCGAACAAAATTGGCCAAGAAGAAAGCTCAAGTGCCACTCAAGGCGAAGGAGAATGCCAAGGAAGTTGGTGCCCCAATTTGGAAAATTAAGGAGCACATAGTGTGCTTCAAGTGTCAACAAAGGAGTCATTATAGAAGTCAATGTCCTAGGGGAAGTCGCCTTAAGAAGGACAATGGAGGAGCTTCACAAGTAGGGGGGCTAAGGCAAACCCCAAGGTATCATTTAATAATACTTCTTCTTTTAGTAATGATAGGAAGCATACTAGAAATTACTTGCAGGATAACAAGAACTTAGGCATTAACCCTAAGAAGGGTAGGCATATGACTAGAAATAAAGGGAATTCCAAAAAGAAAAATGAAAATTCAAAATTTGGGAAACTAGAATTACAGAACCAAGCCTTGAGGTCAAGGCTTGAGATATTAGAAAGGGCCCTTGCAAAAATGATAAATTCAAGTCATAGTTCTAATGATAAAAAATTAGGGTTTATGAGCAAACATTGCCTAAGGACAAGAAAGACTTGGGTCACAAGCCTAAGTCCAAGGTAGACAAGGCTACCTACTATAATGTTCCATTTAACTATGGAATGAGTCCTAGGTCTAGGAAGGTCAAGGTCACAAGGGAGGCAATCCTCAAAGATGAACTTAGGAAGATCGAAGTGACTAAGGCCTCTAAAATGTGTAAGAAAGTCACTAGCAAGGTGTCAGGGGGAGTTACTCCTATAATTAACCTTGAGAAGACCCAAATGACCAAGGCTTCAAAGCCTAGGAGGATCATTAGGAGGGTAGCTTGGGAAGTTAACCCTAGTGAGTACTTACAAAACCCAAGGATCTTTAATAGGTATTGGGTTCCTAGAAGCGTGATTCCCTCGCGCTAGATAGGTTAAGGTGTGTCAACCTTGAATGGATAGGTAGTTAACCTAACCATGGTAGAGTTGACACTTTAGGGGATTTTCAAGGTGATCTGATACCTTGGAAATGAGATTGAGAATTAAATCCTAAAAGATTTTAGGATGTGCCAATAAAATTTGAGAAGTTTCAAAAATTGATCAAAATTGACACAAGAAAGGTTAGAGTCAATGATGTGTCATTTTGGGTTTTTGGCATACTTGAGGGAAAATTGGTATTAAGGAAAAATTTATATAACTTTAAAAAAAGACAATTTGATTTAAAACCTAGGTATTCTATACCTTGGTATTTTATATATTTTCCATGCATTGTTTGTCTTGCCATGTCATAACATCATGCTTCATATTAATGATTTACAATGCCATGATAATTTTTAGGTTAATTATGTCATGCTTCTGATTAGTTTTTTTTTTGTCATGACATCATGATTATTGAAAAATATTTTAAATTATGTACATCTATTATGACATGATCATATTCATGCATTTAGGATAATTAAACTGAAATTAAGAACAATGGCATGATTTGAAGTTCCATGATAAGGGAATCAAATAGAGTTGCCTAGATAAAATGCATGAACCCTTAGATTAGGAAAAAAACCCACATTTAACCAACACTATAAGGAAGACATGTGTGCATTGATACACCATAGACACTTGTGAGATTTTACGAAAATGGGTTAAATTCAAGGTGAATAGATGTTGCATCTAGATGAACTCAAACTCATAATATTGCATTAAGGAATCATGAGGAAAGTCAATGTACAAGTCATGCACATCTATCCCATAGACCATGGTTTAAAATAAGGTTTTAAAAACATTTTAAAATTATTTTGAAAAACCATGGCGAAGTCTATCTTTTGATAGCAATTACCATTGTGGCACAAAGTTAGGCAAAAATATTGAAGTTATCAATGGTTTTGAACTTTGTATCAATTTTACAATTTAATGGGTATTTTATTAGCAAATTATTTTTCACCTATTATATTTCTTGTAAGTGAATTTTTAGGATTTTAAAAATATATATAATTACTTATCATTTTCTAAAATTCGATTAAAAATTTTGATTTCTGGAAAATTAGAGTCCAGTCGATTACTGCTTTGAGCAGTTAACTAGTGATGGCACAGTCAACTGCTTTCTATTTCAGTCGACTACCATGGCTGATTTTGACTAAACAAAGTTTGTTTAGCCATTTATCAACAATGTTAGGCTACCCTAGCGGCTCCTAACCCTAGGATATACTTTGGAAAGCATTGGAAGGGTGAAATTATCATTGAAAATGATTAGGAGAGTTATTTATGTAGAGTTTCGAATCTTAAGGGTGGTTAAAGATCAAGTTTGAACTTGTACTCTTATTTTTTTTGTTTAAGTTTCCTATAGGCTTAGGAACTCTCCAAGGACATTGTTGGGGAAATGGGGAAAAGGTCAAGCCTTTTGGGGGAGTGTGTCTATCAAGGGAAGATGGATAAAATTTTGATTACAAATGAGAAAAATGAGGTTTTAGGTACCTTCATTATGGATTGCCTCTCATTTAGTGATATGAGATTTATCAATAGGAAGAGTGAAGGCATCCTAGGTGTTTTTGGACCAAGGGGGAGAATGTTGGATCTCATGGAAGATGAAACATTGAAAACCTTGGTAAGATTTTTGATATATGCCAAAGGGGGACAAGTGAGGTTTAAGTTAGATAAACCTTCACTATGCTTTGGCATTGGAATAGTTAAGTTGGGTTGTTTTTAGCCTAACCTAAAAGTGTTGTCAAAAATTAAAAAGGGGGAGATTATTGGTGCAATCGACCGAGGTCACGATTGACTAGACTTGAGTGGAACTCGAGTAGTATTTTTATTTTTGACAATGAGTTGAAAATTTGTTTGACCATTGGTTAACTATATGGGTTTGATCATATGTTGACCATATGGTTAGTGGATGATTGGGATATCCAAAGTCATATGGGGGAGATTATTTGGGGGAGATTGTTGGAGCAATCAATCTTTGAAGTCCAAGAATGGTCTTGGCATGTAAAAGTCCAAGCATGGTCTTGGCAATTGGAAAGTCCAAGAATGGTCTTGGCAAGTAAAGTTCAAGTCATGGGTACTTGGCATGTGAAAGTCCAAGCAGGGTCTTGGCATGTGAAAGTCCAAGCATGGTCTTGGCAATTGGAAAGTCCAAGAATGGTCTTGGCAAGGAAATTCCAAGTCATGGGTACTTGGAAATTAAAAGTCAAAGTCATGAGTACTTGGCAATTGGAAAGTCCAATGGTGATGTCTTGGCAGCATAAGTCTAAGTGTGTAGTCTTGGCGGTGTAAACTCTAAGTGAACTTTGGCAATGGAAAAGTCTAAGGGTGAGGTTTTGACAATGTAAAGTCCAAGCATGTAGTCTTGGTAGCATAAGTCCAAATTAACCATAGCAAAGGACCCGGTTAGCATGACATAGTCGATGGATGCACCTGAAGGCTAATGCAAAGAATGAAGAGTCACGGACTCGAGGGATCCGAGAGTTGTGAGGCTCATGGAGGTGGCTAGAAGACTTAAGTCTAAGCTATGGGTGAGTATCATGTCTGAGGTTTACTAGTCCATTGGGGTTATGGACTAGTCGACTAGTTGAGTGTTTGCCACTTGAAGGCCTAGTTTACTCGAGCAGTCGACTGGGGTTATGACCCAGTCCACTAGTCGTGTAGTCGACTGACGCTTGACTATCAACTGAGCTCTAGAAATCGACTAGGGGTTATACTAGTCTACTAAACTTGGGCAGTCGACTGATGGCATAGTAACAGTATGCAGATTGTTACGTATTCGATTGGCTAGTTGACTATAGGTTAGCTGTCGACTATTGGTAAGAGCAGTCGACTGCTGAGGTATAAGTTGGGAAGATTCCAATGTGGATTGGTCCATTTTGAGACAACGGATAGACGTGCAGTCGACTGGTGCCTTTTGGCAGTCGACTGCTAGGTGGGAAATCAGCCCGATGCAGGTTATAAAAGGAGAAGCAAAGGGATGATTTTGTAAGAGATTTTTGGGGTGATTTTGAAGGGCAAGTATTGTTGCATTCTAGACCTTCAAGAGTAACCCAGATCAATCAACAAGCAAGCAATCAAAAGTTTCTCTTGTAAAATGTTAATTACTTATTATTGTATTTGTTTCTTGGTTTGGTTGTATCTTGTGTTCTTATTATTATAAGACTTTTGTACGAGGTTTCTCCACCTTCAGCATGTTGCCGAGAAGGAGAGTGTTATAGTGGTGTGGACACTAGGGCTCACTGTGGAGTAGGAACCATAGGTTCCGAACCATGTATATCTTAGAGTTGTGCTTATGGTGTATTTTAGGTTGTGCATTTTATTTTGTATATTCCACTGCACCCTAATATTTTGTAGATAAGCATGCAATCGAATCAAAGAGAAATCAAAATCGCTATTCACCCCCTCTAGCGCGACTATCGATCCCCAATAGTAGCCCTAGAAGGGTTACGGGCCTTAAGTAGTAATCCACCTCAGATTGTGAACCAAGTAAAAGAACTTGTGTCCTTTATTTTATTTACATTTCCATTGCAATAACTTTAGTTTTCAAAATATAAATATATTTTTAAAAGTAAAGAAAATTTCTATTTGAGATTCACCCCTCCTCTCTTAGACACAATGATCCTATAAATTTGTCCTTGTTTGAATCCTTTAGATATTAAATTAATCGTTAGTCTTTCATACCAAGCTCTAGATTCTTGTTTTAGTCCATATAATGTCTTTTTTAGTTTGAATACATAATTAGGTTGTTCTAGGTCTTCAAATCCTTGTGGTTGATTTACATATATTTCTTCTTTGATGAAACCATCTAGGAATGTCGACTTGACATTCATTTGATATAATTTAATTCCTTTGTAAGCATCATAAGATAATAACATTCTAATGGATTCAAGTCTAATTACTAGTGCATAAGTTTCATCATAATCTAACCCTTCTATTTGATTAAATCCCTTTGCTACTAACCTAGTCTTATTTCTAACAATTTCGGCCTTGTCATCAAGTTTGTTCCTAAACACCCATTTTGTGTCTATGATATTTTTGTTCTTAGATGTTGGTACTAAGCCTCAAACTTGGTTTTTGGTGAATTGAACTAAATCTTCTTGCATAGCTATAATCCAATCAGGGTTAAGAAGAGCTTGGTTTATAGTTTTTGTTTTAATCTTATAGATTAGGGAAATTTGACTTATATTTTTATAGGATGCTCGGTTCTAAAACCTAAATTGGGGTAACCTTGAATTTGGCCTTTTGGATGATCAGATCTTATTCTACCTATTCTTGTATTAGGATTAATGTTTAATTCATCCTATTGGTTAGGCTCAGGTCCAATTTCATCATCTAAATTCTCTTTGATTGATTCCATATTGGTTTAGATTTTGATTTTGTATTATCATTTTCTTCATTAAATACTATATTGGTGCTTTCTTCAATTTTTAAAGTGCTAATATTGTATATTCTATAGGTTATACTAGTTGTTGAATACCCTATAAATATACCATTAGTTGATTTAGAGGTAAATTTTCCTAAGTAATCTTTAGTATTTGGTATATATACTTTACATCCGAATACCCTAAAGTATTTAATATTAGGTATTTTGTTGTAGTATGACTCATAAGGTGTTTTGTAATGTCATTTAATTATAAAAATTCTATTTTGGACATAACAGGTTATATTTATAGCTTCAATCCAAAATCTATCAAGTAAGTTATATTCATTTAACATGGCCATTACAGCTTCTTATTGTAGGAACGCTGATGATGCACTAGAGGGGGGTGAATAGCGATTTTGTGTCATTCGATTGAATTCGTTCATGTTCATCTACAAGATGTTAGTGTGCATAGCAGAATACAAATAGAAATAAACACAACACGAGACTCTAGTGATTTAAACCACCACTAATAAACCTCTCCTTCTCATAAAACACTCTGGAGGTATAGAAAACCTCTTACAACAATTCTTACACCAATAAGAAAGGAATACAAGCAAATACAAATGTAATACAACAACAACGTAATGAAAACTTTACACAAGATTGCTTTGATTGTTGGTTGCTTGGACGATCTTGAAGGACCCTTAAATGTACCAACACTTCACCTCAAATCTTCCCTAGAACCATGGCCAAAATCCTCCTCTTCGATCTCCTTATAAAGTTGTAACTCGGGCTGAGTTTTGCCTTCTAGTCGACTGACCTTCATGTCGTTGTCTCACAATGGCTATATTCACGCTGGAGAAACTCCAACAGATACATAGCAGTCGACTGTAAAACCCTAACAATCGACTGCTGCTCTTGTAGTTGACTGATCAATCGACTATGAAATTTTTTGTGCTCATGTCCACAAACAGTAGTCGACTGCCCTCCATGGCAGTCCACTGATCAAGGCCAGTCGACTGCCCAAAGCTGGCAGTCGACTGCCTGTGGCACGCAGTCGTAGTCGAGTGCCAGTCGCTACTGACTAATTGATTGGTCATATTCAACTAGGATATCAAGTGTCAAAACACTTGACTAGTCGACTGATAAACGTCAAAAATGAGATTTAATCCAAGTATGATCCCCTTATACTTGCTAAACCACCCTTATACTAGACCTAAGCCTTCTAGCCACCTCCATCAGCCTCACATCTATCGAATCCTTCCAAGTCATCCATGACTTGTTCATCCATACATTAGCCTTCGGTGCTTCTATCAGCTATTTTCTTGCTAATCAGGACTACATTGCCAAGACACATTTGGGCTTACACTACCAAGACACACACTTGGACTTTATGCTGCCAAACATTGGGCTTATGTTGCCAAGACTACAGCTTGAACTTTACATCGCCAATATCACACCCTTGGACTTCCCTTGGCAACTCCATGTTGGGTTTTTCAAATGCCTAGACCCATGCTTGGACTTTTCAATTGCCAAGTACCCATAACTTGGACTTTCCAATTGCCATGAACCCAAGACTTGGACTTTACCAATTGCCAAGTACCTATGACCTAGACTTTACCATTGCCAAGTACCCATGCTTAGACTTTCCATGACCTGATCTTTACCATTGCCAAGTACCCCATGCTTAGACTTTCCATTCTAAGTACACAATACTTGGACTTTCCATGACAATCACATTGTTATAGATTTTGTTGAATATCAAAATACTGCTCGAGTCAAACTCGAGTTTGGTCAATTGTGAGCTAGGCCGATTGCACCAACAATCTCCCCCCTTTTTGATGTTTGACAAAACCTTTGAGTTAGGCTACCTAACTCAAGCTATCAATTCATCAATTCTCCCCCTTATTGACATATATCAAAAAGGCTCTCTCCTAGGGTATCAATGTCTCATATCCCAATGAGATCTTACAATCTTCCCCTTGTTCAAAAAACATTTAGAATGCCTTCACTCTTCCTAGTGATAAGTCACATACCACTAAATGAGAAGCAATCCTTCTCCAAATTTCCAACTTTCCCCCTTTGAGAAAAGACTCATCCATCATCCCTTGACGGATAACCTCTCCCTAAAGGCTTGCTCCATCTTGACCATTGTACCAACAAAGTCCTTGGAGAGTCCCTAAGCCTATAGGAACACTTAACAATCGAAATTAATGGTAAAGATTCAACATTGAACTTTCACCTCCCTTAAAATTCGATACATCACCCAAAACAACTCTCCTAATTCATTTACAATGAATTTTGACCCTTCCAATGCTTTCTAAAGCATATCCTAGGGTTAGAAGCCGTTAGGATACATAGAGATGACTTAAAATTGGCTAAACAAACTTTGTTTACCCGAAATCAGACTTGGCAGTAGACTCGATCAACAACCAGTTGATTGACCTCAACGTCAGTCGACTCCCCCATGCGGCAATCGACTATTTCCTACAAATGTAGAAATCCAAAAAAACATAAGTGAGTTTTGAAAAAAGTACGAGTAATTATACATAATTTGAAAAATAATGAAACTTAATACGCATAATACTTATGTCAATCATTATGTGTGAAAAATATTTGAAAAATAAAATTCCCATTAAATAGTTAGATTGATACAAAGTTCAAAAAATAAAGATAACTTCAACCTTTTCATCCTACTTTGTATCAACTTCATCAATGGTGATTGTTATCAAAAGATAGGCTTCACCAAGGTTTTTTAAAATGATTTTGAAATGATTTTAAAAACCTATATTGTACCATGATCTATGAGCTCAATGCACATGACTTGCACATTAACTTTCCCCATGATCCATCATTACTATTTAATGAGTTCTAAGTTCTTTAAGATTTACTAAATAAGCACATTAACTTAACTCATTTCCTAGCATCTCACATATGTCTAAAGTGTATGAAAAATACACACAAGTCAATTTAATGTGAGATGTGGGTTTTTATTCTTCCTAATATAAGTTCTCATGATTTTTTCTCGGCAACTCTATTTGTTTCCCTTATACATGGGACTTCAAATCATGTCATAGTCCTTAAATCAATTTTAATTAATCCTAAATGCATGAATAATGATTATGGTATACAAGATAACATAAATAACACATGTGCCAATAATCATGATGTCATGCCATATAAATTAAATCTAAACACTAACATGACATAAAAATTAAAACTAAACGTTATCATAACATTTAAAATGATTAAATGAAATATGATTTCATGACATGGCAATGGCAAACAAAATATGACAAAAAAATATAAAGGCATAAGAATACCTAAATTTTAATATTAATTTCCATTTATTAGAATTAAACCTAATTGCCATAATACAGCTCATCTCTCATGTGTGCCAAAAACCAAAAATGCCACACCATGACCTCTAAACCAAATTGTGCCAATTTGATCAATTTTTCAAACTTCTCAAATTTAATTTGCACATCCTAAAAACCTTTAGGATTAAGTTTCAATTTCATTTCCAAAGTATTACATAACTTTGAAAATGTCCTAAAGTGCCAACTTTACTATGGTTAGGTTAACTACCCATCCATTCAAGTCGACACCCCCTAATCCATCTAGCGTGAGGGAATCACACTCCTAGGAACCCAAAATCTATTTGAGCTCCTTGGGTTTACTAGGTACTCACTAGGGATATCCTCCCATAATACCTTCCTAATGACCCTCTTAGGCTTGGGAGCCTTGGTCATTTGGGTCTTGTCAAGGTCAACCTTAGGGGTAACTCCCCTTGTAATCTTCTTAGTGACCTTCCTAGGTTTCTTTGAAACCTTAGTCACTAGACACATATCATGGTCAACTTTAGGGATAACCTCCCTTGTGACCTTGACTTTCCTAGAGCTAAACTTGGTTCCATAATCAAATGTAACATTGTGATAGGTAGGCTTATCTACATTGGACCTAGGCTTGTGACTCAAGCCTTTCTTTCCCATAGATGAGCCTTGCCTATTAACACCTAAATTTTGTCCATTAGACCCTAGAATCATATTTTCCATCTTCATAAGGGTTTTTTTTCCATTTTCTCAAGCTTTAAGCTCAAAGCTTGATTTTCCAACTCTAATTGCTCAATTTTTGAATTTTCATTCATTCTTTGGGCATTTTTCTTTCTTTTAGGCATATGCCTACCCCTCTTAGGGTTAATGCCTAAATACTTCTCTACTTTCCTAATAGCTTCCTTAGGTAGAGTAGCCTTAGGGGTAGTGGTTCTAGAACTATCCTTAGTCCTAATTTCATATGATTTAGCTCATACACACTAAAATTTATTGTTACTAGCATGCTTTCTATGATCATGAGCAATTGCAATAAAATTTCTAGCATGCTTTTGACTTTTAATTAATGAAGAAGTATAATTAAAAGATACCTTAGGGTTTACCTTAGCACCCACTACATGTGTAGCTCCTCCCTTGCCCTTTTTTTGCTTCCTCCCCCAAGGGCATTGAGTCCTATAGTGCCCCTTTTGATGGCATTTGAAGCATACTATATGATCCTTGCTCTTAATTGTTGGGGCTCCGACATCCTTTGACTTATCCTTGACTTTTGGTGTGGGTTGAGCCTTCTTGACTTGCTTTGGCCACTTAGTCTTGTAATGTCCATTTTCCCTACACTCAAAACATACAATATGATTTTTATTTTTAATTAAAATGCTTGAGTTACCTTCCATGGTAAGAGAATTTTTGATTTCTTCTTCATTTCTCCCGGATGTAGATGCTTCTTCTTGTTCTTGCTCTGGGATAGTAGATTGCATCTCCTCCCACTCCATCGTAGAGGTGGAGGCTTTTTCAACATCCTCTTCCGATCTGGATGTTGAGAATCTCTCAACTTCTGAATCATCAAGCTCTTGGGATGATGATGCACATTTTTCTTGAGCTTGCGATGATGAGCACTCCTCTTCTTCTTTTTCTTGTGTCGGTTTGGGATTTTTGTGGAACTTGACCAACTTATTCCACAACTCCTTAGCATCCATATAACCTCCTAATCTAGACATAATATTGTTAGGTATCAAATTTACTAACATTTTTGTTACCTTAATAGTTGTCTCAAATTTTTGTCGTTGCTCCTCGGTCCACCTCTTCATCTTAAGGATTTCTCCCTTCTTCCCCCTCGGAGCATCGAATCCTATAATCATAGCAAACCAATTTTCTATATTGGACATTAGGAAATATTCCATCCTACCTTTCCAATACGTGAAATCTTTTCAATCAAAGGCGGGTGGAATTGTTATGTCACCTTCCAATCTCTCATTGACCTCCATTTTCTCCTCCTCTAGTGCATTTGCTCCTTGGCAATTAGTCCAAATGAAGAGCCTATCGGGTGCTGATACCAATTGTAGGAACGTTGATGATGTGCTAGAATGGGGTGAATAGCGATTTTGCATCGTTCGATGGAATTTGTTCGCATTCATCTACAAGATGTTAGTGTGCACAACGGACAAATAGAAATAAACACAACACGCGACAAACACTCACATACAATGCACAAGCATATAACATAGTTCAGAACCTAGAGTTTCTATTACACAAGTCGAGCTCAAGTGAGCTCTAGTGATGCAAACCACCACTAATAAACCTCTCCTTCTCGAAAAACCCTCCAGAGGTGGAGAAACCCTCTTACAACAATTCTTATACCAATAAGAAAGGAATAAAAGCAAATACAAATGAAATACAACAACAACATAAAGAAAACTTTACACAATATTGCTTTGAATACTTTGCTTGTTGGTTGCTTGGAAGAGCTTGAAGGACCATGAAATGCACCACCACTTCGCCTTAAATCTTCCCTAGAACAATGGCCAAAATCCTCCTCTTTGAGCTACTTATAAAGATGCAACTCGAGCTAATTTTTACCATCCAGTAGACTGCTCTTACCCAGCATTCGATTGGCTTTCATGTCGTTGTCTAACAACAACTATATCCACACTGGAAAAACGTCAACGGATTGGTAGGCGAAGCCTAACAAATTAGTTACCAAACCCTCTCTATGCCAAAATAACATAGGGAACGGGCCGGATCGTGTCCCATGAAAGGTAACGGTGTAAGACAATGCTAGAGTTAAGGTTTTTCTTAAAAGGATGGGGGTTTGGATTTGAAGATTACCCAACTACACAGATAACAAGAATTAAAGAGATAAAGTATAACTATGAAGATAAATTCTGTATTCAACAATTAAATACTGAAAGTAAAAAACTATTCTAAACAGCAATTCATCAAACACTAGGAATGCAAGTTAAACAAACAACTACACAACTAAATTTTTTTCCAATATCAAGTATAAGGAATTGACAACTATCAAATTAATGCATAAAACAGTAAGTAAACGATCATCCCACTGATGTACGACCGAATAATGAGCAGAAAAAAAACCCAACGAGTTCGATGGAGCTCAATCGAGTCTCCAGAGCGAAAGGATGGTGCGGATGGTGCAAACTCCCAAATATGGAAATCTAGTGGTGTCTCCTTGCTCTCTCGAATCCAGTGAAGCTAGGAGACTGTCGTCGAGGTAGAACTCCTCTGTGAATCCACAGAAGGAGGGGACAACCGACTGATGGTGAAGAACTCATCGGAGATTTATGATGGAACGATTCTTCGTCGGATCTGATGAAGAAGGTGGCGGTGGAAGGGCTATGACAGTGTGTGCGAGGGCTCTCGATGGGGAGATGACCAGCGATGAGCTGATTCCGACGGAGTAGAAGCCGCAATCCCAGCTCTCGTTCCCTCTGCTCACGCGAGGAGGAAGATGAAGTCCCCCGCAGCGTCTGTGTGTCGCGCGATGCCTAATTTGGGGAAGATGTTGATTTTTTTAAGTGAATTTCTTTGACCATATGATCGAAGCCACTTCAATCTTAGCCATCCAATTAAAGCTAGGGTTAAATGCCTTGATTAATCAATTTAGGGGTTGTGCATCCAACGACTGAAATTACTCTAATTTTAGATGGATGGATTTGATTAGATCTGAATGAATGGTCGAGATCGAATGGTCCAGATGAACGACCAAGATGTGTGGATCTTAATGTATGGGCCGGATCGCTCCATATCCGAATTAATGGCTCAGATCAAGCTAATCACATTGGACGGTCCAGATTGATCAGATCTTGTCCCTTGATTAAATTGCTTTAGATCTTGATGATCGCTCTGATTAAGTCAGCTTGAAATGCCCATTATGGCCCTTGATGAAGCCATATTTGATTCGACTTGAGTCTAGTTCATTGGCTCATCTCGATCTCCTATAAACAAAGATAAAATTTGCATATAAGTCCAAAATTTAAGAGAATTTATAATAAGGTCCAAAATGAATCCAAACTAATAAAACATACTAATAATCAATAATAAATCACTCGAGTGGATACAAACATTGATATTAAGGACCAAAATAATGCGATAAAATGGTAGTTATCAATTCCCCTACACTTTTTCTTGCGCGTCCCGAGCAATAATAAAAACAAAGACACACTAACTCACTCACTCATTCATTACCCAGACAATACCCAGATCAATAATTTAGAGATAGAAAAAATAAGTTACTTAGGATCACCAAATCGATCCAGATACAAGGTAGTCAAAAGATCTGACTCCTACAACAGTTAACATATATGATGATTTCAAATCAAATCAAATAGACTAAGCCTGATACAAAACCTCCCAAAATGGATAAATGCACTGATGCTCACATAATAACGTAGGAGTGGGGCACCCTCAAAACAACATGTAATCATGTACTACCATATGCTTGCTTATCATCTACTTCTCTACTACTATCAATACATCTCATACATGAATCAAAAGGATTTATCAATAATCAGAATGAGATCAAGAGTAGACCACAGATAAAGTATACAAAGAGACGTACAAGACAAAGGTACAATGAATAGAAAACAATAGAAGAATTGGAGAAATAAACCTGATGAGTTGCTCTGTGATAATGCTCAGTGACACCAGCAATATGGGGTGAGGCTAGAACATTTGGAAACTTAAGAATTATATTTTCAAGATCAAATGACTCTATCCAGACATTGCAAATTCCATTCGCCTACATTACAATTGCACAATTATTTCTTTTATTCTTCTTTTTTTTTTTTGTCGAAAATCAAGTACTAATCGCAAGCAAATACATCTTAAGGCCAATGATCTCTGTAAACTATGCCTTCCATATCATGTTTCCAACAAAACAATATAGCTCCTCCCCCACACTTAAAAATGTTGTCCATCTCGGACAATACAACCCATCAAACTATTTCCCCAACATGGAAAATAATAGATATGAAAAAGATAATCCATAAAGATACAAAGATAATGGATAGTTAATGATGAGATAAGATAATTAAGACATGGAATATGGAAGTATCAAGTGGATTAGACAATCAAGCCAAGTCAGGAAAAGAATCAAGAATGAAATCCTTCATTATATTCATGCAAGTAAATGTTACTACAGTTTTGAAAAGACTCAAAGCAAGTTCTAGAGTAATAAGTATCACATGTGTTATCACACAAAAGTGGGTAAATGATAAGAATGGCTTACAACCTCACTAGGTGAATAAAACATCAAACTTAGTCTATCAATAAAAAAAATCACCATCATAACAAGTGACTGCATGCAAGTGAAGTCTCCCATCATACACAAAAATCCACAATTCGATGACCAAACATAACTAATTTTTACCACCTCTGAAATGATACTAAGGCATGCATAGGGAATATTATTTAAGCTCAACAACAACAACTAAACCTAGGTAAACATGAAAACAAACAAACAATCATAACAACTTATTCTGAACATAAAAGGAAGGAAATAAATGCAGTAAATAAAAGAACACACTCCCCATTCAAGTTGGGTAAATGGCGTCGAGAAACGTCGTCGCCTCCTCCACTATTCCTTGCAAGCTTTCATGAAAGTGTTTGAGTCTGTGGCTGTTAACTTTGAACATTTTTCCCAAAGTAGGATTATGTATCTCAATGACACCATATGGGAAAACATTGATAATAATGAACGGACCATCCCATTTAGATTTCAACTTACCTGCAGACCATTTGAATTTGGAATTGTACAATAACACCTTCTCCCCAACATAAATATTTTTGCATAAAATATTTTTATCATTGAAATCCTTTGCCTTTTCCTTGTAGGTGCGGGAGTTCTCGTATGCTTCCAATCTCAATTCTTCCAATTCTTGCTACTGCAGTTTTCTTTTACAACCATCTTCTTCCAAACTCATATTGCATGCTTTTACGACCCAATATGCCTTGTGTTCCACCTCCACTGGTAAATGACAAGCCTTTCCAAATATAATACGAAAGGGAGACATTCCAATTGGAGTCTTGTAAGTGGTCTGATAGGCCCATAATGCATTGATCAGTCTTATGCTCCAATCTTTCCTATCCGGTCTTACTGTCTTTTCCAGAATTAATTTGATCTCCCTATTTGAAATTTCAGCCTGACCATTTGTTTGAGGGTGGTATGGGGTGGACACCTTGTGTACTACGTCGTAGCTGCTTAAGAGTGCCTTCAATTGTTGGTTGCAAAAGTGGGACCCTTGATCACTAATGATCGCCCTGGGTACCCCAAACTTGCAAAATATCTGTGACCTGACAAAATCTACAACAACTACAACATCATCAGTCCTGGTGGGGATAGCCTCAACCCATTTAGAGACATAATCAACAGCTAGCAGAATGTAAATAAAGTCAAATGAACTAGGAAAAGGACCTATAAAATCAATACCCCATACATCAAAAACTTCATAAAACAAAATTTGTTGTTGGGGTATTTCATTCCTCTGACCTAAAGTCCCTATCCGTTGACAATGGTTACAAGTTTTGAAAAATAAGTATGCATCCCGAAATAAAGTAGGCCAATATAATCCTGCATCTAATACTTTCCTAGCTATATGTTAGGAACCAAAATGCCCCCCACATGCAAGTGAATGACAAAATGAAAGTACAGAGTGAAACTCATCATCAGGAATGCATCTCCTAACCACTTGGTCACTACAAAATTTCCATAGATAAGGATCATCCCACACATAATATTTTGCATCACTTTTCAATTTTGCACATTGAGCCTTAGAGAAATGTGTAGGAAAAACACAAGCAACCAAATAGTTAACAAGATTAGCGTACCATGACATCTTACCCTGCAGCTATAAAAGATGCTCCTTAGGAAATAGATCTCTAATCGGTATAGGGTCCGCCTCTCTCTCAATCCTGCTCAAGTGATCGACTACCAGGTTCTCCCTATCGCTCCTATCACGTATCTCGACGTCGAATTCTTGGAGCAGAAGAATCCATCATATCAATCTCAGCTTTGCATCTTGCTTCTTTAGTAGGTATCTGAGAGCTGCATGATAAAAAAAATGATCACATGAGAACATAAAAGATAAGATCAAAATTTATTTAAAGCAAAAATAATAGCCAAAAATTCTTTTTCTGTTGTCGTGTAGTTGGGTGGTGTGGAATCCAAAGTCTTTGATGCATAGCATATGACATGTATTGCTCCACCCACTCTTTGAGCTAGAACCGCTCCTACTGCATGATTTGAGTCATCACACATCACCTCGAATGGCAGAGTCCAGTCCGGTGGTCGTAAAATCGAAGTTGAGGTAACAACACTCTTCAACTGGTCAAATGCATCCTTACATTGCTGATCAAAATGGAATTCCACATCTTTTTGTTGCAATCTGGACAATGGAAGGGAAATCTTACTAAAATTTCTGGTTAACCGCCTGTAGAAACCTGTATGTCCAAGAAAAGAACGCACTACCCGCACGCATGTGGGGTAAGATAGCAAAAAAATAGTATCGATTTTTGCAGGATCTACTTCAATACCCTTCCTAGAGACTATATGACCTAAGGCTATGCCATGTGTAACCATGAAATGACATTTTTCAAAATTTAATACCAGGTCAGTCTCTACACACCTATGCAAGACTCGTGACAAGCTATCCAAACAAGTATCAAATGAGGTGCCATATACAGTGAAATCATCCATGAAAACTTCCATGCAATGCTCTAATAAATCAGAAAAAATGCTTACCATACATCGCTAGAAAGTACCTAGAGCGTTGTAGAGCCCAAATGGCATACGTCGATATACAAAAGTCTCGAATGGGCACGTAAAGGTAGTCTTTTCCTGATCCTCTGGCGATATTGGAATCTGAAAATAGCCTGTATAGCCATCCAAGAAGCAATAGAAAGACTTCCCTGCCAGCCTCTCGAACATCTAATCAATAAATGGAAGGGGGTAGTGATCTTTCCTGGTGGCCTGGTTCAGCTTGCGATAATCAATACAGACTCTCCATGCATTCTGCGGTCGCGTGGAGATCATCTCATCATGTCGGTTTGCTACCATGGTGATACCGGACTTCTTTGGCACTACATGCATGGGACTGACCAACTGATTGTCAGAAATGGAGTATATGATACCAGCTCGAAGAAGCTTGATTATCTCTGTCCTAACAACCTCTGATAAAAGTGGGTTCAGTCTACGTTGTGGTTGCCTCATTGGCTTCATTCCGTCCTCCCAGAAAATCTGGTGCATACAAAAAGTTGGACTAATACCAGGTATATCATCAATTGTCCACCCAATAGCCTTCTGATAGTGCCTGAGAAGGTCTAGCAAATGCTTCTCCTTCCCTAGCTCAAGATATCTAACAATAATGATCGATCTCTGCTCGTCTTCACCTAAGTAGGCATACTTAAGGTGCTCAAGCAATGCTTTCAATTCCATTCTCGGTGGCTTAATAGTCCTTGGAAGTGATTTTTCGGAATCTGTTTCCTCTGTAGATACCTCTGTTTCTTTAGAAAAAATAGCCTCATAGAGTAAATCTAAGCCACCAACATCATCCTTTGCATCACCTGCATCGCAACCAATGTCTCCCAATAAAATATCTGCACTGTCAAACCTAATCACCCAATCTGTGTTAAAATGCTCAACCTCCTCGCAATCTAACTCATCCAACACGTCTATTCTCGAAAGTGAATGATTCTTGGTGGGATATCTCATTGCATCTGAAATACTGAAGTAAAAAACTGCATCGCCAAACTCCATGGTAAGCGTTCCTGCGTGTACATCAATTTTTGTCCTTACTGTCTTAAGGAACGGTTGTCCAATAATCAGTGGAGGTTGGCCTGAAGCTGCATCTCCCTCCATATCCAAAATATAGAAATTCGCTAGAAAAATTAACTCCTTTACCCTGACTAATACATCCTCTATCACTCCTGCTGGGTGTGTGAAACTATGGTTGGCCAACTATATAACAACTCCGGTGGCATGAAGTGGGCCAATACCGAGAGCCTGAAAAATAGACTTAGGTATAACACTAATGGAAGCTCCTAGGTCTAGCATAGCATCTCCAAAAGTGTTGTCTCCAATCACACATGGCATAATAAATACACCAGGATCCTTGCACTTCTTGATACATTCCTCCCTATGCTGACCATCTCATTCCCCTTAAGCTTCCTCTTATGAATGCACATATCTTTCAGAAACTTGGCATATTTTGGGATGTGCTTGATGACTCTCAACAGTGGAATGTTCACTTCCACCTTACTAAATGTGTCCACAAGCTTCTGAAGTTCCTCTGCCTTGTCTGCATCACTATTTCTTCTTGAAGGTACTAGCATCTGAGGAAATGGTAAAGGCACTGAGGTATCCGATATGGTCCGTGAAACATCTCTCTTCTCCTCACATACCGAATCTAAAACTTTTACTGGTGCAGATGTTGCTGGGTCAGAAGTAGTCTTACCACTCCGTAATGTGATGACACTGACATTCCCTCTGGGGTTCAGAATGGGTTGTGGGTGTAATTGACTGGACCCCTGTGACTGAGACTACATAATGCTGGATGCTATCTGACTAAGCTGTGTCTCCAGATTCTGCATGGATGTATCCGTCCTCTGTTGTTGCATCTGCTGCACAAGCTCCTCCAATTTTTGCACTGAAGCCTCTGGTCTAGTAGGTTGAGACTGCTGTGGTTTAATTGGAGTTGCATTCTAATGAACAACAAATGGTCTTTGAAATGCTGGAGGTGGCTGATATGACTGTTGCTGCTGTTGATGCACATTCCCATACCTCAAATTTGGGAGATCTCTCCCTCTTGGGTTGGTAGTGGGAGACATGGGATCATACTGCCTGTACCCAAGTTACGACTGATAAAATTGAGACCTTGCTTGAAAAACATTTGCTGCAGCTGCCTGATCCATAAAGTTAGAACTCCCTTCTTGTTGTAACATGGGGCAAACATCGGTCAAAAGAGTGGAATAAGAAAAAATCCCACTGGTGCTCACCAGCTGAATAGACTGCATCAATGGTTGTTGAGCCTGCTTCAGAGCTATCTATCAAACCATAGAAGTTAGCTCCTACAATTTAGTCTTAAGCTCCTGGTTATCTGCTCTGGGCACTAGAATCTCATTCCCCCCTCTGGTAAGCAACTGTCTTCTCCCAAACTGTTGTTCATTGGCTACAATAATTGAGATGAGCTCCCTTGCTTCTTCAATTGTCTTGTATAACACTGCTCCCCCACTAGCTGCGTCGATCATATATCGATCCATAGGAAGTAGTCCCTCATATAATGACTGAATGAGTATCTATTCACTGAGATGGTGATGAGGACAACTGGTACATAGCTTTTCAAAACACTCCCAATACTCTTGCAATGTCTCTCCTGTCGGCTGTTGAATTGCACAAATACTTCTTCTGATAGTCGCAGATCGTGAAGCTAGAAAAAATTTCTCTAGGAATGATCACTTCATCTTAGACCAACATGTGATAGATCCAGGTGGTAAAGAATAAAGCCAATCCTTTGCTCCTCCCGCTAATGAAAATGGAAAAGCTCTTAAGCTAATATCCTCCTCACTAATGCCATGCAATTTGATAGTGGAACAAACTGCATGGAACTCTTGTAAGTGTCGGGTAGGATCTTATCCAGCCGATCCATTGAATTTAGGCAGAAGATGAATAATCCTAAATCGCAGCTCAGTCTACATAAAGGTTTGGTTACCGAATGCACAATGAATGATAGGAAACATCTGGCGCTGCAAGCTCCCTAAGTGTTCGATTGTTTGCCATATCAGAATCAAGTCCCACAAGACTAGCACTCTAACTTGTAGTTGAAATCTGGTGTGCTCACTGTAGTGAGTGAAAAGTCCGATCAATTTCTAGGTCATGCTCAAGTAAATCCTCGCTGGATGATCTTGTCATGCACTCCACAAAAGTAAAAGATTATAAAGCGCAAACAAGAAAGAAAATCTAACAGAAATTATTCCAACTCTAACAACTAACTAACACTGTAAACAAACTTCCCCGACAATGATGCCAAAAATTGGTAGGCGAAGCCTATCAATTTATTTACCAAACCCTCTCTATGCCAAAATAACACAGGGAATGACCTGGATTGTCTCCTACAGAAGGTAACGGTGTAAGTCAATGCTAGAGTTAAGGTTTTTCTTAATAGGATGAGGGTTTGGATTTAAAGATTACGCAACTACACGGATAATAGGAATTAAAGAGATAAAGTATAACAATGAAGATAAATTCTGTATTCAACAATTAAATGCTGAAAGTAAAAACTATTCTAAACTGCAATTCATCAAACACTAGGAATGCAAGTTAAATAAACAACTACACAACTAATTTTTTTTTCCAATATCAAGTATAAGGAATTGAAAACTATCAAATTAATGCACGAAACAGTAAGTAAACGATCATCCCACTGATGTATGCCTGAATAATGTGTAGAAAAAATCCCAATGAGTTCGATAGAGCTCAATCGAGTCTCCAGAGCGAAAGGATGTTGCGGATGGCGCAAACTCCCAAATCTGGAAATCTAGTGGTGTCTCCTTGCTCTCTCGAATCCGGTGATGCTAAGAGACTGAGGCGGAACTCCTCCGTGAATCCACAGAAGGAGGGGACAACCAGCTAAAGGTGAAGAACTCATCGGAGATTTTTGATGGAACGATTCTTTGTCGGATCCGATGAATAAGGTGGCGGTGGAAGGGCTATGACAGCGTGTGCGAGGGCTCTCGATGGGGAGATGAGCGGCAATGAGCTGATTCTGGCGGAGCAGAAGCCGCGATTCCAACTCCCATTTCCTTCGCTCTCGCGAGGTGGAAGATTAAGTCCCCCACCGCATCTGTGTCGCGCGATGCCCAATTTGCGGAAGATGTTAATTTTCTTAAGTGAATTTCCTTGACCATTGGATCGAAGCCCCTTCAATCTCAGCCATCAAATTAAAGCTAGGGTTAAAAGCCTTGATTAATCGATTTAGGGGTTATGCATCCAACGGCTAAAATTACTCTTATTTGAGATGAACAGATTTGATCATATCTGAATGAATGGTCGAGATCGAATGTTCCAGATGAATGACCTAGATTTGTTGATCTTAATGTATGGGTCGGATCGCTCTAGATTCAGATTAATGGCTTAGATCAAGCCAATCATATTGGATGGTCCAGATTGATCAGATCTTGTCCCCTGATTAAATTGCTTCAGATCTTGATGAATGACTCAGATTACGTCAGCTTGAAATGCCCATTATGGCTTAGATGAAGCCATATAGTATCCGACTTGAGTCTAGTCCATTGGCTCATCTCGATCTCCTAAAAACAAAGATAAAATTTGCATATAAGTCTAAAATTTAGGAGAATTTATAATAAGATCCAAAATCAATCCAAACTAATAACAAATTCTAATAATCAACAATAAATCACTCGAGTGGTTAAAAACATTGATATTAAGGAGAAAAATAATGCAATAAAATAGTAGTTATCACGGATATAAAGCAGTCGACTACAACTCCAGTAGTCGACTGATCAGTCAACTATGAAACTTTCTATGCTCATGTCCACAAAAAGCAGTCGACTACCCTTCATGGTAGTCGACTGATCAAACTAATCGATGCCCAAAAGCTAGTAATCGATGCGGCCTATGGCACCTGTCGCGATCGGCGCCCGATCGACTACTAACGATCGGTCATAACCCCTCATTGCTCGAGAGTTGACTAGGTTGCCAAGTGTCAAAACACTTGACCAGTCGACTCATCCATAACCCTAGACGACTGATAAATGTGAAACATGAGGTTTAACCCAAGTATGATCCCCTCATACTTGCTAGACCACCCTTAGCCTAGACCTAAGCTTTCTAGCCACCTCCATCAATCTCATGCCTATCAGATCCCTCCAAGTCATTCATGACTTGTTCATCCATACGTTAGCATTCAGGTGCTTCCATCGACTATTGTCATGCTAATCGGGTCTACATTGCCAATACACATTTGGGCTAACGCTACCAAGGCACATGCTGTGACTTTACGCAACCAAACTTTGGGTTTATGCCACCAAGACTATAGCTTGGACTTTACACCGCCAATATCACACCCTTGGAATTCCCTTGCCAACTCCATGTTGGGCTTTCTAAATGGCATGACTCATGCTTGGACTTTCCAATTGCCAAGTACCCATGAATTGGACTCTACTAATTGCCAAGTACCCATGACTTGGACTTTACCATTGCCAAGTACCCATGACTTGGACTTTACCATTGCCAAGTACCCATGCTTGGACTTTCCATGACTTGGACTTTACCATTGCTAAGTACCCATGCTTGGACTTTCCATGCCAAGTACCCCAAGACTTGGACTTTCCATGCAAAGTACACAAGACTTGGACTTTCCATGATAATCACATTGTTATACATTTTAGCGAACATCAAAATACTGCTCGAGTCAAACTCGAGTCTGGTCAATCGCGATCTGGGATGATTGCACCAACACTTGTAAAGTTCTATTTTTCTTTCAATTAATCCATTATGTTGGGTGGTTCTTATGTTGGATCGGAGAGTCGCTAGAGAAGGGGGGTGAATAACGATCGTAAAATATTGTCTTTTCATTTTGATACAACGAAAGTATTGCAACGGAAATAGAAATAAAGCTAAAGTAAATAGACACCTTTGTTTTTACTTGGTTCACAACCGAAAGGTTGCTACTCCAAAGCCCCGCGATCCTAGACTACGTACGATGGGGCAATCCACTAAAAGTCTCCTCGTTGGAGGTAGGAGACGATGGTTACAATAAAAACAAGATAGAGGAAGAGGCAACAAGCCTACCTCTCCTATTTTTAATTGAAATCTTGAGTACAAGAAATTAAAACAAAACAAATGACAACTTTAACTTGAAGTACCGACGAAGGAATAGAAACTTATCGTAGTGTCGACGTTACAGCAACGTAGCATTGTCGTTGAAGCTTGGCGTCGTTAGAGAAATTTGGGAGCAAGAATGGATGATCTAATGGGGGTGAAAAGCCCCTTCTTTTATAGCCCTTCAAACCCTAGCTTGTTGAGATCCAGATATGGGTCAAAGCTCCTCATCCCCCCACTTTTGGTGGAGCTTATCTTGACTTTCTTCGAGCTGACAAATTTGAATAGCAGTCGACTGATGACCCTCAGTAGTCGATTTATGGTAGGATTAGTCGACTACCAATAGCCTTCAGTCAACATTGGCTTGGTCACTCACATGCAGCAAATAGTCAGCATAGAAATGTTGAGTAATGGACATTACGATAATTCCTTTCCATCCGATCTCGACCTAGACCTTCCCTCGGAAGTCTTAGTCAGATCGCCACCTAAGTTCATCACCGTACGGAAGACACGACTGATGCACGCTAACGCGACTTCAAATCTCATGATGGAGATCGTCGAGGACTCGAAGCACGTGCTTGCGCTCAACGTTCATAAGTGCATGGATGTCATCAAGTAATAAAAGATTATCGATCCCACAGGGACTGAGATTCGAGTATCGATTTGTTCAGTAGCTGAAATTGTTCGGAAGTAAAATCTAAAGGTTTTTATTGTGAGGGTTGTCAGTGGACTAAACTCTAGTACGGTGTCACACAGAGGAAGAAAGAAGCCTGCCGAGATCTTTAAAAGGGATTCTAGGACTTCGGTTTCACTTGTGTGTCACAAAACATGCTATCAACTGGGCATTGTCTAAACGTCTAGATATGGTTTTGTGGAAGGGACATCATGTTGGGAACGATGTGCCCGCTAGATGGGGGTGAATAGCACGTCGATGCACGATGGAATTTGTTCGCATTTGATCATCTACAATCTTGTTAGCACAACAGAATGATAATAACAAATATAAAAAACAAGATACACAACCACAACACGAGATATAATGTGGTTCGGAACCAAATGGTTCCTACTCCACAGATTGGGCTCTAAAAGCCCTAGCAATGGAAACATGCACTACTAATCACAAATACTCCTTGGAACAATCTGTAGGTGGAGAAACCTCATACAAATGGTCTTACAACAGTAAGAAACAAATATAAGCAAGATACAAATGAAATACACAACATGTAAAGAAAACAACACTTTATAATTTCTCTTTTGATTATTTTCTTTGTGGTTGCCTGAAATGCACTTGGAGATCCTGATTTGAAGTAGCAAATCACCCCAAAACTTCTCAAGAATTGGTTGCCAAATCCTCCTCCATGAGCTCCATTTAAAGCTTCTGCGTGGGCTGGATTTCGCCTATCAGTCGACTGATGACACTATTGCTGTGAGACAACGGTGTGATCCACATTGGAAAAATCCAACAGATAGGACATCAGTTGACTGATCATACACATCAATCGACTGATAAAGACTTCACTCGACTGTTAACTCCAGTAGTCGAGTCCGACTCCATTCTGTGCTCGAATTCTCGAACACTAGTCAACTGATCACCATATCAGTCGACTGATCGAGACAGTAGTCGATTGCCCACCTCTGGCAGTCGACTGTTAGGGCACTCCTCACAGTCAAACCCTAATTAACTTAGTACAGTCGACTGCCCATAGGTCCCAGTCGAATGATACACCTCAAACATGAGGTTTTACCCCAAGTATGGTGCCCCCATACTTGCTAGACCACCCTTTAGACCTAAGCCTTCTAGCCACCTCCGTTAGCCTCATGCCTATCGGATCCCTCCAAGTCATCCATGACTTGTTCATCCATATGCTAGCCTTCAAGTGCTTCCATCGGCTATGTCATTCTAAGTTGATCTATACCGCCAAGCCACATTGGACTTACGCTGCCAAGACTCTTGCTTGGACTTTATGCCGCCAACCATTGGACTTATGCTGCCAAGACTTCCCCTTGGACTTTACGCTGTCAACCATTGGACTTATGCTGCCAAGACTTCCCCTTGGACTTTACGCTGTCAACCATTGGACTTATGCTGCCAAGACTTCCCCTTGGACTTTACGCTGTCAACCATTAGACTTATGCTGCCAAGACTTCACCCTTGGACTTTATGCTGCCAAAATTCCCCTTGGACTTTCCTAATGCTAAGACTCAAGCTTGGACTATCCCTTGACAAGCCATGTTGGACTTTCCATGCCAAGACCTATGCTTGGACTTTCCTTTGCCAAACCATGTTGGACTTTCCATGCCAAGACCCATGCTTGGACTTTCCTTTACCAACCCATGTTGGACATTCCATGCCAAGACCCATGCTTGGACTTTCCTTGCCAACCCTTGTTGGACTTTCCATGCCAAGACCCATGCTTGGACTTTTCTTGCCAAGTACCCATGACTTGGACTTTCCATGACAATGGTCAAACCATCGTCAAACATCAAATACTAACCTGGGTCGATTGCATCAGCAATCTCCCCAACACATGTCAGAAATCCATGTCAGACATCCATGTCAAACATCAAAACACTTACTCGAGTCAAACTCGAGTCCGGTCAATAGTGACCTTGGCCGATTGCACCAATAATCTTTCCCTTTTTGATGTTTGACAAAAACACCACCCTTGAGTTAGGCCCCTAACTCAAATTCCCTTACCAATTATCCCAAATTGGTAATTTTAACATTCTTCCCTTTTTTGAATACATCAAAAAGGTTCTCTCCAAGGAGGTCAATGTCTCATGTCCCAATGAGATCTTATAATCTCCCCCTTGGTCCAAAAATACCTAGGATGCCTACAATCTTCCTAATGATAAGTCCCATATCACTCAAGAGAGGCAATCCTACACACTCTCCCAATTTCCAAATTGGGTATCTCAAAATCCCATTTCTCTCCCTCATGAGGAAAAATAACATCCATCATCCCATGATGGATACCTCCCCCTAAAATTTGTTTGGATATATACTGAAAAGTCTATCTTTTGTATGAACATCTTTATTTTTGAAATAAGAATCACATGATTATTGTTTGTATATTTATGGTTATGCATATTTGTCTAATACATTACATTGTAGATAACATGGTGTGTAGTGTCACACGGGAGATCATGTTATCAGGTCCTTGTAGAGTATAAGTAAAGGTTCACAACCGAGATGATTATAGACAAAAACCATTAGTATGGTTGTAGTGTAATTTGGTATTGGTTTGTCTTGACCATAGAATTACACTAGTACTTCGTGTGTATTGAGCAGGACCGACTTAGAGGTGATTCGATTTATTGCTGACTACATAATCGAATCGGACCTCATATATTATGTTGTACATGCTCTTAATCCTGATATAATAATGGGCACATTGTACTTAATGTTCATTTCTTTGATTTACCAATGCTTTGATATAAATGATATTATTTATATGGTGTGTCGTTGATTATAGGAGGAAACCGTGTCCTATAAATTAGGATGATGATGTCCCCTTGAGGAGCTCATAAGGTTCATCATGTAAACCCTACAGGTGGACTTGGTCCGGCATGATGATAAGGTTGAGTGGTACTACTCATGGAGTTAGATGTTGATTAATTAATTGTCAGTAAATTAATTAATCAACGGACATTCGAGATCTTAAACACGGGGAGATATATGTACAAATAATATATGGAGCCCATATTAACTTATGGGGGATTATGAGGTAGATCAATGATAATCCTCTAGTGGAATAGATTATCATTAATGGATTAGACTTTATGTGGGCTAGATCCATTGGGTGGCCAAGATTCAACTCCTCCTCATTGTCCCTATTGTAGCCTATTAAAACCCTCATGGAGCCGAGATCCGATGATGGAAAATGAAACTCTAGATCCGATGGTGGAGATTAAATCTCGACATCCAACGGTAAAGATTAAATCATTAGATCCGACGGTAGAGATTAAATCTCTAGATCCGCTGATTGAGATTAAATCCCTAGATCCGACGGTTGAGATTAAATCCCTAGATCCGACGGTGTAGATTAAAGGAGGCTTAAGCCTAACTCTATAAATATGGCTTAAGAGATGGGTGACATCAAGAATTGGAGATTAAGACTTTGGCTTTGGGCGGCTAGGGTTAGGGTTTTGGCTTGGGCGGCAATAAGGTGGGAGATTAGGGTTTGCTTCCTTTCTCTTCCTAAGGTGTAGCCAGTGCCCATTCCATCTTTCCCTCTACCTTGGCTGGCACTCAACCTATTCCTCCTTTTCTTCTTGGTCGGTGGAAGCAAGAGCTAGGGTCTTTTCCCTTGGAGCTTTTGGTCGGCGCCCATACTCCCTACTCCTCTCTTTGGGTGGGCGGCAAACATCAAGCTTGGAGCTTGATGGTCGGTCCTAGATAGGAGAAGAGTTTCATTTCATTCTTCCCTTTGTTCGGAGTGAGCAAGGAAGGGAAGAACGTGTTCTATGAGGCTTTGACTTTTGGAAGATCGTTGCCCACACGACGTTCAAAAGGAGGAAGGACAGATCAAGAGGTATAACAAGACGTATAATGCTTGTTTATTAATCTTTTCTTATTCTATGCATGTTGTATGCTTTGTTATGTGGCTAATTTACTTGGATCCCGAATACAAACATAAAAACCGGTGATCCGTACATCATTTATTCCGTGGCTATTCGAAGAATAGAGGTAGGTTGCTTGAACAACAAGTTTGTTCAAGTGACCACTCTAATCGGATAGCACGACGATGAAACGGTAGCTTTGGTAATCCCTAATTGTCATGGATTAATTTTTTTTAATCTGGGGACGAAGACAAGATCACCATGAACAAGCAACCGAGTTAAAGTGGGAAGCGAAGTTTCCTACCTTCAAGTGGTATCAGATCTTCGGTTCCACAAAACCTACAATTGGTATCAGAGCCACGGTTTCTGGTTTTGTGTGTTTAGGATTCGGTTACTTTTATGCACTTTTCATATATTATATGTGCCGAATAATAGTAGGATGTGCGTAGGTTAACTTTTTGGTTGCAAGCATAGGATCCAACTATTATGGCCATATGTGTGTATGTGATTGTATGTGTGTAATTGTATATTATTTGAATCCTCGGGGTTGACAAACCTAGTATTTAATTTTTATAATTAAGTACGACATTGTTTAGCCACTCTTTTTATTTTAGTTTACTTTCGATCTAGATTTCATGTACACTCCTTCGTGGAGTATAGGATCGATGGATGTAAATTAAAATAGTTTTTCTTGGCTTGAATCTCCGGATGGCTTGTACATGGCAGAGGGAGGAGCGGACGAGATGGCGATACGACGGGAGGCATATTGGAGACAAAAGCCATAATAGTTGGAAAATATTTTTTCATATTTATTGCTTCTTGTTTGATATGCATGTCGTAGGCTAGGAAAATTCCTCAATTTTAAATTACTAAGTGGAAGAGGGATATTTTTATAAATTTCCACGCCCTCCATTACGATTTGACATGTGATGCAAACAAACTTGCGCGTCGGCTCTGAGTGCCTTCCTCCCCATCGGATGAGTTTGTTTGCGGATCACAGGGTCGAATATGGTTATAGGAAATTATTAAGGAGCATGTGTACTTCCCCATCGGATGGCACATAACCCGAGATAATTGCTTTGGTACCGAGTAATGGTGAACACTTAGATGCAAATAGGGGTATCCTCCCCATCGGATTGACTACTTTTATTTGTAGGGTCGAAGAGGAACCAACTATTAATTTTATTTGTCAAAAAGTTAGGTTGACAAGATAGTAAAATTAATGGGTAAAACCTCCTCTTACAAATGTAGATTTCATATACGTCCACAAGATCGTGGCATACGATATTCTCGGTGTTTTGAAGTGTTGGTTGATTTTAAAATTGTATTGTTTGAGGAATCAATAATTTTTTGAAATCTAAAGTTTTGATCTATGTGATTCTTAGGTTTTTCAAAAAATGACTTTCAGTCTACTTGCTGTGATACTAAAAGAGAATAAACTTACTGGACCCAATTATGTTGATTGGAAAAGGAATCTTAATATTGTTTTGACTGTTGAGGATTACAAGTATGTACTCTTCGAAGAGTGTCCTCCTAAGCCTGCGAATGAGCTGGAAGTCCTTGGAGCTAAGATTGATAAGGAAACCCAGGTCGATATCATTCTCCAGTCTCTACCTAAGAGTTTTGAGCAGTTTTGCCTGAATTACAACATGAATAAG
This sequence comes from Wurfbainia villosa, assembly GCA_025175895.1. Lineage (NCBI taxonomy): Eukaryota > Viridiplantae > Streptophyta > Magnoliopsida > Zingiberales > Zingiberaceae > Wurfbainia > Wurfbainia villosa. Next base: position 27,690,552 of record CM045994.1, read on the forward strand.
AGGTTGTATTCGTTGGCGGAGCTTCTGACAGAACTCCAGGCGGCAGAAGGGCTTGCTCAAGCTCAGGCCATGGTTGCTTAGAAGGTTTCTACTTCTAAGCCGAAAGGCAAGAAAAAGAAGAAACAAGGTGGAGCAAAGGTGGTGGGACGATCTCAGGGAGGAGTGAAGAAGCCGAAAGGCAAGTGATTCACTTGCAAGAAGACTGGACATTGGAAGAAGGACTGCCCCAATCGGAAGCAGAATAAAGGTATATCCTTTGGTCTAGTCATTGAAACATGTTTAGCGGTGTTATCTACCGACACCTGGTGTGTAGATACGGGAGCCACTGATCATGTCTGCAATACTTTGCAGGGGTTCTAGGAAACTAGACAACTAGCTAAAGGGGAGATTACTGTTTACTTGGGCAATGCCACGAAGGTGGCAGCTATTGCAGTGGGAGATGTTTATTTGTCTTTTGAGAGAAATAAATTTTTGGTTCTTAAGAATTGACTTTATGTACCTTTATTTAGAAAGAATTTGATTTCGATTTCTAAATTGTTTATCGATGGATATTCTATTTCTTTTATTGGTAGAGTTGTTATAAAAAGGAATAGGGAGATTATCTGTTCTAGTACATTGATAGGAAATTTAAATACACTTGAACCAAATGCTCCCGCGATGCAAATAGAAGTGAATAACTCATCTTCTAATTCCAAAAAGAGAAAAGAACCTTCAAAGATGAACCAAACATATCTTTGGCATCTAAGGCTAAGTCAAATTAACCTAAGAAGAATTCAAAGGTTGATTGCTGATGGACCTCTGGGTTTATTAGTGGTGGAAGATTTCCCATCCTGCGAATCTTGCTTGGAGGGTAAAATGACCAATAGGCCTTTTAAGGCCAAGGGGTAAAGAGCCAAAGATGTGTTGGAGTTGGTTCATTCTGCCTTTGTGTCCTATGTCTATCAAGGCAAGAGATAGTTTTGAATATTTCGTCTCCTTTATAGACGATTATTCGAGATATAGATACATTTACTTGATGCGCCGCAAGTCTGAATGTTTTGACAAGTTCAAAGAATTCAAGGCTGATGTGGAGAAACGTCAAGATAAAAGTATCAAGACGCTACGATCTGATCGTGGTGGTGAGTACCTCTTGGGAGAGTTTAGGAATTACTTATCAGAGGCTGGGATTCAATCCCAATTCTCTACACCTGTCACACCCCAGTAGAATGGTATAGTGGAGCGAAGGAATAGGACTCTTATGGAGATGGTTAGATCGATGATGAGTTATTTTTAGTTGCCAGATTCGTTCTGGGGATATGCTCTAGATACGGTAGTGTATATTCTGAACTTGGTACTATCTAAATTAGTGCCTTCTACTCCCACAGAATTTTGGACTGGGCGAAAGCCTAGTCTGAGACATATTCGAATTTGGGGGAGTCCATCACATGTGCCGAAGGCAGATGCTGGTAAGTTGGAACCTCGTATAGAAGTGCGCATGTTCGATGGCTATCCTAGAGGAACGAAAGGTGGTTTGTTTTATAGTCCTAGAGATCAGAGGGTGATCGTTAGCACAAACGCCAGATTTCAAGAGGAAGACTATGTGATGAACCACAAGCCCATGAGTAAGATTGTTCTGGAGGAATTGAGAGGGGAAGTCACTACTTCAGTACCACCGATACAAGAGGATATACCACAAGTCACTACACCGCGTGTCACAGAGGATACACAGGTGATACCTCATCGTAGTGGGAGGGTTGTTGGACAGCCTGATAGATTCATGTTCTTGGGAGAATCTTCGGATTTGATCCCTGGCGAACATGAACCTGATCCCTGGACATATGACAAGGCAATCCAAGATAAAGATGCGGTATCTTGGCAAAGTGCAATGAATGCTGAGATTGAATCTATGGATTCAAATCAGGTCTGGGAGCTAGTAGAACCACCCAATGGTGTAAAAGCCATTGGATTCAAGTGGATCTACAAAAGAAAGAGAGGAATATACGAGAAGGTTGAAACCTTCAAAGCAAGGCTTGTTGCGATGAGGTATACTCAGAAAGAGGGCATCGATTATTAGGAGACCTTTTCGTCGATAGCCATGCTTAAGTCTATCCAGATTCTCTTATGTATTGCTGCTCATATGGATTATGAGGTGTGGCAGATGGATGTCAAGACAGCTTTCCTTAATGGAAGTCTTGAGGAAAATATCTATATGAAGCAACCAGAGGGATTCATTGCAAAGGGCAAAGAGCATCTTGTGTGCAAGCTTAATCGGTCCATTTATGGATTGAAGCAAGCTTCGAGGTCTTGGAACATCTACTTTGATGAGGTAATCCAGTCTTATGGATTTATTCAAAGTCCGGATGAGTCTTGTATATACAAGAGATGTGATGGAAACATAGTGGTATTTCTTGTACTATACGTAGATGATATTTTGTTAATTGGCAACAATGTCAAGGTGTTATCGAACGTAAGGGTATGGTTGTCCAAACAGTTTGATATGAAGGACTTGGGAGAAGTGGAACACATCCTTGGTGTTGGGAGATTGTTGGTGCAATCGTCCCAGGTTGACTCGAGTTTGACTCGAGCAGTACCCTGATAGTATTTTGATGATAGACAAAACTCATGACATGGGATTATCATGGGAAAGTCTAACATGGAGTTGGCATGGAAAATCCAATCATGGAACTTGGTGTGGGAAAGTCCAACATGGGGTTGGCATGGGAAGTCCAAAGCATTGCGAAGCCGTGCGCTTGGTGCTTGGCATGGGAAATCCAAAGCATTGCGAAGTCGTGCGCTTGGTGCTTGGTGAGAAATGCATTGCGAAGTCATGCGCATGGTGCATTTGGGATGTCTTGAGGACTTGGTAAGTTCACTAGGCTCGGGGTCCTAGAGTCGGTGAAGGATGACATTGCGAAGCTGTGCGCTTGGTGCATCTGAGAGACCGCCGGACGGGGAGCGGATGAAGTGAGTCCAAAGGGAAGCATACTTCTAGGGCATGAGACGCGAAGGATGGCGTTGCAAAGTCGTGCGCTTGGCGCATCCGAGGGACGTAGGCCGAGGGAAGAGAGCTTCGGTGGGGAACTCCATGAGGGATAAGGTGGACTTGGCCAAGTGGCTAAAGACTGAGTGTCGGAGGCACAAACATCGTTATGTTTGACATAGGTGTCGGCTCTAAAGGTCAAATGGGTTCGACCGGTGTTATTGAACCAAGGTAATTTGGATCGGTCATTGCCATGGGAGGCGATCATTGTTAGACTATCGATCGCTGCCAATGGGTGGGCGATCGATGACATGTAAGGGCACAGAATGGAGTCGAGCTCGCCAGCACTCGACTGATGGATGATCAGTCGACTGATGGGTGCCATCAGTCGACTGATGTGTGATCCGTTGGAACTTAACCAACGTGGATCCGGCTGTTGTGAGACAACGGCTACGATACCAGTCGACTGATGGTCACGATCAGTCGACTGATGGGTGCGAAAACAACTTGATGCAGGTTATAAAAGGAGCACGAGTTGGAGGATTTCACCATGGTTTTTGTGAAGCTATTGGAGGGGATTTGCTGTTGCATTCCAGTCCTTCAAGAGCCAACCAAAGCAAGCAACAAACAAGTGATCAAAAGCAATCGGTGAAAAGAGTTTCTTTTGTATTGTATTTGTATTCTTGTTTGTATTTCTATATTACCATTGTAATTGCTTGTGAGAGGTTTCTCCACCTCCGACGTGTTGTCGAGAAGGAGTGTTATAGTTAGTGTCGTGAGCATAACTAGAGCTCGAGGAGCTCACCCGTGGACTAGGAACCATTCGGTTCTGAACCACGTATATCATTTTGTATTGCTTGTGTGTATTTGTGTTTCTTGTTAGTATTATTATTGTTATTCCGCTGTGCTAACAAGAATTGTAGACGAGAACGAACGAATTACGACATCCAACGAACGAGGGCTATTCACCCCCCTCTAGCCGGCCATTCGATCTCCCAACAAGTGGTATCAGAGCAAGGTTGCTCTTCAAGGACTAACCGCCGTGAAAGCACTAAAAATGGCCGTCTTCATCCATCCACCCAAATTCGAAGGAGACTTTCTATGGTGGAGAAGAAAAATGGAGGTATACCTAGAAACCGATTTTGATTTTATGATTATTATAGAAAACGGTTTTGAAATGCCTAGGGACAAGTACAACAAGCCAATTGAGAAGTCAAAATGGACCCAAGACCAAATCAAAGACTTCAAGACAAATCTCAAGGTAATCAAGTTGATTAGTGATTTGTTGCCTAACACTATTTGGTCTAGATTGGGTGATTATAGGGATGCAAGGGAATTATGGAATAAGGTAATGAAATTCCAAGAAAATTCCCAATCGGCACAAGTAGAGGAGAATGCCGAAGAAGAAGTACCCACAACATTTAAAGATGTTGATGATTTGGTGGAGACCTCCACCTCTAGCATTGAGGGGGAGGAAAGGCAATCTTCCATCCCGGAGCAAGAACAAGAAGCATCCACATCCGGGAGAAGTGAAGATCATGAAGAGGCCTCCACCACCTCCCTAGGTAAATCAAGTGTTACTATTTTAAATAAAAATCATATAATATGCTTTGAGTGTAGGGAGAAAGGGCATTATAAGAGCAAATGCCATAAATTGGCTAAGAAGAAGGCATCGACACCAAAAGTCAATCCAAAGTCAAAGGATGCCAGTGTTCCCAAAATCAAGAGCAAAGAGCACATTGTGTGCTTTAAATGCAACCAAAAGGGACACTATCGAAGCCAATGCCCTAGGGGGAGGAAGAAAGGGCAAGAAGGTGCAACTCTTGTAGGGGGAGCTCCTAAAGCTAACCCTAAGGTACATTTAGTTAATGCACCTTTAATTCCTAAAGTCAAAAAGCATGCTAAAAATTATTTTAGTTCTCTTGCTATTATCAATGAAAAGCATGCTAAGAGAAATAATAAGGTGTATTGTCTAGGTGCTAAGCATGTTAGTTTCTCTAAGGACAAACCTAGGACCAATAACACTAGACCTATTTTACCTAGGGAGTCAATTAGGAAAGTTCAAGAAAACTTGGGTGTTAATCCCAAGAAATCTAGGCACATGCCTAAAAAGAAAATCTTTCCTCAAAAATCTAATGAAAATTCAAAATTGAAGAAATTAGAGCTAGAAAACCAAGCCTTGAGGTTAAGGCTAGAAAAATTGGAGAAGACCTTAGAAATAATATCAAATTCGGTTAAGGGGTCAAAAGTCCAAAATTCAAGACCTAGAAGACAAGAAATATATAAGGGCAAGAAGGGTTTGGGTCACAAACCTATGTCCTACCATAATGTTCCATTTAATTATGGAACAACATCTAGGTCTAGAAAAACCAAGGCTAATAGGGAAGTTATCCCTAAGTCTATGGTGTTTGTTTAGTGGCCAAGGACTTAAGGAAAACCAAGAAAGCCACTAAGAAGGTCAATGGAGGAGTCACCTCTAGAGTTGACCCAAGTAAGACCCAAAAGACTATGGCTTTAAAGCCTAAAAGGGTCATTAGGAAGGTATCTAGGGAAGTTATCCCTAGGGAATACCTTGTTAACCCAAGGAGCTCCAATAGGTATTGGGTTCCTAAAAGCGTGATCGATTCACGCTAAAGGGGTCAGGGTGTGTCAACCCTAAGTGGATAGGTAGTTAATCTAACCATAGTAGAGTTGACACATTAGGGTGTGCCAATATGCTCGAGAAGTCAAAAAAAAATAATTAAATTGGCACAATTAGGTCTTAGAGGTCTTGGTGTGCCATTTTGGGTTTTTGGCACACTAGGAAAATGAATGGTTTAAGGCAAATGAACTTAATCCCTAGAAATGGCAAATTGATTTTAACACTTAGGTATTCTATACCTTAGTATACTTTACTTGCCATGATTTGTTTGCCTTGCCATGTCATGACATCATTCTCATTTTTATTTATAAAAATGTCATAATAATGTTTAGACTTATGTTTGTATGTCATGTATGCTTAATTTTCATTCACATGTCATGAAATCATGATTTTGGCATATGCTTTTATCTATATCATAATTATGCCATAATCATTATCATGCATAATTAAAATGAAATTAAGGACTATGGCATAATTTGATGGGAATCAAATAATATTGCCTTAGAAATATGCATGAGAATTTAAAAGAACAAAAACCCACATCTCACTAGATTAATTGCCTTGAATGTGTTTTACACATCTAGATATTTGTGAGATGTTTAGGAAAAAGAAATTAAAGGTTTGAAAAACTTTTTGAAAACATTTTGAAAAACCTTGGTGAAGCCTATCTATTGATAGCTATCACCATTGAATGGGATGATACAAAGATGGCTCTTTATTGAAGCTTTTCTTAAATTTTGAACTTTGTATCAATCTCCTAATTTAATGGGTAAAATAAATTTTCAATATTTTTCACCCATAGTATTTAGGATAAGTATTATACGTATGCATTTTCAAGATTTTTAAAATTACGTATATTTACTTATGGATTTTGAAAATCCAATTTTCAAAGCGAAAGCTATGAATCACGATATCGATCGGTACTATAATGATCGTGTTGATGGTAAGTCGATCGGATCGTAGTCGTAGCGCTTCAGGTAAACTTGATAGTTAGGCCCATGTTTAGCCATGTTTTGGTCCCCTAACCACTCCTAACCCTAGGATATTCTTGGGAGAGCATTAGAGAGGGTGGAAATCCATTGGATATGGATTAGGAGTTGGGTTGAGGGTGAGTATCAATTTTAAGGTGGAAGAGAGTTCATTGTTGAACATTGCCTTAATTTTTATTTGGTTAATGTTCCTTTTGGCTTAGGGACTCTCCAAGGACATTGTTGGTGCAATGGTCAAGGGGGAGCAAGCCTCTAGGGGGAGGTATCCATCATGGGAAGATGGATGTGTATTTCCTCATGGGAGGAAATTGGGTTGCCTCTCTTTAAGTGATATGGGATCACTAGAAAGATGGTAGGCATGTGTTCCTCCAAGGGAGAGATATAAGATCTCATTGGGATATGAGACATTCATACCCTTGGGGAGGACCTTTTTGATGTAATGTCAAAAAGGGGGAGATATTACCAAGTTACCAATTAGGTTTGGAATTCTCATTGGGATATGAGAATTGCCAATATGGGAGAATTGGTAGACTTGAGATGGTAGTTTTGTCAATCATCAAAAAGGGGGAGATTGTTGGTGCAATCGTCCCAGGTTGACTCGAGTTTGACTCGGCGGTACTGATAGTATTTTGATGATAGACAAAACTCATGACATGGGATTGTCATGGGAAAGTCCAACATGGAGTTGGCATGGAAAATCCAAGCATGGAGCTTGGTGTGGGAAAGTCCAACATGGGGTTGGCATGGGAAGTCCAAAGCATTGCGAAGCCGTGCGCTTGGTGCTTGGCATGGGAAATCCAAAGCATTGCGAAGCCGTGCGCTTGGTGCTTGGTGAGAAATGCATTGCGAAGCCGTGCGCTTGGTGCATTTGGGAAGTCTTGAGGACTTGGTAAGTTCACTAGGCTCGGGGTCCTTGAGTCGGTGAAGGATGGCATTGCGAAGCCGTGCGCTTGGTGCATCCGAGGGACCGCCGGACGGGGAGCGAATGGAGTGAGCCCAAAGGGAAGCATACTTCTAGGGCATGAGACGCGAAGGATGGCGTTGCGAAGTCGTGCGCTTGGCATATCCGAGGGACGTAGGCCGAGGGAAGAGAGCTTCGATGGGGAACTCCATGAGGGATAAGGTGGACTTGGCCAAGTGGCTAAGACTGAGTGTCGGAGGCTCAAACATCGTTATGTTTGAGGTTTTAGCCGACATCAGTCGACTGGCATAGGTGTCAGTCGACTGCTCTAGGTCGAATGGGTTCGACCAGTGTTCGATCAACCAAGATCGTTGGATCGCCGATCGCCATGGGAGGGCAGTCGACTGTTGGGAGCATCAGTCGACTACCAATGGGTGGCAGTCGACTGATGACACTGTGCACGGGCACAGAATGGAGTCGAGCTCGCCAGCACTCAACTGATGGATGATCAGTCGACTGATGGGTGCCATCAGTCGACTGATGTGTGATCCGTTGGAACTTAACCAACGTGGATCCGACCATTGTGAGACAATGGCTACGATACCAGTCGACTGATGGTCACGATCAGTCGACTGATGGGAGCAAAAACAGCTTGATGTAGGTTATAAAAGGAGCACGAGTTGGAGGATTTCACCATGGTTTTTGTGAAGCTATTGGAGGGGATTTGCTGTTGCATTCCAGTCCTTCAAGAGCCAACCAAAGCAAGCAACAAACAAGTGATCAAAAGCAATCGGTGAAAAGAGTTTCTTTTGTATTGTATTTGTTTTCTTGTTTGTATTTCTATATTACCATTGTAATTGCTTGTGAGAGGTTTCTCCACCTCCGACATGTTGTCGAGAAGGATTGTTATAGTTAGTGTCGTGAGCATAACTAGACCTCGAGGAGCTCACCCGTGGAGTAGGAACCATTCGGTTCTGAACCACGTATATCGTTGTGTATTGCTTGAGTGTATTTGTGTTTCTTGTTAGTATTATTATTGTTATTCCACTGCACTAACAAGAATTGTAGACGAGAACGAACGAATTACGACATTCAATGAACGAGGGCTATTCATCCCCCTCTAGCCGGCCATTCGATCTCCCAACACTTGGGATCAAGGTTATAAGGGATTGCAAGAAAAAGATGTTGTGCTTATCTCAAGCTTCATACATAGACACCATTATGGATCGTTTAAGCATGCAGAACTCCAAGAAAGGTTTTTTACCTTTCAGGCATGGAGTTCCTTTATCTAAGGAGATGTGTCCTAGAACATCAAAGGAGATAGAGGAGATGAAGGCAGTTCCTTATGCTTCGCCAGTAGGAAGCCTCATGTATGCTATGTTATGTACGAGATCGGATATCTACTTTGCCATGTGCATTGTTAGCAGATATCAGAGTAATCCAAGACAGAGACATTAGACTGTGGTAAAGAATATATTGAAGTACCTGAGAAGGACTAGGGATTATATGCTAGTTTACCAGGCATATCAATTACACCCTGTGGGTTACACAGATTTCGACTTCCAATCAGATAGGGACAACAGTAAGTCTACCTCAGGTTTTGTGTTTACTTTGGGAGGTGGAGCCATTGTATGGAGGAGTGTCAAGCAGAAATGCATGGCGGACTCTACCATAGAAGCTGAGTATGTGGCGGCCTCTGAGGCGACCAAAGAAGTTGTGTGGCTCAGGAACTTCTTAATGGACTTGGATGTGATTCCTGGTTTGCCCAGAACTATCATAATTTATTGTGATAACAATGGTGCAGTTGCAAAATCGAAGGAACCACGAGCCCAAAAGGCAAGTAAACACATAGAGTGCAAGTACCATCTGATACGAGAGATCGTAAAGGAGGTAGAAGTTGCTGTCGCTAAGATTGCATCAGAGGATGACCTGGTAGATACTTTCACTAAGGCCCTTCTAGCGAGAACTTTGATAGGCATGTGGAGGGAATGGGAATCAAATGTATGGAAGTATGAGGACAACATAGTCTTTTAGTATAAGTGGGAGATTGTTGGGATGTATACTGAAAAGTCTATCTTTTGTATGAACATCTTTATTTTTTAAATAAGAATCACATGATCATTGTTTGCATATTTATGGTTATGCATATTTCTCTAATACATTACATTGAGGAAAACATGGTGTGTAGTGTCACAAGGGAGATCATGTTATCAGTTCTTTGTAGAGTATAAGTAAAGGCTCACAACTGAGATGGTTATGGACAAACCATTAGTATGATTGTAGTGTAATTTGGTATTGATTTGTCTTGACCATAGAATTACATTAGTACACTTTGTGTGTATTGAGCAAGACCGACTTAGAGGTGATTCGATTTATTGCTGACTACATAATCGAATCGGACCTCAGATATTATGTTGTACATGCTCTTAATCCATATATAATAACAGACACATATACTTAGTATTCATTTCTTTGATTTTCCAATGGGCAAGATTTATAGAGTAAATCGATAGGCTCGGTAAGTTGGGAAATGATATTATTTATATGATGTGTCATTGATTATAGGAGGAAACCGTGTCCTATAAATTAGGATGATGATGTCCCCTTGAGGAGCTCATAAGGTTCATCATGTAAACCCTGCAGGTGGACTTGGTCCGGCATGATGATAAGGTTGAGTAGTACTACTCATGGAGTTAGATGTTGATTAATTAATTGTCAGTAAATTAATTAATCGATGGACATTCGAGATCTTAAACACGAGGAGATATATGTACAAATAATATATGAAGCCCATATTAACTTATGGGGGTTGGTGAGGTAGATTAATGATAATCCTCTATTGGAATGGATTATCATTAATAGATCGGACTTTATGTGGGCTTGATCCATTGGGTGGCCAAGATCCAACTTCTCCTCATGGTCCCTATTGTAGCCTATTAAAACCCTCATGGAGCAGAGATCCGATGATGGAAAATGAAACACTAGATTCGACGGTGGAGATTAAATCTCGAGATCCAACGATGGAGATAAAATCTTTAGATCCAACGGTAGAGATTAAATCCCTAGATTCGACGGTTGAGATTAAATCCCTAGATTCGACGGTTAAGATTAAGGGAGGCTTATGCCTAACTCTATAAATATTGCTTAAGAGGTGGGCGGCAATAAGAATTGGAGATTAAGACTTTGGCTTTGGGCGGCTAGGGTTAGGGTTTTAGCTTGGGCGGCAACAAGGTGGGAGATTATGGTTTGCTTCCTTTCTCTCCCTAAGGTGTAGCCGGTGACCATTCCATCTTCCCCTCTACCTTGGCCGGCTCTCAACCTATTCCTCCTCTTCTCCTTGGCCGGTGGAAGCAAGGGCTAGGGTCTTTTCCCTTGGAGTTTTTGGTCGGCGCCCATACTCCCTACTCCTCTCTTTGGGCCGGCGGCAAACATCAAGCTTGGAACTTGATGGTCGGTCCTAGATAGGAGAAGAGTTTCATTTCATTCTTCCCTTTGTTTGGAGCAAGCAAGGAAAGGAAGAACGTGTTCTAGGAGGCTTCGACTTTTGGAAGATCGTCGCCCACACGATGTCCAAAAGGAGGAAGGACAGATCAAGAGGTATAACAAGAGGTATAATTCTTGTTTATGAATCTTTTCTTATTCTACGCATGTTGTATGCTTTGTTATGTGGCTAATTTACTTGGACCCTGAATACAAACATAAAATCGGCGATCCGTACTTCATCTATTTCGTGGCTATTCGAAGAATAGAGGTAGGTTGCTTGAACAACAAGTTTGTTCAAGTGACCACTCTAATCGGATAGCACGATGATGGAATGGTAGCTTGGGTATTCCCTATTTGTCATGGATTATTTTTTTTTAATCGGGCGACGAAGACGGAATTGCCATTAACAAGCTACCAAGTTGAAGTGGGAAGCAAAGTTTCCTACCTTCAAGTGGTATCAGAGCTTCGGTTTTGCAAAACCTACAAAAGCTTCCTCCCCCTTGACCATTGCACCAACAATGTGTTTGGGAAGTCCCTAAGCCAATAGGAACTCTAAATCATCAAAATTATGGTCTAAATTTCAACATTGAACTTTCCCATTCCTTAAATTTGATACATTACCCTAACAACTCTTCTAATCCATATCCAATGAATTTTCACCCTTTATAATGTTTCCCAAAGTATATCCTAGGGTTAAGAGTGGTTAGGGAACTTTACCATAGCTAAAAATGGGCTAAATATATCATGTTTTCCCGAAATCAACCTTATCAGTCAAGTCCCTCAGAAATCAGTCGGCTAAAGTGCTCATCAGTCGACTTCCACAAGGGCAGTCGACTGATAACTGAAAAAATCCGATTTTCAGTTATCAGAATCGAATTTCAGAAAAGCATAAATAATTATAAATAATTTGAAAAATCATGAAACTTCATACGTATAATACTTATGACCAATACAATGGGTGAAATTGTTAGAAAAATATTTTACCCATAAAATATTGAAATTGGCACAAAGTTCAAAAATGAAGAAAAACTTCAATCTTTTAGCTCCCTTTGTATCAACTTCATCAATGGTGATTGCTATCAAAAGATAGACTTCACCAAGGTTTTCTAAAGTGATTTTAAAATATTTTCAAAACCTTATATTGGATTATATTCTTTGGGCTTAGTGTACATGGCTTGAACATAAGCTTTCCCAATGATCAACTAATGATATTAGATGAGTTTTAGTTCATCTAGATGCAAAAACTATGCACCTTGAACTCAACTCATATCCTAGCATCTCACATATATCTAGAGTGTATCGATACACATACATGTCAGTGTGATGTGAGATGTTGATTTTGTTCTCCTAATCTAGGGTTTCATGTATTTTTCTAAGGCAACCCTACTTGATTCCCTTATATATGAGACTTAAAGTCATGTCATATGTCCTTAATTCAATTCTTATTAAATGCATGAAATGATCATGGCATAAATGATGATATAAATAAACACATTCTCATAATCATGATGTCATGACATAAGATGGAATTTAAGCATATATGACATTTTAATCTTAATCCTAAGCATGATCATGACATATTAAATGATTAAAAATTGATATGATGTCATGACATGTTATATGGCAAACAAAGCATGGCAAATAAAATGTATAGGTATAATAATACCTAAATTTTAGTATTTGTTGCCATTTGTTATAATTAAGTATATTTTTCCATATTGCTACTAATCCCCCAAGTGTGCCAAAAACCCAAAATGACACACTAAGACCTCTAAACCTAAATTGTGCCAATTTTATTTATTTATCAAGCTTCTTGAATAATATTGGCACATCCTAAAATCTTTTAGGATATAAGATCAAACTTATTTCCAAGATACCCATATCCTTGGAAATGACCTAAAGTGTCACCTTTGCTATGGTTAGGTTAACTACCCATCCATTCAAGGGTGGCACACCTAAACCCATCTAGCGTGAATCGATCACGCTCTTAGGAACCCAAAACCTATTTGAACTCCTAGGGTTTACTAGGTATTCCTTAGGGATGACCTCCCTAGATACCTTCCTAATGACCCTTTTAGGCTTGTTATCCTTGGTCATTGTGGTCTTGCCTAGGTTAACTCTAGGGGTGACTCCCCTTGTAACCTTCTTAGTGGCTTGCCTAGGTTTCCTTGAAACCCTAGCCACTAGGCACATACCTTGGTTAGCCTTAGGAATTGCTTCCCTAATAACCTTGGTCTTCCTAGATCTAGTTTGAGTTCCATAATCAAATGGAACATTGTGGTAGGTCTTTTTGGGCTTAAGCATGCCCTTGGATTGTTCTTGATTTCTAGGTCTTTGACTTTGACTTCTAGACCCTAGAATTTGACCATTTTCCCCTTTTATTTGGTTTTGCATAATCCTAAGGGTCTTCTCTAATTTTTCAAGTCTTGACCTCAAGACTTGATTTTCAAACTCTAATTACCCAATTTTTGATTTTTGATTTGGTCTTTGGGCATTGTTCTTCCTAGGCAAGTGTCTAGTCCATTTATGATTCAAACCTAGGTGGTCTTTAATTTTTCTAATAGATTCCCTAGGTAAGGTTTTTCTAGGGACATTAGTCCCAAATTTCTCCTTATTTGAAAAATTAACACTCTTAGCACATAGACAAAAATATTTATTGTTCCTAGCATGCTTTTCATGTACAATAGCAAGATTGTTAAAATTATTCCTAGCATGCTTTTTGACATTTAAACTAGAAAATGCATTATTAAAATATACCTTAGGGTTAACCTTAGCTCTCCCTACATGTGATGCTCCTTCCTTATCATTGATTTCCTTCTTCCTAGGGCATTGACTTCTATAGTGCTCCTTCTTATGGCACTTGAAGCATACTACGAGCTCCTTGGTCTTTTTGGTGGGAACACCGGCATTCTTTGACTTTTCTTGACTTTTAGGCACCGGTGGACATTTCTTGACCTTCTTTGGGCACTTGCTCTTATAGTGCCCAAACCCCCTACACTCAAAACACATTGTATGAATTTTATTTTAAAACGGTGTGTTTGAGTTACCTTGGTCAATGATGGTGGTATGGACTTCTTCTTGACCGAAGGTAGAAGGCTCTTCTTGATATTGCTTCGGTGTGGGAATTCTCTCCTCCCCCTCAATCCTAGAGGTGGAGGCTTCTCTTACTTCTTCTTCCTCCTCTTCCACCGATCCGCTCTTCTTCAACTTTCGAATCCTCACTTGCTTGTTAGGATGAGGATTCATCTTCGGCCTCCTCTTCTTGAGCAGGTGATGGGTCTTCATGGAATCTTGCCAATTCCCTCCAAAGCTCTTTGGCATCCATGTAATCCCCTAGGCTACACAAGATGTCATTAGGAATCAAATCAAAAATAAATTTGATTACCTTTTTATTTTTCTCGAATCTTTGGAGTTGTTCCTCGCTCCATCTCTTCCTCTTGAGGAATCCTCCCTTTGGTCCTTTTGGATATTCAAATCCTTCCATCAAAATGGACCATTCCTCAAAATCTCTTATCATCAAGAAGTCTTCAATCCTTGCCTTCCATTGGTTGAAACCTTCTCGTCCATAGAAAGCATATGGGATTGGGGTATTGATGTCCCAACCCAAATTCTCTTAAATTTCCATCTTGTTCCTCTTCACCCTCTAGCATCTTGACTCCGAGTTGTTAATCTGTAGAAGAGGCCTGGGCTCTGATACCAATTGTTGGGAATGATGTGCCCGCTAGAGGGAGGGGTGAATAGCGCGTCGATGCTCGATGGAATTTGTTAGTGTTTGATTATATATAATCTTGTTAGCACAGCAGAATGATAATAACAAATATAAACAATAAGACACACAACCACAATGCAAGATATAACGTGGTTCGGAACCGAATGGTTCCTACTCCACGGATTGGGCTCTAAAAGCCCTAGCAATGCAAACATGCACTACTAATCACAAATACTCCTTCTCAGAATAAATCGGAGGTGGAGAAACCTCGTACAAATGGTCTTACAATAGTAAGAAACAAATACAAGCAAGATACAAATAAAATACACAACAAGTAAAGAAAACAACACTTTACAATTGCTCTTTTGACTGCTTGCTTTGTGGTTGCTTGAAATGCACTTGGAGACCCTAATTTGCAGTAACAAATCGCCCCAAAACTCCTTAAGAACCAGTTGCCAAATCCTCCTCCACGAGCTCCATTTAAAGCTTCTTCCTAGGCTAGATTTCGCCTATCAATCGATTGCTTGGGACCATTAGTCAACCGATGACACTATTTTTGTGAGACAACGGTGTGATCCACGCTGGAAAAATCCAATGGATAGGATTGAGTCCACTGATCATACACATCAGTCGACTGATAGAGCCTTCACTCGACTGTTAACTCTAGCAGTCGAGTCTGACTCCATTTTGTGCTTGAATTCTCGAGCACCAGTCAACTAATCACCAGATCAGTCGACTGCCCACCTCTAGTAGTCGACTGCTAGGGCACTCCCCGCAGTCAAACCTTGTTGACTCACTCCAATCGACTTCCCATAGGTCTCACTCGACTGATACACCTCAAACATGAGGTTTTACCCCAAGTATGGTGCCCCCATACTTGCTAGACCACCCTTAGCCTAGACCTAAGCTTTCTAGCCACCTCCATTAGCCTCACGCCTATTGAATCCCTCCAAGTAATCCATGACTTGTTCATCCATACACTAACCTTTAGGTGCTTCCATCGGCTATGTCATGCTAAGTTGATCTATACTGCCAAGGCACATTGGACTTATGCTGCCAAGACTCCTGCTTGGACTTTACATGCCCAACCATTGGACTTATGCTGCCAAGACTCTCACTTGGACTTTACGCTGCCAACCATTAGACTTATGTTGTGAAGACTTCACCCTTGGACTTTACGCCGCCAAAATTCCCCTTGGACTTTCCGAATGCCAAGACTCAAGCTTGGACTTTCCCTTGCCAACCCATGTTGGACTTTCCATGCCAAGACCCATGCTTGGACTTTCATTTGCCAAACCAAGTTGGACTTTCCATGCCATGACCCATGCTTGGAATTTTCTTTGCCAACCCATGTTGGACTTTACATGCCAAGACCCCTGGTTGGACTTTCCTTGCCAACCTATGTTGGACTTTCCATGCCAAGACCCATGCTTGGACTTTCCTTGGTAAGTACCCATGACTTGGACTTTCCATGACAATGGTCAAACCATCATCAAACATCAAATACTAACCTAGGTTGATTGCATCAGCAATCTCCCCAACACATGTCAGACATCCATGTTAAACATTAAAACACTTACTCGAGTCAAACTCGAGTCCGGTCAATCATGACCTGGGTCGATTGCACCAACACATCATACACTCTCTCGATGAGCCACCGCATCTATAGGGAGCTATCTTTGCCTTACAGTGACGAGATAGGCGGTACGAGGATGCCAAATCAATCCCTGTGATGAACCGTTTCTAGTTCCATCGCATCATTCTACCCACGGTTACAGGAGATCAGGTTTCCTCGTATCGCCTAAGCACAACAGGTAGAAAACCAAATACGCATAGATATTGGTATAAAGAATTTCCAATTGCAAATTCAAACTCAGAAACAGAATTTAATTTGAAGCAACATGTTATGCGTACACAAGCAACTCCCTAATCCTAGAATCGAAGGAACTACTCCATATATAGAAGAGGAGAATCACAAGGCATGTTCATGTTCGAATATATCAGAAATAAAATGCAAGAACAAGAGGTTACAATGCCGATGTGGCCTTCTCTCCGGCATTGAAGTGCAGAACTTGGATCTCTGGTGGTGTTCTTCCTCCCCGTTGTGAGTTCCCAAAGCTTTTTAGGACTTCGGTGTGCCATCACAGCCATCGTGCCTCCCCTAGGGTTTGAGCAGAGCTCTCCTTATATAAACATCACATCGGATCGTTGCAAAATCTAGAAAAAACCTTAATCACGTCAATCTACTGGGTCGCCACATAGTCGTGTGTCTCCACATGGCCAGGCCGTGTGTGGCCCTGGGCTGGCTTATCTCACCCATTGGACATAGCCGTGTGTAGCCACACGCCTTGGTCATGTCCCATTCTGCATCTAGCTACAAAATACCCTTCTTTTGCTCCTAAAGTGCACCTTTTCCCTCCATAATGCTATCCTTCACGCAAAAGTACAAAGGATAGATATCCGAACCAGAAAATAGGAAATGCATACAAAACAAAGTAACATACGCTTGAAACTAACATGAAATGTAATGAGATGTGAGCGAAAACTACTCCTAAAACCCTATATGTTTTGCTTACATCGCTTCCCCTAGACTTAAATCTTTGCTTGTCCTTAACCAAACCTCAGTGCCATGAAATTTTAAAAGGATATTGTTCCATACTTGAATGTTAACTAAATTAGCTCCTCGTGCTCGTGCCAAGCGAATCATTCTTAGGGGATACTCGTTCCATGGTGAGTTAAGTGTTAGGGCAATCTCTTGTCGTGATATGGTTTTGATGTGTGTGGCAAAGGGTTTAAGTTAGGTTGTTATTGTGATTTGATATGTCCATTGAAGTCGTGCAGGACTTAGTAATTCGCACATGGAGCCTTGGCGGGTTCACCACTCAAAACCTCGTGCTTGAGTCGTAGAAGGAGCATTACAGAGTCGTATGCTTGATGCTGCCGAGGGACCACCGGACGAGATGACTTGAAGCGAAGCCAAGGAAGCAGACTTCGAAGGCAAGAGACGCGAAGGAGAATTGCAGAGTCGTGCACCTGATGTTGCCGAGGGACGTGGCCACGAACGAAGAGAGCTTCGGCGAGGGACTTTGAGTGAGATGAGAGAATGAGTGAATTATAAGTAGCTCATTAGGTGAACTTGGCCGAATGGCTGAGTGTCGGAGGCTCGACTGCAAGGGTTGAGGTTTACCTGACCGTCGGAAGCTCAAACAAATGATAAGATTGAGTTTCACATGGCACCAGTAGACTGCCATGAAATGGCAGTCAACTGCTCTGAGTTGAACTCGGTTCGACTGGTATCCGACTGATGAGATTATGCCCAGCAGTCGACTGCCAGAGGAAGTCATGGGCACAGAACCTCTCGTAGCCGATTGGGCAGTCGACTACGGAGGTAGCAGTCGACTGATGGTTACATCAGTCGACTGCCAAGGGATCCATTGGACTACAACGGTCAGGATTCGACGTGTTCGGAGGTCGTTGTAGTGACGGCAGTCGACTGCCAAGGGCAGTAGGTGACTGGTTGCGGCCAACGGGAAGAAATCAACCCTCTCTATAAAAAGAGAGGGTGTGGGCTTTTGGATGGCTAATGCTTATGCTTTAAGTGATCATCCAAGTGCTCCACAAGATTCAAACTCCTTCTCTTAGTTTTCTTTCACATCTATTGTAAAAGGAGTGTTCTTGAGTTGTAAGGGTTACCTCCACCTGGCTTAGTGCAAAGAAGAGACCGATAGTGAATTGGTTGCGGAGTGATTCATCGGGGATCAATCGGACCGTGGATTAGCGGCGTAGCCGTGAACCACATTACATATTGTGTTATCGTTTGTATTCTTGTCATTTCTATTTTCTTGTCTTGTTTTGTTTTTCCGCTTGCACTAATTTCTTTGTAAATGAGCAAATTCCACCACCAAACGAAAGAGGGCTATTCACCCCCCTCTAGCCGGCCAATACACACCGATCGATCCCCTACAACTGGTATCATAGCCAAGGAAAGCTTGTCGAGGATTAACCGTCACAACAAGCACATTCATGAATGGCCGGCTCGAATATTCATCCACCAATGTTTGAAGGAGAATTCTCTTGGTGGAAAAAGAGAATGGAGGTATTCTTCGAAACCGACTTCAAAATTTTATTAATTATGGAAAACAGTTTCGAGATGCCTAGGAATGAAGAAGGGGAGCTATTGGAGAAATCAAGATGGAGTAAAAGACAAAGAGAGGAGTATTTGGCAAATTCAAAAGCCAAGAACCATCTCTACAATGTACTCCCTCAACAAGAAGTGAATAGGATAGGGGAGTGTGCAAGTGCCAAGGAGATGTGGGAGAAGCTAGTAGAGCTTCATGAAGGCACTTCGGAGGCCAAGCTTACAAGAGGAGACCTCCTCCACTCCCAACTATCAAACATCAAATTATAAAAGGGAGAAAAGGTAACATCATTGCATTCTAGGTTTAAAGAAATTTTGATTGGACTAACAAGTGTAGTAGAAAGACTTTTGAACCGAGATATGCTCATGAAAGCAATCGATGCTTTTCCCCGGTCATCGAAATGGAGCTCAATGGTGGACTCCTTCTACATGTCCAAGAATTTAGAAGTGAGCACCTTGGAGGAGTTCTTCTCAACCATGGAGCTCCACGAAACAAGGCTCGATGGAATAGTAGAAGAGCCAAGGTTTCAACCTTCAAGAGGAGTAGCCTTGATGGACAACAAGGGAAAGAAGAAGATGGAGACCCACTCCTCCTTCGATGAAGCATCCTCCTCCTTCTCCATGGATAGCACGGAAGAAGCTTATATGATAAGGAGGGTAAGGCGTGCATTAAAAGGTTTTCAATTTAATAAATCTAATGATAGGAGGAGAAGACGAAGGGGGAAGGTTATTTGCTACAATTGCCAAGGGGAGGGACATATAAGGGATAATTGTCCCCTCTTGAACAAGAGCAAGGAGGAGAAGAGAAAGAAAGAAGAAAAGAAGAAGAAGAAGGGGAGCAAGAAGAAGAAAGAAGAAGAGAAGAAAGCCAAGGAGAAAGGGAAGACAAAAGCTCTCAAAGCAAGGACATGGGATGATCCCTCTTCATCATCATCATCATCCGAAGAGGAAGGACATGTCTACTCCAACCTTGCCCTAATGGCCTTTGACGACCTAGACTCATCCTCCTCCAAAAATGAAGGATCAAGCACAAGTGAGGAGAGCTCTAGTGAAGGGGGAGCTTCTTCACCATCCTCCTCATCCGAAGAAGAGGACATGGAAACTATGGTAACAAATCTTTCACCAAGTAAAATAGTTTCCATGATTTCTAGTCTTACTAAGGACTTGTTTAGAGCCAAAAAAATAAAAAAATAAAAGCATGCTTGATCAAATTAAATATTTAGAACAAAAATTAGAAAAAGCATGTTTTAATGATGATGATGATGATGCATGCTCACATGATAACTATATGCCTTTGGATGTTAATGATGCATGCATAGAAGAAAATAGGGCTTTAAGGGAGAAAGTATATCATTTGACCAAGGCCCTAGAAAAGTTTACAATAGGATCCAATACCCTTATCATGATAATTAGGAGCCAAAGGGCTAGCTTCAATAAGAAAGGCCTAGGATACAAGGGAAAAACTAATGAAAAGCCCTATAAATGTTTGATTGCTATGGGCCAAAGCAAAAATAAGACAATTACTATAAAATGGATCCCTGAGGAGTATTTAGTGAACCCCATAGGAAAGAACTTATTTTGGATTCCTAAATCATCCTAAAGGGTTACGAAAAACCCTAGGATAGTCAACCATAAGGATTTCATCTATATCATATGTTTGGCTGACTTAGGATGGCAGGACAATATTTCTGAAATAGTGTTAGGTGATGATAATGCACCTATAAAAAGATAAATCATGCTTTAGGTGATATTTGATTTATTATCATGATGTAATACCTAATTCATGATTATTAATTGATGAATACATGTGTTTCATGATCATAATATGAAATTCATACATATATGTCTTTATGATCATGTGGATTGTTAGGATGATACTTAACCTTGATAGAATTGCATGAAAATAATGGTTAAGTATATATAAATACCTTTAGGATGCATCTCACACTCACCATAGGCTACCTTGATTGAAAACTTAGCATGAGTGAGATGTTAGGATGATACAAATGTCCACTAATGCCTATGACATTTAGATGGTCATTTAAGGTATCAAAATAGCAATAATAGACAATCATGGGGAAGGCTTATGTTTAATTCATAGACATATTGCCCAAAGATCATGGTTGGATATTTCATATGTTTTCAAAACAATTTCTTACTTTAAAATCTGCATGTTCATGTTTTGAAACAATCCAAAGCAAAACTAGATGTTAAAATGGATAAAAACTTGACCAAAACACTAGTTGTTTTTGAAGCTTTTGGATTTTTGGCAAATCTTTGAAAATATAATGTTTTTTCATGGAAAACTATTTTTCATTGATAAAGAACCCTAAAATAAATGTGTTCCCCAAATTGAACTATTTTTCAAATTTTTTGGAATTTATAGTGTATTTCTGAAATTCATCCAAAAAATCAGAAATTCGGATTTCATTGTGCCATCATGATCGCCATACCGATAGTAATGATCGATGGACTTTTATTAGGTTTTTGACTGATTTTAGTTTTTGTTTCTCTTTAGACTTGATGCCATGATATATAAACTTTTTTTAATCTTTTTGATAGTGTTAAAGGGGGAGAAAACTATATGTTTAAGTAAGGGGGAATATATTTAGGGGGAGTTTCATGTATTAAGGGGGAGAGTTGCTAATCATGTTATTCACATGCTTTCTTTCCTTAATATTTTATCAAATTTTTTTATCTAACTTAAACGAATTACCACACATCAAAAAAGGGGAGATTGTTAGGGCAATCTCTTGCCGTGATATGGTTTTGATGTGTGTGGCAAATGGTTTAAGTTAGGTTGTTATTGTGATTTGATATGTGCGTTGAAGTCGTGCAGGACTTAGTAATTCGCACATGGAGCCTTGGCGGGTTCACCACTCACAACCTCGTGCTTGAGTCAGAGAAGGAGCATTGCAGAGTCGTGCGCTTGATGCTGCCGAGGGACCGTCGGACGAGATGACTTGAAGCGAAGCCAAGGAAGCAGTCTACGAAGGCAAGAGACGCGAAGGAGCATTGTAGAGTCGTGCACTTGATGCTGCCGAGGGACGTGGCCGTGAACGAAGAGAGCTTCGGCGAGGGACTTCGAGTGAGATGAGAGAATGAGTGAATTGTAAGTAGCTCATTAGGTGAACTTAGCCGAATGGCTGAGTGTCGGAGGCTCGACCGCAAGGGTAGAGGTTTACCCGACCGCCGGAAGCTCAAACAAATGTTAAGTTTGAGTTTCACATGGCACCAGTCGACTACCATGAAATGGCAGTCAACTGCTCCGAGTCGAACTCGGTTCGACTGGTATCCGACTGATGAGATTATTCCCAGCAATCGACTGCCATGGAATGGTAGTCGACTGCTAGAGGAAGTCGCGGGGACAGAACCTCTCGTAACCGACTGGCCAGTCGACTACCGAGGCAGCAGTCGACTGATAGTTACATCAGTCGACTGCCAAGAGATCCATTGGACTACAACGGTCGGGATCCGACGTGTTCGAAGGTCGTTGTAGTGGCGACAGTCGAGTGCCAAGGGAAGCAGTCGACTGGTGGCGGCCAACGGGAAGAAATCAGCCCTCTCTATAAAAAGAGAGGGTGTGGGCTTTTGGATGGATAATGCTTATGCTCTTAGTGATCATCCAAGTGCTCCACAAGATTTAAATTCCTTCTCTTAGTTTTATTTCACATCTATTGTAAAAGAAGGAGTGTTCTTGAGTTTTAAGGGTTACCTCCACCTAGCTTAGTGCAAAGGAGAGACCGATAGTGAATTGGTTGCAGAGTGATTCACCAGGGATGAATCGGACCGTGGATTAGCGGCGTAGTCGTGAACCACGTTACATATTGTGTATTTGTATTCTTGTCATTTCAATTTGCTTGTCTTGTTTTGTTTTTCCGCTTGCGCTAATTTCTTTGTAAACGAGCAAATTCCACCACCAAACGAAAGAGGGCTATTCACCCCCCTCTAGCCGGCCAATACACACCGATTGATCCCCTACATTAAGTCGCCATCCTATAGCTTTCCTAAGGTCTCCGGCTCTTAGGCACTTACCTGACCAAAGCGAGGGTCGTTCCCTAGATCTAGCACAAAGTCTCAAAGGCATGCTCAGTATTGAGAGAAATTGTTAGGTGTTTCCCCAGTAACCTAACTAGGTCTCAAAGGGGCACCTAGTCATTTCCACCCACGACAACTATTTTTTTATCCCTCGTAATCTCTCTCTCTCTCTCTTTTATTTCTCTTTTCTTTTCCTTTCTCTTTTTTTTTTTATTTTTCGGCTCACTAGGATTTTGATTTTTTCGAATGGGCTTACACAATCCGAGCATCTCCAATAACTAAAATGCTAGTCCTAGGGTCACCTGTAGATTCCAAAGTACTAGACTACTGAGATGAATCATAACTAGTTATGTACTAGACTCTCCCTTTCAAAATGTTCGACATGTGTAGGTATAAAAATAGAAGCTAACATGGGTAAGTCTAGAATATCCATTCAAAGCCATTAAAATAACATACCATGAAGTAAATGAAGTTATACTACTCATGGAAATAACTCATGAAGAGAACTCTAAAAATACCACTGAGGCAGCTTTACGGATAACAAAAACTAAGTGATAAAAGAAACTCAACAACCTATGCACGAACAAATGAATGCCAACAATGATGCAAATATCAAGAAAGAAACTACTGCTAGAAACAAAATAAAATTTGGGGTCCCCCCCAGACTTAAATGAAAGTATACCTATAGTATGGTGGACGAGGTGGAAAGTCTAGAAGCCTTGGCATCTCGGGATCCTGGGAGAACCTGCTGCTGAGCCGCTGATACCACATTTACATATGGTCGATCTATGAGCTAGTGGATGTAGCGCCTGCTTGGTGCTCCTCCTCCCTAGCCCACTGTGTCTGCTGGCCATGCATGTGTTGTCGCATCTCTTGGCTGTAGGTGGCCTCATCCTGGCGACGAGCAGTCTCCTCTAGGAAGTAGATGCGGGCCTCATCATAGAACTCCTCAGCCTACTGGAAGTGCTCCCGAAAGCCCTGGAACTCTACCTGTGTGTAGGCGCTCTGCTCCTCCCATCGCTGCCTCTGTGTCTACTGATTGGTGTATATATCGTCGAGGCGCGAATGGAACTCCGAGAAATCATAAGCCGACATATCTGCATCCTGCTCAAAAGTAGAAAATGATGGTGGTGCAGGTGCAGGCTCATGTCGACGTGGACTAGGTGGGCTCCTATGCATGTGTGGACTGGAGGGAGAGTGATGAAAAGGGGGAGAGATGGGTGCCGATGTTGATGGTCCCTCGTGTGGCGGGGACTCCACTATCAGGTCCAAGCGTTAGTTGGCGCGTGTGGTGATGGTGGTACGATCAGGGTCGGGGAGCCTAAGGCCCATCAGGTTTTCCCTTACAAAGCATAAGGAGTGTCCCTCTCTTACAATCCTTTTCATCGCCATGCACACTCCTAGGTCGATGTTAGGGCTCCCCTCTATACTCTCTAATGCAATGTAATCGTACCCCATCCTATGACAAATGTGGGTAAGTAGACCTCCTACATTAATCTCTCCTCTTGCTGCTTTGCCCATCTTCACTAAGTGTTTGATGAAGTGGGACCCTACATCAATGCTACTCCTTTCTTGTAGCATGTCCTAGAGGCAAAGCAGCTCACTAGCTCTTACTACACCGTCACTCTCCCCATGACCAAATATAGTACTGGCCATGATTCGGTGGAGGTATCAGAAAATGGGTTTTTGGAGACTCGATGCTTTGGCCATAGAAAGGTCATAAGCGTGCTCCCCTGTCAATTCAGTCCAAAAGATTCGAGAGTTAAACCCAATAGGGGTTCTTCTCTTTCCCCCACTCGGCAAGCCAAAGCATGAATTCCATTGGTGGAGGGTCCATTCACGCTCAATGTTAAATATTTTAAAAGTTATCCTCCCCTCTCTACTCTCTCTACTCGTTAAAATTTTTGCCTCTAAGGAGCTTAAAAATTCTAGGATTACCCTAGGCTTGGTTAGGTGTCTTATTCCTATAATCTCTTCCCACCCCATTTTTGCAAATAGGGCTTAAATGTCTCCCAACAACACCCTAAGGACTCTAGCAAATCTTCATCAATATACCTAGTAGCAGTGAGTTTACGAGTAGAAAGCATATTATATCTATATCTATGTTCATTATTATGAAAAAGGAGGGTTGGTAGAGCGTTACCCTCCTCCGGAGCTTGAGGGGCGTCGGTTCTCCTTGCTTGTCGCTCTGAAACATCTGATCGATGTGCCACATGATTGGTCCTCCTCATCCTTGCTTCTTTTGGCTTCCTTGAAGGTTGAAAAAGCTTCTAGGCGGCGGGGAAGAAGAAACTACACCACTAGGGCAAGAGAAATCGAAGCACACGACACAAATGGGGCGAAAACACATGGCTCGCCCTACTTAACCCTTGAGCGACACGACCATGTGAAAACACACGGCCAGGCCATGTGTGCCTTGGGTCAGTCGGACACTGTCATGGGAAAACACACGGCTAGGCCGTATGTCCCCTTTCTTCTCCCCTTTTTGCACCACAGTCCGAATTTCCTCATACGCCTCACCGTGTAAGCTAATATTGATTTTATTTTTACCTAGCAAAGTTCTCTTCTGATCCTAATGCTAAATAAAATGGAAATCAAAGTTCAAATTAACTAAATGCATGCAATACAATTAAAGGGAAATCTAAAAACTAAACTTGGTTGCCTCCCAAGAAGTGCTTTGTTTAAGGTCATTTAGCTCGACCTCACTCCATTATCAACTTGGCTCCAGAGGTTCAGTGAACCTCCATTCATCCATCTCGGAATCTTCATCTAGGGGCCTCAGCTTTAGCCTGCTAAAAGTGATGCCATCTAGGTAGGGGGCTCTACACTCTAAAAGGCTAAAGAGGATGATCTCCCCATCTACCTCTAGGGAGATCTGGTGTGCCTTAACATCTATGCACGCCCCCACAGTTGCCAAAAAAGGCCTTCCCAAAATGATGGGATTCTAGGGATTGGGTCCTGTGTCTAGTATGATGAAGTCCATGGGTATCACAAAATTCTCAATCACCACAGGCACATGTGCTAGCAAGCCTACAGGTTCCTTGACTGAGTCGTCTCCTATACGAATATCAAGATTCACTGGTTGGAGCCCATTCAGTCCCATCTTCAGATAATATGCATAGGGCATCACACTTACTGATGACCCCAAATCACACAGTGCTTCATCGAAGCTTTCCCCATATATCGAGTAGGGGATAACAAATTCACCAGGGTCCTTAAACTGTGGTGGAATCTTATCTTCAATTTCAGCTTGGTCAGGTAGGGTGGAAATCATGGTTGCACACCCCTTGGTGAATATGTTTCTCTGCCCCACTCCCTCATTGTATACTCCTTCCTCTTTAGCCTGACTTGGCTCGGGTACTAATGGAGAACTATCCATAGATTTCGATACTGTTTGGGCTATCTGGGCCACTTGTGTCTCCAACATTCTTGTGTGACTTGCAAGACCATCAATGGTGGCCTTCAAGTCTCTGAGTGACTCCTCTGTTTTCTAATGTTGGCGATGAAATTCATCATTGGCCTTTGTTTGGGTAGTAATGAAGTCTTCCATCATCAGTTCCAGTCTAGACTTCTGTTATTGTTGCTACCCATACCCTCCTAATGGTTGGAAATTCCCTGAGTTATTCATATAGGAGAAATTTGGGTGATTCCTCCATCCGGGATTGTAGGTACTGGAGTATGGGTTATTAGGCCTTAGATTGTAGTCCCCAACTGCACCAACATGCTCAATCTGCTCTTCTGAGGTTTCTTGTCCTCCATAGTAGTCCTCTCGATATGCTGCTAGGTGGTCATGGAGTTAACAGCATATTGTCCTGCTGCAGGAGCTGGGTGACCACGTTCGGAAGCCCATTGATGGTGGTTCTGGGCCACCTCTTTTATCAGCTCTTTCGCTTCCTCTATGGTCTTATTCATAAGTGCTCCTCTTGCAACATAATCCAGGGACATCTTCATGGCGTACGCAATCCCATTGTAGAAGATGTGGATCACCAACCACCTTTCAAGTCCGTGGTGGGGGCATTGGTAGAGTAGCCCCTTGTAGCAATCTCAAGCTTCGAATAAGGACTCCCCCTCCTTCTGACGGAAGCTCATGATAAGATGGTGCATGTGAGCAGTCTTGCTTGGTGGGAAGTATTTATTCAAAACCTGCTGCTCACATTGCTCCCATGTAGTGATGCTTCCCGAAGGTAGGGAGTGAAGTCATGCCTTAGCCTTATCCCGCAATGAGAAAGGGAATAGACTCAGGCGGATCGCGTCAGCAGGGACTCCATTCATCTTCATTGTTGAGCAGATTTCCAAAAATGGCTCTAGGTGCCGGTTTGGGTCTTCAATCGCAGCTCCCCCGAATTGACTATGTTAAACCATATGTATAAGTAATAGTTTAAGTTCAAAGTTGTTTGTTGAAATAGATGGTCTAGCTATACTCGGCCTAAATCCTCTAGCGCTAGGAGCTGCGTAATCCTGCAGAGGTCAGCTATCTATATGTACTTCGGATGCAGCTTTCTCCTCCATCCTCTGTTGTTCTGCTTTACGACTATGAAAGGTTCGTTCGATTTCTAAGTCGATCAGAATCAGGCCTTCCGATCCTAAGCGTCTAAGCATACGAATAACCGAGCCACAAAAATTAGGAGTGCTACCTAATATTAAGAAACAGGAAATAAACAAATCTAGCTAATAAAATCAAAGAGGCAATAAGGAAATAGAAAACTACTGCTAAAATAAAAAGAAAAACTAAATCTAAATATGGAAAATATAAACTAAAGTAAATGAAGCAAACTAAAAAGAAAATTAAACAAGCAAATAAATCTAATCCTAAGTCCGATCAAATTTTCCAGTTCTCGATTCGATATCGAACCGATCAGTCCCCAACAATGGCGCCAAAAACTTGATGCACACGAACGCGACTTCAAATATCGCGATGGAGACCATTGAGGACTCGAAGCGCGCGCTTGCTCTCAATGCCCGCAAGTGCATGGATATAGTCAAGTAATAAAAGATTATCGATCCCACAGGGACTGAGATTCGAGTACCGATTTGATCAGTGGGTGGAATTATTAGGAAGTAAAATCTAAAGGTTTCAATTGCGAGGGTTGTCGGTGGACTAAACTCAAGTACGGTGTCACACGGAGGAAGAAAGGAGCGTGCCGAGATCTTTAAAAGGGATTCTAGGACATTGGTTTCACTTGTGTGTCGCAAAACATGCTATCAATTGGACGTTGTCTAAATGTCTAGCTATGGTTTTGTGGAAGGGACATCATACACTCTCCCGATGAGCCACTGCATCTATCGGGAGCTAGCTCTACCTTACACGGATAGAATAGGCGGTACAAGAATGCAAAATCAAACCCTGCGATGAACCATTTCCAGTTCCATCACATCCTTCTACCCACAGTTATAAGAGATCAGGTTTACCCCTAAGTTCCTTGTATAAATCCCCTAAATCTTAGATACAAGGGTTGTCACCCATCGTATCGCCTAAGCACAGCAGGTAGAAAACCAAATACGCATAGATATTGGTATAAACAATTTCCAATTGCAAATTTAAACTCAGAAATAGAATTTAATTTGAAGCAACATGTCATGCATACACAAGCTACTCCCTAATCCAAGAATCGAAGGAACTACTCCATATATAGAAGAGGAGAATCACAAGGCATGTTCATGTCCAAATATATCAGAAATAAAATGCAAGAACAAGACGTTACAATGTTGATGTGGCCTTCTCTCCAGCGTTGAAGTGTAGAACTTGGATCTCCGGTGGTGTTCTTCCTTCCCGTTGCGAGTTTCTGAAGCTTTTTAGGGCTTCGATGTGCCGTCCCAACCGTCGTGCCTCCCCCTAGGGTTTGGACGGAGCTCTCCTTATATAGACATCACATCGAATCCCTGGAAAATTCATAAAAAAAACTCTAATCGTGTCAATCTGTTGGGCCGCCACACGACCAGGCTGTGTGCGACCCTGGGGTGGCTGATCTCTCCCATTGGGCACGACCATGTGTAGCCACATGCCCTGGTCGTGTCCTATTCTGCGTCTAGCTGCAAAATGCCCTTCTTTTGCTACGAAAGAGGGCCTTTTCCCTTGGAATGCTATCCGACATGCAAATGTACAAAGAGCAGATCTCCGAACCAGAAAATAGAAAATGCATGCAAAATAAAGTAACATACGCATGAAACTAACATGAAATGTAATGATATGTGAGCGTAAACTACTCCTAAAACCCTATATGTTTTGCTCACATCAACGACCTCACCATTACTCTGCATAAGTGCTTACCTCTGGTCCTCCTAACCCGTCGCTTATATTTCGGTCGCCACCGAGGTTCCTCGATTCCAATGAGATTCTCTTGGTGTCGCTCTACCACCACAGTTTCTCGTCCCAAGATTCTCTGGGTGTCGCTGACCTTGGGCTTAACTTAATACAATTCTTGCACACTCAACACAGCACATGAGATAACAATAATAGCTTAACTTTAAACCTTTGCCATAATTAAAACCTAGGTTCGATTATTCTGGTGCCCCTACACCAACAATCTCTCCCTTTTTTATCTATGGCAAACCGATTCAATGTTAAGGAAAAATTAAGCATAAATAAGCATGAGTAAGCATGTAGTAGCAAGAATAAGGAATCTTGAATAATAAGTATGAATATGAATAGTAAGTACAATTAAGTAAGTGTGTAGTAATGAGTAAGTTAGTATGAATAAGTTTCTTTTTCAAACCCTCCCCCTCAAGGTAACCTCCCCCTTGACCTTAGGTTAGTTTTTGACAAAGAAACTTAAAGTTAACTTTAGACAAACTAAAAAAACTTTACTCCCCCTTAACTTTGCAAACTTCTCCCCCTTTTCCCATATATCGAAAAAGCGAGGGGTGTATTTATAACTAACGGTGTAGGATTAATTTGTGTTTTTATCCCTCTGCACCAATGTTAAACTAGTTTTATTTTTGTGAGAAGGTGTAT
The DNA here is from genome assembly GCA_025175895.1 of Wurfbainia villosa. Lineage (NCBI taxonomy): Eukaryota > Viridiplantae > Streptophyta > Magnoliopsida > Zingiberales > Zingiberaceae > Wurfbainia > Wurfbainia villosa. The sequence continues at coordinate 27,720,362 of CM045994.1, forward strand.
AATTTTGGTAAAGTAAATTTTTGAGGTCATTACAAACATAATACTTGAATGTTATAATCATAAGTATGTTTCCAAAATACCTTGAAGACTTATTAATTTTGAAAAGGTTGGTATTCCCCTCTAAGTCAATCATGGAACCTAGAGAGTTTAGGGGTCTAAACTTAGCCTAATTAATTACATATCTAGTATTGGCCAACCAAATATGGTAACTATATGTTAAATGAAACAATCAAGAAAATAAGTATTCTTATAGGTTTTGAAAATATTTCAAAAACTATGTTATTTGTATTATAATTGTCCCTAACATCTCACCCAATTTATGTGTCTCAAAGCATGTTCACCTTATATGTTTTTGTGTGATGTCTTCAATTTTTACTTAGTTAATTTTAGTGATTTGAAGATAATCAACCTTGGGTTAAATTTGGATTTAACTTTTAGATCGTTAAGTAAATATTTCGAGAAAAAGGCTTCCAGGTTGTGGCGAGGCACAGAGGCCTTCTTTGATCGAAACAACGACCACTTCCTTAGACAAAGACAATTTCAGGAAAATGTTCACTTAAGTCACTTAGGGTTACTTCCTAGTCTAACTAATTTAGGATACGGTGAGGTAGCTTCAGCTAGTTCAACTTAGCCGAGTGTACCAAGCTAGATACGCCTTATCTAACTCGGATACACAAGACCTCATTTCCCTAATGTACTATCATCTCACCGCCTCCTGATACTATGTTATCAAGGTTACCTAACTATTGCTCCTATCTAACCATTCTAGAAATTAAAAGAAAGACTAACATGTAAAGTCGCACTAAGAGATCGGGTACACGATTTTAGTATTAGCTCCTCCTAGACCATTGAACCAATGAGGTTTATCCACATAGTGGACTTGATCCTTGGAAATCCAAAACTTAGTAGTCCTTATATGTGAATTTAACAAAATCTTAGGGACCCATGCTTGGACTATTTGATGACTATGATTGACAATTGACATGTAGGATTTGTTTGTTGTCATTGTCCTAAACCCAAGTATGGCTTTGTTGTACACAACCCTTTGAGTTCCAAGGAGTCGGTTAAGACCCTTGGATCCCAATGTGAACTTTTCCAACCTAGCATTGAGCTCTTGAACTTGTCCTTTCAAGAGAGAATTCTATTCCTTAAGTTTTCAACATGAGTTGAGTTTCCCTCTTGAACTTGACTAGTCGAAGAGGTTAGCGTGGCCTCATGCTTAAGGAGTTTAACCTCCTTAAGCAAGGACTCGACCCTAGACTCCGACTTAGTTAACTTCCTATCTAATAATTTATTTGCATGATAAAAATTTGCGATTAACGAACGACTTACCTTGATCTTTTCCTTTGAGCCGGCTTTGAGTATTGACTCGAATTCGTCCTCGGAGTCGGATTCAGAGTTGAATTTATAGTCAGCTTCGAACTCGGATTCAGACTCGTGCGGTCTCGCCATTAAGGCCAAGTCATTTCCTTGATCTTCTTCTTCTTCCCAAGTCACTTGAAACGCCTTCTTCGGTTGCTTTTGTCTTGGCTTCATTTTTGGGCAATCTAACATAAAGTGCCCCTTCTTGTTGCACTCATAGCACTTGTAATTCTATGGGGGTTTCTTGTCCTTCGATTTCGACTCGAATTCACCCTCGGATTCAGACACTTCTTCTTCGAGAGGTGACTTGTTCTTTGCTTTTCTTCTTTAATCTTATTACATCCCCGTTCTCCACCTTTTGTCTAATTGAGTGTAGTCCGTTCATGATGTCCTAGATCCTTGCATGGAGTTGAGTCACCGACTCATGGTCTTGCATTTTCAGATTAGATAACTTATTCAAAAGAAGGTCCTTTTGCATATTTTTGTGTCGATAATCCCTTCGTGTAGCTCGATAAGCTTGTTCCATAGGTCCTTTGCGGTGATGAATGTGCCAACGCGATTGAGCCCTTCCTTGGAGAGATTGTATTGAAGAATTTGTGTAGCCTTTGCATCGACCTCCACTTGATGCTTCATGGCGTTCGTCCACTTGTCGCAGTCCAAGTATTCACCGTCTTCATTGGTTAGAAGGGTGAACCTTATGTGGATGACTATCCACATCTCGACTTGGGTTTTGAGATAACACTCCATCTGACCTTTCCAATAACGGATGTCATCTCCATTGTTAAATGGAGGTCGGGCGGTGCTAAACCCCTCGAGATGGGCCATTCGATAAAACCTTGCACCAAAACACGAAAAACACATGAATTACCAAGACTGTCTTGGATTATTAGTGTGGGATAACAAAAAATTAAATTAAACGAAAAGTATGAAAAGAAATAAAACATGCTCGATCGGTGGTTGTACCAAATCTGAGCGCCCCCGCTCTGATACCAATTGTTGGATCGGAGAATAGCTAGAGGGGGGTTAATAGCCATCGTAAAATCTTGTCTTTTCATTTGGATAAAACCAAAGTATTGCAGAGGAAATAGAAATAAAGTTAAAATAAATAGATACCTTTGTTTTTACTTGGTTCAAAAACCGAAAGGTTGCTACTCCAAGGCCCCGCGATCCTAGACCGCGTACGATAGGGCAATCCACTAAAAGTCTCCTCCTCGTTAGAGGTAGGAGACGATGGTTAGAATAAAAAAAAAGATAGAGGAAGAGGAAACAAGCCTACCTCTCCTCTTTTATATTAAAAGATCGAGTACAAGAAATTAAAACAAAACAAATGACAACTTTATCTTGAAGTACCGATGAAGGAATAAAAACTTGTCGTAGAGTCAGCATTACTATGACATAGCATTGTCGCTGAACATGGCATCATTGAAGCACTTTGGGAGCAAGAATGGATGATCAAAAGAGGTGAAAAGCCCCTTCTTTTATAGCCCTTCAAACCCTAGCTCATTGAGATCCAAATCTTGGTCAAAGCTCTTCATCCTCCCACTTTTGGTAGAGCTTATCTTGACTTTCTTCGAGTTGACCAGTTTGAATAGCAGTTGACTGATGGTAGAATCAGTCGACTGCCAATAGCTTTCAGTCGACTGTTGGCTTGGTCACTCACCTGCAGCAAAGAGTTAGCCCAGAAATGTCAAGTAATAAACATTACCACTGTTCCTTATCATCCGATCTCGACCTAGAGCTTCCCCCGAAAGTCTTAGTCGGATGGCCACCTAAGTTCGTCCCCGTATAGAGGACACAACCTGAGCATTACTCTTCACTCAGTGCTTGCCTCTGGTCTTCCTGACCTGTTGCTTAGCTTTCAGTCACCACTGAGATTCTTTGACTCCAACGAGGTTCTCCTGGCATCCCTTAACCTCCACGGTTTCTTGTCCCGAGATTCTCCAAGTGTTGCTGACCTTGGGCTTAGCTTAATACAATTACTGCACACTCAACACAACACATGAGATAACAATAATATCTTAACTTTGAACCTTTTCCATAATCAAAACCTAAGTTCGATTATGTGGTGCCCCTGAACCAACATCATAGACACAAAAACTCATAATGATATCCATTTTGTGTGCAAAATTCGGTAAACTTATGTCTTTCAAATTCTCCACCATGGTGACTTCTAATTCTTTTAATTTTTACATACTTTTCATTTTCTAAAAATTTGCATATATTAGTAAATTGATCAAATGTCTCATCTTTATGTTTTAGAAACTTAACCCAAGTGAATCTAGAGTAGTCATCTACCATTACTAAACAATGTTGACTTCCATTTAGTGACTTGGCTATATGTGACTCAAACAATTCTAAGTGTAGAAGCTTGATGTACGCATTTTATATAGATTTTTAGTTATCATTTTGGCACACCTCTTACCTCATTTTTATGATATTCATTGCATATTATCTTTGTTTACTTCATTTTACTATTATCTTTGTTCGGAGATTTGCTTTTCTTTATTTGTCTTAATAAGGATGAAGTCTCGAAGCAAAATCAAGCCCTATATGAAGCATAGATGAAGGGAAGCATGCTCTGGTCATGTCCCCAAGACACAGGCATATTCCTAGAAGAATGAAATGACATTCAATGAGTTTCCAACCAAGACCACATCTGGTCGTGTGTTTTACACACGATCATGCCTCATTCTTTAAGGAAGATGGTGGAGCATGGGTTTTCGACATGATGAAGAATTTTCTCTTGAGGGAGGCACAGTTGGCCATGTGTTTTCCACATGGTTGTGCCTTTTCCAATTGATTTTCCACAGTGACACATGGCGGAGTCATGTGTCTCACATGTGGTCGTGTGGTGCACCATAAATTCGAGGAAATAGGGTTTTTGCATATTTATGGAAAGTCGAAGCTGCCTCTATATAAAGGAAACTCGTCCAAGAGGAAAGGGATCATGAGGGGAGCCACCGTAGGACTCCCCAACCCCAAAAGGGGGTCATCCAAGGGCCCTGAAACTGCTGGAGGATATTGTCTAAGTTTCTCTCCATCGCCAACAAGAAGATTTCGATGCCACAACTCCATATATGAACGCGAGTAGCAGCCATGATGCCTCAAAATTGAGACTAAGTTTTTCTTTTGCAATTCTTGCATAATTTCGATTGTTCTTTCCTTTCTTGCATGATGTCTTGTGATTGTAACTATATTTTTATTGAGTAGAACATGAGGTTCTCAGATGAGGGAATAGCCTACTTGTTTTGTAAACATTATTATGCAATGAATCTATGTTTGTTTCCATTGTTTTCAATTTCTATATATTTATTCTTGTCTTTTATTTCATGATATGTTTGTTTGTGGTTCAGATCTATTGTACTTACTCGATATAAATGTTAAAAGTACTAGGTCGTATCTTAGAGGTGTGGGGAATAACCAAAAGGAGAACCCTATCCTCCCACCCATAGAGAACTGAGATGTGCGGGAATCGGCTACGAGTGAGGATTTAAGTCAAGATTGATCTGCTGGGGTTATCGTGACAAGTTCCCAATGCGACCAAGGTCATTTATGCATGAATATCTAAAAAGTAGATCAATTTGCCACGAGGACCCATAGGATATCATAGAATGTAATGAACTTGTTCCAACTAAAATCCGCAAAGTAGGAGAAGAAAACTCGGAGGGATTGTGGGATCACATGACAGGGGTAACCCATTGATAGAAACTCCTTGAGCTCTGTAGATCCGAAAGGGAAACTTTGGCTTGGAATAGGAGAATCCGATATAGTTGCAAAAGTTCACATTGAATAAAATAGGATATCCTACCTACATGAACAACCATTGAGAATTACGAGCAAGATATATATTTGCAATCATTTAGGTGAAACCGAAATCCTAGAATCATTTCTTCGATCATGATAGGGACCCAGTGATAGGGGTGTCCCTGTGAAAGTGATCTCTCAGCCCTCTCACTCTCTGTTCCCTCTCTTTAAACTCTTTGTTTTCTCAGCCAACTAATTTGGTTTAGACAATCTAAATTCACTTTGTAAACTAATAATCAATTTACCAGGCCTTGTGGGATCGATATTTTATTACTTGATGACAACCGTGCACTTGCTAATGCATTCACAATTAAGTCTTTGGCTACATAGCTGAGGGTTCAATTTGTGCGCCATCAAAGCTCAAGTACACAATTAGTCCTATCCATATTTGTTGGTTTATGTGTGGATTTAGTTTTCTTTCCTTGTTGATATGCATTACAAACTTTGTTTTCTAAGTTACTTAACTTGGGTAGGCCTCTAACTAATTTGTTGGGACTTATTTTTGAAATAAGTCTTAGATGTGAGTGACCCTATCTCCTATGCCACAACCACTTTTCTTCTCGTTGTGTCATTTTACACTTGATTGAGGAGCATGGTAAGACAATTGTATAGATATTATTTTCCTATTTCCCTTAAATATAATGTTTGAGCAATCAATAGTTTTAATAAGACATTTATTATATGAAAATACAACTCTATAGAAAATGTCACACAATTGACTAATATTGAAAACATTAAATTCAAAGTTTTCTACTAAAAAAGCGTTGCGCATTACAAAATTTTAATTTAATTCAATATCACTTGATCCAATAATCTTAAGTCTACTGTTGTTTCTGAAGGCTACCAATCCAAGGTTTTTGAACTTTAGCTTTGTAAACTTCAGTTGATCTCCGGTCATATGTCTGGAGCACCCAAGATACATGGTTTGGATCAGATTTGGATTTTTAAATAAGTTCATATGTTTTATCCTAGTGTTCATCTCAACCTATCTATATGATCACCCAAATTATTTCTATAAGTTTATATGAGATGGTTTTTAAATTAGAGGATTGTTTGACCTTGGGTTAGATTCAATTTTTACTCTTTGTTAATTAAGTGCATATTTCAAAAGATGGCTTCCTGCTAGCGGCGAGGGACAGGGGTTTTCTTTGATCGGAATAATGACCACTTCCTTAGACAAAGTCAGCTCAAGAAATTATATACTTAATTTACTTACAGTCAAACCCTGATCTAACTAGTTTAGGATGAAGTGAGGTAACTTTGATTAGATTCACTTAGTTATGCACACCAAGATGAATATGCCTTATCAATCTTGAATACACTTAGGTTAAGATTCACTAACTTACTATCATCTCACTGCGTCCTAATACTATGTTATCAATGTCAACTAATCCCTTCTTATCTAACAATTCTACTTTAATATGTTAACCTAAGCATGCAGTAAGCAAAAATAAATGCTTATGGAATCATTTAATTGAGAAAACAAGTTTAGTATTGGTTCTCCCTAGTTATCGATACGATCTATCCACATAATAGATATGATTTTCAGGAACTCAATACTTGCTTGAACCAAATTGTTTTACTAGACTTGACTTAGGGACTCATGCATGGATTCTTTTATGATTACAATTTACAAGAGAAAGATATGATCTATTAGTTGACTTAGCCTTGAATCCAAGTTTGGTCTTGTTGTACACAACACTTTGAAACCTAGGTATCATGTCAAGGCACTTGGAACCCAATGTAAACATTTTCAATGTTTTTCTAAGCTCTTGAACTTGTCCTTTCAAGAAGGAATTTTCTTCCTCAAGCTTTTAAACTTGAATTGAGTTTCCTTCTTGAATTTGACTAGTTGAAGAAATTAGATTAGCCTTTTCCTTAGGGGTTTCGATCTCCCTAAGTAAAGACATGACCTTAGAATTGGACTTAGCTAATTTTTGTTGTTAAGGAATTAATCATTACATATAATTTTTTAATTATTGACGGGTGTGATGTAATTAAGAGGTATCCTAAGGCAATCACCTTAGATGTGTTGGAGCTGAAAGCTCTAAGTTATGTTTTAGTGTTTGACAAAGGTTTAAGTAAGTGTGAGAAATCCAAGGGTGGACCTTGGTGAAAAGTCCAAGATGGTTAATTCCTTGGCAGGTGAGAAATCCAAGGGTGGACCTTGGTGAAAGTCCAAGATAGTTAATTTCTTGGCAGGTGAGAAATCCAAGAGTGGACCTTGGTGAAAAGTCTAAGATGGTTAATTCCTTGGCAGCTGAAAATTCCTTACGGGGGTGCAAAGTGAAAAGTCCAAGAGGGGTGATTTCTTGGTAGTAGAGAAATTCCTTGCGGGAGTGGCATGGTGAAAAGTCCAAGAATGGCTAATGGCTGGAGTTTTGGCAAGTAAAGGGTCACAGGATAGAGTCTTTACTAGGTGTGTTTCAGTCTTAGAGTTGACTCAAACAATGGGTGTTAAGGACAACAATGAGTTGACACCTCAATTGTTGCAATTACCGCATTTATCAGGTGGAGAAATTTGTCATCGACAAGGTACAGTCAAGTCGGCACCTCGACTGTTACAGAGCAGTCGAGGTGGCACCTTGACTAGTCTTGTGTAGCGGTCAGTGGTGGGAGTCAAAGCTCGACTGCTACAGGGCAAGCCGCAGTCGAGTCGATGCCTCGACTGATCTTAAGCTGAAGGATACAGATGCAAGCCGCCCTCACCCAGTGCCTCGACTGAGGCATGACAATTTTGTGAACCTTAACGATTTCGACTGGTGCAGTCAAGGTGGTGCCTCGACTGGTCCTGGGCAGTTGCGGACATAAGCGAGGCAAGCACATCTGACACCTCGACTGTAGCAGAACAAATTTGTGTTTTGACCTATGCAGTTGAACCGCCACCTCGACTAGCCCTTTGCAGAAATGCACAGATGCAAGGCGCGCTCGACTGGTGGGATGCAAGTTAGCGATTCTGGTAGTAAATCCTATCTGGTTCTCCGCGTGTCTAGTTTTTACAGGTTCATGCTTGAATGGATGACTAAATACTTTTGATCGAGGACGTTTTCCAAGCTTCAGGGATTGCGTGTACACTGATGATTTGAGATCGGACCAAGTATCGTAGAATTAGGGTTTGCACTGAAACAAAAGCATGGAAGGAGTTCTCTTCAGGGAAAAACCAACGTTCACAACGCTCTTTCTCTGCTCTGTTGGATCGAAGCGGATCACTAGAGGGGGGGTGAATAGCGATAAAACTTTTTTTTTTCGAGTTCGTATCAAAAATCGAGTAGATAATTAATTACAGCGGAAATGTAAATGTAAAGTAAAAAGAGACAAAGGAGTTTTACTTGGTTCGTAGCCTTCGGCTACTACTCCAAGGCCCTAGCGGTCCTCGACCACGTACGGAGGGCAAAAACACTAAAGAACTCCTCCCCATTAGAGGTAGGAGTTTAATCGATACAAGTAAAGCACAAAGCTTGAGGTAGAGGGACACTCCCCCTCTCCTCGTTACGATAAAAGCTCCGAAAATGAAAGTACTAAACTGAAATAAAACTCTAACTGACGTAATAAAATGAAAACAAATAAACCTAGACGTCGGAGAAGAAGCACTTCATTGTTGGAGAAGTTGTAGCTTTGCGGAGGGTTTTGGAAGCTTAGAATTGATGATTAAACCCTAGGATTGGCCCTCCTTTTATAGCCTTTGAGCCCCTTTTCGAGAGGAACCCTAGCCAATCAAAATTGAGCACTAATCTCCTTGAAATCGGGTGATAAGCCTTGACTCCTCGAAGCTGATCATTGACCATCAGTCGACTGATGGCCATTATCAGTCGACTGATGGCAGCATCAGTCGAGTGCTGACCTCCGGCAGTGGACTGTTTGACGGCAGTCGAGTCCTCCAAGTTGGCAGTCGACTGATGCTAGCTGCAAGGCATAGTTAGCTCAAAGAAAACATTATTTCGACGGCCTTCGACTGTCCGATCTCGACCTAGACCATCGATGGGATGTCTTTGGTCGGATCTACGCTTAAGACCATCCCTGTAAGGAGGATATGACCTCACTTACGCTCGCACACACGAGCTTACTTCGATACTTACCATGTTGCTTTTGCTTCCGGCCTTCCACTCGATTCCTTTGGCTCCCTCCGAAGTCACTCGAGTGTCGCCCGACCACCCGGCTTCTTCCGGGTGTCGCTAGCCTTCAGCTCCAGCTTTAGCAATCTTCTGCACACTCGATTCAGCTCATGAGATAATGACATGAGCTTAACTTTGTATCGTTTGCTATAATCAAAACTCAGGTTCGACCTAGGTGCCTACTGCACCAACAATCTCCCCCTTTTTGATTTATGGCAAACCCACATACAAAGTTAAGTAAATAGCAAGCATGAAGAATAATGTGCATTATAAACAAACAAAAAATAAAGAAGATTAAGTTGGAGTAGTAAGGATTTTTTTCAAGTACTCCCCCTTGAGGAAACCTCCCCCTTGACCGAGGGTGAGTCTTGAAGAAAGACCTTAATCCTCCCCTTGAGGGTTGCTTTAAGTAATTACTTAAAGTTGGCCTTAGTAAAACGTTTAAGTTAAGAGTTCTTCTTAACTTGGCCCTTTCTCCCCCTTAAGTAAAACATTAAAAATAAGCAAAACGTTGATGGCACAAATAAGTTTAAGTTAAGAATTCTCTTAACTTGGCCTTTAATAAGTTTTCAAAACTTAAAGTTAACTTTTGTTTTAAATATAAAGTAAGAGTTAAACCAAAAAATTTAAAAATTTGACCGACCCCTTAACTTTGGCCTTTTTCTCCCCCTTTTGCCATATATCGAAAAGAGTGAGGGTGTATGTGGAAAATAAAAATAAGTGTTAAATTTAAAGTCCAAGCATGTTCCACATTATTTTGAAAATAATATATTGAAAATAAGTTCATCTATAAAATGTTCGACTCATATCTGACTTGATTGATATAAAGATCAACCAGTCTTGGTCAGAGTTGGTTAGTATGTATGATTATACTCCGTGGTTCATGACGATGCACTAGCTCTACATCTAGAACCAGGAGTAAGGTCCTAACATCTCACGCCCATCTACGTGGCTAAGTACACAAACACATTAGTCCTATGTGTTGTGAGATGTTTTGGCTCGTTAAATCTATAGGTGCATGATATCTAAAGTATGTCCTATGCTAGTTCCATAAAAATGTAAATTAAGAAATAGTAGTAAGAAAATATAATTTGCAAGTTCCTAATCTACTACGCACATGCCCAATTTTCGTCTTAATAGACTAAATTCGGCTTCGAGTAGGGGTTTAGTAAATAGGTCTGCTAAGTTAGACTTCGATTCGACGTATTCGAGTTGTATGGCTCCGTTGGTCACATGTTCTCGAATGAAATGGTGTTTAACCTCTATATGTTTGGTCCTAGAGTGAAATATAGGATTTTTAGTAAGGTTAATTGAACTAATGTTATCTACGTGGAGTTTTGTGTTCGTAAAGTCTAACTTAAAGTCGCGGAGAGTGTGCTTCATCCAAAGAAGCTGAGTGACACACTCACCCATCGCGATGTATTCGGCTTCGGTGGTAGATAAGGCAACACAGTGTTGCTTCCTACTGCACCAACTCACTAGACTTGAGCCGAGAAGTTGACAACAACCACTCGTACTCTTTCTATCGAGCTTACTACCGGCATAGTCCGAATCGGAGTAGCCGGTTAGTTCGAACTCGGTAGATCTAGGATACCAAATACCGACATTAAGTGTATCCTTTAGATATCTAAGGATGCGCTTGACTAGAGTTAGGTGAGACTCCTTGGCACAAGTTTGAAACCTGGCGCACATATTTACTGCAAATAAGATATTAAGTCGGCTTACAGTTAAGTAAAGGAGACTCCCTATTACACTCCTATAGTATTTTAAATCAATTTGGTTTCCGATTATATCTTCTTCTATATTAACATTTGTTGCCATTAGGGTATTAATAATTTTAGCGTCTTGCATTCCAAAGCGTTTAATTAATTCCCTAGTATATTTGCGTTGATGTAGGTATATTCCATCTTTAGTTTGTTTAATTTGTAATCCTAAGAAGAAACTTAATTCGCCTACTAAATTCATTTCAAATTCGCTTTCCATAAGTGAAATAAACTCATTTAGTAGGATTGAGTTGGTGGTTCCGAAAATAATATCATCTACGTAGATTTGGGCTATGAATATGTCTTTACCTAAGCTTTTTACGAAAAGGGTTGGGTCAACTACACCTTGGTTAAAGTCGTTGGACTTAAGATAAATCGAAAGTCTCTCGTACCAAGCTCGCGGAGCTTGTTTAAGTCCATAAAGCGCTTTCTTTAATCTAAGGACATGATCGAGTTTGTCTAAACTTTCGAAACTGGGGGGTTGACTAACGTAAACTTCTTCTTTAATGTATCCATTTAAAAATGCAGATTTCACATCCATTTGAAACAATTTAAATCCTCGATGTGCTGCATATGCTAATAGCATTCGAATGGACTCTAATCTAGCTACTGGGGCATAGGTCTCGTCGTAATCTAAACCTTCGACTTGACTAAACCCTTTAGCAACTAGTTTAGCTTTATTTCTAACTACTTCACCTTTATCATCAATTTTATTTCTAAACACCCACCTTGTTCCAATGATTGTTTTATCTTTAGGTGGTGGTACTAATTCCCATACTTCATTCCTAGTGAATTGAGCCAACTCTTCTTGCATTGCAATAATCGAATCGGGATCAAGAAGAGCTTGGTCAATAGTTTTGGATTCAATTTTAGAAATCAAAGATATTTGACTAAGGTTTCTGTATGAGGCTCTAGTTCGAACTCCTAGACTTGGATCACCTATCACTTGGTCGATAGGATGATTCGTTTGAGTCCTAGTTGGATTTGGGTTTGAGTCTACAACTTGATCCATAGGATGACTCGTTTGAGTTCTAGTTTGGTTGGAGTCATCTATCACTTGGTCGATAGAGTGACTTGGTTGACTTAGGTTTGGGTTAACACTAGACCTGATTTTCGGATCAGAGTTAGGTCTAGTATGAGTCGGCTCGCTAATTGGGGTTGCCGGGGGTTTTGTAGGTTCGTGTCCTTTATAAAATACTACATTGATAGTCTCCTCGACTCTAAGGGTGTCGTGGTTATATACTCTATAAGATCTGCTTGTAGTGGAGTATCCTAGAAAGATTCCGGTCGTGGTTTTGGATGTAAATTTCCCTAGGTAATCCTTAGTGTTTAGGATATGTACCTTACACCCAAATACCCTAAAGTACTTGATGTTAGGTATTTTATCGTGATAAATCTCGTATGAGGTCTTAAGGTGCCTCTTTACCATAAGGATTCTATTTTGGACATAGCATGCCGTACTCACGGCTTCCGCCCAAAACCTATCGGGTAGGTTATACTCATTTAACATTGTCCTAGCGGCTTCTTGTAGGGTTCTATTTTTGCATTCTACTAGGCCATTTTGTTGTGGAGTTCTAGGGCAAGAGAACTCGTGGTGGTATCCATTTAGGTTACAGAATTCTATAAACCTATGGTTTTCGAATTCACCACCATGATCAGTCCTAAGTCTTTTGATTTTAATGCTTTGTTGATTTTCTATTAACTTAAATAGATTGATTAATTGATCTAGGGTATCACTTTTATGTTTGATGAACCTAACCCAAGTAAATCTAGAATAGTCATCAATTATGACTAAGCAGAATTTACTTCCGTTAAGTGACTTAGCTTTGTGTGAATCAAATAGATCCATGTGTAGGAGCTCAAGCAAACTTTTGGTTCGTTCTTGACTAGTTAGTTGATGTTGTGTCCTAGATTGTTTACCTTGTTGACAAGCATTACATATTTTATTGTCCAAGTTATTGAGGTTAGGCAAACCTCTAACTAAGTCACTCTGACTCATCTTGTGGATGAGTCTTGGGTGTGAGTGACCGAGTCGTCGGTGCCACAACCATGATTCCTCTTGCCGTGTCATAAGACACTTTGTTGAGGAGTTAGTTAAGTTAATAGTGTAAATGTTGTTATTTCTAGTTCCCTTAAGAATTGTTTTAGAGGTTTCGTTTGTATTAATTACGCATTCGTTTTCTAGAAATATGACCTTATAGTTATTATCACACAATTGACTTACACTGAGAAGATTATATTGAAAATTTTCTACTAATAAAACGTTTTGAATGACAAAATTTGAGTTAAGCTCAATATCACCTGATCCGATAATTTTGAGCTTGTCGTTATTTCCGAAGGCTACCGATCCTTGTCGTTTGAATCGAAGCTTCGAAAACATGAGTTGATCCCCGATCATGTGTCGGGAGCAACCACTGTCCAACATCCATTGATCCTACACGCAAGGTAGTTGGATCGGATATTGGATTTATTAAAAATTGGTTGAAAATTTATTAACCTAAATCATCTCACCCATGTCTACATGATCAAACATGTTAATCCTATATGTTCTTGTGAGATGACTTCCAATTTTAGTTGAATTAAATTTAATGACTTAAACACTTGTCAACCTTGCGTTAGATTCGGATTTGACCTTAGGTTCATCAAGTCACCTTTTCAAGATCATGACTTCTAGGTCATGGCGAGGCATAGAGGCCTTCTTTGATCGGAACAACGACCACTTCCTTAGACAAAGCCATTTTCAAGAAAATAGAGACTTGACTCACCTAAGACCACTTCCTGGTCTAACTAGTCTAGGATACGGTGAGGTAGCTTCAGCTAGTTCCGCTCGGTCAAGTGCACCGAACTAGATACGCCTTATCTAGCCTGAATACACAAGACTCCGCTTTCCTAGCGTACTATCATCTCGCCGCATCCTGGTACTATGTTATCAAGTATTGACGAGTTATAGTCCTATCTAACCATTCTAAGAAGTAAAATCAAACTAAATAAAAACCTAAGCATGCAATTTCTAAGTTAAAACACAAACAAATTTCGTACTAGCTCCCCCTGGACCGTTGAATCGATTCGGTCTCTCCACATAGTGGATTTGGTCCTTGGGAACCCAGTACTGGTTTGATCCTAAGTTTGAAATCAAGGTGATCTTAGGGACCCATGCTTGGACACATTTTTTATGTCGACTTACGATTGACATATACGACTTATTGGTCGTGTTTGAGCTAAACCCTAGCCCGGCCTTGTTGTACACGGTCCTTTGCGATCCAAGTAGGAGGTCAAGTCCTTTGGATCCCAAAGTAAACCTTTCCAACGTATTCCTAAGATCTTCGACTTGACTCTTCAAGAGTGAGTTCTCAACTTCGAGTTTTTCAACCCGAGTTGAGTCCTTCTCTTGAACTCGACTAGTTGAAGAGGTTAGGGAGACCTCGTGTTTGAGGAGTTTAACTTCCTCAACCAGGGTCTCGACCTTGGACTCGGACTTAGCTAACTTTTTATTTAAAAACTTAATTGCACTATAAATAGTAGTAATAAGAGACCGACTCACCTTGAGTGTATCTTTTGAACCGGATGCGTATCCGTGGCTTGTCTTGAATAGTGTTTCGCAGTCTGACTCATCTTCGGTTTTCGATTCAGGTTCCAATTATGACTCCGTCTCCGATTCCACCGGTTTAGCCATAAGGACTCGATCGTTGTCTTCTTCCTTGGAAACTTCTTCCCAAGTAGTGTTGAGTGCCTTTTTATGTTTTGGTGCTTTGCTCTTGAGTTTTGGGCATTCGGACTTAATGTGTCCAAACCTGTTGCATTCATAACATCTTATGTTTGAACTTTTAGGCTTACCTTCATTGGGTCGAGTGACGGCTCATTTTCGGCCTTTGACTTTCCTCCGAACTAGGATGACTAGTTCGGCCTCCATTTCCGAGTCGACCTCCGAATCAGACTCATCCTCTTCTTCCTTCGGAGGTGGCTTGCTAGCGGTTTTCTTCTTTGAACCTACAAATAATGCTATACCTTTCTCGGGTTCTGAATTAGACTGCTCATGAAGTTCAAAATCAGAAAAAAGTTCATCTAATCTAAGTTTAGAAAGATCCTTCGAGACCTTGTAGGCATCGACCATGGATGCCCACATGGTAGTCCTTGAAAAGGAGTTTAGGACATACCTTATAAGATCGCGGTTTTCGACCTTTTGCCCGATTGCGTCTAGATTGTTGAGGATGTCCTAGACTCGGGCGTGAAGTTGCATCGCGGACTCGTGTTCTTGCATTTTTAGGTTATATAGTTTATTGAATAGAAGATCACGCTTACATACCTTGGCTTCATAGGTCCCTTCATGTAGCTACACTAGCTTTGTCCAAAGGTCCTTTGCGCTGATGAAGGGGCCGACGCGATTTAACTCCTCCTTGGTCAAGCCGCATTGGAGAATTTGTGTTGCCTTGGCGTTGGCTTCGACTTGTCGTTTTGTCGCAATGGTCCATTGATCATAATCCAAGGAGTCACCCACTTCATTAGTCGAAAGTGTGAAACCCGTTTGGATTATGATCCACATCTCGATTTGGGTTTTGAGAAAGCATTCCATTCGACCCTTCCAATAACGGAAGTCATCTCCATTGTAAAATGGAGGTCGGATGGTGCTAAAACCCTCGAGATGGGCCATTAGAACAAAAGAAACAAGTAGACAAAAAACTAGCAATGACAAAAGCACACAAGAAAGTACCAAGACTCGCGTCTTGGATTAGTAGTGCGATAGAAAAACTAAGCGAATGAATTAAATTCGAAATAAACAGAAAAAAAGAAAAAAAAAATTTGTGAAAATGCTAGATTGGTGGTTTCACCAAATCTTAGCACCCCGGCTCTGATACCAATTGTTGGATCGAAGCGGATCGCTAGAGGGGGGGGGGGTGAATAGCGATAAAACTTTTTTTTTTCGAGTTTGTATCAAAAACCGAGTAGATAATTAATTACAGCGGAAATGTAAATGTAAAGTAAAAAGAGACAAAGGAGTTTTACTTGGTTCGTAGCCTTCGGCTACTACTCCAAGGCCCTAGCGGTCCTCGACCACGTACGGAGGGCAAAAACACTAAAGAACTCCTCCCCGTTAGAGGTAGGAGTTTAATCGATACAAGTAAAGCACAAAGCTTGAGGTAGAGGGACACTCCCCCTCTCCTCGTTACGATAAAAACTAGGAAAATGAAAGTACTAAACTGAAATAAAACTCTAACCGACGTAATAAAATGAAAACAAATAAACCTAGACGTCGGAGAAGAAGCACTTCGTTGTCGGAGAAGTTTTAGCTTTGCGGAGGCTTTTGGAAGCTTAGAATTGATGATTAAACCCTAGGATTGGCCCTCCTTTTATAGCCTTTGAGCCCCTTTTCGAGAGGAACCCTATCCAATCAAAATTGAGCACCAATCTCCTTGAAATGGGGTGATAAGCCTTGACTCCTCGAAGCTGATCATTGACCATCGGGCCGATCGTGATGGCCATCATCGATCGATCGATGGCAAGATCAGTCGAAGTTCTCCAAGTTGGCAGTCGACTGATGCTAGCTGCAAGGCAAAGTTAGCTCAAAGAAAACATTATTTCGACGACCTTCGACCATCTGATCTCGACCTAGACCATCGATGGGATGTCTTTGGTCTGATCTATGCTTAAGACCATCCCCGTAAGGAGGATACGACCTCACTTACGCTTGCACACATGAGCTTACCTCGATACTTACCATGCTGCTTTTGCTTCCGGCCTTCCACTTGATTCCTTCGGCTCCCTCCAAAGTCACTCGAGGTTCACCAAACCACCCGGCTTCTTCCGGGTGTCGCTAGCCTTCAGCTCCAGCTTTAGCAATATTCTGCACACTTGATTCAGCTCGTGAGATAACGACATGAGCTTAACTTTGTATCGTTTGCTATAATCAAAACTCAGGTTCGACCTAGGTGCCTACTGCACCAACATGCTCTTATAGCGATTGATTTGACAACGCTCTTGCTCTTCTCTTCCGACTATTGATTTGATAACCCTTCTTACTCTGGGTCTCCTGCTCATGGTTGATTGATCTCTTGAGGGAAGTCATGCCCATTGCTCCTGCTGTTATAAACATTTTGCTCAGTTGGTGTTCTTTCAACTGTTGGAGCCATCTCGCTGATTCCTCATCTCAACTGTAAAGGATTTTATTTGTGAATTTGTTTCATTTTCTTTTATTCGTGATCGTCTAGAATTGCATATTTGTTAAGGCTCTGTGTTTCACTATTGCTCTACATTTCATTCAGATTCTTGTATAAGGTTCGTATCTAGATAGTTTGTATGTTGTAAAGTTTATTTAAGAGGTTTCTCCACTTTTGAAGAATTCTTCAAAAAAAGAGAAAAGATAGAGGTAGGCCTTGGACTAGCAACTCTAGGAGAGAGCTGTGATCCAAGTAAAATTGACTGCATCATTTTGTGTTGGGTGTTGTGTTTGTCATGCTCTATGTGTGATCAGGCTGTCATTAGATTTTTCGATGCATATTTTTTTTATTTAAAAATATAAAAAAATGATATATCTCCCCCCACTCTTGCATTGTTACCGGTCCTATCAGGTGGTATCAGAGTCGGGGCTTTAATTACTGGGTCTAACTACCTTAGAGTTGTAGTCATGAAAGAGGGATTTAGCACAAACCGACCTCCATTTTTCGATGGATCTAACTTCCAATACTGGAAAATTCGGATGGAGTACTATCTCATGATTGAGATAGAGATGTGGTTCTCCATCACGGAGGGCTTCGTTACTTCGGTAGATGATACTTGTAAAGTCTTAGGGTGTGCTCATTGGATGAACGAGCAAACGCATAAAGCACATTCTAATGCTAAAGCCACTGTAACCTTACAGTGTGGCCTGGCAATGGGCAACTAAATAAAGTTGGGTCTTTTAGCAATGCGCAGGACATATGGAACAAACTACTTGAGATGTACGAGGGTACTAGGGACTCTCGTATAGACAAGAGGGATTTGTTCCTAAGTGAACTCCTGAATATTTCTATAAAGGACACTGAATCTGTCTGTGAGCTTCATGGAAGATTCAAGGAGTTGTCGAATGGTCTCAACTCTATTGGAGAGAGTGTTGAGAACCGAGATTTGGTTATGTATGTACTTAAGTCGTTTCCCAGGAATGCCTTATGGTCATCTATATGGATGCCTATAAGGTATCAAGGGACTTATCAACTATTAAAATAGATGAGTTGTTTTTTGAAATGGAATTGCATGAACATGCTAATAAAGGTAAAAAAAAGAAGGGTATGGCTTTGTTTGTAGGTGATCAAAATAAGGAAGAGAAGAAGAAGAAGGAAAACAAGGAGTTGTCGTCGCCCTCTTCTACCGAATTTGGTGGAGACGATGCATCCTCATCCAGCGAGGTGGCCAACTTCATGAGGAGAATGATGAGGAGGAGCAAGAGATTTAATTGAAAGAAAGGTAAGGCAGTTGATAATTTGATTGATAAAATTAATATTGTTTGCTATGAGTGCAGCAATAAAGGACACTTCAGAAATGAGTGTCCTCAGCTCAAGAATAAGGAAGAAAAGAGAAGAAGAAGGAAAGCTTTGAGAGCTACGTGGGATGAATCCTCATTCGGGTCATCCAAAGAAGACAAGGAAGAGAAGATTGGTTAACATGCTGCTCTGATGGCATTGGAGGACTCTGGGATAGAATCAGAAAGCAGAAGGTCAGAATCAGTGTCAGACTCAAATTCATCATCTTCGAATGATGACAAGGAAACCTCTTAACTCATAGATTGCTATAAGACTATTGCTTATTTAACTAATATGTTAGAAAAATCCAAGGCTAAGATTAAATTGTTAAAATCTGTAGTAGGACAATTAAAGAACGATAAGGAGCATGCGGTAGAAGCTAGTGCCAACTCTCCTAAATTTGTTGAGCTTATGGATGAAAATAGCTCTCTGAAAGCGCAGGTGAACGATCTCAAGTGAACTCTTGAGAAATTCACCTCTAGCTCTCAGACATTGAATATGATTTTAGAATCATAACGGGTTGTTTATAACAAAGCTAGAATAGGTTATAAATCTAAACAACAAGAACTTAGTTTCATTTCCTTACCTTCTAGAAATTCTGGTAGGAAGACTAAAATAGCTAATGCATGGATTCCTAGGAAATATGTTTCCGAAGCTAATGGACCCAACATCTGGGTTCCTAAGTCCTTTATCTTTCATGTCTAGTAGGCATCAGTTAAGGGGGAGTGTCCCTCAACCTGGTATGCAGACAGTGGATGCTCCAAGCACATGATAGAGGACTTATCACTATTTTCTTCATTATAGAACAAGAACAGAGGTACTATTTCGTTTAGTAATAGTGGTAGGTTAAATGTTATAGGAATAGGGAATATTTGCATCTCTAAATATTTTATGATTGGAAATGTTCTCCTTGTTAAAAACATGTCTTTTAATCTGTTAAGTGTAAGTCAGTTGTGTGATGTTGGATACAGGGTTGAATTCAATTCAAATCAGTGTCTAGTGAAACATAATATTTCAGGGGCTACCAAGTTAGTAGGAGTTAGGAAGGAAAACATATATCATGTGTATTTTAACAATGCTACTAATGTATCTGCCAAGTGTCTTATGACTAGAATAGATGAATCCTAGCTGTGGCATAGGAGGCTCGAACATGTCAACCTGAAGAACTTGAGAAGATTAGCTGAAAAGGAACTAGTAAGGGGGTTGTCACTACTAAAGTTCCAAAAAGATAGGTTGTGTGATGCCTGTCAGAAAGGTAAGCAAAAGAGGGCATCACATAAGCCCAAGAATATTGTATGTACCTCTACTATTTTGGATTTGTTACATCTAGACCTGTTTGATTGTAGCACTATTAAATCACTTAATGATAGTAGATATTGTTTGGTTATTATTGATGATTATACTAGATATGCTTGGACCTTTTTCTTAAAACATAAGGATCAGACAATAGAGATTTTTATTTCTTTTAGTAAAAGATTTGAAAATGAGAAAAACAGAACCATTAAAACCCTTAGGAGTGATCATGGAGGGGAGTTCCAAAATACTCGGTTTAAGGACTACTATTTACAAAGGGGGTATAAACATGAGTTTTATGTTCCAAGAACACCCCAACAAAATGGTGTTGTGGAAAGAAAAAATCGGGTCTTGCAAGAAGCAGCGAGAAGCATGATTCATGAGTTTGCTCTTCCAAGCTACTTGTGTTTCGAAGCCATAAGCACAACCTATTATGTTCAGAATAGGGTATTGATACATAGGCTTTTAGGAAAAACATCACATGAGCTATGGTTTGGGAAACTACCTACTGATGTAATTGAGAGGTGTGCTAAGGCAATCGCCTTAAAAGTTATTAATAAAATTTACTATTTGAGTATACATTATCTATGTATTTGATTGGATCTTAAACTCATATACTGAAGTCCAGAATATGATGCATAGCATGAGAGAAATTGTGATTGGATCACAATTAGTGGGTATCTCATCATGTGTAAATATGCAAGTATTGAAATTATCCCTAGTCGATGAATTAATGAGATTTGACATCATCAATTCTGTGAGACTAGCACATGTTATGCTCCTTAGTTTATCCAAACATTTGGTACTCACTGAATGGAAGCATAGGGATCCTGAGAGTGAACATGTGGATGCTAGTTATGGTAACTAGTTCATTGGAGTGGCCTGCTATGAGACTTCATATGGTTCTATATGTCATTGAAGAACTCATTGCAGCTTGAGTGTGAGCTTCCTTGATCATGGCGACTTGTACTTTGACTTCTTCGCAGCCATCTACATAGTAGGTGTAACTCCAGGATGATTGGGTATAAGTCAAAGTGATCGAAGGTGTTTGAATAGCCTATAGAGGATTCACCACTCTTGATAAAGGAGATGTATACCCTAGGCCTCTTGTCAGGATTGTTACTCAGAAGTCTCTGGCCAGAGCAAACATGTTAAGAAGGTGGTCTTCTTGGGAACATGTAGGAGTAACTTGAATCCACAGGACAAGAAAATTAACTTGGGTTAGGTGTGATGTAGTCAGCCTAGTGGGGACGAACACAGAGACCATGTATTGAACGAAGTGCGTATAGGATGAGTGAAATGAACAAGGCATGAACAACTGAAGCTGCTGAAGGGTTCAGAAAATGTTCTGAAGTCGATTTAGGCTTTCCAGTCAATTGGGGGTCATGATGTACTGCTAGGTGCCACTCATGATCTATTCATAATTAAGGGGTTAATTATGAATGGCCAACATAACCGGGAACCTATTGGGTCACATGCACTACTGGTGATCTCGAGATATAAAACAAGTTTGAGAATGAGATTCTCATTGAGAGAGGATATGTTTGGTTGGACCAGACCAAGGGGGTGCGAAACGGAGGCTATGGAACCTCCTATGGCTTAGTTGGACTTAGCATGGCCATATCACACTGAAACGAAGTCAAACAGACCAAATAAAGCCTCACATGGTCATGCCTAACTTGGTACAGGTCGTGCCTTGCTTTGGGAGGAAAAATGGCTAAATTGGGCTATGCCCAGAATGACACACGGCCAACCCATGTGTCCTGGCATGACTGTGTCTTTTGGCACGACCAGGTCGTGTGAATCCACATGGTCGTGTTGTGGTTCCATCGATTTGGAGATTTCTCTTTATAGAAATTTCTTGGGTTGTTCTTACCTTAATTATAGGATAATTATGGAAATATATGTTCCGTTTAAGCCTCCGAAGATGACCTAATCAAGAGATATCTTAATATATCCCTTGATAATCTTTGAAATAGGTTTTGTTTTAGGTTTTCTCCCTTGGTAGCCGTCATTGCTCTCTCCTCTCTCTTCTTCCCTTGTCTCCGTCAGTTAGCTAGCACCAATCAGAGATAGAGACTTGCTGCACTAGGAGTTGTCTCAAGTGATCTCAGCGTGGATACTCATAGAGGCAAGGCTCGTTAGTCTTGCTTGTGGTTTCGACGGATTCAAAAGAATTCCGAAGGTATAACTTCTCTTTCTCCTTGTGTGTTTTTCATGTGATTATGCCAAAATAAGTTTTCCTGACCCCCAAGGGATGTCTGGGATGTAATAAAAAATTATTTTTATTCATTTATTCCGATGCACATGATCCCGGAATCTCCAACAAGTGGTATCAGAGCCACCTTGTTCATTTGGCATAGATTGCATGTTGTAGAAGAATATTTAAAGCATGTTTGATGTTTTTATATATCTGTGCCATGTTTATCTATATGATAGATTTAAGTATGCTTGATTTTCCATATATGATATGTTTGTAACCTAAAAAGAAATACCGAGGATGCGCCTGGAAACACCGAAGGTGTTGGCCGCATCGTTAGAGCCTAAGCATAGACTCACATTCACATCAAGAAATTTATTTCCTAATGTGACCTTGGTTTTTCCATATTTAGGTTTATTACCTTTTATAGATGAGACTCATAATAACGTGAAATCCCTCGAGCAAATATTAGGGCTAACACCTTCCATTAATATGGTTAAACCAGTGTTCTTTTTCATGTTTCGGTTGTTGGACTCTATCCAAGCCTGGCATGACATCGAGCATGTTCAATTCATATGAGATCTGATGCTTATTTTAAAAGGTATGGACCAGAGGTCAATTTCATGTTTAGGTTGTTGGATTGTCTCCAAGTCTTGCTTGTAAATTGGATGTGTTCAAATCATTTAAATTTGATCTCACGATTAATGGGTGGACCCTAACTGAAAGCATTGATTTGTTGGACTCCCTCCAAGGTCAATGTGGACAGAGGTGCAATTAGGTGATATGCATTGGATGTATATATGTTAATGAGTTAACAACCTAATGTATATGTGAATATTCAATTAGTTGATAGCATAATGTGATAGTTATATATTTGATATATAATGGGTACTGTTGATACCTAACAGTATGACTATGAATGACTTGTTGGACTCTCTCCATGGTTGTTCTTAGTCATAATGGAAATCAACCCACTAAGAGATCACCTACCATCTCTTGAATTCAAAGTGAGGGCTATTGAATTTGATAAAATAGTGGGATTTTTTGTTAATGTAAATTGTTTACATTAGTATTAATTCATCTCTCTTATACACCTCTTTTTGTATGTCTAGGTACTAATTAGAACAACATGTTGACCTTCATTAATTTACGTTCGATTTTGGACAACAATAAATTGACTGGGCCAAACTTCTTACACTGGCTTCGCAACCTGAAAATTGTTCTCAAGGCTGAAAAGCTAGCTTATGTCTTTGAAGAGGCTCTTCCCCAACCTCCTGTAGACAATGCATATGGTGACCAAAAGTTAGTTTACCACAAACATGTTGCTAACTCTGAGATGGCGAGCTACATTATGCTTGCGTCAATGTCTCCTAAGTTGCAGAAGCAACATGAGCATATGGATGCTAATACAATTGTATTCAATCTTCGAGAGTTGTTCGATGAGCAGGCACGATCTGAAAGGTTCGAGGTCACCCAACTCCTCTATTGCTCAAAGATGTAGGAGGGTTCATTTGCAGTGATGTTTGGCTAAAGATAAATAGCTATATTGAGTGATTGGGATCATTAGGGTTTTTTATGGACCATGAATTAAGTATTGACTTAATTCTTCACAATCTGACTGGTAGCTATTCACAATTTGTGATGAACTATCAGATGAATAAGATTGAGTCCACGATTCCTGAATTGATCAATATGCTCAAAATAGTGGAGTCATCTGTTGCGAAGGAACATAAGGTGGTGATGCTGGTTGACTCCTCAAAGAAAGGTTATAAGAGGAAGTCAAAAACAAAAGCTAAAGGGAGGAAGAAGGAAAAGAAGGAAGAAATAACTCCCAAGGGCACCTACCATCATTGTGGCAAGGATGAATATTGGAAGAGAAACTGCAAGCAGTATCTGGAGTCGCTGAAGCAGAAAAAGGCATCTGATGCCCAATCTACTTCAGGTATATTTGTTATTGAATGTCATATTGTTTCTTCTAGCACTTGAGTATTGGATACCGGGTGTGACTCACATATATATAATGACATATAGGGTCTTAGGAACCGAAGAAAACTAGTTAAGTGAGAAGCAAATCTAAGGATTGGCAATGGAGCAAAAGTTACTGCAGTAGCCAAGGGTACTTATATGTTGCGACTTCCTACAGGACTAGTCTTTTAGTTGAATGATTGTTTTTATATTCCTTCATTAATAAAGAACATTGTTTCTATTTCATGTTTGAATAAGTAAGGTTGTCATTTGAAGTTTAGTAATAATTGTTGTTACATTATGTTGAATGGTGTTCTTTATGCTACTGGGATGTTAAATAATGGGATCTACACATTAGATATATCCAACGAGATATTCAATATCGAATCAAATAGCAAACACGCTAAGTTAGATAATCAATTAACCTCACAATTATGGCATTGTCGTCTTGGCCATATAAGCAATGAACGCATGTCCAAACTGCAGAGGCTTGGCATTTTGGAGTCTTATGAATCAGATTCATTAGACACATGTTTTTCATGCTTAAAAGGATAGATGACTAAACTACCTTTCAGAGGAAAGGGTGAACAAGCAGTTGAGGTATTACGCCTTATACATATCAATGTATGCGGACCAATTTCAACTCATGCCATAGGAGGTTATACCTACTTCGTTACCTTTATCGATGATTATTCATGAGATGGGTATTTGTATGTGTTAAGATACAAGTCAGAAGTCTTTGAAAGGTTTAAAGATTTTAGAAAGGAAGTAGAGAAAAAACTTGGGAAAAATATTAAAGTACTTCGATCGGATCGAGGTGGTGAATACTTAAGCCAAGAGTTTCCAGATTATCTAAGGGATAATGGCATCTTGTCCCAAAGAACTCCACCTTACATGTCGCAACATAATAGTGTGGCTGAAAGGCGAAACTGAACCTTGTTGGACATGGTTGGGTCAATGATGCAGCATGCAAGTCTTCCAAAAACCTTTTGGAGTTACGCACTCAAGACCATTGTTTACTTGTTAAATAGAGTCTTGACTAAGGCAATCTCTACTACTCCATATGAGATGTGGAAAAGTACAAAACCTCATTTATCTTATTTGAAGATATGGGGTTGTCCTACTTATGTGAAGAGGACAGTATTATACAAGTTGGAGGCTAAGTCTGATAAGTGTCTATTTATTGGGTACCCTAAGAAAACGAGGGGTTACCAATTCTATCATCCCTTGAAACAAAAGGTGTTTGTTTCAAGGCATGTTGTATTCCTAGAGAAGTAGTTTCTCTTATAGGAAAATAGTGGGAGTGAGGTTGAATTAAGTGTAATTGAAGAGGCTCCGGTAGACACAAAAGAGATGCCTAGTCAAGAACCACAACTGATTACTCATACGGATGAGGTAATAGCTGAACCTGATAAAACACCACTTCCTCATAGATCTAGTAAGACACGTAGGATTCCTGAGAGATATAGATTTCTCATAAGTGAATCTAATGATGTGTTGCTCATTGATTATGAGGAACCTACTAATTACAAAAAGCACTAAATAATTCAGACAGGGATAGATGGCTAATAGCCATGATATCGGAAATGGATTCCATGTATGAAAACCAAGTTTGAAACTTGGTTGACCCACCCGAAGGCATAATGCCTATAGAGTGCAAGTGGGTTATCATGAAGAAAACTGACATGGATGGTAATATTATTACCTATAAAGCTAGATTAGTGGCAAAAGGCAATTGTCAAAGGCAAGGTGTTGACTATGACGAAACCTTTTCACCAGTAGCTATGCTTAAATCCATTCGGATACTCTTAGCTATGGCAGTTAATTTTGATTTTGAGATATGACAAATGGATGTGAAAATAGCTTTCCTTAATTGAAACCTATCTAAGGATGTATATATGATACAACATGAGGGTTTCACATCCATTAACAAAAACAAAGTATGCAAGCTTCAACATTCCATTTATGGATTAAAGCAAGCATCCAGGAGTTGGAATATCCGTTTTGATGAGGAAATCAAAATGTTTGATTTCTCACAAAATCCTGAGGAGCCCTGTTTGTATAAGAAGGTAAGTGGGAGTGTGGTCGTGTTCCTACTATTGTATGTCGATGACATATTAATTATAGGAAACGATATTCCTATTTTGCAAATAGTCAAGGTCTGGTTGTTCAAAATGTTCTCCATGAAAGACATAGGAGAAGCAACCTATATTTTGGGGATTAAGATCTATAGAGATAGATCGAATCAGTTGCTTGGTCTTTCATAGTTTACATACATAGACAAAGTGCTAAAATGGTTTAGCATGAAAGAATCCAAGAAAGGTTTTATTCCCATGAGGCATGGGATTCACCTTTCAAAGTCTATGTGCCCGCGCACTGAAGATGAGAGGATTCGCATGAGTCAGATCTCATATGCATCAGCTATAGGATCGATCATGTATGCTATGCTATGTACGAGGCCCGATGTATCATACACTTTAAGCATTACAAGTAGATATCAGTCGGATCCTGGTATGGACCATTGGGTGGTTGTCAAGACAATCCTTAAGTACTTGAGAAGGACTAAGGATTTGTTCTTGGTATATGGAGGAGATGATATGGTATTAAGTGGGTATACTGATGCTAGCTTCCAGATAGATAAGGATGATTCAAAATCTCAGTTTGGATAAATACTCATCTTGAATGGAGGTGCAGTGAGTTGGAAGAGTTCCAAACAAGATACCGTTGTTGATTCTACTACGGAGACAGAGTACATTGCAGCTTTTGAAGCAACAAAGGAGGTGGTCTGGATCAAGAAGTTCATTACTGAACTTGTAGTAGTTCCTAGCATTATTGAAGCATTACTGGTTTACTGTGACAATAATGGTGCCATTGCAAAGGCGAAGGAACCATGGTCTCATTAGCAATCCAAACACGTACTACGCCGTTACCATATGATCAGAGAGATCATTGGTAGAAAAGAAGTATAAAAAGAGAAAGTTCCCACTGATAGGAATCTAGCAGATCCCTTGACAAAGCCTCTTCCCCAAGAAAAGTTCGAGAGGCATATAGAGGCCTATGGTATTAGATACGAAGGCGATTAGCTGTAGGCCAAGTGGGCAACCAATTGGGAGTTTGATGTAATTGAGAGGTGTCCGAAGGCAATCGCCTTAGAAGTTATTAATAAAATTAACTATTTGAGTATACATTATCTATGTATTTGATTGGATCTTAAACTCATATACTGAAGTCCAAAATACGAAGCATAACATGAGAGAAATTGTGATTTGATCACAATTAGTGGGTATCTCATCATGTATAAATATGCAAGTATTGAAACTATCCCTAGTCGATGAATTGATGAGATTGGACATCATCAATTCTGTGAGACTAGCACATGTTATGCTCCTTGATTTATCCAAGCATTCGGTACTCACTGAATAGAATTATAGGGATGATGAGAGTGAACACATGGATGCTAGTTATGGTAACTAGTTCATTGGAGTGACCTACTAAGAGACTTCATATGGTTCTATATGTCGTTGAAGATCTCATTGTAGCTTGAATACGAGCTTCCTTAGACTTGAGGTATTCAAGTCACCTTGATCATGGCGACTTGTACTTTGACTTCTTCATAGTCATCTACATAGTAGGTGTAACTCCGGGATGATTGGGTATAAGTCAAAGTGATCGAACGTGTTTGAATAGCCTACAGAGGATTCACCACTCCTAATAAAGGAGATGTATACCCTAGGGCTCTTGTCAGGATTGTTACTGAGAAGTCTCTGGCAAGAGAAAACATGTTAAGAAGATGGTCTTCTTGGGAACATGTAGGAGTAACTTGAATCTACATGACAAGAAAATTAACTTGGCCTAGGTGTGACGTACTCAGCCTAATGGGGACGAACACAGAGACCATGTCCTGAACCAAGTGGGTATAGGATGAGTGAAAGGAACAAGGCAAGAACAACTGAAACTGTTGAGGGGTTCAAAAAATGTTCTGAAGTCAATTTAGACTTTTCGGTCAATTGGGGGTCATGATGTACTACTAGGTGTCACTCATGATCTATTCATAATTAAGGGGTTAATTATGAATGGTCAACATAACTGGGAACCTATTGGGTCACACGCACTACGGGTAATCTTGAGATGTAAAACAAATCTGAGAATGAGATTCTCGTTGAGAGAGGATATGTTTGGTTGGACCAGACCAAAGGGGTGTGAAACGGAGGCTATGGAACCTCCTATGACTTAGTTGGACTTAGCAAGGTCATATTGCACCGAAACAAAGTCAAACGGACTATATAGAGCCTCACACGTCCGTGCCTAACTTGGTACAGGTCGTGCCTTACTTTGGGCGGAAAAATGGCAGAATTGGGTTGTGCCCAGAAGGACACACGGCTAGGCCTTGTGTCCTGGCATGACCATGTCTTTTGGCATGGCCTGGCTATGTGAATCCACACGGTCGTGTCACGGTTCCGTCGATTTTGGAGACTTATATTTATAGAAATTTTTTGGATTGTTCTAATCTTAATTATGGTATAATTGTGGTAAGATATGTTCTGTTTAAGCCTCCTAAGATGACCTAATCAAGAGATATATAAATATATCCCTTGATAATCTTTGAAATAGGTTTTGTTTTAGGTTTTCTCCCTTGGTAGTCGTCGTTGCTCTCTCCTCTCTCCTCTCTCCTCTTCCCTTGTCTCCGCCGATTGGCTAGCACCAATCGGAGACAAAGACTTGTTGCTCTAGGAGTTGTGTCAAATGATCTCGGCATGGATATTAATAGAGGCAAGGCCCGTTGGTCTTGCTTGTGGTTTCGACGGATTCAAAATAATCCCGAAGGTATAACTTCTCCTTCTCCTTGTGTGTTTTTCATGTGATTATGCAAAAACAAGTTTTCCTTGCCGCCAGGGGATGTTTGGGATGTAATAAAAATTATTTTTATTCGCTTATTCTACTACGCATGATCCCGGAATCTCCAACACCTACAGTCAAGCATCTAAGGGTGTTTGGTGCAAAGTGTTCATTCTAAATACCAAAGATCATCTAGGTAAGTTTGTAGCTAAAGCTGATGATGGTATCCTTGTAAGGTATTCTTCTATTAGCAAGGCATATAGAGTGTACAACAAGAAGTCGAAATTGATAGAAGAGTCATCAAATGTTGTATTTGAGGAAGATGAAAAATCTGGTGACACTCGAGAAATTGAGGAAGAAATTAAGTTTGGATTGGAGAAGATTAGATTGCATGAAAACATTGAAGTAGGGGGAGCTAAGATTGAGTCTGATGAAGAAATGTCTAGGATACAAGGGTCATTGCTTGAAGATGTATCAAACAACCATGTACTTGAAATGTCTCAAGAACCAAGATCCATTAGGATAATTTGTGGTCATCCCTAAGATCAGATCATAGGAGAACTTCAACAAGGGGTGAGGACCAGATCATCCTTTAGGAATGAAGGAGTTGATGTTGCATTGCTCTCGGAAATCGAACCCAGGGTTGTAGAAGAGGCTTTGCTTGATCTTAATTGGGTCTTGGCAATGCAAGATTAGCTAGGACAATTCGAAAGAAGCCAAGTGTCGGACTTAGTTCAGAGACCCGAAAAAGTTTCTGTAATTGGTACTAAATGGGTGTTTAAGAATAAGATGAATCATAAGGGAGAGATAATCATAAATAAGACAAGATTAGTCGCCAAAGTATATAATCAAATTGAGGGGTTAGATTATGAAGAGACATATGCCCTAGTAGCCCGACTAGAGTCCATAAGGCTGATGCTAGCTTTTTCTGCATACAAAGGCTTCAAAATTTATCAAATTGATGTGAAGTCTGCCTTCTTGAAGGGAGTGATTAAGGAAGAGGTGTACGTTGAACAACCACCATGATTTTAGAGTATAGAGTTTCCAGACCACATGTATAAATTGAAAAAGGCTCTTTATGGGCTGAAACAAACACCTCGTGCCTGGTACGAAAGGTTATCAACATTTTATAAAGAGAAAGGGTTGAGAAGAGGTTAGATAGATCCCACACTATTTCTTAAAAGAGATGGTGAGAATATTTTTGTGGCCCAGGTTTATGTTGATGACATAATCTGTGGCACGAATAATAAGGATTATCTGAATGGGATTATAGGACACATGGAGAGTTAGTTTGAGATTGGTCTTGTGGGAGAACTGACATTCTTCCTTGGACTTGATATCAAACAAAGGAAGGTATATATGTTCATCAATCTAGATATGCCATAAATCTTCTAAAGAAATTTAATATGGAGAATTCGAAGGAGATATCTATCCCCATGGCACAAAACACAAATCTAGGAAGTGATGAAGGAGAGAAATCTATGGATCTGAAATATTATAGAAGTATGATAGGTAGTCTACTTTATCTCATAGGGAGTCGACTTGATATTTTATATGGTATGGGTGTATGTCTAGGTATCAGGAATGTGCCAAGGAGTCTCATCTAAGTGATGTAAAAAGAATAATGAGATATCTTAAAGGCACTATTAGGGTTGGCTTATGGTACCGTCACACTGAATCATTTGATTTGGTTGGCTATGTTGGAGGATCGGTGGCCGACTAGAGGGGGTGAATAGCCCTCGATGTGTATGATGGAAATTACTCGCTCTTAATTACATACAATGAAGATTAGCATAGTGATGTGTCGATTTCCGCAAGTGCACGGTTGTCGTCAAGTAAAAAAATATCGATCCCACAGGGATTGGGTTAATTACCAAATGATCGTGATACCAAGTTATCTAGTCAAATCGAATTTGTGAATTAAGTAAAGAAACTAAGCAGTCGAGAACAACGAATTAGAAGAATAAGTTAAAAGTCAATAATTGAGGGGAATCTCAGGATATGGGTTTCACCGCATCGACGATTTATAAGGTGATTATGTTCTCTCCTACTCCTTAGAGTTGTTTCGATAGAACCTGTCCTAAGGTAAATCAACGACCCCTTTCGAGGTTTACGCCAATTGTACCTATCAAACTCAATTTCCCTGTCACGGTATTAGAGCGTAGGTGATCATAATCAGCTAAGGGGACCTGTCATGAGACCCCCGCAAAGCTCCCTAGTTTTACTACCGTTACTTGGTAAAAATTGGATTTGATAGATCCATTAAGTCCATAAGAGTTTCTCTAGACACTAAATTTCTTTTTCATGATAGGTTTGCACACGGGGCAATAATCAGCTAAGGAATCATCAATGATTCCCGCAAGCCCTCATAGATACGCTATCGATACTTGGTAGGAGTTAATCCCTAGTTTGGATCTAGGTTTTGGGAACTTGGTTTCACTGTTAGGTACTTCCCCAAGGTTCCTTAGATTTATCAATAAGAATCTAAACCAAATCAAAACAAGCGACAATTCAAGTAGAAGAGATTCAATCAACCATCGTAAGTCGTCAAGGGCTACTTCCCCATCCTAAGATTACAAGACACTACTCTATAGCCGAATAAGAATTGCCAGAGAAAGAAATTAAAATCCTTAACGCAATCATTGTTTTTCCTCCTTCGTCGGCTTTGTCCTCCTTCTTTGAATTCCGCCACCCTCCCCCCTCTTAGGGTTAGAATATCTCCTCTTTTATAGCCTTGGCTTCGTCTTCAATTAAGGTAGAAATCCTCTTCAATTCAGGCGGAAATCCCAGGTTTCTCCGTGTTATACGCCAATTAAGGAAAGGGTGTATGCATCAGGAAATAGGGCGACATGCCCATGCCAATTAAGGGGATGGGTGTGTCGGGCATGAGACGTGTGCGTGTCGGCTAACACACTTGGGGTGTGTTGAGGTCTGGAAGTTCGACATGGACGTGTCTCTGATGGCACGGCTGTGTTATTTTGATACGCCTCGATAATTGCCAATTCTTCACCCTGTTAAAATGAAAAATACCCCAAAACAGTTTCTTTGTCCAAAATATGTTAAACTTGACTAAAACACAACAAAATACATGACTAAAACATAAAATGGGATGAAATGCAAGCGTATTGAATACCCAAAATGTAACATGAATTACACACATCAAAATCCCCTTGACCTAAACTTTTGCTTGTCCTCAAGCAAAGAAAAGGAAAAACACAAAAGACAACTTATGTGTTGAGTTCCAAGAAACCATCCAGAGGTATAAAATCTGATCTTAATCTTATCAAATCATTCCTAGTGGCAAAACTTGAAAGATCCCTATATAGTTCACGTGAAAAGTCGATCTAAGGGCATTGGTCACCTATCCAGATTTGACATCCCCTATATCGTGTTCCTCTCATTTCCAGCATAGAGGCACTTACCTGCATTAATGCATGGATCATCCTCACCTATCAACAAAAGGTCTTAAAGAAGCACTTACCTAGAAGAAAGAAGGGAAGAAATTTATAGTAAGCATTTCCCCAGTAACTAGTTAGCCTCAAAGGGGCACCTTTTAGGTGTTTCCCCAGGAACTACTTGGTCTCAAAGGGGTGCTTCAAAACAATTCCAGTCCTTTTTTTTCAAACTTCTAGAAAAAGTGTTTCTCCAGTAACCAAATTGCAAAGGAAAGTCCCCAATGGAAAATCGAGTACTAGTCCGATATGGGGAATTTAAACCCTTTTCGGATTCCTCAAACCTATAGGTCGTGTGAAAAGTAAAATATGGTTCTTATCAAATAAGCAAAAAGGAATATCATGATCCGACCAAGGTTCAGTTATACTACGCTAGATGATATAAGAATGCAATGTTATGATATATGAAAAGATAAAAACAGAATCAGCTTACACAATGAAACACACTCCCCTAGACCTAAATTATGAAATAACCAAATTAGAAATCTAAGAAAAGACAGCATAAGTAATAAATGAAAGGCATCGAAACTCACAAAATAGCTCAAGGGGATCAATGGTCACCATCCTCGCTACTACCATCCTCCTTTGCCCACCTACGTCGCTGCTCTTGGTAAAACTCTCTGGACTCTTGCTGAAATCTAGCATGATCCTCCCTCCTAGCGGCCTCAGCGTTGAAGAACTCATGAACCCACCTGTGAAAATCTACTGCCCTATCCAAATACTGAGTCACCGTACGATGGTGCTCCTCTATAGTCTGGGCAAACCGATCCCACACACCCATGTGCGAGGTATGGTCGACCCTGAAAGCCTCGAATGACGATCGGAATCCTTAAAAATCAAATGAAGAGTATCCTGTAGAAAAATTGTCAGTGGAAAATCGAGGGGGCTCATGAGTCGAATGGGATGGCTCAGGGGCTATGTGAGATGGCTCCCTAGGTGAGGGTGATGGAGCATTGGCAATAGGGGTAGGCAAGGGACCGTGGACATCTCTGAAAAGCCAATTGGCTTCATTACATACGGTGATCCACTCGGGGTTTGGAAGAGGGATTTTAATTCCATTTTTCAACTCCAAACGATATACCTCTTCAAATGCCTCAATTATCTTTATATTGATACAAGCATCCAAATCCAATCTAGGGCTAGCATGACAATATTCAAGGTTATCTAGGTCACATCCCAAAGCTATGGCAATTCTAGTGATAAGACCACCTATGACTATAACCCTAGATGGGCTATTACTAATTTTAACTAGGTGTCTCACCATATGGGCTCCAGAATCAATGTTAACTTCATTTAGCATAGCCCATAAAAACTATAGCTTGTTCTGCCTAGCTACCCCTGCACTATCATATCTCTCAGAAATTGTATTTGCCATAAACCTAAGGAGATAACAAAAAATAGGATTCGGGATATTGAATGATTTAGACCTAGATGCATCATAAGGGCGAGGGCCATCAGAAATTAATTTCCAAAACTGATGATCAATAAAATGTCTATGAATTTGCCTCTCCCCTCCGCAAGGGAAATCAAATATCGCATTAAAATTACTTATGGAAAGAGTAAATTCATTATTCATTAATCTAAATTGTATTTTTCCTTCTTCAAAATTCTTTCCTTGAAGTATTTCAGCGGATAAAGAGCTAAGGAATTCAAGAGTAATACTAGGATAAGTAAGATGATGATATGTGATAAAGTCAGTCCAACCTATCCTATTAGTCAACCAAATTATATCATCCCTAATTCCTAGGGTTGTCAACGTGTAGAAATCTATGGTTCGTGTAGAAACCATTTTTCTTTTCTCAAGCTTACCGAACCTAGATTTCATAACATCATCTCTAAATACAATTCCACACGGATGACAAGAGGACGGAGGATCATTACCCAAATCTTGAGCTTTTCTCTTTCCCTTATCCTTAGCCAAAGAAGAAGCTCCTCCCCTATTCTTCACTCGCTTACTCATGGCATTGGGGATGGAGAGAGTCGGTTGAGCCTCCGGGCTGGTTGAGAGAGAGGCGGTGGCTGCTCCAAGCTTGTGAACAACTTGTAAAAGTTAGGGTGTGTTTGGGGTGGTTTTAAGGGTTAGCGGCGACATGGGCGTGGAAAAGGGTACTTTTGCGCAACACAGGCGTGCCAAAGGGCATGCCTCTTTTTTTTTCGCGACATAGGCATGCCAAAGGGCACACTTGACCCGTGTTGTATTCGGGTTTGTCTTTGGAACTTGACATGCCCGTGCTGTTTGGCATAAGTGGGTCGTGTAAATCTGGCATGCAGTGGCACGACAATAACACGACCACGTCAAACAGCACGATCTCACCGTGCTAGCCTCTGGACTATAGTTGGTTCTTGATTCGGCTGTGTCGACGAGCGACACGGACATGTTTTGTCCTGTAAACCTGAAAACCTTAAAAATGCAAAACTCAAAGTTAAAATAAAAATGAAGAAAATAAAATAAAATAAAATGAATAATAAAAAAATTGAAAATAGCTTGGGTTGCCTCCCAAGGAGCGCTTGTTTAAGGTCATTAGCTTGACTCCTCAATTACTCCCTAGTTGGATAGATGTGGCTCGAGGAGTGTACTATGCTCCTCCTCCTTAATCAGCTCTACAGGTTTGTTTGGGAAGTATTTCTTAAGTCTTTGTCCATTTACTTTGAAAATTCTGGCAAACTCACTTGATATATCAATAGCTCCATGAGGATAAACCTTTTTAACTTGGTATGGTTCATCCATGATTTCGACTTTCGGAAAAAGTTTCAATCTCGAGTTGAAGAGTAATACCAAGTCTCCTTCATGGAATTATCTACGCATGATATTCTGGTCATGGCATCTCTTTGGTTTCTCCTTGTAAGATTTTGCATGTTCAGAAGCATCAAGGCGTAGTTCTTCAAGTTCATTTAGCTATAATTTTCTTTTCTCTCCAGCTTTCTTTAGGTCAAAATTAAGCCATTTAATTGCCTAATATGCCCTGTGCTCTATTTCAACTGGAAGATGACATGGTTTTCCATAAACTAATTGAAACGGAGTCATTCCAATGGGTGTCTTGTAAGCAGTTCGATAGGCCCACATAGCATCGTCAAGCTTCAAAGACCAGTCCTTCCTTGACCTTGATACTGTTTTCTCCAAGATAGCCTTTATTTCCCCGTTCGAAACTTCGACTTGCCCGCTTGTTTGTGGATGATATGGTGAGGCTACTTTATGGGTTACTCCATACTTCTTGAGAAGTCTTTCAAATTGTCTTTCGATAAAATGTGAGCCTCCATCGCTTTTTACTGCTCTCGGTACTCCAAATCTTGGAAATATTATACTCTTGAAAAGTTTTATAACCATTTTTGCATCACAAGAGGGAGATGGGAGAGCCTAAACCCACTTAGACACAGTCCACCGCCACCAATATGTAGGCATTGTTATAGGAAGAAGGGAAAGGTCCCATATAGTCAATTCCCCAGACGACAAATAACTCGACTTCCAATATCAAATTTTTAGGCATCTCGTGTCTTTTTGATACGTTCCCGTTCCTTTGACAGCGGTCACAAGTCATCACATAATTACGAGAGTCTCTAAAAATATGATGCCAGTAAAATCCTTCTTGTAAGACCCTTGTCGCAGTCTTGTCCGTGCTAGTATGACCTCTATAAGCAGAAGAATGACAATGATATAATATGCCCTCAATCTCTTCTTTGGATACACATCTTTGATAAATAGCATCTGCTCCTTGCTTGAACAAGAATGGCTCATCCCACACATATTGCTTTACATCCGCGAAAAAATTCTTCCTCTGATGATAAGTCATATGGGAAGGTATTATCCTGCAAGCTAGGTAATTGGCAAAATTAGTGTACCACGGAGCCTTTATTTTCTTGACAACTAGTAGATGCTCATCCGGAAAGAAATCATTAATAGCAAGATCATCGTCACTTCCTGCATTTGTTTCTTGGTGTAGTTTCGATAGATGATCTGCAACTACATTCTCTGTTCCTTGTTTGTCTCGAGTTTCCAGATCAAACTCTTGTAGAAGAAGTATCCACCGGATGAGTCTTGGCATAGATTCCTTTTTGCTCAACAAGTATCTTATGGTTGCATGATTTGTGTAAACTTTCTCCTTAGACCCAATGATATAAGATCTGAACTTGTCAAAAGCAAAGACTATAGCCAAGAGTTCCTTCTCCGTAGTAGCATAATTCACTTGTGCTTCATCCAATGTTTTACTGGTGTAGTAAATTGCATACACCTTGTGGTCCTTCCTTTGTCCCAATACTGCACCTATAGCAAAATCACTTGCATCACACATAATTTCAAAAGGAAGATTCCAATCTGGAGGTTGCATTATTGGGGCGGTTGTCAATGCTTTTTTTAATCTGAAAAACACATCAAGACAAGAATTATCAAAATGAAACTCGACATCCTTAGCAAGCAAATTAGTCAATGGCTTTGAGATTTTTGAAAAGTCCTTGATGAACCACCGGTAAAACCCTGCATGTCCCAAAAAACTACGCACTCCCTTAACATCGGTTGAAGGAGGCAACTTCTTGATCACTTCAGTTTTAGCAATGTCCACCTCTATACCACGCTGTGAAACTAGGTGCCCAAGCACTATGCCTTCTCGCACCATGAAGTGACACTTCTCCCAATTAAGCATTAAATTCATTTCCTCACATCTCTGCAAAACCTTGACCAAATTAGATAAGTACATATCAAAATTTGCACCATATACAGAAAAATCATCCATGAATACTTCCATTATATTCTCGATCATATCGAAAAAAAATTGAAGTCATGCATCTCTGAAAAGTGGCTGGTGCATTGCAAAGTCCAAAAGGCATTCTCCTGAAAGCAAAAGTACCATATGGGCAAGTAAAAGTTGTTTTCTCTTGGTCATTAGGATAGATGGGGATTTGATAGAAACCAGAGTATCCATCTAGGTAACAGAAATGCGAATGATTTTCCAACAGGTCTAACATTTGGTTAATAAATGGGATAGAAAAGTGGTCCTTTCTAGTTTCCTTGTTCAATTTTCTAAAATCAATACACATTCTCCACCCGTTGACTGCTCTCGTGGGGATTAACTCATTCGTAGCATTTTTTTTATCACGGTTATCCCCCCTTTCTTAGGCACCACTTGGACAGGACTTACCCATTCACTATCGGATATAGGATAGTTAATTCCTGCATCTAGTAATTTCAGGACCTCTTTCTTGACCACCTCTTTCATGGCCAGGTTCAGCCTTTGTTGATGTTCTATTGAAGGTTTATAGTTATCTTCGAGTAGAATTCTATGCATGCAAACCGATGGACTAATTCCCTTTATATCATCAATCTTGTATCCAATGTCATTCTTATGTGTTTTCAGCACCTCAATCAGCTTCTTAGTCTCTGCATCGCTCAGATTAGTGTTAATGATCACGGGATAAGTAGAGTTTTCGCCAAG
Organism: Wurfbainia villosa; assembly: GCA_025175895.1. Classification (NCBI taxonomy): domain Eukaryota; kingdom Viridiplantae; phylum Streptophyta; class Magnoliopsida; order Zingiberales; family Zingiberaceae; genus Wurfbainia; species Wurfbainia villosa. The sequence continues at coordinate 27,758,062 of CM045994.1, forward strand.
AAATTCATACTTGAGAATCGATGGAAGAGGCTTAAGTTCTACCTGTGGTGGTAGGTCAAGGTCGACAATCTCTGACTCTTCATCCTCGAAATCCCTTTCGAGCCTATCAAGATAAGTTTGTTCTTGTGCTCCTTTTAGTGCAATTAACTAGAAACTGTCAATCCTACAACAAACATCGAAATCAGAAGGTTGTTTAATAGCTTTTGAAAGGTCGAATTCAATCTTATCATTTCTAAATGCAAGTGAAAGTTTGTGGTTCTTGACCTCTATCATCGCCCCTGCAGTAGCCAGGAAAGGTCTACCTAAAATGAGTGGAATACATGGGTCTTCATCCATGTCAGGCACTAGGAAATCGGTGGGAATAATAAAGTTTCCCACCTTCATAGGTACATCTTCTAAGACCCCCAAAAGATATCTAATGGAGCGATTGACTAACTACAAGGCCATAGTTGTTAGTTTCATTTCTCCCAAATCTAATTTCTTGCATATGGAAAGAGGAATCAGATTGACACTAGTGCCTAGATCACAAAAAGCCTTATCAAAATTAGAGTCATTAATTATGCAAGGGATAGAAAAATTACCTGGATCATTTAGCTTGGGAGGTACCATGTTTTTAATTAAAGCGCTGCATTCTTTAGTAAGAGCCACTGTCACATGCTCCTCAACTTTTTTTTTATTGGTTAAAATATCCTTCAAGAACTTGGAGTATGTAGGCATTTGTTGAAGAGCTTCTGTAAAAGGTATATTAATATAAATCTTTCTAATTACCTTAAGGAACTTACCAAATTGTTCATCCAATTTCTCCTTAATCGACCTCTAAGGGAATGAGATCGGAGGCTTATATGTTATTGGCTCTTTGTGCCACACGGCTATGTCTTCTGGCTCGGCTTGGTCATGCTGGCTGCTAGAGCGACTCCCTACGGGTGTGTCGGGTGACAAAACCTGGGTGTGCTTATGGACTCACCTGCCACAGGTGTGTTGGACAACACACCCCGGGTGTGTTGTCGGCTGCCTATCTCAAAATCGTTCAACACAGGCATGCTGCTGGGCATGGTCACTTCTTCAAACTCTGGCACACCTGTGTTCTTGAGCAGGAGTGGGGCTTGTTGAGCTCTGGTAGGTGGTTCTGCTTTCTTGTCTCCTTCTAAAATTCTTCTTCTTCTAAAACTTATAGAATTGCAATGTTCAGCTGGGTTTACCTCTGAATTTCCAGGAAATCTACTGGGCATCCTAGATGTAGAGCTAGCAATTTGAGAAATTTGATTCTCCAACATTCTTGTGTGATTTGTCAAATTATCAACCTTGCTTTCTAATTGCTTAATCGCCTCGGTATTATTTTGATGTTGCTGATTGGATTCTATAACATGTTGTCGAAATTCATCGTTTATCTTCCCTTGGCATGTGATAAAATTTTCCATCATCTTCTCTAAATTTGACTTGGGCCCTAGTTGAAATCCCGAAGGTGCTCCAAAATTGTTCTGTCCAGAAGAATTTTGGTTGGCTCGATACGAAAAGTTGGGATGATTCCTACAACCGGGATTGTAGGTGTTCAAATAAGGGTTGCCACCATTAGGCTTTTGATTAAAATTATTCAGCGCATCTACTTGCTCAACCCCTGCTCCCGATGATGGTGCGTGTAGGATTTGGCAATTTGTGGCCATATGTCCTGTTACACCACAAATCTTACAAGTGACATTAGATGAGTTGATAGGTTATACATTAAAATGTTCGAGCTTTTGAGTTAATGCATAAACTTTAGCACTTAGTAAATCAAGAGTACTTACCTCATACTTACTTGACGTTTTAGTCGGATACCCTCGTTCTGTAGCCCATTGGTGGGAATTCATTGTCACATTCTCGATGATCTCAAATGCTTCATCCAATGTCTTGTTCATGAGAGCTCCTCCTGTAGCAGAATCAAGAGAAACTTCAGTGGCATACGAGATTCCATTATAGAAAGTATGAACAATGAGCCATTTCTCCAGTCCATGATGAGGACATTGCTGTAGTAATCCCTTAAATCTCTCCCAAGCTTCAAATAATATTTCTCCATCCTTCTGTGCAAAATTAGTGATTTGATGACGAAGACTTGCAGTTTTGCTTGGTGGAAAATAATTGTCTAGAAATCTTTGCTCCAGCTAATCCCATGTAGTTATGCAGTCCGTTGGAAGAGAGTGTAACCATGGTCTAGCTTTGTCCCGCAATAAGAAGGGAAACAAGCGCAATCTAATAGTATCAGCTGAGGCTCCATTCAGTTTTAAAGTTTTGCAAAATTCTAAAAATACTTCCCAGTGCAGATTAGGATCTTCAGTGGGCGCTCCTTCAAATTGATGTTGTTGGACCATGGAAAGAAGAGCCGGTTTCAATTCAAAATTGTTCGCTTCAATGGGGGGGCTTCTAAAACTTCATCTCAATCCCCTTCTACTAGGCGTTGCGTAATCCCTTAAAGGTTTATTCTTGTTCTGATCATCCATGTTAGAGTTCAAATTTTTTTCCTTTTGTTGCTGGAGTCGTCTTCTAGCAAGGAACGTTCTCTCTATCTCAGGATCGATTTGGAGAATTTCCCTGTTGAATCTGTTCATGTAACAATAGGAGAAACTTCCAAAACAAGAATTCAAAATAGACAAAAGAATAAAAAAAATAGAAATCTAGATTAACTAAATCATGCTCAATTCAATATTGAGTGTCAATCCCCGGCAACGGCGCAAAAAACTTGATGTGTCGATTTCCGCAAGTGCACGGTTGTCGTCAAGTAATAAAATATCGATCCCACAGGAATTGGGTCAATTACTGAATGATCGTGATACCAAGTTATCTAGTCAAATCGAATTTGTGAATTAAGTAAAGAAACTAAGCAGTCAAGAACAACGAATGAGAAGAATGAGCTAAAAGTCAATAATTTTGGGGAATCTCAGGATATGGGTTTCACCTCATCGATGATTTATAAGGTGATTATGTTCTCTCCTACTCCTTAGAGTTGTTTCGATAGAACTTGTCCTAAGGTAAATCAACGACCCCTTTTGAGGTCTACGCCAATTGTACCTATCAAACTCAATTTCCCTATCACGGTATTCGAGCGTAGGTGATCATAATCAGCTAAGGGAACCTGTCACGAGACCCCCACAAACCTCCCTAGTCTTACTACCATTACTTGGTAAAAATTGGATTTGATAGATCCATTAAGTCCATAAGAGTTCCTCTAGAGACTAAATTTTCTTTTCATGATAGGTCTGCACACGTGACCATAATCAGCTAAGGAATAATCAATGATGTTAGTAATATATGAGAGATGTCCTAAGGCAATCGCCTTATGTATGAACCATTTATATGATAAATGAAGATTAACTATTTGAGTATACATGTTTCATGTATTTGATTGGATCATAAACTCATTTACTGAATGTCCACGATACGATTCACAGCATGAGAGAATTTTTGATTGGATCACAACTAGTGAGTATCTCTACATGTGTAATTGTGATGTATCGGAATTATCCCTAGTCGATGAATTGATGGATTTGGACACCATCAATTCTGTCGAGACTAGCACGAGGTATACTCCTTGGTGTATCCAAGCATCTGATTCTCACTGGCTGGAGACATTGTGATGTCCGGAGTTAATCGTGGATGCTAGTTATGGTAAGTAGTTCATTGGAGTGACCAGCCGTAAGACTTCATATGGTTCTCTGCATATATAGATATGTCAATGAAGTTCTTGCTGTAGCTTAAGTGCGATGTTCCTTTGACTTGTAGTATTCAAGTCATCTTGATCATGGAGACTTATGCTTTGACATCTTAAGCAAACATCTCTAAGGAGATGTGGACCCGGGATGATTGGGTATAAGTCGAAGTGATAGAAGGTGTTTGAATAGCCTATAAAGGATTCACCACACCTTGCAAGGAGATGTATACCCATGGCCTCTCGTCGGATTGTTACTAAAGTCTTTGGCCAAAGCATTACATGTTTAGAGTAAGGTACTCTTCGATACATGTGCAGTAACTAGAATCCGTAGGACGAGGAAATGATACTTAGGCTAGGTGTGACGTAGTCAGCCTAGTGGGGACTGACACTATAGACCATGTCCCGAACCAAGTGGGTATAAGATGAGTGAAGGGAATGGGGCACGATTCATTCGAGCTGCTGAAGGGTTTCAGAAATAGTTCTGGATCAACCGTTGATCTTTTCGGTTAATTGGGGATCATGATGTACTACTAGGTGCCACTCATGATCATTCTATAATTAATGGTTAATTATAGATGGCCAACAAAAACAGAGAACCTATTTTGTCACACGCACAACGAGCGTAATCCGAAGGATTTAAAACGAGCTTGAGAATGAGATTCTCAGACCGAGAGAAACTAGGTTTGGTTGGACCAAACAAGAAGCGAGCATGAAATCGTTTCAGTCGCAATGGAAGCATGGATGGGCCATGTCTTATGAAGACATAATGGATGAACCAAAATGGTTTGGTTCTAATCCAATGGAGGAGAATAAACCAAAGGGTTTGGTTTATTTTAAACGAATGAACCAAAAGTTGGTTCGGTTCGTTTTAACTTAAAATAAACCATCATGGTTTAGTTTATTTTAACTTATATTAATGGAGCGGGTTAACGGGCCTTATGGTTATAATCCAATAACCATTAAGAGAATTAGTTCTCTATAAAAGAGGGCTTAACGGTTTGTTAAGCCCTAATCCAAAACCCTAACTAGAGTTGCCGCCCACCCCATTGAAGGAGTCGGCGCCAACCCTAGTGCCGCCGCCCCACCTCTTCCAACCGGCGTCCAGAAGGAGCCTTCCTTCCCCCTCGCCGGCGTCGAGCTGCTGCCGGTTGGTGCTCCGGTGATCTTCCTTGGGTTCGGTAATAAGGTGAGCTTCCACCTTTCTTTTGGCCGGCCCTTACTCCTCCACCAAAGCTGTCCAGTTTTCTGGACAGCTTGTTTTCTTCTCGTCGGAGCATCGTTTGGACGATGTTTGGAGCTCCGACAGCACCTTACTTACCGTGGATTCGATCTCCGGTAATCCTCTGAGGTGGAGGACAAAGGATTTGTCAAACGGTTGACGAATAGCTCTCTGGAGAAACGAGTTTTGAGGACTCGGTTTTGGATCCGAATTTGGATTTGGATCGTGATCATCTCTCGATCACATCGTCTTCAACACGAGGCTAGTAACCCATACGAAGACGAGGCTCATGACTTAGCGAAGTCATCCTGAGGATACTCGGTGTGGATACGGATAGAGACGATTCTAGCGAGGATCGTTCCGGTTGATGCCGTTCCCACTACACGTGATACGAAAGGTATACGTAGTTAAATTTCTTTTTATTGCAAATTTAAATTTACGGTTATGTCTACACATGTTGTACTATACATGCATGTGATGTGTGTGTTGTAATAAATGTAGATTTATTATTTTTATTTCTTCCGCTGTGCACATGTTTACGAAACATGTTCGAACACACACTTGCCGCGGTGCCGGAAACCCAACAAATGATTCCCGCAAGCCCTCATAGATACACTATCGATACTTGGTAGGAGTTAATCCCTAGTTTGGATCTTGGTTTCGGGAACTTGGGTTCACTGTTAGGTACCTCCCCAAGGTTCCTTAGATTTATCAATAAGAATCTAAACCAAAACAAAACAAACGGCAATTCAAGTAGAAGAGATTCAATCAACCATCGTAAGTCGTCCAGGGCTACTCCCACATCCTAAGATTACAAGACACTACTCCATAGTTGAATAAGAATTGCCAGAGAAAGAAATTACAATCCTTAACGCCATCGTTGTGTTTCCTCCATCGTCGGCTTTGTCTTCCTTCTTTGAATTCCGCCGCCCTCCCCCCTCTTAGGGTTAGAATATCTCCTCTTTTATAGCCTTGGCTTGGTCTTCAATTAAGGCAAAATTCCTCTTCAATTCAGGTGGAAATCCCAGGTTTCACCGTGTTGTACGCCAATAAAAGAAAGTGCGTGCGCATCAGGAAATAGGGTGACACACCCATGCCAATGGAGGGCATGGGTGTGTCGGGCATGAGACGTGGGTGTGTCGGCTAATACACCCGGAGTGTGTTGTGGTATGGAAGTTCAACACGGACGTGTCTCTTGTAACGCCCGTAAAATTCCTAGCAATTTTACAAGAATTTTTGGCTTGATGATCATGGGCTTTATGTGGGCCTTTTTCCAAATAAAAGAAAATAAGCCAAAAATGGATGCAATACCTAGGAATTGAACTCCAAACCTCTAGAGATAGCCAAACCCTATAGATGCACCCACTAACCAGAAGCCCAATAGGATTACATCATTAGAGGAAGGGGGGGGAGATTATAGATAAGTGTGATAAAGGTAAATGAAGAGGCATGGAAGAAGAGAAGAGAAACTTCTCTTCCTCCCTTTATAAAGAAGAGAGAAGGTTCTAATTTGCCACTTCCTCTCTTCTTCTTCTTCTTCTCACCGAATTCTAGCTCCCTCTCCACCTTTAGCCGAACCCCATCCAAGCAAGAGAAGGCTAGGTCTTGGTCTTACTTAGGTCATCTTCCCCACCCAAAGCAAAGCGAAGGATGTAAGTATCCCTCACCTGCAGTACGGGTAGCTTCGATTGCTATTTTGTAAAAGAAACTCATATGATATATTCGGCCAAATTGAAGTTTTGGGTGTTTTATTGAAATTCTATGTCATGTTTGTAAGAAGAAGATGTTGTTAGGAAGTAGATGATGATGTTAGGGTGGAAAAAGGGTTTAGGTTAAAAGCTAACCCTAATAACCACTAAGGTTAATTCGGCCAAGCTATGATTTAGGGTTTCCATGAAGTTATATGCTATGTTTTAGTAACTATATGATGATGTTAGGATTTAAAATGAATTAGGACAAAAGCTAACCCTATTAGCTACTAAGGTTCATTCGGCCAACCTAGGTTTTGGGTGAACAAATGAAGTTTTAATCCATATGTTATATGCAAATGAAGTTGTTGTTATATGAAATCAATTAGGTTGTTGTTATATGAAATGAATTAGGTTAAAGGTTAACCCTAAAAACCCTACTTGGACCATTCGGCCAACCTAGGTTTTGGGTGAACAAATGAAGTTTTAATCCATATGTTATATGCAAATGAAGTTGTTGTTATATGAAATGAATTAGGTTGTTGTTATATGAAATGAATTAGGTTGTTGTTATATGAAATGAATTAGGTTAAAGGTTAACCCTAAAAACCCTACTTGGACCATTCGGCCAACCTAGGTTTTGGGTGAACAAATGAAGTTTTAATCCATATGTTATATGCAAATGAAGTTGTTGTTATATGAAATGAATTAGGTTGTTGTTATATGAAATGAATTAGGTTAAAAGTTAACCCTACTTGGACCATTCGGCCAACCTAGGTTTTGGGTGAACAAATGAAGTTTTAATCCATATGTTATATGCAAATGAAGTTGTTGTTGTATGAAATGAATTAGGTTAAAAGATAACCCTAGAAGACCCTATGGACCATTCGGCCATCATGCATTTTGGGGATTAGATGAAGTTTTAATATAAGTCTTATGTGCATATGAAGTTGTTGTTAAGTTAAATGAATAGGTTAACATGTGTTTTATGTTGGGTGAATTCATGTTGACTTGTGATATTAAATAATGCTAGATGAAGATAACATGCCTTAGGTTATTGTTTACTTACTTTTGATGCCATGCCTTTTTGCCATGTCTATGTGTATGCGATATTTAAAATATGTTATGAAATGGAAGAAGATAAGATTATGAAATGAAACAAAACGATATGTTCATGACATGAATATGACATGATGATGAAATGAAGAATGATATATTATGAAATGAAGAATGGCATGTTTACGAAATGAAAGATGATATGTCCATGAAGGGAAGCATGACGTGTTATGAAATGAAGTATGCTATGTTTGCAAAATGAAATAAGCTATGTTATAAAATAAGCATATAAGTATTTTACCTTATGCATGGCTTGTACCAAGACCCTAACAGGGTCCAAGAAGGGATGGGCTCCTAAGATGCCCTAGGTCGATGGAATAAGACTCGGGCCTAGGATGGCTTCTATGTATAATTGCCCCTAAGTCGATGGAATAAGACTCGGGCCTAGTACGGGATGAGCTCCAAGATGCCTTAGGTCGATGGAGTAAGACTCGGGCCTAGGATGGGCTTCTACGCTATGACGATTGCCCTAGGTCGATGGACTAAGATCGGGCCTAGTAACCTATTAGGTTCGAGACTTGCTACCTCGGGCCTATTTAGGGATGCGCGCTATGATAATGAAGAAGTGGTACAATGCCGGGCCCAAATATGATGAGATTTATATTTACGTACCTATATTATATGTTTTCAAAAGCATCCTGCATATGTTACCTGATTAGATTGTTATGTTACATGCTATGTTTGATATGCCATGTTTATGCCCCTATGTTACACATGAAGTATGTTATGTTGATATGCCATGTTTATGTCACTATGCTACATATGATGCATGTTATGTTTGATATGCCATGTTTATGCCCCTATGTTACACATGAAGTATGTTATGTTGATATGCCATGTTTATGTCACTATGCTACATATGATGCATGTTACGTTTGATATGCCATGTTTATGTCACTATGCTACATATGATGCATGTTATGTTTGATATGTCATGTTTATGTCACTATGCTACATATGATGCATGTTATGTTGATATGCCATGTTTATGTCACTATGCTACATATGATGCATGTTACGTTTGATATGCCATGTTATGTCACTATGCTACATATGATGTAGGTTAGGTTTGATAGGTCATACCTATATGTTTTATGTTATGTTTATTTGCTACGTTACATATGTTATATGTTATGTTTAAGTAAGTCCTAGATGTACATGACATGATGCTATGTTATAGATGATACATGTTATGCTGCCATGCTATGGATGAGATATGTTATGTTTACTCACGTTATTTATGCTACATGTTAAGTTGATTACGCCATGTATGTTGCATGTTATGTGGCTTATATGTTATGAATGTTACATGCTTATATGTTATGAATGGTACATGCTATGATTAATGTCGATATATGGTTTTTGTGAGTAGGACTGGATCTTACTAAGCCTATGTGCTTATAGTTTATCTTTCCCTCGTACTGCAGATAAGGGTAAGGGATGGATAAACTAAAGGGAGCAGCAGGAGGGGCCAAATGTGTGTGGCAGTGGCATGGTGGAGAAGATCCGTTAGGTTTATATATATATGTTTACCTATGATGATGATGTTCATGGATGTCCTTACTTATGTCTCCGTATGACAACGATGGTTATGAACCTGAACTAAGCACTAGGTATCTATATACGTTATGATGCATGCTCCATGTTAATAAGAAGAAGTAAAGAAGAAGTAAGAAGAAGTATCTATATATGCTATGATGCATGCCCTATGTTAAGAAGAAGAAGTATATATATATGTATATGTCAATGCACATGTTTAAAAGAAAAAAAAAAAGTCTAAAGTCTTCCGCTGTAAGAAATAAAGAAGTATGTATAAAGTTTTCCGCTGTATGTAATGTATGTATGTACGGTCGCATCACGCGCCGCCCCTCCCGGATTCTGGGTCCGAAAGGGCGGGCGTGACATCTCTGATGGCACGGCTGTGTTATTTTGATACGCCTCGATAATTGCCGATTCTTCACACTGGTAAAATGAAAAATACCCTAAAACAGTTTCTTTGTCCAAAATATGTTAAACTTGAATAAAACATAACAAAATACATGACTAAAACATAAAATGGGATAAAATGCATGCGTATTGAATACCCAAAATGTAACATGAATTACACACATCACGCAGCGGAAACAAGTGCTAAACAAAACAATTAAGACAATACAAAAGAAGGAATAACACAAATGCTAACACTGGAGATGTAACGTGGTTCACGGCCCTTGCCACTAATCCACGGATGATTCATTCCAGGTGAATCACTCCTTAACCAATCACTAATCTCTCCTTCAAAGTGGAGGTAAACCTTTCTTACAAGAACAACTCCCTCTTAAAATATAATTGATATAAACACAAGGAAGAGGAGTCGAAACGTTTTGAGCACTTGGGAGAAGTTTAGAGTAGAAGCATTAACCTCCAAAGAGCACCCAAGGCCTCTTCTTATGTGCTCGAATTTACCTCGATCACTCGACTATCATCCCTTGGCAGTCGACTGTTGGGCCAGACGAGATTCAATCGAACACCAGTCGAGCTCCCGTCGAGTGCCATCGACCCAGAGCAGTCGACTGATATCTATATCAGTCGACTGGTGTCGGGTTAAACCTCAAACAGACATTTGTTTGAGCATCCGACGGTCGCGTAAAACCTCAACCCACTTGGTCGAGCATCTGACACTCCTATTCGTCGGGTAGAAACCTCAAACTAATGTTTGAGCATCTGACTTAACCACACGTCGGGTAACACCTCAAACCCTAGTTTGAGCATCCGATTTGTCGGGTAAAACCTCAACCTACTCGGTTGAGCATCAACACTTGACTTAGCCATTCGACCAAGTTCACCTATGAGCTACCGTTTATAAATCGCTCATTCTCGCATCTCCCTTGAAGTCCCTCACCGAAGCTCTCTTCGTCCGGCCATGTCCCTCGGATGCACCAAGCGCACAACTTCAAAATGTCATCCTTCACATCTCGCCCTAAAGTTTGCTTCCTTGGCTTCACTCCAATGTTGCTCATATGGCAGTCCCTCGGATTCACCAAGCGCACGGCTTCGCAATGTCGTCCTTCACCGACTCAAAGACCCGAGCCATGAGATGGTGAACCCACCAATGCTTTCGTCAAGCCAACACATGTGTGAATTACTAAGTTCTGTATAACTTCAACACTCATATTAAATCACATAACAATCCTAACTTAAACTCTTTGCAACACACATCAAAACCACATCATACATGGGTTAATTGCCCTAACAATCTCCCCCTTTTTGATGTGTCTCAATCCATTTAAGTCAGGTAAAACATTAATAAATACATAAGGCAAGAAAGCATGTAAATCAAATATGAGTATCAAACCATTCCCCCTTAATACATTTAACTCCACCTTAACACAAGCTAATTTCCCTCCTAGCATGATTAACTTAAACTCAACCATTTCTCCCCCTTTGACACCATTGAAAACATTAACATATGTTATACAAGCATGGCATCAAGTCTAGGGAACGAAAAATACAAAAATCAGACTTAAAACCTGATAAAATAGGTTACTATTCTCGTGCATAGTACATCAGTCGATTGCGTCAGAATGCCAGTTGACTGGCACAAGTAAAACTAGTTTTCTAATTTTCGACCCAAATTTTAGAAATGCATAAAAAATTCTAGAAAATTCTAAAAATCATGAAATTCGAGGAACACATTTCTCATAAGTCCCTTTATCAGTGAAAAATAGTTTGACAAGTAAATTCAATAAATTTTTGAAACTTTGGCAAAAACTCAAAGATGTTGAAAATCACTAAAGTTTTTATCAATTTGAAAGCCTAGTTTTGCCTTGAAATGACTTAAACCATGAACATATAGATTATCAAACATAAAATGGTTTTAAAAACATTTGAAATATCCAACCATGATATTTGGGCAATATGTCTATGAATTAAACATAAGCTTTTTCCATGATTGGACTATTATTGCTATGACATAATACATGTAAATGCCATTTAAATGCCATAAGCATTAGTGGACCATTTGTATCAACCTAATATCTCACCCATGCTATGTTTTCAATCAAGTTAGCTTATAGTGAGTGTGAGATGTATCTAAGGTATTATTCTTAACCATCAATTTTATGCAATTTCTGTAGGATCGAGTAAACCGAGAGAGGGGGGTGAATCTCGGTATTTTATAAATTTTTACTAACCAGAATATGCAGCGGAAATTAAATAAGTTAGACACAGCAATTTACTTTGTTCACAACCCGAACCGGGTTGGTACTCCAAGGCTCGTAGCTCTCCCGCGAGCTACCTCGAAGGGAAATTCACTAACTACCCTCCGATTCGAGAAATCTCGACTTCGGAGGGTTTCGCTTTTTTACAAATAATAGAGATGGGTAACACACTACCCACTCTTGAATTTTAGTACAATAGAGAAAAAATAAATATACAAATATAAGACGTATACCGACACTAAGTAGATGGTAGAAGTACACTCGGAGTGTCGGAAGATCACCTTGTTGTGAGAGTTTTAGCTTTGGTGGACGAGAATAGATTTCGACAAAACTTCGATGTAAAAGTTGATTTATTTTGGGATCTGGTCGAGCACAACTTTTATAAACTATTTTCAGTCGACTGGAATGCCTTCCAGTCGACTCCACATCAACCTATCGACTGAATCCTCTTCAGTCGACTCCATGTCACTTGGCTCTACATCGGGAAATTTCCCTCTGTAGTCGACTCAAACTCTTCAGTCAACTCAAGCCCTTTCCATATGCATCACACGATCTCTGATCGATCAACAGTTGATCCTTCCAAATAGGTATCCAGTCGACTGGACTTCAGTCGACTAGAATCCATTCAGTCGACTAATCCCTACAAAACAGGCTTAACACAAAATATATAACATGAATCATGATAGCAGTAGTAATACTGCTCGATCTCGACTACTAAGTCCCACGCGAACTTTTCATCGGATCGACGCCTAACTTTGTCCCCCTATAGAGGACTCGACCTCACCTCTTCACTCGAGGCTTACCTGCCGACTACCTGCCGGACTTACCATTCTTGACATCCGATCTGACCCACCAGGGCTTCCACCAGCTGTCCGGTCTGCCTGACACAGCTAGACTTTTTGCCAATTGTCCGGTCTTCTGACCCAACTGGTCTTCATGCCAAATATCCGGTCCACTTGACCCATCTGGACTTCATGTCTGATGTCCGGTCCTCCTGATTTGTCAAGCTTCATGCCTAGTATCCGGTCAACTCGACCTACTAGAACTTCCTGTTAAGCCTACACACTTAACACTTATATTAGATCACACGTGAATCCTAACTCTTAACTGTGGTTCATACATCAAAACTAAAGAGTGATTCTTACTGCATCAAGAATCTCCCCCTTTTTGATGTATGACAACACATCAGTTAAAGTTAGGAGAATCAAATACCAATCTCCATATATTGACTTTACAATAGATGCATAAATTAATTCATTCATGAGATGCATAGGTCCTTATCAAATTTTTGCATTCTCTTAACTTTTTAAAGTCTATAATTTTATATCTCTTCTCTTCCCCTTTGACATACATCAAAATAAGGATTGAGTTAGAAAATATGCCACCTTAATGAAGTGGAGATAAAAAATTTACATGCTCAAAAATTAAGTTTTAAAACTTTCACCTACGAATTTGAATTCAAAAACTTAATTTAATTTCAAACAATTATTTCTAACTTTTCAAATGTTTCAAAATTCCCCCTAAATAAAAACTTTATTTTCAAAATATTTAAAGAATTTTCAATTTATCAAAACTCCCCCTGAATAAAAACTTTATTTTCAAAATTTATTTATTTTTCAAAACTTTCCCTAAATAAAAACTTTATTTCCAAAAATTTTAAAGAATTTTCAAACTTATCAAATTTCCCCTTGAATAAACATATTTTTAAATTTCAAAAATTTTAAAAAATTTCAAAATTTTCTAACTCTTTAAAGTTTTTCAAAACTACCCCTTGAATAATGTTTTGTAATATTTAATTGTTTTCTCCCGATACATCAAAACCTAAGTTGAATTTTTATGTATTTTAAACTTGAAAATATTTAAGCTTGTCAAAGAACATTCAAGCCTATGTTTTTCTCCCCCTTAATTAACATTTTGAAACTTCTCCTTAATTAAAGCTTTAAGTTTTCAAAAAGATAGTTTCTCATAGATTCTTAGTTTTTCTGTTTCCCCCTTAAGAATATTTCTTATCCAATTCTAACATGATTTTAGAGAAGATTTTAAAAATTTTATAATTTAGCAAAATATTTTAGGTTCTCCCTAGGCTCTTGATCTCCCTCTTAAAGTAACCTTATTATATTTACACTTAATTTCTTTTCAAAATAAAATTTTAAATGTTTAACTCTCCCTTAATTATGTTGATTCTTTTAGAATTAAAGTTGAGTTGATTGAATTAATTGAGTTGAATATGTTGATTGTGGTTGAATTAGTTGATTAGGGTTGAGTTGATTGAATTAATTGAGTTGAATATGTTGATTGTGGTTGAATTAGTTGATTAGGGTTGAGTCGATTGATTAGAGTTGAATCGATTAAATTGGTTAGGTTACGTTGTTTAGTTAAGTTTAGTTAGGTTAAGTTAAGTTTAATTGTTTAGCTAAGTTGTTAAGTTTAACTAAGTTGTTGTTAAGTTTAATTAAATTATTGTTAGGTTTAATTAAGGTAAGTTTTAAGTTTAATTAAGTTGTTGTTAAGTTTAATTAAATTGTTGTTGAGTTGTTGTTAAGTTTAATTAAGTTGTTGTTAAGTTTAATTAAATTGTTGTTAGGTTTAATTAAGCTAAGTTTTTATGTTTAATGAAGTTGTTGTTGAGTTTTTGTTAAGTTTAATTAAGTTGTTTTTAAGTTTATTTAAGGTAAATTGTTAAGTTTAATTGAGTTGTTGTTAAGTTTATTTAAGGTAAGTTGTTAAGTTTAATTAAACTAATTAATCTTAATTAAGTTATAAATCATCTCACCCAAGCTAGGTTTTCAATACACTTATTCCTATGATTTTTGTGAGATGAGGATTTTTTTTAATTTTAATTAAGTTTAATGAGTAATTTCAAAGTGTTTAAACTTGTGTTAGATTCAAGCTTGGTTTGAGCTAGTCAAGTAGGTTTTTCCAGCATTGACTTCTAGGTCGTGGCGAGGCACATGACCTTCTTGGTTATCGGAGCAACGACCACTTCCTAGACAAAGTCAATGAAGGAAGCAAGTACTTGATTCACTTTGGACTAAGACTTAGTCTAACTAGTTAAAGACTTAGTGAGTTAGCTTCGGTCAATTCCACTCAGCTTAGTGCACCAGGTCGTGGCGAGGCACATGACCTTCTTGGTTATCGGAGCAACGACCACTTCCTAGACATGCACTTCGAAGAGCTTCCCTAACTTACAATCAGTTCACTTATCTTAGTACTAGGTTGTCCAAGTTTAAACTACTTTGTTTCCTTTCTAGTCTGTTCTAAATTAAGCAAGTAAAGTAAACTAAAACATGCAAGAATTTATCTAATTAAGGAAACAATCAACAAGTTAGCTCCCCCCACATAGTAACTCTGTTGGGTCTTGTTCACTAAGTGAACTTGTCCATTGGGAATCTTAAATTGGTTCGGTCCAACTTGGTTGACTAAGCTAGTCTTAGGAACCCAAGCTTGGACTCGACCCTTAACATTTCTATTAAACAAGGACATGTATGATCTATATGTGTCCTTAGTCTTGTATCCAAGTCCGGACTTGTTGTACATGGCTCATTAAGACCCAAGCATCATGTTGAGATACTTGGAGCCCGAAGTGAACCTTTCCAACAATCCGATTATATCTTCTACTTGCCTTTTTAGGATCGAGTTCTCTTCCTCAAGCTTTGCAACTCGAGTTGAGTCTCTATCCTTAATTTGGCAAGTCGATGTCTTCGAGTTGACTTGCTCCTTAAGTACTTGGACTCCCTCAAGAAGCGAGTTGACTCGATTTTCGGACTTGGCTAGTTTCCTAACTAAGCATGCAATAATGTTATACAATTTATCTTCTAGGGGAGAAGTTACCTCATCAGAACCTTTGGAAACGGATGCAAATCCATGGCTTCTCTCGGACTCGGACTCTTGTCTTGACTCAACTTTGGACTCGTTGGCGACTGTGAGTGCTACGAAGCATGTCATTGATATTTCCACATTTGACTCCTCCGATGATGACTTGTCCAAGTTTGCCTTAGTTGCTTCCTTCCTTTTCCTTCTTCTCGATTTAGATTTCTTTCCTTTTTTGTTCATTCCTAACATCAAAACTAAACCACCTTGGGTTGACTCAAATTAGCCTGTTGATGAAAATTAATTAATTTATCCCATAACTCTTTCGAATTTTGAACGGACCTGACTCGATATAGCTCCTCATTTGTAAGTCCGCATTGCAAGATGTTTAAAGCTTTGTAATTGACTTGAGCCTTTTTCCTAAAGTTTGCAGTTCATTTCTCCTAATCTAACAACTTATCCAAGTCATCTACCGGAGCTATGAACCCTTTCCTAATCGAGAACCAGACCTCTAGGTCAGTTTTCAAAAAACTCTTCATTCACCTCTTCCAAGAAGGAAAATCCTCTCCGTTAAAGAGAGGAGGGCGGACGATGCTTAGACACTATAAATTTGACATTTCTATTTAAATTAACTAAAATTAAGAATTATTCCTACTTGCAATAATTAAGAATTATTTAGGTTTCAAATGTTAATGAAATTTACTCTAATAAAAGATTATTAAAAATTAAACTAATTGTAGCAGAAAAAAATAATCTATTGCAGAAAAATATTTTGGAAGTTTTCTAAATGAAAAAAAAATATTTTTGCCATTTTTAAATGCTTAAAAAATATTATGAAAATTTTTTAAATGCTGAAAAATATTATGATAATTTTTTAAATGATGAAAAAATATTATGGTAATTTTTTAAATGCAAAAAATTATATTAAGGATTTTTTAAATACAGAAAATTATTTTTAAAAGCAAAAATTGATTTTCAATACAAAAAATTAGTTTTAAATGCAGAAAATTATTTTTAAATACAAAAAATGATTTTAAATGCAAAAAATAATTTTTAAATGTAGAAAATTAATTTAATTAATTAAATGTGCAGAAAATTAATTTAATTTACTAAGTGTGCAGAAAATTAATTTAATTAATTAAATATGCAGAAAATTAATTTAATTTACTAAGTGTGCAGAAAATTAATTTAGTTAATTAAATGTGCAGAAAATTAATTTAATTTACTAAGTGAGAAAAATTAATTAAAATTATTCTTAGAAAAAAGAAATAATTAAAATTATTCTTAGAAAGAAAAATTAATTAAAATTGCTCTAATGCAAGAGAAATTAATTAAAATTATTTTAATTCAAGAAAAATTAATTAAAATTATTCTATTGAAAGAAAAATTAATTAAAATTATTATAAGCAAGAAAAATTAATTAAAATTAATCTTATAAAAAATTTAATTAAAATTATTCTAATGCAAGAAAAATTAATTAAAATTATTCTAAATTAATCTAAAGCTCAACGATGGTGGTTGCACCAATTTGGAGCGCCCCCACTCTGATTCCAATTATAGGATCGAGTAAACCGAGAGAGGGGGGTGAATCTCGATATTTTATAAATTTTTACTAACCAGAATATGCAGCGGAAATTAAATAAGTTAGACACAACAATTTACTTGGTTCACAACCCGAACCGGGTTGCTATTCCAAGGATCGTAGCTCTCCCGCGAACTACCTCGAAGGGCAATTCACTAACTACCCTCTGATTTGAGAACTCTTGACTTCAGAGGGTTTCGCTTTTTTACAAATAATAGAGATGGGTAACACACTACCCTCAATTGAATTTAAGTGCAATAACGAAAAAATAAATAAACAAATACAAGACGTATACCGAGACTAAGTAGATGGTAAAAGTACACTCGGAGTGTTGGAAGATCGCCTTGTTGTGATAGTTTTATCTTTGGTGGACGAGAATAGATTTCAACAGCACTTCGACGTAAAAGTTGATATTTTTAGGGTCTGTCGAGCACAACTTTTATAAACTATTTCTAATCGACTGGAATGCCTTCCAATCGACTCCACATCAGCTCGTTGATATGGAATTCGTTGTCTTCCAGTCGACTGAATCCACTTTCGTCGACTCCACGTCACTTGGCTCCACATCGAAAAATTTCCCTCTTCAATCGACTCAAACTCTTCAGTGAACTCAAACCCTTTTCATCTGTGTCACACGATCTCCGATTGATCAACAGTTGATCCTGCCAAATAAGTATCTAATTGACTGATACATCTCCAGTCGACTGGACTTCAGTCTACTAGAATCTATTCAGTCGACTGATCCCTGCAAAACAGGATTAGCATAAAATATATAACATGAATTATGATAGCAGTAGTAATACTGCTCGATCTCGACTACTGTGTCACACGCGAACTTTTCATCGAATCGACCCCTAACTTTGTCCCCCTATAGAGGACTTGACCTCACCTCTTCACTCGAGGCTTACCTGCCGACTACCTGCTGGACTTACCATTCTTGACATTCAATCTGACCACCAGGGCTTCTACTAGCTTTCCAGTCTACCTGACCCAGCTGGAATTTTTGTCGATTGTCCGGTCTCCTAACCCAACTGGTCTTCATGCAAAATGTCCGGTCCACTTGACCCATCTGTGTTGGTGCAGTAGACACCTAAGTCGAACCTGAGTTTTGATTATAGCAAACGATACAAAGTTAAGCTCATGTCGTTATCTCATGAGTTGAATCGAGTGTGCAGAAAATTACTATAGTTGGAGCTGAAGGCTAGCGACACCCGGAGGAAGCCGCGGTGGTCGGGCGACACTCAAGTGACTTCGGAGGGAGCCGAAGAAATCGAGTGGAAGGCCGGAAGCGAAAGTGACACAGTAAATATCGAGGTAAGCTCATCTGTGTGCGAGTGTAAGTGAGGTTGTATCCTCTTTACGATGATAGACTTAAGCATAGATCCGACCCAAGACATCCCATCGGTAGTCTAGGTCAAGATCGGACGATCGAAGGTCGTCAAAATAATGTTATTATTCAGCAAACTTGTCATTTCAGCTAGCATCAGTCGACTGCCAGCTTGAAGGACTCGACTGTTGTCAATCAGTCGACTGTATGTGGTCAATATTCGACTGATGCTGCCATCAGTCAACTGATGATGGC
This sequence comes from Wurfbainia villosa, assembly GCA_025175895.1. NCBI lineage: Eukaryota > Viridiplantae > Streptophyta > Magnoliopsida > Zingiberales > Zingiberaceae > Wurfbainia > Wurfbainia villosa. The sequence continues at coordinate 27,776,940 of CM045994.1, forward strand.
TATTAGTCGACTGATGGTCAAGGATCAGCATCGAGGAGTCAAGGCTTTTCACCTCATTTCAAGGAGATTGGTGCTCAATTGTGATTGGCTAAAGTTCCTCTCGAAAAGGGGCTCAAAGGCTATAAAAGGAGGGCCTATTCTAGGGTTTCATCATCAATTCTAGGCTTCCAAAAGCCTTCGCCAAGCTACAACTTTATGACAACGAAGTGCTTCTTTTCCGACGTCTAGGATTTAATTGCTTTCATTTTGTTATGTCGGTTTAAGTTTTTATTTCAGTTCATTACTGTACTTTCTCGGAGCTTTTATCGTAACGAGGAGAGGGGGAGTGTCCCTCTACCTCAAGCTTTGTGTTTTATTTGTATGGATTAACTCCTACGTCTAACGAGGAGGAGTTCTTTAGTGTTTTTCCCCTCCGTACGTGGTCAAGGACCACTAGGGCCTTGGAGTAGTAGCCGAAGGCTATGAACCAAGTAAAATTCTCTTGTCTCATTTCCTTTACATTTATCTTTCTGCTACGTATAAGTGTTTTGAAATGAATTCGAAAGAAAAAAAGGGTTTATCGCTATTCACCCCCCACTAGTGATCCTCTTCGATCCAACAATTGGTATCAGAGCGGGCGGTGCTAAGATTTGGTGAAACCACCGATCTAGCTTTTTTTCAAGATTTTTCTCTTTTTTTCTGTTTATTTTTGACTATATTCATTTGGTTAGCCTTTTCCCGCACTACTAATCCAAGACGCGAGTCTTGGTACATTTCATGTGTTTTTGTCGTTGCTAGGTTCTTCATCTTCATCTCCTTGTTTATTTTGCATCAATGGCTCATCTCGAGGGTTTTAGCACCGTCCGACCTCCGTTTTACAATGGAGAAGACTTTCGTTATTGGAAGGGTCGGATGTAATGCTTTCTTAAAACCCAAATCAAGATGTGGATCATAATCCAAACGGGATTCACATTTCCAACTAACTAAGTGGGTGAATCCTTGGATTATGACAAATGGACCATTGCGACAAAACGACAAGTCGAAGCTGACGCCAAGGCAACTCAAATCCTTCAATGCGGCTTATCCAAGGAGGAGCTAAATCGCATCGGCCCCTTCATCAGTGCAAAGGACCTTTGGACAAAGCTAGTAGAGTTACATGAAGGGACCGATGAAGCCAAGGTATGTAAGCGAGATCTTTTGTTTAATAAATTATATAATCTAAAAATGCAGGAACACGAAATGATGATGCAACTTCACGCCTGCATTCAAGACATAGTCAATAATCTACACGTGATCAGGCAAAAGGTCGAAAACCGTAACCTTGTAAGGTATGTTCTTAACTCCTTTCCGAGGACTACCTTGTGGGCATCCATCGTCAATGCCTACAAGGTCTCCAAGGAACTTTCGAAACTAGGTTAGATGAATTATTTTCTGATTTTGAACTTCATGAGCAGTCTAACTCAGAACCCGAGAAGGGTATAACACTTTTTGCAGGTTCGAGGAAGAAAACCGCAAGCAAGCCACCCCCAGAGGAAGAAGTGGAGGAGTCCGATTCGGAGGTGTTAGGGCAATCTCTTGCCGTAATATGGTTTTGATGGTGTGGCAAAGGGTTTAAGTTAGTTTGATATGTTGATTTGATATGTGCGTTGAAGTCGTGCAGAACTTAGTAATTCGCACATGGAGCCGTGGCGAGTTTCGCATCTCATGACTCATGCCTTGAGTCGGTGAAGGATAGCTTTGCGGAAGCCGTGCGCTTGGAGCATCCGAGGGACCGACGGACGAGAAGCTTGGAGTGAAGTCGAAGGAAGTAGACTTCGAGGCAAGAGATGCGAAGGAACATTGCAGAGTCGTGCGCCTGATGCTGCCGAGGGACATGGTGTTGGTGCAGTGGGCACCAAAGTCGAACCGGTATTTTGATTATGGCAAAAGGCTCAATAGTTAAGGGTATATTTGTTATCTTACGAGCTCAATTAAGTGTGCAGAAATGCTAAAGTTGAGCGGAAGGTCTGCGACACCCGGTGGGAACCGAGGTGGTCGGGCAACGCCAGAGGGACTTCGGAGGAAGCCGAGGTACTCGGGTGAAGACCGGAAGCGAGGCTACAAGGTAAGCTCGTGTGAAAGCGAAGCAAGGTCGTTAAGCGTAGATCCGACCCAATACCTCCAATGGAAGGTCTAGGTCGAGATCAGATGGTTAGAACCATCGTACTTTATATTTTAAGCTAACTTGTACTACAGTCCAAAACCCTTTGACTACAGTCAACTGCTAGTCAAGTTCCAGCCTCGAGAAGAGCTCGAATTTCAAGGGGGTGAATTTGGACTTGACTCGTGTTTTGGTACAAAGGGTGATGTGGCATCAAGGTGGACATCCAAACCATCACCAAGCTTCCTTGTGGTGGACGACCAAAATAAGGTGAGTTGGCACAAGATGGTTGGCTCCCATGATGTGGCACAAGTTGAATGGCTCCAACAAGTTGGCGCCCAAGGAGGTTGGAGGTGGCACAAGGTGGTTGGATGAAACACCTCATCCTCAAGTTGGCGCCCAAGGAGGTTGGAGGTGGCACAAGGTGGTTGGATGAAACACCTCATCCTCAAGTTGGCGCCCAAGGAGGTTGGAGGTGGCACAAGGTGGTTGGATGAAACACCTCATCCTTGAGTTGGCGCACAAGAAGTTTGGAGGTGGCACAAGGTGGTTGGATGAAACACCTCATCCTTGAGTTGGCGCACAAGAAGGTTGGAGGTGGCACAAGGTGGTTGGATGAAACACCTCATCCTTGAGTTGGGATAAGAACCTCACCTTGGACACTACCTATGTCTAAATTCATAGATCAATATCCATAAATAGACATGTTCAAGCCAAGCAAATCACAAGAATTCAAGAGCTCTCAACACGCCGTCGTAACGCCGCTACTACTACTCACATTTGCTACGACGAAGTGCCGCCGACAACGAAAGCTACATCTTCTACTTATAAGAGTTGTCGGTATATTTATTTAAGTTCTACTTCTTTAAATTGTCTTTGTGCTTTAATCGTAACAAGGAAAGGGGGAGTGTCCCTTTGCCTTGATTTCTTTATGTCGTTGCTCCTACCTCCAACGAGGAGGAGTGGTTTTAGTGAATTGCCCTCCGTGCGTGATCAAGGATCACTAGGGCCGTGGATTAGCAATCGAAGATTGTGAACCACGTAAAAATATCTTGTCTACTTTATATTTCATGTGCACTCTCTACTTGCTTTTTACTTATTGCAAAAGTTTTTAACGACATCGTATCGCTTATTCACCCCCTCTAGCGACACTTTCGATCCAACAATTGGTATCGAGTCGGGCGCTAAGATTCGTGAAACCACCAATCTAGCTTTGTTTTTCTTTTTTACAGATTTTTATTTATTTATTTCTGTTTTCGTATAATTATTTCACTTGCTTATCTTCTCCTACATATAGAATTGCATTAGAGGCTTTAGGATCCGGATAAGGTTGTCCTTCTGTTAGATCCCGAGTAAGGTTGTCCTCCGAACTTCAACGACATTCGCATTTGATTGTTTATTTCTTTTGCAAGTTACATTTTATATATCTTTTTACTTCAAGATTACTAATCCAAGGCGAAAGTCTTGGAATATTCTTTCAGTGTGTGTTTTGCAAGATTCTTTTCGTTCTTCTTCTTGTTTTTAAATGGCCCATCTCGAAGGGTTTAGCACCGCCCGACCCCCGTTTTACAACGGTAATGACTTTCGTTATTGGAAGGGTCGGATGGAATGCTTTCTTAAAACCCAAATCGAGATGTGGATCGTAATCCAAACCGGTTTCACACTTCCTATTAATGAAGATGGTGAATCTTTGGGTTACGATCAATGGTCAAATTCCATGAAAAAACAAGTAGAAGCCGATGCCAAGGCAACTCAAATCTTGCAATGTGGGTTGTCCAAGGAAGAGCTCAACCGCGTCGGCCCCTTCATTAGTGCAAAGGACTTATGGACCAAGCTAGTGGAACTACACGAAGGCACCGACGACACGAAGGTATGTAAAAGAGATTTACTTTTAAATAAATTGTATAACTTGAAAATGTAGGAAAACGAGACCGCAACTCAACTACATGCTCGTATCCAAGACATCGTCAACCAACTCCATGCCATCGGACAAAAGGTCGAGAATCGCGACCTTATCAGGTATTCTCTTAACTCGTTTCCTAGGACCACCTTGTGGGCATCCATGGTCGATGCCTACAAGGTCTCCAAGGACCTTTCTAAAATTAGGTTAGACGAATTGTTTTCGGAACTTGAATTACATGAGCAAACTAACGTGGTCCAGGCCGAGAAGAGTATTGCGTTAGTTGCAGGTTCCAAGAAGAAGAAGCCCGCAAGCAAGCCACCCCCAAAGGAAGAAGACGAGTCCGAATCGGAAGTAGACTCCGAAATAGAATCCGAACTAGTCAATCTAGTTCGGAAGATGATCAAGAGACGAAAACGACCAACAACTCAAGGTAAGCCTAAACCTAATTCAAATACTTCTAATTTTAGATGCTATGAGTGCAACAGGTTCGGTCACATCAAGTCCGAGTGCCCAAAGCTAAAGAATAATGCATCAAAGACCAAGAAAGCGCTAAACGCTACTTGGGAGGAGTTGTCGGAGGAAGAAGACGATATCCAAGCTCTAATGGCCAAGCCGACCGAGCACGACTAAACCAAGAAGAGTCCGAGTCCGAATCCGCGATGAGCTTCCATTCAAGACAAGCCACGGATCCGTATCCGGTTCAAAAGAATCATTAAGGGTAAGTCGGTCGTTACTTAATACTTTGTATGGTGCAATTAAATTTTTAAATAAGAAACTAGCTAAGTCCGAGTCCAAGGTCGAGACCCTAATTGAGGAGGTTAACCTTCTCAAACATGAGGTCTCCCTAACCTCTTCGACTACTCGTATTCAAGAGGAGGACTCAACTCAAGTTGAAAAGCTTGAAGTTGAGAACTCGCTTTTGAAAACACAAGTCGAAGACCTTAGGAACACGTTGGAAAGGTTCACTTTGGGATCCAAGGGACTTGACCTCTTACTTGGATCACAAAGGGCCGTGTACAACAAGGCCGGACTGGTTTAACTCAAATACAACCAATAAGTCATATATGTCTATAGTAAACCAACATAAGAAAAATGTCCAAGCATGGGTCCCTAAGACCACTTTGATTTCAACTTTAGGATCTAACATGTATTGGGTTCCCAAGGACCAAATTCACTATGTGAATAGACCCACTCGATTCAATGGTCCAGGGGGAGCCAATACAAAATGTATTTTTGTTAAGTCTTAGAAATTGCATGCTTAGTTTTTCCTTTATTTTTAGAATGGTTAGATAGGACTCATAACCAACTAAAATCCTGCGAAAAGATTGAGCCTCGGGGAGCCTCTTTTCAAAAATAAACCAACTAAAATCCTACGAAAAGATTGAGCCTCGGGGAGCCTCTTTTCAAAAATAACTAGTTAGACCAAGACGTAGTCTCAAGTAAGTCGAGTTATCAATTTCTTGAAATTAGCTTTGTCTAAGGAAGTGGTCGTTGTTCCGATCAAAGAAGGCCTCTGTGCCTCGCCACGACCTGGAAGCTAATCTCTTGAAAAGATTACTTGATGAGCTTAGACTAAATCCGAATCTAACCTAATGTTGGTTAATTTAAATTCATTAAAATTAATCAAGTAAAATTGAAAGTCATCTCACAATAACACATAGGAATAACATGTTTTGATCATGTAGATATTAGTGAGATGATTTAGGTTTAAAAACTTACAAACAACCCTTTAGTAATTCCAATATCCGATCCAACTACCTTATGTGTAGGATCAATGGATGTTGGACAGTGGTTGCTCCCGACACATGACCGGGGATCAACTCAAATTTTCGATGTTACGATTCAAACGACAAGGATCGGTAGCCTTCGGAAATAACGGCAAGCTCAAAATCATCGGATCAGGTGATATTGAGCTCAACTCTAACTTTACAATTCAAAATGTCTTATTAGTAGAAAACTTTCAATATAATTTACTTAGTGTAAGCCAATTGTGTGATAACAATTATAAGGTCATATTTCTAGAAAATGAATGCGTAATCAAAATAAATGCAACATCTAAAATAATACTTAAAGGAACTAGGAGTAGCAACATCTACACAATAAATTTACCCAACTCCTCAACCAAGTGTCTTATGACACAGCAAGAGGAATCTTGGTTATGGCACCGAAGACTCGGACACTCGCACCCAAGACTCGTCCACAAGATGAGTCAGAGTGGCTTGGTTATAGGTTTGCCTAAACTAAACAACTTGGATAATAAAATATGTAATGCTTGTCAACAAGGTAAACAATCTAGGACACAACATCAATTAACGAACCAAAAGTGTTCTTGAGCTCCTACACATGGATCTATTTGATTCACATGGAGCTAAGTCACTCAATGGTAGTCAATTTTGCTTAGTCATAATTGACGACTATTCTAGATTTACTTGGGTTAGGTTTATCAAACATAAAAATGATACCCTAGACCAACTAATCAATCTTTGTAGGTTAATCGAAAATCAAAAGAACCTTAAGATTAAAAGACTTAGAAGCGATCATGGTGGTGAATTCGAAAACCACAGGTTTACAGATTTCTGTAACCTAAACGGATACCACCATGAGTTTTCATGTCCTAGAACCCCACAACAAAATGGGTTAGTCGAACGGAAAAATAGAACCCTACAAGAAGCCGCTAGGACAATGTTAAACGAGTATAACCTACCCGATAGATTTTGGGCAGAGGCCGTTAGTACGGCTTGCTATGTCCAAAATAGGATCCTTATGGTAAAGAGGCACCAAAAGACCTCGTACGAGATTTATCACGATAAAATACCGAACATCAAGTACTTTAGGGTATTTGGATGCAAGGTACATATCTTAAACACTAAGGATTACCTAGGGAAATTCAAATCCAAAACCTCTACTGGAACCTTTCTAGGATACTCAACCACCGAGAGCTTATAGGGTATACAATCACGACACTCTTAGAGTCGAAGAAACCATTAATATAGTTTTCGACGAAGGACACGAACCCGTTCAATCCTTAACAAAACCAACTAGCAAATCAACTTATAGCGAACCCGACTCTGATCTTGAACTTGAATCTCGTCCTAACCCAAGTCATCCTATCGACCAAGTGATAGATGACTCTAACCCAAGTAAAACTAGAACTCACCCAAGTCATCCTATCGACCAAGTGATAGATGACCCTAACCCGAGTCACACTAAGACTCAAACAAATCATCCTATCAATCAAGTTATAGGTGATCCAAATTTAGGGGTTCGAACTAGAGCTTCATATCGAAACCTTAGTCAAATCTCGTTAATTTCCAAAATCGAACCCAAAACTATTGAACAAGCACTTCTTGATCCCGACTGGATTATTGCTATGCAAGAAGAGCTAGCTCAATTCACTAGAAATGAAGTCCGGAATTAGTACCACCACCTAAAGAAAAATCAATTATTGGAACAAGGTGGGTATTTCGAAATAAACTTGATGATAAAGGTGAAGTAGTTAGAAATAAAGCTAGGTTAGTCGCAAAAGGGTTTAGTCAAGTCGAAGGTTTAGATTACGATGAGACCTACGCCCCGTAGCTGCACTAGAGTCCATCCGAATGTTGTTAGCATATACGCACATCGAGGTTTTAAATTGTTTCAAATGGATGTCAAGTCAGCATTTTTGAATGGATACATTAAGGAAGAAGTTTACGTCACCAACCTCCGGATTGAAAATCTAGATAAACGACCATGTCCTTAGACTTAAGAAAGCCCTATATGGACTCAAACAAGCCCCAAGAGCTTGGTACGAAGGCTTTCGATCTATCTTAAGTCCAAAGGATTCAACCAAGGTTTAGTCGACCCAACCTTATTCGTTAAAACCGTAGGAAAAGAAATCTTTATAGCCCAAATCTATGTAGATGATATAATTTTTGGAACTACCAACTCGATCCTGCTAAACGAATTCATCTCACTTATGGAAAGTGAATTTGAAATGAATTTAGTGGGAGAGTTAAGTTTCTTCTTAGGTTTACAAATTAAACAAACTAAAGATGGAATATATTTACATCAACAAAAATATACTAAGGACTTAATAAATCGATTTGGAATGCAAGATGCTAAAATAATCAATACACCTATGGCAACTAATGTTAATATAAATGAAGATGTAGAAGGAAAACCCGTTGACCTAAAATACTATAGGAGCGCAATAGGAAGTCTCCTATACTTAACCGCGAGCCGACCCGACATTTTATTCAGTATGTGCGCAAGGTTACAAACCTGTGCCAAGGAGTCTCACCTAACCCTAGTCAAGCGTATCCTTAGATATCTAAAGGGCACGCTAAACGTAGGTATTTGGTACCCTAGATCTACCGAGTTTAATCTAATCGGCTACTCCGACTCCGACTATGTCGGTAGTAAACTCGATAGAAAGAGCACGAGTGGTTGTTGTCAAATCCTTGGCTCGAGTCTAGTAAGTTGGTGCAGTAGGAAGCAGCATTGCGTTGCCTTATCTACCACCGAAGCCGAATACGTTGCGATGGGTGAGTGTGTCTCACTCCTCGTGGATGAAGCACACTCTCCAAGACTTTAGCTTAATCTTTAACAACATTAAAACCTACATAGATAACATTAGTTCAATTAACTTAACTAAAAATCCAATATGTCATTCTAGGACAAAACATATAGAAGTTAAACACCACTTCATTAGGGAACATGTAACTAATGGAACTATACAACTCGAGTATGTTGAGTCCAAATCAAACCTAGCGGACATCTTCACCAAACCACTACCCGAAGCCGAATTTAGTTTATTAAGACGAAAGTTAGGTATGTGCGTAATAGAGTAGGATTTAAATTTTTCTATATATGTACTCTACTTTTGCTTCTTTTTATGAAATTAGCCTAAGTCTTACCTTAGAAATCATATACCTATAGATTTAAGGAGCTACACATCTCACAACACATAGGACTAATGTGTTTGTGTACTTAGCCAATGAGAGCGGGCGTGAGATGTTAGGACCTTACTCCTGGTTCCGGATGTAGATTCTGCATCGACATGAACCATGGAGTATAATTATTTAAAATTAATCAACTCCTTCAAGACTTATTGATCATTCTATATCAATCAAGTCCAACCGGAGTTGTACATTTTAGATAAACATATTTTCAAGCTTATTATTATTTTTAAAAAAAATATATATATATATATATATATTTATATTGGGAACTTGCTTGGACTTACAAACCTTAAAATATATTTACAAACTTTTTGAGTTAAGGCAAAAGGGGGAGAAAGTCACAAAAGTAAGGAAGAAAGTAAACAAAATTATTACCTTTTATATTAAGTAATTCCGTTTACTTAAGCAACTATTAAGGGGGAGTAAAAATTATTTTTCAAGAACTCACCTTCGGTCAAGGGGGAGGTTACCTCAAAGGGGAGAACTTGAAACAATAATATTTCTCACTCATGCTTAATCTTTATGCTAGCTCATTCATACTTAATCATTATGCTAGCTCATTCATATTTAATCATTATGCTAGCTCATTCATATTTAATCATTATGCTAGCTCATTCATATTTAATCATTATGCTAGCTCATTCATATTTAATCTTTATGCTAGCTCATTCATATTTAATCTTTATGCTAGCTCATTCATGCTTAATCATTATGCTAGCTCATTCATATTTAATCTTTATGCTAGCTCATTCATGCTTAATCATTATGCTAGCTTCTTTGTTATGCTTAATTTTTCCTTAACTTTTTGTCAGGTTTGCCATGAATCAAAAGGGAGATTGTTGGTGCAGTGGGCACCAAAGTCGAACCGATATTTTGATTATGGCAAAAGGCTCAATAGTTAAGGGTATATTTGTTATCTTACGAGCTCAATTAAGTGTGCTAAATGCTAAAGTTGAGCGGAAGGTTCGACACCCGGTGGGAACCGAGGTGGTCGCAACGCCGAGAGGGACTTGAGGAAGCCGAGGTACTCGGGTGAAGACCGGAAGCGAGGCTACAAGGTAAGCTCGTGTGAAAGCGAAGCAAGGTCGTTAAGCGTAGATCCGACCCAATACCTCCAATGGAAGGTCTAGGTCGAGATCAGATGGTTAGAACCATCGTACTTTATATTTTAAGCTAACTTGTATCATAGCCCAAAACCCTTTGACTACATCAAGCTGCTAGTCAAGTTCCACCTCGAGAAGAGCTCGAATTTCAAGGGGGTGAATTTGGACTTGACTCGTGTTTTGGTACAAAGGGTGATGTGGCATCAAGGTGGACATCCAAACCATCACCAAGCTTCCTTGTGGTGGACGCCCAAAATAAGGTGAGTTGGCACAAGATGGTTGGCTCCATGATGTGGCACAAGTTGAATGGCTCCAACAAGTTGGCGCCCAAGGAGGTTGGAGGTGGCACAAGGTGGTTGGATGAAACACCTCATCCTCAAGTTGGCGCCCAAGGAGGTTGGAGGTGGCACAAGGTGGTTGGATGAAACACCTCATCCTCAAGTTGGCGCCCAAGGAGGTTGGAGGTGGCACAAGGTGGTTGGATGAAACACCTCATCCTCAAGTTGGCGCCCAAGGAGGTTGGAGGTGGCACAAGGTGGTTGGATGAAACACCTCATCCTTGAGTTGGCGCCCAAGGAGGTTGGAGGTGGCACAAGGTGGTTGGATGAAACACCTCATCCTTGAGTTGGGATAAGAACCTCACCTTGGACACTACCTATGTCTAAATTCATAGATCAATATCCATAAATAGACATGTTCAAGCCAAGCAAATAACAAGAATTCAAGAGCTCTCAACACGCTGTCGTAACGCCACTACTACTACTCACATTTGCTACGACGAAGTGCCGCCGACAACGAAAGCTACATCTTCTACTTATAAGAGTTGTCGGTATATTTATTTAAGTTCTACTTCTTTAAATTGTCTTTGTGCTTTAATCGTAACAAGGAAAGGGGGAGTGTCCTTTGCCTTGATTTTTTTGTCGTTGCTCCTACCTCCAACGAGGAGGAGTGGTTTTAGTGAATTGCCCTCCGTGCGTGATCAAGGATCACTAGGGCCGTGGATTAGCAATCGAAAGATTGTGAACCACGTAAAAATATCTTGTCTACTTTATATATTTGCACTCTACTTGCTTTTTACTTATTGCAAAAGTTTTTAACGACATCGTATCGCTATTCACCCCCTCTAGCTACACTTTCGATCCAACACATGGCGCGAGCGAAGAGAACTTGAAGGCAAGGGACTCGAGGATGAGAGTGAGCGGCGTAACCCGAAGGGTAGCTCTTAGGTGAAACTTGGCCATTTGGCCAAGTGTCGGATGGGTTTTCGAGCGCCGATCGCCATGTCATGGCGGATCTCGCTCTAATCGATAGTTCAATCGTGGTCTAATGTGGTGAATCAAGTTGATCGATCATTGCTAGCATGGGCGTGATCGATGGCTTGATCGGCCGATCGATGTCACCGTGCACGGCACAATGGAGTCGACCTGAGGACTCACCGGTTGACATCGATCGATCGATGGTGCCATCGATCGTCGATGCGATACCATTGGATAGTATCCAAGCGTGGAAAGCGGCCGTTATTGGGCAGCGGCTCTACGCGATCACGATGGGTGCCATCGATCGCCTTGTCAACGCGAAGAAACCCTCTTCCTCTATAAAAAGGAAGGGGATGGGGCTTTGGGAAAAAAAAATGCTTGAACACCCAACTACTCCCAAAGTGCCCTAAATGATTTTCCACTCTTCTACTTGCTCTAATCTTCATTCCATTGTAGAAGAGTGATCTTTGTGTAAAAGAGGTTACCTCCACCTAGCTTTGTGCAAAGGAGAGATCTAGTGGATAGATTTCCGAGTGATTCACCGTGGACGAATCAGACCGTGGATTAGCGGCGTAGCCGTGAACCACGGTACATCTCCGTGTTTGTATTGTCTTTGTTTTATTTCAATTTGCTTGTCTTAGTTTATTGCTTCCGCTTGCGCTAACATTTTGTAGACCAGCAAAATACGACATCCACCGAACGAGGGCTATTCACCCCCCTCTAGCCGGCCAATCGATCTCCAACAAGTGGTATCAGAGCCGAGGAAAGCTTGTCGAGGACTAACCGCCACAACAAGCAAATTTTCGAAATGGCCGGCTCCAACATTCATCCTCCGAAGTTTGAAGGAGAATTCGCTTGGTGGAAGAAGCGAATGGAGGTATTTTTCGAAATGGATTTTGATATAATGATTACAATGGAATCCGGTTTCGTTTTGCCTAGGGATGAAGAGGGGAAGCCAATAGAGAAATCTAGGTGGACCAAAAGGCAAAGGGAAGAGCACCTTGCAAATTCAAAAGCCAAGCATCATCTCTTCAATGTGCTCCCCCAACAAGAAATCAACCGAATAGGAGAATGCCTAAGCGCCAAGGAGATGTGGGAGAAGCTAATTGAGCTTCATGAAGGCACATCCGAGGCGAAGCTAGCAAGGAGAGATCTCCTCCGCTCCCAATTATCCAACATTAAATTAGAAAAGGGAGAAAAGGTAATTTCCTTACATTCTCGTTTCAAGGAAATTATAACCGGTTTGTCAAGTGTAGGTGAAAAGCTCTCCAACCAGGATATGGTAATGAAGGTCATAGATGCTTTTCCCCGGTCCTCAAAGTGGAGCTCCATGGTGGACTCATTCTATATCTCAAAGAATTTAGAAGTGAGCACCTTGGAGGAGTTCTTCTCAACAATGGAACTCCACGAAACTAGGCTTGAAGGAATACAAGAAGAGCCTAAAATTCAACCTTCAAGGGGAGTAGCATTGTTGGCAAATAAGGGGAAGAAGAAGATAGAGATCCCCTCCTCCTCCGATGATGAAGCCTCCACCTCCTCCATGGATAGCATGGAAGAAGCCTACATGGTAAGGAAGGTAAGGCGTGCATTTAAGAATTTTAGATTTGATAAATCTCATGATAGGAATAGAAGACCAAGGGGGAAGGTCATATGCTACAATTGCCAAGGAGAAGGGCACATAAGGGACAATTGTCCTCTCTTAAACAAGAGCAAGGAAGAGAGGAAAAAGAAAGAAGAAAAGAAGAAGAAAAAGGGGAGCAAGAAAAAGAAGGAAGAGGAGAAGAAGACAAAGGAAAAGGGAAAGGCTAAAGCTCTCAAGGCAAGGACTTGGGATGATCCATCCTCCTCCTCCTCATCATCATCGGATGAGGAGAATGCCTTTGTCACCAATTTGGCCTTGATGGCCTTTGATGACTTGGATTGCTCTTCTTCCGAAAATGAAGGATCAAGCTCAAGTGGGGAGAGCTCAAATGAAGGGGGAGCTTCTACATCCTCATCATCCGAAGAAGAAGAGGACATGGAAACTATGGTAACGAAAGCTTCTCCTAAGAAAATAGTTTCCATAGTTTCTAGCTTAACTAGGGATTTATTTAAAGCTAAGAAGAAGAACAAAAGCATGCTAGATCAAATTAAGGATTTAGAAAATAAACTAGTAAAATCATGCTTAAATGATAATTTCTAGCCTAAATGATGCATGCTCACATGAATATATGTCATTTAATGTTAATGATGCATGCATAGAGGAAAATAGGGCTTTAAGGGAAAATGTAGACTATTTAACCAAAGCCCTAGAAAAATTCACAATAGGCTCCAACACCTTGAACATGATTATAGGGAGCCAAAGAGCTAGCTTCAATAAGAAAGGCCTAGGATATAAGGAAAAGAAAAATGAAAAGGCCTATAAATGCCTAATAGCTAGGGGACAAGATAAGAAGAAAGTAATAGCTAGGAAATGGATCCCCAAGGAATACTTAGTGAACCCAATAGGAAAGAACTTATTTTGGGTTCCAAAATCCATCCTTAAGGGTTAGAAAACCCCTAGGGTAGTCAACCATAAGAAATTAACCTATATCATATTTTGGTTGACTTAGGATGGCGGGACAACATTTTTAGATAGTGTTGGGTGATGATAACGTGCCCATAAATAGATAATATTGCTTAAATCATGATGATTAATGAAATTCCTATGTATATTTGCAATCATGATTTATGTTTTTGAAATTTGGCACGTTATCATGAGAAATAGGTTTAAATCATGCTTTAGGTGATACTTTGTTTATTATCATCATATAATACCTAATGCATGATTATTGAGTGATGAATACATGAGTTTCATGATCATAATGTAGAATTCATTCATATATGCCTTTATGATAATGAGGATTATTAGGTTGATACTTAGCCATGATAGAATTGCATGAATATATTGGTTAAGTATGCACAAATACCCCCCTAGGATGCATCTCACACTCACTATAGGCTAACTTGATTGAAAACTTAGCATGAGTGAGATGTTAGGATGATACAAATGTCCACTAATGCCTATGGCATTTAGATGGTCATTTAAGGTATCAAAATAGCAATAATAGACCAATCATGGGGAAGGCTTATGTTTAATTCATAGACATATTGCCCAAAGATCATGGTTGGATATTTCATATGTTTTCAAAACAATTTCTTACTTTAAAATACATGTATTCATGTTTTGAAACAATTGGATGCAAGACTAGGTGTTAAAATGGATACTCTTATGATCAAAAACCTAGTAGTTTTTTTTAAAGCTTTTAGATTTTTGGCAAATACGTGAAAATATAATGATTTTTCATGAAAACATATTTTTCACTGATAGATATACTTAAAAGAAATGTGTTCCCCAAATTTCATGATTTTTTGAATTTTTTGGAATTTTTAATGCATTTTAAAATTGGTCCGAAAATCGAAATTCATCTCGAATTGACGTATACGAACGATCGTATCCGAACTAAATCTTGATGGATTTTAATCAACTTGTGGTACTTTTCCTTCTATTATACTTGATGCCATGAGTTTATAACCTAGTATTAATCTTTTTGATGGTGTCAAAGGGGGAGAAATGATTGTTTAAGTTAATTATGATAGGGGGAGAAATTAAGGGAGAAATTAAGGGGGAGTTTCATGGATTAAGGGGGAGTTGCATGTTGCTATATCATGTTTATGTTTACATGCTTTCTTTCCTTTAAAATTTATATCAAATGTTTTTACCTAACTTAAACGGATTGCCACACATCAAAAAGGGGGAGATTGTTAGGGCAATCTCTTGCCGTAATATGGTTTTGATGGTGTGGCAAAGGGTTTAAGTTAGTTTGATATGTTGATTTGATATGTGCGTTGAAGTCGTGCAGGACTTAGTAATTCGCACATGGAGCTGTGGCGAGTTTTGCATCTCATGACTCGTGCCTTGAGTCGGTGAAGGATAGCTTTGCGGAAGCCATGCGCTTGGAGCATCCGAGGGACCGCCGGACGAGAAGCTTGGAGTGAAGCCAGAGGAAGTAGACTTCGAGGCAAGAGACGCGAAGGAGCATTGCAGAGCCGTGCGCCTGATGCTGCCGAGGGACGTGGCCGCGAACGAAGAGAACTTCGAAGGCGAGGGACTCCGAGGGATGAGAGTGAGCGACTGTAACCCGGGAAGGGTAGCTCTTAGGTGAAACTTGGCCATTTGGCCAAGTGTCGGATGGGTTTTCCCGACACCAGTCGACTGCCATGTCATGGCAGTCGACTGCTCTGAGTCGATGGTTCGATCGACTGGTCTAATGTGGCTGAATCAAGTTGATCAGTCGACTGCCAGCATGGGCAGTCGACTGATGGCTTGATCAGTCGACTGCCAAGGGACGGCAGTCGACTGATGTCACTGTGCACGGGCACAGAATGGAGTCGACCTCGTTGAGGACTCGACTGGTTGACATCAGTCGACTGATGGGTGCCATCAGTCGACTGATGCCAGTACCGTTGGATAGTATCCAACGTGGAAAGCGGCCGTTATTGGGCAATGGCTCTGACGCCGATCGTGATGGGTGCCATCGATCGGCCTGTGTCAACGGGAAGAAACCCTCTTCCTCTATAAAAAGGAAGGGGATGGGGCTTTGGGAAAAAAAATGCTTGAACGCCCAACTACTCCCAAAGTGCCCTAAACGATTTTCCACTCTTCTACTTGCTCTAATCTTCATTCCATTGTAGAAGAGTGATCTTTGTGTAAAAGAGGTTACCTCCACCTAGCTTTGTGCAAAGGAGAGATCTAGTGGATAGATTTCGGAGTGATTCACCGTGGACGAATCGGACCGTGGATTAGCGGCGTAGCCGTGAACCACGTTACATCTCCGTGTTTTTATTGTCTTTGTTTTATTTCAATTTGCTTGTCTTAGTTTATTGCTTCCGCTTGCGCTAACGTTTTGTAGACAAGCAAAATATGACATCCACCGAACGAGGGCTATTCACCCCCCTCTAGCCGGCCAATCGTTCTCCAACAGGAGGTCGACTCAGAAATGGAGGTCGAACTAGTCAATCTAGTTCGGAGGATAGTCAAGGGACGAAAATGAATCGTCACTCGACCCAACTAAGGTAAGCCTAAAAGTTCAAATATTATATGTTACGAATGCAATAGGTTTGGACACATAAAGTCTGAATGCCAAAAACTCAAGAGCAAAGCCCCAAAACACAAAAAGGCACTCAACGCTACTTGGGAAGAAGCATCCGAGGAAGAAGATAATGATCATTTTCTCATGGCTAAACTGGTGGAATCGGAGACGGAGTCGGAATCGCAACATGAATCGGAAATCGAAGATGAGTCGGACTGCGAAGCACTATTCAAGACAAGCCATGGATACGCATCCGGTTCAAAAGATACACTCAAGGTAAGTCGATCCCTCATTAGTACACTTTATAATGCAATTAAGTTTTTAACTAGAAAATTAGCTAAGTCCGAGTCCAAGGTCGAGACTTTGGTTGAGGAAGTTAAACTCCTCAAACACGAGGTCTCCCTAACCTCTTCGACTAGTCGAGTTCAAGACGAAGACTCAACTCGGGTTGAGAAACTCAAAGTTGAGAACTCACTCTTGAAGAGTCAAGTCGAAGATCTTATGAACACGTTGGAAAGGTTTACTTTGGGATCAAAAGGACTTGACCTTCTACTTGGATCGCAAAGGGCCGTGTATAACAAGGTCGGACTAGGGTTTATCTCAAACACGACCAACAAGTCATATATGTCGATTGTAAGTCGACATAAAAAATGTGTCCAAGCATGGGTCCCTAAGACCACCTTGATTTCAAACTTAGGATCGAACCAGTACTGGGTTCCCAATGACCAAATCCACTATGTGGAGAGACCGAACCGATTTAACGGTCCAGGGGGAGCTAGTATGAAACTTGTGTGTATTTTAACTTAGAAAATTGCATGCTAAGGTTCTTTATTTAGTATGATTTTTCTTTTTAGAATGGCTAGATAGGAATATAACTCGTCAATACTTGATAATATAGTACCAGGACGCGGCGAGATGATAGTATGCTAGGAAAGCGGAGTCTTGTATATTCGGGCTAGATAAGGCGTAGCTAGTTCGGTGCATTTGACCGAGCAGAACTAGCTGAAGCTACCTCGCCGTATCCTAGACTAGTTAGACCAGGAAGTGGTCTTAGGTGAGTCAAGTCTCTATTTTCTTGAAAATGGCTTTGTCTAAGGAAGTGGTCGTTGTTCCGATCAAAGAAGACCTCTGTGCCTCGCCACGACCTGGAAGTCATGATCATGAAAAGGTGACTTGATGAGCCTAAGGTCAAATCCGAATCTAACGCAAGGTTGACAAGTGTTCAAGTCATTAAATTTAAGTAAAATTGGAAGTCATCTCACAAGAACATATAGGGTTAACATGTTTGATCATGTAGACATGGGTAAGATGATTTAGGATAATACTTTTCAACCAATCTTTAATAAATCCAATATCTGATCCAACTACCTTGCGTGTAGGATCAATGGATGTTGGATAGTGGTTGCTCCCGACACATGACCGGGGATCAACTCAAGTTTTCGAAGCTTCGATTCAAATGACAAGGATCGGTAGCCTTCGGAAAAAACGACAAGCTCAAAATCATCAGATCAAGTGATATTGAGCTCAACTCTAACTTTATTATTCAAAATGTCTTATTAGTAGAAGATTTTCAATATAATTTACTTAGTGTAAGCCAATTGGGTGATAATAACTATAAGGTCATATTTCTAGAAAATGAATGCATAATTAATACAAATGAAACTTCTAAAACAATCCTTAAGGGAACTAGAAATAACAATATTTACACTATTAACTTAACTAACTCCTCAACTAAGTGTCTTATGACAAGGCAAGAGGAATCATGGTTGTGGCACCGACGACTCAGTCACTCACACCCAAGACTCATCCACAAGATGAGTCAGAGTGACTTAGTCAGAGGTTTACCTAACCTCAATAACTTGGATAATAAAATATGTAATGTGTGTCAACAAGGTAAACAATCTAGGACACAACAACAACTAACTAATCAAGAACGAACCAAAAGTATTCTTGAGCTCCTACACATGGATCTATTTGATTCACATGGAGCTAAGTCACTTAATGGGAGTAAATTCTGCTTAGTCATAATTGATGACTATTCTAGATTTATTTGGGTTAGGTTCATCAAACACAAAAGTGATACCCTAGATCAATTAATCAACCTATTTAAGTTAATAGAAAATCAACAAAGCATTAAAATAAAGTGACTTAGGTCTGATCATGGTGGTGAATTCGAGAACCATAGGTTTACATAATTCTGTAACCTAAATGGATACCACCATGAGTTCTCTTGCCCTAGAACTCCACAACAAAATGGCCTAGTAGAACGCAAAAATAGAATCCTACAAGAAGTCGCTAGGACAATGTTAAACGAGTATAACCTACCCAATAGGTTTTGGGCGGAAGCCGTAATTACGACATGCTATGTCCAAAATAGGATCCTTATGGTAAAGAGGCACCTTAAGACCTCATACGAGATTTATCATGACAAAATACCTAACATCAAGTACTTTAGGGTATTTGGGTGTAAGGTACATATCCTAAACACTAAGGATTACCTAGGGAAATTTACATCCAAAACCTCGATCGGAATCTTTCTAGGATACTCGACTACAAGTAGAGCTTATAGAGTATATAACCATGACACCCTTAGAGTCGAGGAGACTATCAATGTAGTATTTGATGAAGGACATGAACCTACAAAACCCCCGGCAACCCCAATTAGCGAGCTGATTCATACCAGACTCAACTCCAATCCAGAGATCAAGTCTAGTATTAATCCCAACCTAGGTCAACCAAGTCGTTCTATTGACCAAGTGGTAGATGACTCAAACCAAACTAGAACTTAAATCAGTCATCCTATTGACCATGTAGTAGACTCAAAACCAAACCTAACTAGGACTCAAACGAATCATCCTATCGACCAAGTGATAGGTGATCCAAGTCTAGGAGTTCGAACTAGAGCCTCATACAGAAACCTTAGTCAAATCTCCTTGATTTCCAAAATTGAACCCCAGACTATTGACCAAGCTCTTTTTGATCCCGATTGGATTATTGCAATGAAAGAAGAGCTGGCTCAATTCACTAGGAATGAAGTATGGGAATTAGTACCACCACCTAAAGATAAAACAATCATTGGAACAAGGTGGGTGTTTAGAAATAAACTTGATGATAAAGGTGAAGTAGTTAGAAATAAAGCTAGACTAGTCGCTAAAGGGTTTAGTCAAGTCGAAGGTTTAGATTACGACAAGACCTATGCCCCAGTAGCTAGATTAGAGTCCATTCTAATGCTATTAGCGTATGCTGCACATCGAGGATTTAAGTTGTTTCAAATGGATGTGAAATCAGCATTCTTGAATGGATTCATTAAAGAAGAGGTTTATGTTAGTCAACACCCCGGTTTCGAAAGTTTAGATAAACCCGACCATGTCCTTAGGTTAAAGAAAGCCCTCTATGGACTTAAATAAGCTCCTCGAACTTGGTACGAGAGACTTTCGATTTATCTTAAGTCCAAAGGTTTTAACCAAGGTATAGTTGACCCAACTCTTTTCGTAAAAACCTTAGGTAAAGATATGTTCATAGCCCAAATCTACGTAGATGATATTATTTTCGGAACCACCAACTCGATCCTACTGAATGAGTTCATTTCACTTATGGAAAGTGAATTTGAAATGAATTTAGTAGGAGAGTTGAGTTTCTTCTTAGGTCTACAAATTAAACAAACTAAAGATGGAATATACCTACATCAACGCAAATATACTAGGGAATTAATTAAACGCTTTGAAATGCAAGACGCTAAAATTATTAATACCCCAATGGCAACGAATGTAAATATAGAAGATGTAATCGGAAATTCAATTGATTTAAAATATTATAGGAGCGTAATAGGGAGTCTCCTTTACTTAACTGCAAGCTGACCTGATATCCTATTTGCAGTAAGTATGTGCGCAAGGTTCCAAACTTGTGCCAAGGAGTCTCACCTAACTCTAGTCAAGCGTATCCTTAGATATCTAAAGGGTACACTTAATGTCGGTATTTGGTATCCTAGATCTACCGAGTTGGAACTAACCGGCTACTCTGATTCGGACTCTGCCGGTAGTAAGCTCGATAGAAAGAGTACGAGTGGTTGTTGTCAACTTCTCGACTTGAGTCTAGTGAGTTGGTGCAGTAGGAAGCAACACTGTGTTGCCTTATCTACTACCAAAGCCGAATACATCGCGATGGGTGAGTGTGTCACTCAGCTTCTTTGGATGAAGCACACTCTCCGCGACTTTGAGTTAGACTTTACGAACACTAAACTCCACGTAGATAACATTAGTTCAATTAACCTTACTAAGAATCCAATATGTCACTCTAGGACCAAACATATAGAGGTCAAATACCGTTTCATTCGAGAACATGTGGCCAACGGAGCCATACAACTCGAATACATCGAATCGAAGTCTAACTTGGCAGACCTATTTACTAAACCCCTACTCGAAGCCAAATTCAGTCTATTAAGACGAAAATTGGGCATGTGCGTAGTAGATTTGGAACTTGCAAATTATATTTTCTTACTACTATTTCTTACTTTTCATTTTTCATGGAACTAGCATAGGACATACCTTAGATATCATGCAACTATAGATTTAAGGAGCCAATACATCTCACAACACATAGGACTAATGTGTTTGTGTACTTAGCCACGTAGATGGGCGTGAGATATTAGGACCTTACTCCTGGTTCCAGATGTAGAGCTAGTGCATCGCTATGAACCACGGAGTATAATCATACATATTAACCGACTCTGACCAGGACTGGTTGATCTTTCATATCAATCAAGCCAAATATGAGTCGAACATTTTATAGATGAGCTTATTTTCAGTATATTATTTTCAAAATAATGTGGAACATGCTTGGACTTTAAATTTAATACTTATATTTATTTTTCACACACCCTTACTCTTTTCGATATATGGCAAAAGGGGGAGAAAAAGGCCAAAGATAAGAGGTCAAAATTTTAATTTTTGATAACTTAACTCTTACTTCATATTTATTTACATGACCAAAAGTTAACTTTAAGTTTTTAAAACTTAACTTTTTAACAAAAAGAAGTAAAGGCCAAGTTATGAAATTTACTTAACTTTTTAACAAAAAGAAGTAAAGGCCAAGTTAAGAGAAATCTTAACTCAAACTTATTTTTAAACACTATGACGTTAATGTTTTACTTAAAGGGGGAGAAACGGCCAAGTTAAGAAGACCTCTTAACTTAAACATTTTACTAAGGCCAACATTAAGTAATGTTAATTACATAAACTCTTCCTAGATAGCAACCCTCAAGGAGGAGGATTAAGGTCTTCTTTCAGGACTCACCCTCGGTCATCCTAGATAGCAACCCTCAAGGAGGAGGATTAAGGTCTTCTTTCAAGACTCACCCTCGATCAAGAAGGAGATTTCCTAAAGGGAGAGTATTTGAAGAAAATCCTTACTACTCCTACTAATCTTTATTATTATTGTTTGTTTCTCATGCACATTATTATTCTTCATGCATGCTATTTTCTTAACTTTGTATGTGGGTTTGGCATAAATCAAAAAGGGGGAGATTGTTGGTGCTGTAGGCACCTAAGTCGAACCTGAGTTTTGATTATAGAAAACGATACAAAGTTAAACTCATGTCGTTATCTCACAAGCTGAATCGAGTGTGCAGAAAATTGCTATAGCTGGAGCTGAAGGCTAGTGACACCCGGAGGAAGCTGTGGTGGTCGGGCGACACTCGAGTGACTTCGGAGGGAGCCGAAGGAATCGAGTGGTAGGCCGGAAGAGAAAGCGACACAGTAAGTTGTTGGGATGTATACTGAAAAGTCTATCTTTTGTATAAACATCTTTATTTTTGAAATAAGAATCACATGATCATTGTTTGCATAATTTTATGGTTATGCATATTGTCTAATACATTACATTGTAGATAACATGGTGTGTGGTGTCACACAGGAGATCATGCTATCGGCTCCTTGTAAAGTATAAGTATAGGCTCAGAACCTAGATGGCTTTGGACAAACCATTGGTATGGTTGTAGTGTGATTTGGTATTGGTTTGTCTTGACCATAGAATCACACTAGTACACTTTGTGTGTATTGAGCAAGACCGACTTAGAGATGATTCGATTCATTGCTGACTACATAATCGAATCAAAGCTCAGATATTATATTGTACATACTCTTAATACTGATATAATAACATGCACATATACTTAGTATTCATTTCTTTGATTTACCAATGGGCGAGATTTATAGATTAAATCGATAGGCTCGGTAAGTTGCGAAATGATATTATTTATACAGTGTGTTGTTGATTAAAGGAGGAAACCGTGTCCTATATATTAGGATGATGATGCCCCCTTGAGGAGCTCATAAGGTTCATCATGTAAACCCTGCAGGAGGACTTGGTCCAGCATGATGAAAAGGTTGAGTGGTACTGCTCATGGAGTTAGATGTTGATTAATTAATGGTTAGTAAATTAATAAATCGACGGACATTCGAGATCTTAAACACAGGGAGAAAATGTACATATAATATATGGAGCCCATATTAACTTATGGGGGTTGGTGAGGTAGATCAATGATAATCCTCTAGTGGAATGGATAATCATTAATGGATCGGACTTTATGTGGGCTTGATCCATTGGGTGGCCAAGATCCAACTCCTCCTCATGGTCCCTATTGTAGCCTATTAATACCTCATGAAGCCTAGATCCAATGGATGGAAACAAAACTCTAGATCCAAAGGTAGAGATTAAATCTCTAGATCCGACGGTTGAGATTAAATCTCTAGATCCGACGGTTGAGATTATATCCCTAGAACCAATGGTGGAGATTAAAACAAGGCTTAAGCCCAACTCTATAAATAGAGAATTAAGGTGGGCGGCAAGGCTTGATGGCTTAGGGGATTAGGGTTTGCTTCCCTTGGGCGGAAAGCAATCCTAGTTAGGTTAGGATTAGGAGTGGGCGGCTAGGGTTTGGGTGTTGGATTGGAGAGCAACAAGAGGAGAAGCTCTTTTCTTCTTCTTCCTAAGGTGTTGCCGGCAACCTATCCTTCTTCCCTCTACTTTGGCCGGTGCTCATCCTATCCTTCTTCCCCTCTTCCTTGGCCGGCAACTAGGAGAGCTAGGGTTAGGGTATTGGCCGGCTACAAGGTGAAGATTAGTTTCCTTTTTCTTCTCCAAGTGTTGGACGGTGCCCATGCTCTCATTGATTCTCTTTTGGCTGGTTCCGATACTCCATGTTCTCTTCCTTGGCCGGTGGCAACATCAGGTCTATTGACTTGGTGGCCGGTTCTAGATATGAAGAAGAGTTTTGTTTTATGATCTTCCTTTGTTCGGAGTGAACAAGAAAAGGAAGATTGGTGATCAAGGAGACTTCGACTTTTGGAAGATCATCGCCCACACGACGTCCAAAAGGAGGAAGGACATACAATAGAAGATCAAGAGGTATAACAAGAGGTATAATCTTGTTTATTTTGATTAGTATTCTTTTGTATTATGTCTATAATTGTTTTTCAATTATTTGCATGTTGTATGTGGTTGTTTACTTTATGTATGTGGCTAATATAACTTGGACCCCGAACATAAACACAAAAGACGGCAATCCATACATCGTCTATTCCGTGGCTATTTGTAGAATAGAGGTTGGTTGCTTGAACAACAAGTTTGTTCAAGTGACTACTCTAATCAAATAGCACGATGATGAAATGGTTGCTTGGGTGATCCCTTTTGTTTAGGATTAAATTTTTTTTCCGGGGGCATCGATGGGATCGCCATGAACAAGTGACCGAGTTGAAGTGGGAAGCGAAGTTTCTCCACCTTCATGTGGAATAAGAGCTTCGGTTTCGGTTCCAAAACCTTTAAGTGGTATCAGAGCCACAGTTTCCGGTTTTGTGTGTTTAGGATTCGGTTACTTTTATGCACTTTTCATATATTATATGTGCTGGATAATAGTAGGATATGCGTAGGTTAACTCTTTGGTTGCAGGCATAGGATCCAACTATTATGGCCATATGTGTGTATGTGATTGTATGTGTGTAATTGTATATTTTGTTGAATCCTCGGGGTTGACGAGGCTAGTATTTAATTTTTGTAAATTAGATACGACATTGTTTAGCCACTCTTTCTATTTTAGTTTACTTTCGATCTAGATTTCATGTACACTCCCTTGTGGAGTATAGGATCGATGGATGTAAATTAAAATAGATTTTTCTCGGCTCGGATCTCCGGATGGCTTGTACATGGCGTAGGGAGGAGCGGACGAGATGGCGATACGACGGAAGACATATTGAAGACAAAAGCCATAATAGTTGGAATTTTTTTTTTCATATTTTTTTCTTATTGTTTGATATGCATGTAGTAGGCTAGAAAATTCCTCAATTTCAAATTACTAAGTGGGAGAGGGATATTTTTATAAATTCTCACGGCCTTCATTACGATTTGACATGTGATGTAAACAAACTTGTGCGTTGGCTCTGAGTGCCTTCCTCCCCATCAGATGAGTTTGTTTGTGGATCACAAGGTCGGATATGGTTATAGGAAATTATTTAGGAGCGTGTGTACTTCCACATCAGAAGGCACATAACCCGAGATAATTTCCTTGGTATCGAGTAATGGTGAACACTTAGATGCAAATAGGAGTATCCTCCCCATCGGAGTCACTGCTTTTATTTGTAGGGCCGAAGAGAAACCAACTATTAATTTTATTTGTCAAAAAGTTAGGTTGACAAGATAGTAAAATTAATGGGTAAAACCTCCTCTTACAAATGTTGAATTCGTATACGTCCACATGATCGTGGCATACGATATTCTCGGTGTTTTGAGGTGTTGGTTGATTTTAAAATTTTATTGTTTGAGGAATCAATAATTTTTTGAAATCTAAACTAATGATCTATGTGATTCTTAGGATTTTCAAAAATGACTTTCAGTTCACTTGTTGTGATACTAAAGGAAAATAAACTTACTGTACATAATTATGTTGATTGGAAAAAGGAATCTAGATATTGTCTTAACTGCTGAGGAGTACAAGTATATATTCTTCGAGGAGTGTCCTCCTAAGCCTGCGAATGAGCTGGAAATCCTTGAAGCTGAGATCAATGGGGAAACCTAGGTCGATATCATTCTCCAAGCGACAGAAGGACTTGCTCAGGCTTAGGCCATGGTTGCTAAAAAGGTTTCTACTTCTAAGCCGAAAGGCAAGAAGAAGAAGAAACAAGCTGGGGCATAGGTGATGGGAGGATCTCAGGGACGAGTGAAGAAGCGCAAAGGCAAGTGCTTCACTTGCAAGCAGGATGGACATTGGAAGAAGGACTGTCCCAATCTGATGTGGAACAAAGGTATATCCTTTGGTCTAGTTGTTGAAACATTGTTAGCGGTGTTATCTACCGACACCAGGTGTGTAGATACGGGAGCCACTGATCATGCCTTCAATACTATGCAGGGGTTCCAAGAAACCCGACGATTAGCTAAGGGAGAGATTGCCATTTACTTGGGCAATGCCATGAAGGTGGCGGCTATTGTAGTGAGAGATATTTATTTATCTTTTGATAGAAATAAAACTTTGGTTCTTAAGAATTGCCTTTATGTACCTTTATTTAGAAAGAATTTAATTTCGGTTTTTAAATTGTTTATGGATGGATAATCTATTTCTTTTAATGACAGAGTTGTTATAAAAAGAAATAGGAAGATTATCTGTTCTAGTGCATTGATAGGAAATTTGTATACACTCGAACCAAAAGCTCCCGCAATGCAAATTGAAGTTAATAACTCATATTCTAATTCCAATAAGAGAAAAAGAACCTTCGAAGATGAACCAAACATATCTTTGGCATCTTAGGCTTGGTCATATTAACCTAAGCAGAATTCAAAGGTTGATAGATGATGAATCTCTGGGTTCATTAGTGGTGGAAGATTTCCCAACCTGTAAATCTTGCTTGGAGGGTAAAATGACCAAGAGGCCTTTTAAGGCCAAGGGGTATAGAGCCAAAGATGTGTTAGAATTGGTTCATTCTGATTTGTATGGTCCTATATCTATTCAAACAAGAGGCGGTTTTGAATATTTCGTCTCTTTCATAGACGATTATTCAAGATATGGATGACACTATGATCTGATCGTGGTGGTTAGTACCTCTTGGGAGAGTTTAGGAATTACCTATTAGAGGCTGAGATTCAATCCCAATTGTCTGCACCTGGCACACCCCAACAGAATGGTGTAGCAGAGCGAAGGAATAGGACTCTTATGGTGATGGTTAGATCGATGATGAGTTATTCTGAGTTGCCAGATTCGTTCTGGGGATATGCTCTAGATACAGCGGTGTACATTCTGAACTTGGTTCCATCTAAATCAGTGCCTTATACTCCCACAGAATTGTGGACTGGGCAAAAGGCTAGTCTAAGACATATTCGGATTTAGGGGAGTGCAACACATGTGCTGAAGGCAGATGCTAGTAAGTTGGAACCTCATACAGAAGTACGCATGTTCGTTGGCTATCCTAGAGGAACAAAAGGTGGTTTGTTTTATAGTCCTAGAGATCAGAGGGTGATCGTTTGCACGAACACCATATTTCTAGATGAAGAATATGTGATGAACCACAAGCCCATGAGTAAGATTGTTCTGGAGGAATTGAAAGGGGAAGTCACTTCTTTAGTACCACTGGTACAAGAGGATATACCACAAGTCACTGCACCGCGTGTCACAGAGGATACACAGGTGATACCTCGTCGTAGTGGGAGGGTTGTGAGACAACCTGATAGATTCATGTTCTTGGGAGAATCTTCTGATTCAGTCCCTAGCGAACATGAACCTGATCCCTGGACATATGACGAGGCAATCCAAGATAAAGATGCAGTATCTTGGCAAAGTGCAATGAATACTGAGATTGAATCTATGGATTCAAATCAGGTTTGGGAGCTAGTAGAACCACTCGAAGGTGTAAAAACCATTAGATGCAAGTGGATCTACAAAAGAAAGAGAGGAATAGACGGGAAGGTTGAGACCTTCAAAGCGAGGCTTATTGCAAAGGGGTATACTCAGAAAGAGGATATCGATTATGAGGAGACCTTTTCGCCGGTGGCCATGCTTAAGTCTATCCGGATTCTCTTATGCATTCCAGCTCATATGGATTATGAGGTGTGGCAGATGGATGTCAAGACAACTTTCCTTAATGGAAGTCTTGACGAAAACATCTATATGAAGCAACCAGAGGGATTCATTGCGAAGGAAAAAGAGCATCTTGTATATAAGCTTAATCGGTCCATTTATGGATTGAAGAAAGCTTCGAGGTCTTGGAACATCCGATTTGATGAGGTAATCCAGTCTTATGGATTTATTCAAAGTCTGGATGAGTCTTGTGTATACAAGAGATGTGATGGAAACGTAGTTGTATTTCTTATACTATACGTAAAAGACATTTTGTTAATTAGCAACAATGTCAAGGTGCTATCGGACGTAAGGGTATGGTTGTCCAAACAGTTTGATATGAAGGACTTGGGAGAAGTGGGACACATCCTTGGGATCAAGGTTATAAGGGATCGCAGGAAAAGGATGTTGTGCTTATCCCAAGCTTCATACATAGACACAATTATGGATCGTTTTAGCATGCAAAACTCCAAGAAAGGTTTTCTACCTTTCAGACATGGAGTTCCTTTATCTAAGGAGATGTGTTCTAGATTATTTGAGGAGATAGAGGAGATGAAGGCGGTTCCTTATGCTTCGGCGGTGGGAAGCCTCATGTATGTGATGTTATGTACGACACCAGATATCTGCTTTATCGTGGGCATGGTCAACAGATATCAGAGTAATCCAAGACGGGGACATTGGACTGCAGTAAAGCATATATTCAAGTACCTGAGAAGGACTAGGGATTATATGCTAGTTTACCAGGCAAACCAATTACTCCCTGTGGGTTACACAGATTCTTACTTCCAATCAGATAGGGATAACAGTAAGTCTACCTCAAGTTTTGTGTTTACTTTGGGAGGTGGAGCCATTGTATGGAGGAGTGTCAAGCAGAAATGCGTGGCAGACTCCACCATGGAAGCTGAGTATGTGGCAGCCTCTGAGGCTACCAAAGAAGATGTGTGGCTCAGGAACTTCCTGATGGACTTAGATGTGATTCTTGGTTTGCATAGATCTATCATAATTTATTGTGATAATAGTGGTGCAGTTGCAAACTCGAAGAAACCACGAGCCCATATGGCAAGTAAACACATAGAGCGCAAGTACCACCTGATACGAGAAATCGTAAAGAGAGGAGAAGTTGTTGTGGACAAGATTGCATCGGATGATAACCTGGCAGATCCTTTCACTAAGGCCCTTTCGGCGAGAGCTTTTGATAGGCATGTGGAGAGAATGGGTATCAGATGTATGGCAGTTTGAGGACGGCATAGTCTTTTAGTATAAGTGGAAAATTGTTGGGATGTATACTGAAAAGTCTATCTTTTGTATGAACATCTTTATTTTATAAATAAGAATCACATGATCATTGTTTGCATATTTTTATGGTTATGCATATTGTCTAATACATTACATTATAGATAAAATGGTGTATGGTGTCACACGGGAGATCATGTTATCGGCTCCTTGTAAAGTATAAGTATAGGCTCACAACCTAGATGGCTTTGGACAAACCATTGGTATGGTTGTAGTGTGATTTGGTATTGGTTTGTCTTGACCATAGAATCACACTAGTACACTTTGTGTGTATTGAGCAGGACCGACTTAGAGGTGATTCGATTCATTGCTGACTACATTATCGAATCAGACCTTAGATATTATATTGTACATACTCTTAATCCCGATATAATAACGGGCACATATACTTAGTATTTATTTCTTTGATTTACAACTCGGCGTGATTTTTAGATTAAATCAATATGCTCAATAAGTTGGAAAATGATATTATTTATATGGTGTTCCGTTGATTATAGGAGGAAATCGTGTCCTATATATTAGGACGATAATGTCCCCTTGAGGAGCTCATAAGGTTCATCATGTAAACCCTGCAGGTGGACTTGGTCCGGCATGATGAAAAGGTTGAGTGGTACTACTCATGGAGTTAGATGTTGATTAATTAATGATCAGTAAATTAATTAATCGACGGACATTCGAGATCTTAAACACGGAGAGAAAATGTACATATAATATATGGAGCCCATATTAACTTATGGGGGTTGGTGAGGTAGATCAATGATAATCCTCTAGTGGAATGGATAATCATTAATGGATCGGACTTTATGTGGGCTTGATCCATTGGGTGGCCAAGATCCAACTCCTCCTCATGGTCCCTATTGTAGCCTATTAATACCTCGTGAAGCCTAGATCCAATGGATGGAAACAAAACTCTAAATCCAAAGGTAGAGATTAAATCTCTATATTCGACGGTTGAGATTAAATCTCTAGATCTGATGGTTGAGATTAAATCCCTAGAACCAATGGTGGAGATTAAAACAAGGCTTGAGCCCAACTCTATAAATAAAGAATTAAGGTGGGCGGAAAGGCTTGATGGCTTAGGGGATTAGGGTTTGCTTCCCTTGGGCGGCAAGCAATCCTAGTTAGGTTAGGATTAGGAGTGGGCGGCTAGGGTTTGGGTGTTGGATTGGACGGCAACAAGAGGAGAAGCTCTTTTCTTTTTCTTCCTAAGGTGTTGTCGGCAACCTATCCTTCTTCTCTCTACTTTGGACGATGCTCAACCTATCCTTATTCCCCTCTTCCTTGGCCGACAACTAGGAGAGCTAGGGTTAGGGTATTGGGCGGCTACAAGGTGAAGATTGGTTTCCTTTTACTTCTCCAAGTGTTGGCCGGCGCCCATGCTCTCATTGATTCTCTTTTGGCCGGTTCCCATACTCCATGTTCTCTTCCTTGGCCGGCGGCAATATCGAGTCTATTGACTTGGTGGTCGGTTCTAGATAGGAAGAAGAGTTTTGTTTTATGATCTTCCTTTGTTCGGAGTGAACAAGGAAAGGAAGATTTGTGATCTAGGAGGCTTCGACTTTTGGAAGATCGTCGCCCACACGACGTCTAAAAGGAGGAAGGACATACAATAGAATATAAAGAGGTATAACAAGAGGTATAATCTTGTTTATTTTGATTAGTGTTCTTTTTGTATTATGTCTATAATTGTTTTTCAATTATATGCATGTTGTATGTGGTTGTTTACTTCATGTATGTGGCTTATATAACTTGGACCCCGAACATAAACACAAAAGCCGACAATCCGTACATCGTCTATTCCGCGGCTATTCATAGAATAGAGGTTGGTTGCTTGAACAACAAGTTTGTTCAAGTGACAACTCTATTCGAATAGCACGACGATGAAACGGTTGCTTGGGTGATCCCTTTTGTCTAGGATTAAATTTTTTTTCCAGGGACATCGATGGGATCGCCATGAACAAGCGACCGAGTTGAAGTGGGAAGCAAAGTTTCTCCAACTTCATGTGGAATAAGAGCTTCGGTTTCGGTTCCAAAACCTTCATAAGTATCGAGGTAAGCTCGTGTGTGTACGAGTGTAAGTTAGGTCATATCCTCTTTACGGGGATAGACTTAAGCGTAGATACGACCCAAGACATCCCATCGGTGGTCTAGGTCGAGATCGGAGGGTCGGAGCCCGTCGAAATAATGTTATTGTTCAGCTAACTTGTCATTTCAGCTAGCATCAGTCGACTTCAAGCTTGGAGTACTCGACTGCTATCAATCAGTCGACTGTGTGTGGTCAACATTCCACTGATGCTGCCATCAGTCTACTGATGATGGCTATCAGTCGACTGATGGTCAAGGATCAGCTTCAAGGAGTCAAGGCTTATCACCTCATTTCAAGGGGATTGGTGCTCAATTGTGATTGGCTAAAGTTCCTCTCGAAAAGGGGCTTAAAGGCTATAAAAGGAGGGCCTATTCTAGGGTTTCATCATCAATTCTAAGCTTCCAAAAGCCTCGGCCAAGCTACAACTTTTTGACAATGAAGTGCTTCTTCTCCGACGTCTAGGTTTTAATTGCTTTCATTTTGTTACGTTGGTTTAAGTTTTTATTTTAGTTCATTACTGTACTTTCTCGGAGTTTTTATCATAACGAGGAGAGGGGGAGTGTCCCTCTACCTCAAGTTTTGTGTTTTATTTGTATCGATTAACTCCTACCTCTAACGAGGAGGAGTTCTTTAGTGTTTTTGCCCTCCGTACGTGGTCAAGGACCACTAGGGCCTTGGAGTAGTAGCCGAAGGCTATGAACCAAGTAAAATTTGCCTGTCTCATTTACTTTACATTTATCTTTCCACTGCGTATAAGTGTTTTGAAACGAATTCGAAAGAAAAAAGGGTTTATCGCTATTCACCCCCCCCTCTAGCGATCCGCTTCGATCCAACAATCTGGACTTCATACCTAGTGTCCGATCCTACTGATCTGTCAAGATTCATGCCTAGTATCTAGTCAACTCGACTTACTAGCACTTCCTATTAAGCCTGCACACTTAACACTTATATTAGATCACACATGAATCCTTACTCTTAACTGTGGTTCATACATCAAAATTAAGGAGTGATGCTTACGCATCAACAATTTCTACCAAGGTTAAGTATATATCATAAAAATACTCATCATGATCACAACACAAGCATTATCATGAGTCACACATTATGATCATAATACAAGTATAACAATTAATTCATAAATCATGATCATTCATCAAGTATAAAATCAAGTACAAATCATGATTTAACCATTATAGCCAAAACATCCACCATGCTCATAATAACTCAAAAACTATTACCCATATCCTTATAAGTCAACCATTTATCATGATATGAAATAAATCCATTTATGGTTGACTATCCTAGGTGTCTCTAACCTCTAAGGATAAACGTGGGAACCCAATACAAATTCTTTCAAATGGGGTTCACCAAGTATTCCTGTGTGATCCATTTCCTAGCTACCATTGAAGTTTTAGCTTGACCCCTAGCAATCACACAATGGTAAGCCTTCTCATTCTTGGTTCCCTTATATCGTAGGCCATTCTTGTTAAAGCTTACCCTTTGGCTCCCAATGATCTTGTTTAGAGTGTTAGAGCCAATGGTAAATTTTTCTAAGTTCTTTGTAAGAAATTCTACATTTTCCCTTAAAGCCTTATTTTCCTCAACTAAGCATGCATTGTTGGTGCAATCGGCCCAGGTCACGATTGACAAGCCTCGAGTAGTATTTTGATGTTTGACATTGATGTCTGACATTGAAGTCTGACAATGTGTTGGGGAGATTGTTGGTACAATCAACCCAGGTCATACTTGATGTTTGACAATGGTTTGACCATCGACATGGGAAAGTCCAAGCTTGAGTCTTGGCATGGAAAGTCGAACATGGGTTGGCAAGGAAAGTCCAACCATGGGTCTTGGCAATGGAAAGTCCAAGCATGGGTCATGGCGAGGAAAACTCCATGTCTTGTGTACTTGGCATGAAAAGTCCAAGCTTGAGTCTTGGCATGGAAATTCTAAGCATGGGTCTTGGAAAAGGAAAGCCCAACATGGGTTGGCAAGGGAAAGTCCAAGCTTGAGTCTTGGCAATTGAGAAGTCCAAGGGGAATATTGGTGGCGTAAAGTCCAAGGGTTGAGTCTTGGCAACATAAGTCCAATGGTTGTCGGTGTAAAGTTTAAGCGGAGTCTTGGCAGCGTAAGCCCAATGTGCCTTGATAGTGTAGACCACATTAGCATGACAATAGCTGATGGAAGCACCTGAAGGCTAGCGTATGGATGAACAAATCATGGATGACTTGGAGGGATCCGAAAGGCTTGAGGCTGACTGAGGTGGCTAGAAGGCTTAGGTCTAGGCTAAGGGTGGTCTAGCAAGTATGGGTGGACCATACTTGGGGTAAACCCTCATGTTTGAGGTGTATCAGTCGACTGGTGTGAGTCGACTAGAGTTTGACTGCTGGAATTGGCCAAGCAGTCAACTGCCAGCATTGAGCAGTCGATTGATGGCCTTATCAGTCGACCGATCTGGAGATCAGTAGACTAATGGTTAGGAATTTGGGGACAAAACGTTCTCCAGTCGAGTGATCATCCCGAGCACTCGACTGATTGAGACATCAGTCGACTGATGGGCATGATCAGTGGACTAATGGTCTTTCCATTGGACATATCCGACGTGGTTCATGCCGTTATGAGACAACGGCAACAGGGGCAGTCGACTGATGGTTCCGATCAGTCGACTGCTATGCAAAATCCAGCCCAAGGAGAATCTTTAAAGGGAGCCCGTGGAGGAGGTATTTGGCATCGATTTCTTGGACGTCTTTGAGGCAATTTTCTAGTACAAATCAGGGTCTTCAACCACGGTTCAAGCAGTCAACAAGTAAGCATCTAAAAGCTCTTTATAAAGTTTTCTTTACTTACATTCTAGTGTATTTACTTGTATTTCATTCTTATTATTGTAAGAACTATTGTACGAGGTTTCTCCACCTCCGGATTGTTCCAAAAAGGAGTTATTGTTATAATGGTGTGTGATTGGCATCGCTAGGGCTCATTCGAGCCCAATCCATGGAGTAGGAACTATTCGATTCCGAACCACGTTACATCGTTTTATTGTTCTTTGTGTTTGTGTTGTATTTGTTTTATTATTTCTATTTTCAGTGCATATAACATTTATTGTAGCAAGCACGTGATCGTGAAAGAATTCCTCCATCTACGACTTAGGCGCTATTCACCCCCCTCTAGCGGCCACCGAGGTCCCAACATTTGGTATTAGAGCGAGGTCACACTTCAAGCATTAACAACCAAGAGAGCACCGCTAGAGGGCAAGAAGATGGAATTTGAAGAAAGACTAGGATGGAACATCAACACTCTGGTCCCGTATACCCTCTATGGACAAGAAGGATTTGAGCAATGGAGGGCACGGATGGAGATTTCTTGATGATGGACATCGAGCAATGGTTCATCATACAAGATGGATTCGAACTTCCAAGAGGTCCAAAAGGTGGATACCTCAAGAGGAAAAGATGGACTGAAGAGCAAATCCAAGCCTTCGAAAGAAATGATAAGGTAATGTAATTAATATTAAATTTATTACCTAACGATATTGTATCTAGGTTAGGTGAATTTCTAGATGCTAAGGAGCTATGGGAAAAATTGGCCAAGCTCCATGAAGAACCCTTCATGACTCAAGTAAAAAGAAAGCTCGAAGAAGAAGAATCCTCATCCTCACAAGAAAGTGAGGATTCAGAAGTTGATAGGGAATCAATTTTCGGATCGGAAGAGGTGGAAGAAGTGGAAGAGGCCTCCACTTCTAGGATTGAGGGGGAGGAGAGATCATCTTCAATACCTGAGCCAACTCAAGAGGAACCTTCTACCTCCGGTCGAGAAGATGAAGAAGCCCAAACATCCACCGATGACCTAGGTAACTCAAGCATTTCAATTAAGAATAAAATTCATATTATATGCTTTGAGTGTAGGGAGCAAGGACACTACAAGAGTAAGTGTCCAAAAAGAGTTAAGAAGACTCCACCTGTGCCTAGAAGTCAAGAGAAAGCTAAGGATGCCGGTGCCCCCACTAGAAAAAGCAAGGAGCACGTGGTGTACTTCAAATGTCGACAACCGGGACACTACCGGAGTCAATGTCCAAAGGGGAAGAAGAAGGTCCAAGAAGGAGCATCACAAGTAGGGGAAGCATCTAAGGTAAACCCTAAGGTAAAATTTAATAATGCTCATTCTTTAAGTTATAGGCAAAAGCATGCTAGAAATAATTTTAGCAATCTTGCAATTTATCATAAAGAGCATGCTAGAAATAGGGAGTAATGCTTAGGTGCTAAGAATGTCAACCTTAGGGATAAGGATAAATTTGGGACTAATGTCCCTAAAAATATTCTACCTAAGGACAAACCTAGATCGACCAATTCTAGACCTATCCTTCCTAGGGAGACCATTAGGAAGATAGAGGATCACCTCGGCATCAACTCTAAATGGATTAGACATATGCCTAGAAATAAAAATATCTCAAGAGTTAATGAAAAATAAAAAATTAAGATATTAGAAAGGGAAAATCAAGTCTTGAGGTCAAGGCTTGAGAAAATGGAAAAGACCCTTAGGAATATACAAAATCAATTTAAGGGGTCAAATGGTCAAAGTCAAGGGCCTAGGAGACAAGGGTCAACCAAGGGAAAGAAAGGTTTGGGTCACAAACCTAAGCCCAAGGAGACCTATCATAGTGTTCCATTCGATTATGGAACTCAAGTTAGGTCTAGGAAAACCAAGGTTACTAGGGATGTCATCCCTAAGCGTAACCAAGGTGTGTGCCTAGTGGCTAGGGTTTCAAGGAATCCTAGGGAAGCCATTAAGAAGGTCAAAGGGGGAGTTACCCCTAGAGTTAACCTAGGTAAGACCCAAATGACCAAGGCTACCAAGTCTAGAAGGGTCATTAGGAGGGTATCTAAGGAAGTTATCCCTAAGGAATACCAAGTCAACCTAAGGAGCTCCAATAGGTATTGGGTTCCTAAGAGCGTGATCGATTCACGCTAGATGGGTTTAGGTGTGCCAACTTTAAATGGATGAGTAGTTAACCTAACCATGGTAAAGGTGACACTAGGTTATTTTCAAGTTTATGAATACCTTTGAAATAGGTTTGATTTTAAATCCCAAAAGATTTTAGGATGTGCCAATATATTTTTGGGATTATGAAAAATCAATCAAATTGGCACAATTTAGGTTTAGAGGTTGAGGTGTGCCATTTTGGGTTTTTGGGACACTAGGGGGATAGTTACCATTAAGGCAAAATGGGTTTAATCCTAGAAATGACAATTTGGGATTAACACTTAGGTATTTTATACCTTAGTATTTTATACTTGTCATGCCTTGTTTGCTTTGCCACATCATGACATCATATTTACTCTCTATCATTAAATATGTCATGATTAAGGTTTTATATCATGTATGCTTAGATTTCATTTTATGCCATGACATTATGATTATGAGCACATATTTATTTATATCATCATTAATGTCATAATCATTCATGCATTTAATAAAAATTGAGTTAAGGATAATTGGCATGACTTGAAGTTCCATGTATAAGGGAATCAAGTAGTGTTGCCTTAGAAAAATGCATGAAACCCTAGATTAAGATGAACAAAATCCACATCTCACATTACATTGACATGTATGTGTATTTACACACCCTAGATACATGTGAGATGCAAGGATATGAGTTAAGTTCAAGGTGCATAGTTTTTGCATCTAGATGAACTCAAACTCATCTTATATTAGTGATGGATAATTGGAAAAGCTTATGTTCAAGCCATGTACATTAAGCCCAAAGAATATGATCAAATATAAGGTTTCAAAAACATTTTAAAATCATTTTCAAAAACTTTGGTGAAGTCTATCTTTTGATAACAATCACCATTAATGAAGTTGATACAAAGTGAGCTCAAACATTGAAGTTTTTCTTCACTTTTGAACTTTGTGTCAATTTCTCTATTTTATGGGCAAAATATTTTTCAAACATTTTTCACCCATTGTATTGGTTATAAGTATTATATGTATGAAGTTTCACGATTTTTCAAATTACCTATATTTACTTATGAATTTTTGAAATTCATTTCTAATAATTGAAAATTGAAATTTTCAATTATCAGTCGACTACCGCTTGATGGCAGTCGACTAATGGGTACGACAGCCGACTATTGACTGATAGAGTCGATTGCCAAAGCTGATTTCAGATAAACAAGGATGTTTAGCCTATGTTTCAGCTATGTTAGGGTTCCCTAACCACTCCTAACCCTAGGATATGCTTTGGGAAGCTTTAGAAAGGGTGAAAATCCATTGGATATGGATTAGGAGAGTTGTTAGGGTGATGTATCAATTTTATGGTGTGGGAAAGTTCAGTGTTGAACTTTTAACCTTAATTTTGACGGTTTAGAGTGCCTATAGGCTTAGGGACTTCCCAAGGACATTGTTGGTACAATGGTCAAGGG
Source organism: Wurfbainia villosa (assembly GCA_025175895.1). Classification (NCBI taxonomy): domain Eukaryota; kingdom Viridiplantae; phylum Streptophyta; class Magnoliopsida; order Zingiberales; family Zingiberaceae; genus Wurfbainia; species Wurfbainia villosa. Next base: position 27,814,265 of record CM045994.1, read on the forward strand.
GGAACAAGCCTTTAGGGGGAGATATCCATCATGGGATGATGGTTGTTATTTTTTCTCATGAGGGGGAGAAATGGGAATTTGAGATACCCAATTTGGAAATTGGGAGACTTCATAGGAGTTCCTCTCTTGAGTGATATGAGACTTATCACTAGGATGATTGTAGGCATCCTAGGTGTTTTTGGACCAAGGAGGAGATTGTAAGATCTCATTGGGATATGAGACATTGACCTCCTTGGGAGAACCTTTTTGATGTATGTCAAAAAGGGGGAGAAAGTAAAATTACCGATTAGGGAAAATTAGTAAGGGAATTTGAGTTAGGGGCCTTACTCAAGGGTGTTTTTGTCAAACATCAAAAAGGGAGAGATTGTTGATGCAATCGGCCCAGGTCACGATTGACCAGTCTCGAGTTTGACTCGAGTAGTGTTTTGATGTTTGACATTGATGTTTGACATTAATATCTGACAATGTGTTGTGGAGATTATTGGTATAATCGACCTAGGTCATACTTGATGTTTGACAATGGTTTGACCATCGTCATGGGAAAGTCCAAGCTTGAGTCTTGGCATGGAAAGTCCAACATGGGTTGGTAAGAAAAGTCCAAGCATTGGTCTTGGCAAAGGAATGTCCAAGCATGGGTCTTGGCGGGGAAAAGTCCAAGTCTTGTGTATTTAGCATGAAAAGTCCAAGCTTGAGTCTTGGCATGGAAAGTCCAAGAATGGGTCTTGGCAAAGGAAAGTTAAACATGGGTTGGCAAGGGAAAGTCCACTCTTGAGTCTTGGCAATTGAGAAGTCCAAGGGGAATATTGGCGGCCTAAAGTCTAAGGGTGGAGTCTTGGCAGCATAAGTCCAATGGTTGGCGGCACAAAGTCCAAGGGGAGTCTTGGCAGCATAAGCCCAATGTGCCTTGGCAGTGTAGACCACATTAGCATGACAATAGCTGATGGAAACACCTGAAGTCTAGCGTATGGATGAACAAGTCATGGATAACTTGGAGTGATCCGATAGGCATGAGGTTGACGGAGGTTGCTAGAAGGCCTAAGTCTAGGCTAAGAGTGGTCTAGCAAGTATGGGGGTACAATAATTTGGGTAAAACCTCATGTTTGAGGTATATCAGTCGACTAGGACCTATGGTCAGTCGACTAGTGTGAGTCGACTAGAGTTTGACTGTTGGAATTGGCCTAGTAGTCATCGCGGATTGGGCGTCGATCGATGATAGTCGATCACCAACGATCCGATATCGATTGTGGTAGGGAAATTCGGGACGAAAGTTCTCGGTGAGTGATCAGCCTGAGTACTCGATTGATTGAGATATTAGTCGACTGATAAGCATGATCAGTAGACTGATGGTCTATCCGTTGGACTTATCCGACGTGGTTCATGCCGTTGTAAGATAAAGGCTACAGGAGTAATCGACTGATAGTCTCGATCAGTCTCTTGCTAGGCGAAATCCACCCCAAGGAGAAGCTTTAAAGGGAGCTCGTGGAGAAGGGATTTGGCATCGGTTTCTTTGGACGTCTTTGAGACGATTTGCTGGTGCAAATAAGGGTTTTCAAGCACGGTTCAAGCAATCAACAAGCAAGCATCCAAAATCTCTTTGTAAAGTTTTCTTTACTTGGATTTTAGTGTATTTTCTTGTATTTTATTCTTATTATTGTAAGAACTATTGTACGAGGTTTCTCCACCTCCGGATTGTTCCGAGAAGGAGTTATTGTTATAGTGGTGTGTGATTGGCATCGCTAGGGCTCATTCGAGCCCAATCCGTGGAGTAGGAACCATTCGGTTCCTAACCACATTACATTGTATTGTTGTGCTTGTGTTTGTGTTGTATTTGTTTTATTATTTCTATTTTCGCTGTGTATAATATTTATTGTAGCAAGCACGCTATCGCGAAAGAATTCCTCCATCTACGACATACGCGTTATCCCCCCCCCCTCTAGCGGCCACCGAGGTCCCTACATGCATCATTTACACTAGAAGAAATATCATCAACATGTGAGCATGCATTTTAGAATTTTTATTCTAAGGCTTTAATTTAATTAAACATGCATTTATTTTTATTTTTAGCCCTAAACAAATCCCTAGTAAGACTTGAAATCATTGAAACAATTTCTTGAGTAGTTAGATTCCTTACCATACTTACCATATCTTTTTCCTCCGATTCCGATGAGGATGCTCCCCCTACACTTGAGTTCTCCTCACTTAATCTTGTTTCTTCTTTTTCGGATGAGGAGGAGGAGTCCAAGTCTTCTATCGCCATAAGTGCAAGGCTTGTAAATGCTTGTTATTCCTCCGATGAGGATGATGGATCATCCCACATCACCACTTTCAAGTTATGTGCTTTAGCCTTCCCTTTTTCTTTCGATTTCTTCTCTTCATCCTTCTTCTTGCTCCCTTTCTTCTTGTCTTCTTTCTTTCTCCTTTCTTCCATGCTTTTGTTCAAGAGGGGACAATCATCCCTCATGTGTCCCTCTCCTTGGCAATTATAGCAAATTACCTTCCTTCTTGGCCTTCTCCTATCATGAGACTTGTTAAATTTAAAAATTTTCAATGCACGTCTCACCTTCCTTACCATATAAGCCTCTTCATTGCTATTCATTGAGGATGAGGATTCTTCATCGGATGAGGAAGGTGGACTCTTCTTCTTCTTCTTTCCTTTCTCGACCATTAATTCTACTGCCCTTGGCTTTATGCTTGGTTCTTCAATTATGCCTTCAAGCCTAGTCTCATGCAATTCTATGGTGGAGAAAAATTCTTCTAGAGTACTTACCTATAGATTCTTTGAAATATAGAAGGAGTCCACCATGGAGCTCCATTTGGATGACCGGGGGAAGGCATCTATGGCTTTCATTATCATGTCCCAGTTGGAGAGTTTTTCACCAACACATGATAAACCAGTTATTATTTCCTTAAAACGTGAATGAAGTGAGAGTACCTTTTCCCCCTTATGTAATTTGATATTGCTTAATTGAGAGCAAAGGAGGTCTCTTCTTGCTAGCTTGTCTTCAGATGTGCCTTCATGAAGCTCCACTAGCTTTTCTCACATTTCCTTGATGCTTGCACATTCTCCTATCCGGTTTATCTCTTGTTGAGGAAGCACATTGAATAGGCGATGTTTGGCCTTTGAATTCGCCAAGTGCTCCTCTCTTTGCTTCTTGGACCACCTTGATTTTTTGAGCATTCTCCCTTCTTCATCCCTAGGTATCTCGAAACCATTTTCCATGATAAGCAAGATATTAAAGTCGGGTTCGAAAAATACTTCCATTCTCTTCTTCCACCAAGAGAAATCGCCCTCGAAATTGGGTGGATGAAACTTAGAACCGGCCATCTTGTCCTGCTTGTGTTGGCGATGAGCCCGCGATAAGCTCCTCGCTCTTATACCACTTGTCGGAGGATCGGTGGTCGGCAAGAGGGGGGGGGGGTGAATAGCCCTCTATGTGTACGATGGAAATTACTCGCTCTTAATTGTCTACAATGAAGATTAGCACATCGGAAACAAGTGCTAAACAAATCAATTAAGACAATACAAAAGAAGGAATAAGCACAAACGCTAACACCGGAGATATAACGTGGTTCACGACCCTTGCCGCTAATCCATGGACGATTCGTTCCAGGTGAATCACTCCTCAACCAATTACTAATCTCTCCTTTAAGGTGGAGGTAAGCCTTTCTTACAAGAATCACTCCCTCTTAAAATATAATTGAAATAAACACAAGGAAGATGAGTGGAAACGTTTTGAGCACTTGGGAGAAGTTTAGAGTAGAAACATTAGCCTCCCAAGAGCACCCAAGGCCTCTTCTTATAGGGAAGAGGTCATTCTTCTCGTTGGGCAATGAGCAGTCGACTGATGAAGACATTAGTCCACTGCGCCCATCTCTCCACCTTTGTATCACTCTCCCTCCAATCCACACATGCATAGGAGCACACCTAGTCCACGCCGACATGATGCTACACATGCACCACCACCTTTTTCTACTTTTGAGTAGGATGCAGGTGCGTCGGCCTATGATTTCTCGGAGTTCTGATCGCACCTCGATGAAATTTACACTGAGTAGCAGATACAGAGGCAGCGATGGGAGGAGCAGAGCGCCTACCAGCAGGCAGAGTTCCAGGGATTCCATGAGTATTTCCAGCGGGCTAAGGAGTTTTACGATGAGGCCCGCATATACTTCCAAGAGGAGATTGTTCATCACCAGGATGAGGCAGCCTACTACAGGGAGATGCGGTAGCACATGCATGCCTAGTAGGCGCAGTGGGCTAGGGAGGAGGAGCACCAAGCAGCCGCTGCATCCACCAGCTCCCAGATCGACCACATGTATATGTGGCATCAATGGCTCAGCAGCAGATTCTCCCAGGATCCCGAGATGCCCAGGCTCCTAGACTTTCCACCTTGTCCACCATATTAGAGGTATATTTTCATTTAAGTCTGGGGGGGGAGACCCCAAGATTTATTTTCTTTTGTTTCCTAGCAGTAGTTTCTTTTCTGATATTTTCATTCATTTGTTCATGCATGCATGAGTTGTTAGTTTCTTTTAGTACTTAATTTTTGGTGTCTGTAAAGCTACCTCAGTAGTATTTTTGAAAGTTGCTTGCATGAGTTGTTCCCATAGGTAACTTAACTCCATTTATCTTGTGGTATTTTATTTTTTTCGCTCTATTGAATGTTCTAGACTTACACTGGTTAGCTTTGTTTTTGCACATACACCTGTCGAACATCCTGAAAGGGAGAATCTAGTACATACCTAGTTATAATTCATTTCAGTAGTCTAGTACTTTAGAATCCATAGGTGACTCTAGGTTTAGCATTTTAGTTACTGGAGATGCTCAGATTGTGTAAGCCCATTCAGAAAAATCAAAATCCTTGTGAGCCAAACAAAAATAAAAGAGAAAAAAAAAAGAAAAAAAAAGAGAGAGAAGAAAGAAAGAAAAAAAAGAGATTATGAGGGATAAAAAAATAGTTGTCGTGGGTGGAAATGGTTAGGTGCCCCTTTGAGACCGAGTTAGGTTACTGAGGAAATACCTACCAATTTCTCTCAATACCAGTATGCCTTTGAGACTTTATGGTAGATCTAGAGAACGACCCTCGTTTTGGGTAGGTAAGTGCCTAAGAGCCAAAAACCTTAGGAAAGCTATGGGGTGACGACTTAACTCACCATGGAATAGGCATCCCCTAAGAATGGTTCGCCTAGCATGAGCACGAGGAGCTAAGTTAGTGAATTTTTAGAACATATATGTTTTGCTTTGATTGTAAATACCACCTGATAAATTTAGTTAGCATGCTAATTATGGAACAATATCTTTTTAAAATTTTATGACACTGAGGTTTGCTTGAGGACAAAAAAATATTTAAGTCTGGGGGAAGTGATGTGAGTCAAACATATAGGATTTTAGGAGTAGTTTTCGCTCACATATTTTTACATTTTGTGTTGGTTTCATGCATATGTTACTCTATTCTTGCATGCATTGCCTATTTTCTGGTTCGGAGGTTTGCTCATTGTACTTTTGTGTGCAGGTTAGCTTTTCTAGTGAAAAAGACACATTTTTGGAGAAAAAGGACTTTCGCAGCTAGACGCAGAGTGGGACATGGCCAGGGCATGAGGATTCACACGGCCATGTCCAATGGGAAAATATCAGCACCCCAGGGCCACACATGGCCTGGCCGTGTGGAAACACACGACCGTGTGGTGCCCCGATGGATTTGCGCGACTAGGGATTTTTCACGAATTTGCAGCGGTCTGAGGCGATGTCTATATAAGGATGGCTCCGCCCAAACCCTAGGGAGGAGGCACGATGGCTAGGACAACACGCCGAAGCCCTAAAAACTTCGGTAACTCGCAACAGGGAGGAGGAACACCGCCGGAGGTCCACAACTTACAATACAACGCCGAAGAGAAGATCACGAAAGCATCGTATATCTCTATTTCTACGCTTTATTTCTATTGTATTCAAACTTAAACATGTTTTGTGATTCTTCCTTCATATTTATGGAGTAGTACTTTCGATTCAAGGATTAGGAAGTAGCTTGTGTACATAAACAATGTTGGTTCATATTTAATTCTGGCCAAGAGTTTGATATGACAATTGGTAGTTGCTCTTTATTATATCTACGTGTGTTTCACTTTTTTTCCACTGTGCTTAGGCGATACGAGGTGGTGACAGCCCTCGCAATCTAAAATTTAGGAGATTTGATTAAGGAACCTGGGGGTAAATCTAATCTCCTGCAACTGCAGGGAAAAGGGTGCGGTGGAATCGGAAACGGTCCACCATAGTGATTGATTTGGAATCCTCGTACCCTCTATCTCGTCCTTGTGGGTGGAGATAGCTCCTGGTGAATGCGACGACTTTGCGGGAGTGTATGATGTCCCTTCCACAAAACTGTAGGTAAACGTCTAGACAATGGCAATTGACAACATTGTTTTGTGATACACAAGTGAAACCGAAGTCCTAGAATCACCTTTGAAGACCTCGGAACACTCCTTTCCTCCTCCGTGTGACACCATATAGAGTAGAGTCCACCGACAACCCTCACCAAGCGTAACCTCTTAGAGATCACGTCCGAACAATTACAACCACTAAGTATATTAGTATTCGAATCCCAGTCCGTGTGGGATCGATAATCTTTATAACTTGACGACATCCATGCACTTGCGAGCGTGGAGCGCGAGCGTGCTTTTTGAGTCCTCGACGCTATCTATCATGAGATTCGAGGTCGTATCCGTGTGCATCACTTTACTAGGCGTGTTTCAGTCTTAGAGCTGACTGAAACAATGGGTCTTAAGGAAAGCAATGAGTTGACACCTCAATTGTTTCCCTTACTGCATTGATCAGGTGGAGAAACTTATCGTCGACAAGGTACAGTCGAGTCGGTGCCTCGACTGCTCCAGAGCAGTCGAGGTGGCACCTCGACTGACCTTGTGTAACGTTCAGCAGTGGGAGCCGAAGCTCAACTGTTGTAGGACAAGCTGCAGTTGAGTCGGTGCCTCGACTAATCCTAAGCTGAAGGATACAGACGCAAGCCGCACTCACATAGCGCCTCGACTAAGGCAGGACAAATTTGTGAACCTTAACGAGGTCAGCTAGTGCAGTCGAGGTGGCGACTCGACTGGTCTTGGGCAACTGCGGACATAAGCGAGCCAAGCTCAACTGACACCTTGAGTGCAGTAGAACAAATTTGTGTTTTGACCTATGCAGTCGAGGTGATGCCTCGACTAGCCCTTCGCAGAAATGCACAGACGCAAGGCACGCTTGACTGGCGTCTCGATTGGTAGGAAGCAAGTTTGCGATTCTGGTGGTAAATCCTATCTGGTTCTTCGCATGTCTGGTTTTTACAAGTTCTCGCTCGAATGGTTGACCAAATACATTGGATCAAGGACGTTTTCCAAGCTTCAGGGATTGCGTGTATGTCAATGATTGGAGATCGGACCAAGTATCGTGGGATTAGGATTTGTGCTGAAACAAAAGGAGTTCTCTTCGGGGAAAAACCAACGTTCACAATGCTCTTGCTCTTCTCTTTTGACGATTGATTTGACAATGCTCTTGCTCTTCTCTTCCGACGATTGATTTGACAATGCTCTTGCTCTGCTCTTCCAGCTATTGATTTGATAATGCTTCTTGCTCTGGGTCTCCTACTCGTGGTTGATTGATCTCTTGAGGGAAGTCATACCCATTGCTCCTGCAGCTATAAACATTCTGTTCGGCTGGTGTTTTGTCAATGGCTGGAACCATCTCGTAGATTCCTCATCTCAACTGTAAGGGTTTTTTTTTGTTAATTTGTTTCGTTTCCTTTTATTCATGATCGTCTAGAATTGTATATCTATTAAGGTTATGTCTTTCACTTTTGCTCTGCGTTTCATTTAGATTTTTATATTAGGTTCATATCTAGAGAGTCTGTAAGTTGTAAAGTTTATTTAAGAGGTTTCTCTACCTTTGAAGAATTCTTCAAAAAGGAGAAAAGATAGAGGTAGGCCTTGGACTAGCAGCTCTAGGGGAGAGTTGTGAAGCATGTAAAATCGACTGCGTTGTTGTGTGTGTTGGGTGTTGTGTTTGTCGTGCTCTGTGTGTGATTAGGCTGTCATTAGATTTTCCGCTGCATATTGTTTTTATTTAAAAATATAAAAAATGATATATCTCCCCCCTCTTGCATAGTTATCGGTCCTATCAAGATGTTGTTAATAAAATTCACTATTTGAGTGTACATTATATATGTATTTGATTAGATCTTAAACTCATTTACTTAAGTCCACAATACAATACATAGCATGAGAGAAATTGTGATTGGATCACAATTAATGATTATCTCTTCATGTATAATTATGAAAGTAATGGAACTATCCCTAGTCGATGAATTAATGAAATTTGACATCATCAATTCTATGAGATTAACACATGTTATGCTCCTTGGTTTATCCAAGCATTCGGAATTCACTAAATGGAAGCATTGGGATGCTAAGAGTGAACATGTGGATGCTAGTTAGGGTAACTAATTCATTGAATGACCTGATATGAAACTTCATATGTTTCTTTATGTCAATTAAATTCCATTGTAGCTCGAGTGCAAGCTTCCTTAGAATTGAGGTATTCAAGTCATCTTGATCATGGTGATTTATACTTTGACTTCTTTGCAGCCATCTACATAGGAGGTGTCACTCCTGGTTGATTGGCTAAAGTCAAAGTGATCGAAGATGTTTGAATATCCCACGAAGGATTCACTAATCCTATAAAGGAGATGTATACCCTAGTCTTCTTGTCATGATTGTTAATCATAAGTCTTTGGCCAAAGCATGCATGTTATGAAGATAGTCTTCTTGGATACATGTCTAGAGTAACATGAATCCACAGGACAAGGAAACTAGCTTGGGCTAGGTGTGACGTGTCAGCCTTGTGGGGACAAACACATAGACCATGTCATGTACCAAGTGGGTATAGGATGAGTGAAATTAATAAGTCACAAACAACTATAGTTGTTGAAGTGTTCAGAATTGTTCTGAAGTCAATGTCAACTTTCTGATTAATTTAGGGTCATGATGTACTACTAGGTGCCACTCATGATCTATTCATAATCAATAGTTGATTATGAATGACCAACATAGTTGGGAACCTATTGGGTCACATGCACAACAGTGTCTCAAGAGATGTAAAATAAGTTAGAGAATAAGATTCTCAAAGAGAGAGAGGATGTCTGGTTGGACCGGACATAAAATGGCATGAAATGGACCTTACAGAACCTAACACGATTGTGCCGGAGCTTAGCAAGGTCATTCCACATGCAAATGAGTTGAAATGGAGCATATAGGGCCCAACACAACTGTATTGAGGTTGACACAGGTTGTGCCAGGCTCTACCCTGCCGACATAGTCATGCCTAACCAACATTGCAAGGCACTGACTATGGCAGAGGGCTTCATGGCCTAGCCATGGAGCCCTCCATGATCATGGAACACACCACGGTTGTGGTTCGGGCCACTATTTCAGGGTTTGGCAAGTTAGGTTATATTTATTAGGTTTATGTCATAAACTTGGCAAGTATTAATGGTTCAAAGATACCCTAAATGATAGATGTATAAATACATCTCTTCATAGAGGCTTTTGATGTTTTTGGAACTCCAAGGGTTGTGTGGTGTCGTCTCTTCCTCATATCCACATTTGGCTAGCACCAATCGGAGAGGGAGGCTTATGACCTTTGGAAGGTTGTCTCATGAAGATCTGACGTGGATACCGATAGAGGCAAGGCCTGTTGGTCTTTCTCTTGGTTTCTATAGATTCAAAAAGAATCTCACAGGTATAAACTCTAACTTCTAGAAAAAAAATTTCATATTTCCTATGTCAGAACATGAGATCCTAGCCCCTAGGGATGTCTGGGATGGAATAAAATTTTATTTTATTGCTCTTCCGCTGTGCTTGTATCCTAGAATTCCCAATAGGTGGTATTAGAGAAACTATCTTTTTTCTTAGGTTGTATGTTTAGAGTTGTTCATGCATGTATAATGCTTTCCTATTATATGTGTGTGGATGTTTATGTTCACAACCAAGAGATAAAAACACCAAGGATGTGCCTAGTAGCATTAAAGGTTTTAGTCGCACTATTGGAAGTCGAAGCATAGACTATCCAAGCTTTGGAATAGGTTGCGTGTTTCATGTGCCTAATCCTAATAGTGGCATGTGTGGTAAGTTCTCCACTCATTGGCACATTGGGAAAATTATTTTCTAATGCAACCTTGGTTTTTTCCTTTTAGTTTATAATTGTTGAGTTAATTTTGCATGCATATAATATTTGATTATAGTATATGCTTGATTCTACTTATCCAAGGATACGCCTAGAAGCACCAAAGGTGCTAGCCACATGACATGAGACAGGAGCATAGGCAATCCATGCATTGGAATAGGTTGTGCGCATTCTGCATGCCAAGTTCTAGATGGCAGTGGTATGTGCGACCAATGCTTGGCCTACGTACACATTTGGAAATTATTTTCTAATGTGACCTTGGTTGTTTCTAATTAGTTTACAATACAATGCATGATTGTTTTGTAATTAATATGATTTTATGTGTAGGCTAGTCTTGTAAACTGTTTACAAAACACATAGGCCTACCTCGTAGTTAATTGATGAGACATAGGTTAACCTAAAAATCCCTAGTGCAAATATTAGGGTTTACAACTTCCACTAAAATGGTATGAACTATAGTTCAATTTCATGTTTGGATTGTTGGACTCTCTTTAAGCCTGACATGATATTGGATATGTTCAAACCATTGGGATTCGATGTTCCATTAAATGATAAGAAACATAGTCTAAATTTCTAGTTTAGGTTGTTGGTCTCTCGCCAAGCTTGGCTAGAAAATTAGATGTATTCGAACCATTTAATTTCAATCTCATGATTAATGGGTTGGCCCTAACTGAAACCATTGATTTGTTGGACTCTCTATTAGGACCATTGTTGCACTAGAGGGGGTGAATAGTGATTCGATCATCGATTGAATTTTCTCGATTAAGTGCTTGTCTACAAATCGTTAATTGTAGTGGAAACAACACATAAATAGAAATAACAGACCACAAGCACACAACACTTGAAGTTTACATGGTTCGGAATCTCCGATTTCTACTCTTCGACCTAGCTTCTAGCGATGTACCACCACTATAACTTTCTCCTTCTCGGAAACTACCGGAGGCGAAGAAACCTCTTATAAGCTAGAGCTTTACAACAAACACATGTTTAAAGAAATAAAATAGATTACAATGTAAACAAAGCTTTGTACAAGAACTTGATCATTGTTTGGTTGCTCAAGTATGCTTTGAAAGGTCTGGAACACAGCAGCGCTTCCCCTTCATGTTGGGATCTGAATGAACTAGAGAGGGGGGTGAATAGCGTTCACGACTCATTCTTTCATTGTGTTCGCTTGTGTGATTGTCTACAAATGTTAGAAGCGGAAATAAAAATAAACAGAAACAAAACACAACAAGCACAACTCACTCCACTAGTTTTACGTGGTTCGGAATCCCCAATTCCTACTCCACGACCTGGTTCGGAAGCACAACTCACCACTATCTTTCTCCTTCTCAAAAACTTCTGGAAGTGGAGAATCCACTTGCAAGACTTGAGCTTGCAATACAGCAACCAAATACAAAGTATAAATTAAAAGACAAATGAAAACACTTTAACATGTTTTCTTTTGCTTAAATGCTTGTTGGTTGTTGTGGAATGGCTTTTGAAGATCTAAAATGCAATAGCATTTCCCCTTCAAAGACCCCAAGAACTGACATCTAAAAACTCCACCAAATCTTCCTTTTAAAAGATCATCCTTCGGTTGATCTCTGCCTACCAGTTGATTGGTATTACCCCCAATCAACTGGTCACTCGATCATTTCCTCACAACGGCTCGATCCACATCGAATTTAATGGAACAATCGACTGCTCCATGCCATCAGTCAATTCCATGAGCTTCTACTCAATGGCCATTGAAGCCAATCAACTGAGTAGTTTACTTCAGAACTCTCTGTGGTGTGATGCAGTGACACTAATCGATTGCTTCAACACAACAGCCAATTGTTGTGTCGTAACTCTCATTTCTTGAGCACCATATTTCACATTTCTTAAGCATCATATTTCTCATTTCTTGAGCACTGCAGTCGCCCATCTCTAAGTGTTTCCCAATCACCCGAGCACTTCCCTTAGTGCCTGAGCACATCTCGAGCGCCCGAGAGCTATCGCCCGGGCTCGGGATTTCTCAATCTCTCGAGCTTTGTAGTTGCAGCCCCGAGCACCCACGGTTGAGCGCACCCCGAGTCCCCGACTTGCATTTCCCATCTCCCGACTACCCATGTGTGCCCAAGGACTATTGCCTGTGCTTAGGATTTCTCAATCACCTGAGTTCAGTGTGGCCTCGAGCATTGTGTGCTTGAGCATAAATTTTCCTCCGCCTCCCAAGCGCTCTCGAGCGCTCGGGTGCTCAGGTGCTCCCGCACGCCTGAGTGTTGGGGAACTTCTGAGCGCTCAGGTGCTCCAACACGCTTGAGTGCTCGAGCGCTCCCTAGCGCTCCCCAAGCACCTAGGTTCTTGGGTACCAAATTGTCTATCCGAACACCCTGAGTTACGCGCCATTGTGCTCGAGCACCCAACTTTCTCAGTCGCGTGCCTGAGTTCCACTAGAGCATGAGCCCGAGCGCCTGAGTGTCTGAGCCCTGAGCCCCGCTCGAGACTTCTCGAGAATTACTCGAGACTTCCCGAGTATCGCTCGAGACTTCCCGAGCATCGCTCGAGACTTCGCAAGAAACACTTGGGACTTCCCGAGAACCGCTTGAGACTTCCCGAGAACCGCTCGAGACTTCTCGAGCACCACTCGAGACTTCTCAAGCACCGCTCGAGACTTCCTGAGCACCTTTTGGGACGGACATCCAGACCCCAACTCAGAACTTCCCAAGCACCGCTCAAGATAGACTTTTCAAGCCCCGATCGGGACTTCCCGAGCACCCATGCTCTGCTCCTTAGTGACCGCGCCCTAGCCACTTTCCATCACCAAGTGTCTTGTATTCCCTTACCTACTTAGATTTTCCACTCGGTAACTTTCAATTGGACTTTGTGTTAAACTCCATATGACTATGGATGTCCCATACCATCCCATAGTCATATTGTCATCCATAAATCGAAACTCAACTCCAACTCGAGTTTCACTCGAGATTGGACCACCTTCACTTGAGGTTAACTACACGAACAATCTCCCTTATCCCATCCTTTACCTCTGATCATATTGTCGAACATAGAAAATCAACTCGAGCCCAACTCGAGCTTGTTTAACCTTAACCTAAGGGTGATTGCACCAACAACCTCCCCCTTTTTGATATTTGACAATATCTTTAAGTTACGCTAGCCCATAAGCCCAACTCGGTGTTGGATCGTCGATGGGGGACTAGAGGGGGCTGAATAGCCCTTTATTGTCATACGGTGGAATTCACTCGTTCTTGCATGTCTAGGATTACGGTTAGTGCAACGGAAATATAAACAATAAAGACAAAGCAATAAGAAATGAGACAAACACTAACAAAGAGATTTAACGTGGTTCATGACCTTTGCCGCTAATCCATGACCCGATTCATATGGCGAATCACTCCCTCAACCAAATCTTAATTAGCCTCTCCTTTGCACCAAGCTAGGTGGAGGTAACCTTTCTTACAATCTCCCTCTGTACAATATGATTGATATAATAGCAAGAAAGAGGAGGAGAATTCGTTTTGGCACTTGGGAGGATGTTTAGAGATCAAGCATTAACCATCCCAAGTCACCCAAGGCCCCTTCTTATAGGGAAGAAGTCATTCTTCCCGTTGAGCCTCGAGCAGTCGACTGATGAAGCCATCAGTTGACTGCTGCTGTGGTTGTTGCCTCACAATGACTCCTTCCACGTTGGATTCCAACCAACGTCTCTCACATTAGTCGACTGATCTTCCCTTCAATCGATTGATGGAGCCAACAATCGAGTGCTCCAAGCGAGCAGTCGACTCTCCAACATTCTATTCCCAAAACTTAGCTCTCGATCGGCCCTGGTGGCGATTGGTATCGATCCATAACTTTGGCTCGAACACGGTTGAGTCACCCGATCGACAGGTAGTCGACTACTACCTATAGCAATCGACTGGTGTCAAGAAAACCCATCCGACACTTAGCCATTTGGCCAAGTTCACCTAAGAGCTACCCGTCCCAGGGTTACAATCGCTCACTCTCATCTTCCCTTGGAGTCCCTCGCCTTTGAATTTCTCTTCATCCGAGCACGTCCCTCGGATGCGCCAAGAGCACAACTTCGCACCGCCATCCTTCGCGTCTCGTCCTGGAGTCTACTTCCTTCGGCTTCACTCCAATGCTCCTCGTCCGACGGTCTCTCGGATGCACCAAGCGCACGACTTCCGCAATGCATCTTTCACCGACTCAAGGACCGAGTCATGAGATGGTGAATCTTGCCAATGCTATCGTCCATGTGAGAATCACTAACTCTTGCATGACTTCAATGCACATATCAAATCTATAACAATCCTAACTTAAATCCTTTGCCACACACATCAAAACCTCATCACATGGGTTGATTGCCCTAACAATCTTCCCCTTTTTGATGTGTGGCAATACGTTTAAGTTAGGTAAAAACATTCACACAAATACATAAGGCAAGAAAGCATGTAAATAACATGAGTATAAAAACTTCCCCTTAAGACATGTTAAATTTTCCCCTTAGCATGATTAACTTAAACCCACAAATTCTCCCCCTTTGACACCATCAAAAATATTATACAAATGTTATACACGCATGACATCAAGTCCAATGGAAGAAAATACCAAAATCAAGTTCAAATCCTGATAAAACACCTTACTGTGCTTGTGCACAGTACATCTGTCGACTGAATCAGAGCATCAGTCGACTGACACCTAGTTTTCAGATTTTCTGATTTTTCGAATGAACTTCAGAAATGCACCAGAAATTATAGAAAATTAAAAAAATCATGAAATTTGGAGTACATATTTCAAATGAGTTCCTCTATCAGTGAAAAATAGTTTTTTCATGAAAATTAATTTTATTTTTGAAAATTAGGCAAAAACTCAAAAGTTGTAAAATGTCTAAAGTTTGTTTCATCTTTAAAGCCTAGTTTTGCCTTGAAACTTTTCAAAACATGAACTCACTGTTTGAAAAGCATAACATGGTTTTAAAAAATTTAAAATATACAACTATTATCTATGGGCAATATGTCCATTGATTAAACATTTTCTTTCCCCATAGTTGGTCTATTATTGCTATTATGATACATCAAATGACCATCTAAATGCCATAAACATTTGTGGACCATTTGTATCATCCTATCATCTCACCCATTGCTATGTTCTCAATCAAGTTAGCCTTATAGTAGGATGTGTGATGAACCTAAAGGTATTTATAGTTAACCAAAATTTCATGCAATTCTATCTAGGTTAAATATCATGCATCCTAAAACCACCAATATG
Organism: Wurfbainia villosa; assembly: GCA_025175895.1. NCBI lineage: Eukaryota > Viridiplantae > Streptophyta > Magnoliopsida > Zingiberales > Zingiberaceae > Wurfbainia > Wurfbainia villosa. The sequence goes on from CM045994.1 coordinate 27,829,734, forward strand.
ATCATAAAAACATGTATTATCAATCATGATCAAATATTTTCAATTTTTGCATATCATGATAAAAAATCAAATATTATTATGATTCCATATTATGATCATATTATCATCACCTAACACTTAATTCGAAAACTATCACCCACATCCTTACAAGTCAACCATTTTACATGATATAAGTAAATCCACTCATGGTTGACTATCCAAGGGTTTTTCTAACCTTTAAGGATGGATATGGGAACCCAATATAGGTTCTTTCCTATAGGGTTCACCAAAAACTCCTTAAGGATCCATTTTCTAGCTACCATTTTATTTTTAGCTTGACCCCTAGCAATCAAACAATGATAGGCCTTTTAATTTTTGGTTCCCTTATAACCTAGGACTTTCATATTAAAACTTTCCCTTTGGCTCCCAATAATTATGTTTAGGGTGTTGGAACCTATAGTGAATTTTTCTAAGGCTTTAGTTAGGTGATCTACCTTTTCCCTTAAAGCCTTATTTTCCTCAATACATGCATCATTAACATCTAAAGGAATATAATCATTAACATTTAAGCATGTATTTTCTAGTTTTTCTTCTAATTTTCTAATATCATCAAGCATGCATTTATTTTTCTTTTTAGCCATAAATAAATCCCTAGTAAGGCTAGAAATCATAGAAACAATCTTTTTAGGGGAAAGATTTGTTACTATAGTTTCCATATCTTCTTCCTCCGATTCTGTTGAGGTTGAAGATGATGCTCTCCCTTCACTTGAGCTCTCCTCCTCACTTGTGCTTGCTTCTTATTCGGAGGAGGAGGTGTCTAGATCTTCTATTGCCATTAAGGCAAGGCTTGTAAAGGCTTCTTCTTCTTCTGATGAGGATGATGGATCATCCCATGTAGCCTTGTGTGCCTTGGCCATCCCTTTCTCCTTTGATTTCTTCTCTTCATCCTTCTTCTTGCTCCCCTTCTTCTTCTCTTCATTCTTTCTCCTTTCCTCTTTGCTCTTGTTCAATAGGGGACAATCATACCTTATGTGTCCCTCTCCTTGGCAATTATAGCATATGATCTTCCTCCTTGGCCTTCTTTTCCTATCATGAGATTTGTTAAATTTAAAACTTTTTACTGCACGCCTTACCTTTCTTACCATATATGCTTCCTCATTGCTATCCATTGATGAGGAAGATGAATCTTCATCGGATGAAGAGGGTGGTGTCATCTTCTTCTTCTTTCCCTTGTCGGCCATTAGTGCTATTCCCCTTCGCTTTAAACTTGATTATTCAATTATCCCTTCAAGCCTTGTTTCATGAAGCTCCATGGTGGAGAAAAACTCTTCTAGAGTGCTTACCTCTAGATTTTTTGAAATATAAAAGGAATCTACCATAGAGCTCCACTTTGAGGACCGGGGGAATGCATCAATAGCCTTCATGATCATGTCCTAGTTCGATAGCTTTTAATCTACACTTGATAAACCGGTTATGATTTCTTTAAATCGAGAATGCAATGATAATACCTTCTCTCCCTTTTCTAACTTGATGTTGTTCAATTGGGAGCAGAGGAGGTCTCTTCTTGCTAGCTTGGCCTCGGATGTGCCTTCATGAAGCTCCACTAGCTTCTCCCACATCTCTTTGGCGCTAGAGCATTCTCCTATCCGGTTTATCTCTTGTTGGGGGAGCACATTGAAGAGGTGGTGTTTCGCTTTTGAGTTTGCAAGGTGCTCCTCCCTTTGCTTCTTGGTCCATCGTAATTTCTCAATTGGTTCACCCTCTTCGTCCCTAGGTACATCGAAATCGGATTCCATGAATAACATAATATCAAAATCCGTTTCAAAAAATTCCTCAATACGCTTCTTCCACCATGCGAATTTGCCCTCGAACTTAGGTGGATGGATGTTGGAGCCGACCATCTTTGTTGTCGTGCTTGTTGCGATGGTGAGTTCAGTGACAAGAAACCTTGGCTTTGATACCACTTGTTGGATCGTTGGTGGTCAGCTAGAGGGGGGTGAATAGCCCTTTATCATCGTACGGTAGAATTCGCTCGTTCTTACGTGTCTATGATTCCGGTTAGTGTAACAGAAATATAAACAATAAAGACAAAGTAATAAGAAATGAGACAAATGCTAACAAAGAGATTTAACATGGTTCACAGCCCTTGCCTCTAATCCACGACCCGATTCGTATGGAGAATCACTCCCTCACCCAAATCTTCACTAGTCTCTCCTTTGCACTGAGTTAGGTGGAGATAACCTTTCTTACAATCTCTCTCTTTACAATATGATTGAAATAATAGCAAGAAAGAGGAGGAGATTTTGTTTGGGCACTTGGGAGAATGTTTATAGATCAAGCATTAACCATCCCAAGTCACCCAAGGCCCCTTCTTTTAGGGAAGAAGTCATTCTTCCCGTTGGGCCTCGAGCAGTCGACTGATGAACCCATAAGTCGACTGCTGCTGTGGTCATTACCTCGCAACGGTTCCTTCCAAGTTGGATTCCAACCAATGGCTTCCACATCAGTCGACTGACCTTCCCATCAGTCGACTGATGGAGCCAACAGTCGAGTGCTCAAAGCGAACTATTGACTCTCCAACATTCTGTGCTCGAAACCCTCGAGATCAATCGATAGCTCCCCTTGGCAGTCGACTGATGGAGCTATCGATTAGTATTATAAGGCGCGATCGACTATTGGCCGAACTTTTGAATCGAACACGGTCAAGCACGTAATCATTGCTACCTATAGCGATCGGTAGTGTCAGGAAAACTCATCCGACACTTAGCCATTTGGCCAAGTTCACCTAAGAGCTACCCGTCCCAGGGTTACAATCGCTCACTCTCATCTTCCCTTGGTGTCCCTCGCCTTTGAAGTTCTCTTCGTCTGGCCACGTCCCTCGGATGTGCTAAGTGCACGGCTTCGCAATGCCATCTTACATGTCTCGTCCTGAAGTCTACTTACTTCAGCTTCACTCTAATGCTCCTCGTCCGACGATCCCTCGGATGCACTAAGTGCACGGCTTCCTAAATGCATCTTTCACCAACTCAAGGACCGAGTCATGAGATGGTGAATCTTGCCAATGCTATCGTCCATGTGTGAATTACTAAGTCCTGCATGACTTCAACGCACATATCAAATCCATAACAATCCTAACTTAAACCCTTTGTCATACACATCAAAACCTCATCACATGGGTTGATTGCCCTAATAATCGCCTCTTCTTATGCCAAAGCATAATGAAGGTTTCCTAACTTAAACTATTCATTCACCTCATTTGGCACACATCAAAAAGTCTTTTCTGACTTTACTCATTCTTCCCCTTTTACTTCACTCTCCCCCTTTCATTATCCTTAGTGATAAAAACCCTTATCACTAATCAACTATCATGCCTTGATGGTTAAGTTCCCCCTAATGGGTTCCTCCCCTTTGACCATTGCACGAACAATGTCTTTGGAGAGATCCTAAGCATATAAGAAATTTAAACTTCAAAAATAAGGGTAAAAGTTCAACCTTGAACTTTAACATCCCTTTAAATTTTATTCTAACCCTAATAAATTCTTCAATTCCTTTTCACTGAAAATCTCACCCTTTAAATGCTTGTCTAAGCATACCAGAGGGTTACGAGAAGTTAATCTACTTAGAGTTTAAGTTTAATGGCTAACCCCTTGTTTTTTATCCAAAAATAGACTTATCAGTTGACTGATTTCTGTAATCAGTCGATTGATACCATCACTAGTTGACTTGGCAGTCGACTAATTCTGAAATTTTCAAAATTATAGATATTTCAATTTTTAAATCCAAGTTTTGGAAATTCATAAGTAATTCTATGATTGTTGAAAAATCTTAAAACTTCATGCACAGATTACTTATTCCAAATAATATGGGAGAAAAATAGGTTTATATGAAAATATCTATTATTTTGAAAGAATGAGACAAAGTTCAAAATCATTGAAACCTTCAATATTTTTGCCTAACTAGTATCAATATCCTCAATGGCAGTTCATATCAAAAGGTAGATTTAACCAAGATTTTCCGAAATGATTTTAAAGTGTTTTCAAACCTTTTTTCAATCATCATCTAGGGGCTAAGTGTAGATGACTTGTACATTAGCTTTCCTCATGATTCATGATGTAAATGAGTGGTGTCATAAGGCAATCACCTTAGAAGTTATTAATAAAATTCACTATTTGAGGGTACATTTTATATGCATGTGATTGGATCTTAAACTCATCTACTGAAGTCCACAATACCAAACCTAGCATGAGAGAAATTGTGATGGTATCACAATTAGTGGGTATCTCATCATGTGTAATTATATAAGTATTGAAACTATCGCTAGTCGATGAATTGATGAGATTGGACATCATTAATTCTGTGAGACTAGCATATGTTATGCTCCTTGGTTTATCCAATTATTCGGTACTCACATAATAGAAGCATATGGATGCTCAGAGTGAACATGTGGATGGTAGTTAGGGTAACTATTGGGGATCTTGCGGCGGCTAGAGGGGGGTGAATAGCCTTTCTTCGATTCAACTACTTGATAGCGGAAGCAAGTATAAAATAAAATATGGAATGGAAACAATGAAAGCAATGCTAACACAATCGATGTAACGTTGTTTGGAGATCCACTCCTACTCAAGAATAATCCTTAAGGAAGATTGCTTCTTTGCAAGCCTTCACTATTTCTCCTTTGGATGAGCACACCGAGGTGGAGAAACCTTTCTTACAACAATCTCTCTTCTTCTTACAATATTTGAAGAATGAGTTTAGGAAGAAGAGATTGAGAGAAAAGACTTATAAAAACTTGGAGAGCTTTAGGATGAAGACCTTGAATAAAAGCACTAGCCTCTATAAATTCCCTAAACCCCTTCTTAAAGATTTTGGGAGTTTTTGCCCATTAGCCCTTTCACCAATCGATTGCTGCATACTAGCAGTTGACTGGTGTAACCATTGAGTGAATCCAATAGATTCTGACTCAGCCATGATTCACAATCTCTGGATCGTCACCACTCAATGGATACTTCACTAGTAGACTGATCACTATACCAGTCGACTGATCACAATAATCAAGTGACTTTTGTTAGGGCAATTAACCCATGTGATGTGGTTTTGATGTGTGTGGCAAAGGGTTTAAGTTAGATTTGTTATGGATTTGATATGTGCGTTAAAGTCATGTAGGACATAGTAATTCGCACATGGATGGAGCATTGGCAAGATTCACCATCTCATGACTCGATCCTTGAGTCGGTGAAAGATGCATTGTGGAAGTCGTGCGCTTGGTGCATCCGAGGGACCGCGAGACAAAGAGCATTGGAGTGAAGTCGAAGAAAGTAGACTTCAGGGAGAGACGCGAAGGATGGTGCTGCGAAGCCGTGTGCTTGGCGCATCTGATATACGTGGCCGGACGAAGAGAACTTCAAGGCGAGGGACTCAAAGGGCATGAGAGTGAGCGATTGTCACCCTGGACGGGGGGGTAGTTCATAGGTGAAACTTGGCCAAACGGCTAAGTGTCGGATGAGTGTTTCCCGACACGGTTGAGCTATAGGTAGCGATCGGCTCAAGTCGGCGGAGACTAGGCGGTGTTCGAGTCTCCGTTAAATTTGCGATCGATTGCCCGGCTTGTGGCGATCGACTACTAAGCTCCATTAGTCATTGCCGAGGAAGCGATCGACTTATGTCGATCGAGTGATTGCGTCGACCACTCGACTGATGGCTCCATCGGTCAAATGATGGGAAGATCAGTCAACTAATGTGGGAGTCGTTGGTTAAATTCCAACATGGAAGAAGTCGTTGCGAGGCAACGACCACAGCAGCAGTCGACTGATAGCTTCATCAATAGACTGCTTGAGGCCCAACAGGAAGAATGACTTCTTCCCAATAAGAAGGGGCCTTGGGTGACTTGGAAGGGCTAATGCTTTATTCCTAAACATCCTCACAAGTGCCCAAATGAATTCTACTCTTCTTACTTGCATTTATTTCAATCCTATTGTAAGAAGAGAGATCTTGTGTAAGATTGGTTACCTCCACCTAGCTTTGTGCAAAGGAGAGATTAGGGGATTTGTGTAGGCGTGATTCACCTTGGACGAATCAGTCGTGGATTAGCGGCAAGGTTCGTGAACCACATTATATTGATTTGTTAGCACTTGTATTCTTAATTATCTTTATTGTTTATATTTTCGTTGCGCTAATCTTAAGTGTAGATGATCAAGAAGCAAGCGAATTCCACCGTACAACGATAAAGGGCTATTTACCCCCTCTAGCCCGCCACCAACGATCCAACAAGTGGTATCAGAGCCAAGGTTGCTTCTCACCGGACTCACCGCCGCAACATGCACGACAAGAGATGGCCAACTCAAAATCCATCCGCTAAAGTTCGAGGGGGAATTTGCATGGTGGAAGAAGCATACGGAGGTATTTTTCGAAATGGATTTTGATATCATGTTAATAATGGAATCCGGTTTCGATATACCTAGGGATGAAGAGGGGGAGTCAATAGAAAAATCAAGGTGGACCAAGAAGCAAAAGGAGGAGCACCTTGCAAACTCAAAAAGTGAAACATCACCTCTCCAATGTTCTCCCCCAACAAGTGATCAACCGGATTGGAGAGTGTGCAAGCACTAAGGAAATGTGGGAATGATTGGTAGAAGTTCATGAAGGCACTTCCGAGGCGAAGCTTGCAAGAAGGGACCTTCTCCACTCCCAACTCAACAACATCAAACTCGATAAAGGGGAGAAGGTATTATCACTACACTCTAGGTTCAAAGAAACAATTAATGGATTGTCAAGTGTAGGTGAAAAGCTCTCCAACCGGGACATGATCATGAAGGCTATAGATGCCTTCCCCCGGTCCTCAAGATGGAGCTCTATGGTGGACTCCTTTTATATTTCGAAAAATCTAGAGGTAAGCACTCTAGAAGAGTTTTTCTCCACCATGGAGCTTCATGAGACAAGGCTTGAAGGGATAATTGAAAACCAAGTTTAAAGCCAAGGGGAGTAGCGGTCATAGACAACAAAGGGAAGAAGAAGAAGGAGACGCCACCTTCTTCATCCGATGAAGATTCATCTTCCTCATCAATGGATAGCAATGAGGAAGCATATATGTTAAGGAAGGTAAGGCGTGCATTGAAAAATTTTAAATTTAACAAATCTAATGATAGGAGAAGAAGGCCAAGGAAGAAGATCATATGATATAATTACCAAGGAGAGGGACACTTAAGGGATGATTGTCCCCTCTTGAACAAAAGCAAGGAGGAGAGAAGAAAGAAAGAAGAGAAGAAGAAAGGGAGCAAGAAGAAGGAGGATGAAAAGAAAGCCAAGGAAAAAGGGAAGGCTAAGGCACACAAAGAGATGACATGGGATGATCCATCATCCTCATCGGAAGAAGAAGAAGCCTTTACAAGCCTTGCCCTAATGGCTATAGAAGACTTGGATTCCACCTCATCCTCCGAATAAGAAGCAAGCACAAGTGAGGAGGAGAGCTCAAGTGAAGGGGGAGCTTCATCGTCATCCTCATCATCGGAAGAGGATTTGGTAAGTGAGGTAACAAATCTCCCTCCCAAGAAAATTATGTCTATGATTTCAAGTTTAACTAAGGAACTATTTAGGGCAAAAAAGAAAAATTAGAGCATGTTTGATGAAATTAAGGCCCTAGAAGAAAAGCTAGAAAAATCATATTTAAATGTGAATGATAATGCTCCTTCTAGTATCAATAATGCATGCTCACATGATGACTATATGCCTTTTAATGTTAATGATGCATGTATTGAGGAAAATAAGGCTTTAAGCGAAAAGGTAGATTTCTTAACTAAAGCCTTAGAAAAGTTTACAATAAGCTCCAACTCCCTAAATATGATTATTGGGAGCCAAAGGGCTAGTTTTAATAAGAAAGGGTTAGGATACAAGGGATCCAAGAATGAAAAAGTATATCATTGTCTAATTGCTAGGGGTCAAGCTAAAAATAATATGATAGCTAGAAAATTGATCCCTAAGGAGTTTTTGGTGAACCCTATAGGAAATAACTTATATTGGGTTCCGAAATTCATCCTTAAGGGTTAGAAAAACCCTAGGATAGTCAACCATAGTGGACTTAAATTATATCATATTAAATGGTTGACCTAGGAGGATGTGGATGACAATTTTTAATTTATAAGTGTTGGGTGATGATAATGTGATCATATTATGGAATCATAATAATATTTGATCATGTTATGCAATTATTGATAACATTTGATCATGATTGATAATATATGTTTTATGATCATCTTGATGGTTTTAGGATGCATGATACTTAACCATGGGTAGAATTGCATGAAATTTTGGTTAAGTATAAATACCTTTAGGTACATCTCACACTCACTATAGGATACTTTGATTGAAAACATAGCATGGGTGAGATGATAGGATGATACAAATGATCCACTAATACTTATGACATTTAGATGGTCATTTGATGTATCATAATAGAAATAATAGACCAACTATGGGGAAAGAAAATGTTTAATCAATGGACATATTGCCCATAGATCATAGTTGGATATTTTAAATGATTTAAAAACATTTCATGTTTCATAAACAGTGAGTTCATATTTTGAAAAGTTTCAAGGCAAAACTAGGCTTTAAAGTGGATACAAATTTTAGACATTTTTGTAACTTTTGAATTTTTGCCAAATTTTCAAAAATAAAATGAATTTTCATGAAAAATCATTTTTCATTGATAAAGGAACTCACTAGAAATATGTACTCCAAATTTCATGATTTTTCAAATTTCCTAAAAATTTTAATGCATATCTGAAATTGGATTTCGAAAATCAAAAAATCTGTAAACTGAGTGCTAGTCAAATGATCCTCTGATTCAGTAGATTGATGTACTGTGCACGAGCACAGTAATCTATTTTATTAGGTTTTGAGTTTGGTTTTGGATATTTTCTTCCTTAGACTTGATGTCATGCGTGTATAATATTTGAATAATATTTTTAATGGTGTCAAAGGGGGAGAAATGATGAGTTTAAGTTAATCATGCTAAGGGGGGAAATTTAGCATGTCTTATGGGGGAGTTGCATGTTTAAGGTGAAGTTTGATACTCATGTTTACTTACATGCTTTCTTACCTTATGTATTTGTGTAATTGTTTTGCCTAACTTAAACAGATTGCCACACATCAAAAAGGAGGAGATTGTTAGGGCAATCACTCCATGTGATGTGGTTTTGATGTGTGTGGAAAAGGGTTTAAATTAGTTTTGTTATGGAATTGATATGTGCGTTGAAGTCATGCAGGACTTAGTAATTTGCACATGGATGGAGCATTGGCAATATTCACTATCCTTGGACGGACGAGGAGCATTGGATTGAAGCCGAAGGAAGTAGACTTCAGGACAAGACGCGAAGGATGACACTGCGAAGCCGTGCGCTTGGCACATCCGAGGGACGTGGCCGGATGAAGAGAACTTCTAGGCGAGGGACTCAAAGGGAATGAGAGTGTGTGATTGTAACCCGGGACGGGGTAGCTCATAGGTGAAACTTGGCCAAATGGCTAAGTGTCGGATGAGTGTTACCTGACACCAGTCGATTGCTATAGGTAGCAGTCGACTGCTCCAAGTCGAATGGAAACTCGATTGGTGTTCAAGTCTTTGTTTTCACTGAACAGTCATCTGCCATCTTGTGGTAGTCGACTACTAGCTCCATCAGTCGACTGCCAAGGGGAGCAGTCGACTGATGTTGAGGATTTCGGGCATAGAAGCTTTAGTAGTCGAGTGATCGCATCGACCACTCGACTGATGGCTTCATCGATGGACTGATGGGAAGATCAGTCGACTAATGTGGGAGCCGTTGGTTAAATTCTAACATGGATGAAGTCGTTGCGAGGCAACGACCATAGCAGCAGTCGACTGATAGCTTCATCAATCGACTGCTCGAGGCCCAACGGGAAGAATGACTTCTTCCCTATAAGAAGGGGCCTTGGGTGACTTGGGGGGGGGGGCAAATGCTTTATTTCTAAACATCCTCACAAGTGCCCAAATGAATTCTACTCTTCTTACTTGCATTTATTTCAATCCTATTATAAGAAGAGAGATCTTGTGTAAGAAAGGTTACTTCCACCTAGCTTTGTGCAAAGGAGAGATTAGTGGATTTGTGTAGGCATGATTCACCTTGGACGAATCGGTCGTGGATTAGCGGCAAGGGTCGTGAACCACGTTATATTAGTTTGTTAGCGCTTGTCTTCTTAATTGTCTTTATTGTTTATATATCCATTGCGCTAATCTTAAGTGTAGATGATCAAGAAGCAAGCGAATTCCACCATACGACGATAAAGGGCTATTCACCCCATTCTAGTCGGCCACCGACGATCCAACAACTTCTTCTTTGGTAGTCGACTAACCAGTCGACTAAGAAGCCTTCTGTGATGTGCTACAGTAACAACAGTCGACTAGCTCAACATTATCGTCAACTGTTATGGTGAGCACCTCAGCTACTCGTCCCATAGCAGTCGATTGTATCCTATATCAATCGATTTCAACAGCCCGAGTGTCGAGTGATGCTTGGACTTTCTGAGTGTCGAGAACCTGAGACCAGTAAACTAGTCAAACAACCTATCGACTGGTTCAAGGTTCGGTTTAATGGTACACCTCAAGTATGTTCCTTCCATACTTGTAACCTTACCCTTAGCCTAGACCATTGCCTTCAAACTCTTCCATCAGCCTCGCACCTTCAAGATGCCTTTGAATCCACGGCTCCTCAACTTTGTTCTAGCCTTCAAGTAGTTCCTCTGGCTTTGTCATGCTATCAGGCCTTCCATTGCCAAGAGATACTTCGATCCACGAGCCACGGTCTGGACTTCTATTGCCAAGCTTCACTTGGACTTATGTTTCCAAGAATACATACTTGGACTTACACAGCCAAGTCTTCATCCTTAGACTTTCCTTGCTAAGTCTTCATCCTTGGACTTTCCTTGCCAAGTCTTTATACTTGTACTTTTCCAATCAAATCAAAATTGTGAGACCTAGGGTACCAAAGACCTACATTAAGAGTACTCTTGATATATCTCAAGATTCTAGCCGCTACTAAATGAGACTTTTTGGCACAAGATTGGTATCTTACACACATGTCTACTGTAATAAATATATTCGATCTATTAGAAGTTAGGTATAACAAGCTACCAATCATACTCCTATAATTTTTTTAATCTATTGATTTTCCATCTAAATCACCATCTATCTTAGTATTGGTTTCCATAGGAGTGGACACTATTTTAGCATTTTCTACACCAAATTTCTTAATGATTTACATAGCATATTTTGTTTGATATACATGGGTTCCTTCACTAGTTTGTTTGACTTGCAATCCTAAGAAGAAGGCCAATTCTCCTACTAGACTCATCTCAAATTCATTTCCATATTTTTGATGAGGTCTTGGAGAAGTTAAACATTTGTTATCCCAAATATGATGTTATCAACATAAACTTGAGCAACAAAGATGTCTTTTTCCTTAGGCTATAGAAATAAAGTTTGATCAACTTGGCATGTTCTAAAGTATTTAGAAATTAAAAATGATGAGAGTGTTTCATGTCAAGGCCAGGGAGCTCATTTTATCCCATATAAAGCCTTTTAAACTTATAAACATGGTTTGGGTAATCTACATTCTCAAATTCAGATGGTTGCTCCACATAAACTTCTTCCTTAATGAACCCATTTAGGAATGTTGATTTCACATCCATTTGATAGTTTAAAACTCATGTGAGCGGCAAAACCTAATAAGATTTGGATAGACTCTAACCGAGCTACCGGAGTATAAGTCTCATCCTAATTAAGTCCTTCACCTTGATTGAACCCTCGAGCCACTAACCTAGCCTTGTTTCTTGTGACTTTACCTTGATCATCTATTTTTTTCCAAAAACCCATCTTGTTGTAACAATTGTACCATCATTAAGTCTATAAACTAATTCCCATACTTGAATTCTTTCAAATTGGGCTAACTCTTCTTGCATTGCTAATATCCAATCTGGATCAAGCAAGGCATCATTAATTGATTTTGTCTCAATTTGAGAGATTAGAGCAACTTGACTAGTCCTTACTCCTTATGAAATTTCTCTTACTACATGATCTAGAGGATGATTTTGATGAATTCTTAAGTCCTATGAAGTGAAACACATTCATCATAGGTATCCTTTCTCCTTTCATCATCGGAATCTCGTCCTACCCCCCCCCCCCCCCTTGATCACTATCCCCTAAATTTAAATTTTGAATTCCTTGGCTAATGTTTTGATTTTTGACATTTATATCTTTATAAATGGAGGATTTCCTAGGGTATGTACTAGTAGATATATCAAATTCAACATTAGAGGATTTCTCAACATTTTGAGTGCTCTTATTCTATACTCTATACCCCCTACTAGGTGATGAGAATCCTATTAGGATTCTTTCATCTGCTCAAGCACAATGAAACACAATGATTTAACCTGGTTCGGAACTAGGGTTCCTACTCCACGGGGTGAGCTCAATTGTGAGCTCTAGTTATGTACACCACAATTAAAAAACCTCTCCTTCTCAGTATGACACTGGAGGTGGAGAAACCTTGTATAAATATCTTACAACAATAAGAATGAAATACAAGCAAATACAAAGAAAATACAATAACAATGTAAAAAAACACTTTACAAGAACTTGAATGCTTTGCTTGCTTGATGGTTGTTTTGAAAGGCTCTTGAAGATTTGGAATGCAACAACAATTCTCTCCCCATAATCACCCCAAAAAAAGGTGCAAAATCCTCCATCACGAGCTACTTTTATAACTTGCACCGGGTTGATTTCACGTCTAGCAGTCAATTACCAAAAGGAACTAGTCAACTGCTCTCCTATCTATTATCTCACAACGACTCCATATACGTTGGAACTAGCCACACGAATACCCCAGCAATCGACTGCCCTTAACATCAGTCGACTGTTGTATAGTAGTCGACTGCCCAGTCGACTAGAGACATTTTGTGCCTGGCCACTTAATTCTAGTAGACTGTTATACCATTGCAGTGACTGTTGTGGACTAGTCGACTACCAAACAATAGACGTCGACTGTAGGGGATCGATGTGTATGTGTTGGCCGGCTAGAAGGGGGTGAATAGCCCTCTTTTGTTCGATGGTGGAATTTGCTCATCTACAAAGAATATTAGCGCAACAGAAACAAAACAAGATAAGCAAATATAAATAAGAATACCAAACAATGCTAACACCGAAATATAATGTGGTTCATGGCCTCGCCGCTAATCCACGGTCTGATTAATCCACGGTGAATCACTCCGCAACCAATTCACTATTGGTCTCTCCCTTTATCCCAATGCAAGGTGGAGGTAAACCTTCTTACAACCCAAACACTCCTTACAATAAATGTGAAAGAAAACTATGAGAAGGAGTTGAAAGTTTGTGGGGCACTTGAATGATCGTTTAAAACTTAAGCATTAGCCATTCAAAAGCCTACACCCTCTCTTTTTATAGAGAGGGTTGATTTCTTCACGTTGGCCACCACCAGTCGACTGCTACCCTTGGCAGTCGACTACCGCCACTACAACAGCCTCCGAATACATCAGATCCCGACCGTTGTAGTCCAACGGAACCCTTGGCAGTCGACTGATGTATCCATCAGTCGACTGATGCCTCGTAGTCGATTGCTCAGTCGGCTACGAGAGGTTATGTGCCCAAAACCCTCACGGTCGATCGATGGTCTTGCGCCGATCGCCAATATATGGCGATTGACTACTAGGCCAGCCGAGCGATACCGGTCAAACCCGTTCGACTGAAGCGATTATCGCCATTCCATGGCAGTCGACTGATGTCGGGAAATCTTATCTGACACTTAGCCAAATGACCAAGTTTCACCTAAGAGCACTACCCCTTCCCGGGTTACATTTGCTCACTCTAGTCCCTCGGAGTCCCTCGCCTTTGAAGTTATCTTCGTCCGGCCATGTTCCTCGGATGCGCCAAGCGCACAGCTCTGCAGCGCCATCCTTCGTATCTCGCCCTCAAGTCTACTTCCTCCGGCTTCATTCCTAGCTCCTCATCCGGCGGTCTCTCGGATGCTCCAAGCGCACGACTTTCGCAAAGCCATCCTTCACCGACTCAGGACCGAGTCATGAGATGTGAAACTCGCCAAGGCTCCATGTGCGAATTACTAAGTCCTGCAAGACTCCAATGCACATATCAAATCCGCACATCCTAACTTAAACCATTTGCCACACACATCAAAACCATATCAAGGTTTGATTGCACTAACAATCTCCCCCTTTTTGTTGTGTGGCAATCCGTTTAAGTTAGGCAAAACATTTATCAAAAATACTAAGGTAAGAAAGCATGTAAGTAACATGATTAACAACTCTCTCCCTTAATACATGAAACTCCCCCTAAATACATTTTCTCTTACTTAAACATATATCTTTCTCCCCCCTTTGACACCATCAAAAAGATTAAACAGGGTTTATATGGCATGGCATCAAGTATAGAGAGAAGAAAAAATAAAAAAAACTTAAAATCCTGATAAAATCAAGTTACTGTACTCGTGCACAGTACATCAGTCAACTGCTATCAGTATGGCAGTCGACTGACACAAGGAAATCGGGAATTTTGATTTTCTGGATGAAATTCAGAAATGTACTATAAATTCCAAAAAATTCAAAAAATAGTGAAATTTGGGGAACACATTTCTTTTAGGGTTCTTTATCAACAAAAAATAGTTTTCCATGAAAAAACATTATATTTTCAACGATTTGCCAAAAATCCAAAAGCTTAAAAAACAACTAGTGTTTTGATCAAATTTGTATCCATTTTAACACCTAGTTTTGCTTTGGATTGTTTCAAAACATGAACATGCAGATTTTAAAGTAAGAAATTGTTTTGAAAACATATGAAATATCCAACCATGATCTTTGGGCAATATGTCTATGAATTAAACATAAGTCTTCCCCATGATTGGTCTATTATTGCTATTTTGATACTTTAAATGACCATCTAAATGCCATAGGCATTAGTGGATATTTGTATCATCCTAACATCTCACTCATGCTAAGTTTTCAATCAAGGTAGCCTATGGTGAGTGTGAGATGCATTCTAAAGGTATTTGTATATACTTAACCATTAATTTCATGCATTTCTACACATGGTTAAGTATCATCCTAACAACCCACATGATCATAAAGATATATATGTATGAATTTCATATTATGATCATGAAACAAATGTAATAATCAATTTATAATCATGCATTAGATATTACATCATGATAAAAAGTAAAATATCACCTAGAGCATGCTTTGAACCCTAATGCCCATGATTATGTGCCAAATATCAAGGTCATAAATCATGATTGCAAACATACATAGCAATTTCATTAACTATCATGATTTAAGCATTATTATCAATTTATGAGCATATTATCATCACCCAACACTTTGCTAAAAATGTATAGGTCATGAGTATCATATTACACTAAGTGTTGAAACATGATTTAAACTATTTATGGGTGCATTATCATCACCCAACACTATTTCAAAAATTTGTCCCGCCATCCTAAGTCAACCAAAATATGATATAGATAAGTTTCATATGGTTGACTATCCTAGGGTTTTCTTAACCCTTAAGGATGGATTTAGGAACCCAAAATAAGTTCTTTCCTATTGGGTTCACTAAATACTCCTTATGGATCCATTTGCTCGCTATTGTCTTCTTTTTATCTTGACCCCTAACAATTAAACATTTATAGGCCTTTTCATTTATATTTTCCTTATATCCTAGGCCTTTCTTATTGAAGCTTGCTCGTTGGCTCCCAATTATCATGTTCAATGTATTTGAGCCAATTGTAAACTTTTCTAGGGCATTGGTCAAATGATCTACCTTTTCCCTTAGAGCCCTATTTTCCTCTATGCATGCATCATTAACATCAAATGGCATATAAAGATCATGTGAGCATGCATCATCATGACTAGAAGAAATATTTTCATTTACATTTAAGCATGCTTTTTCTAATTTTTATTCTAAGTCCTTAATTTGATCTAGCATGCATTTATTTTTCTTCTTTGCCCTAAACAAGTCCTTAGTGAGGCTAGAAATCATGGAAACTATTTTACTTGGTGAGAGGTTCGTTACCATAGTCTCCATGTCCTCTTCCTCCGATTCCGATGATGGTGAAGAAGCTCCCCCTTCACTAGAGCTCTCCTTACTTGTGCTTGATTCTTCATTTTCGGTGGAGGAGGAGTCTAGGTCGTCAAAAGCCATTAGGGCAAGGTTTGAGTAGACATGTTCTTCCTCTTCGGATGAGGATGAGAAAGAAGGATCATCCCATGTCTTTGCCTTTAGTCCTTTGGTCTTTCCCTTTTGTTTGGCCTTCTTCTCATCTTCCTTTTTCTTCTTGCTCCCCTTCTTCTTCTTTTCTTCCTTCTTTCTCTTCTCCTCTTTGCTTTTGTTCAAGAGGGGACAATTGTCCATTATGTGTCCCTCTCCTTGGCAATTATAACAAATCACCTTCCCCCTTAGTCTTCTCCTCCTATCATTAGATTTATTAAATTTAAAATTTCTTAAAGCATGCCTTACCTTCCTTACCATGTAAGCTTCTTCCGTGCTATCCATGGAGGAGGATGAGGATGCTTCATTGGAGGAGGAGGGGTTCTCCATCTTCTTCTTCCCTTTGATAGCTATCAAGGCTACTCCTCTTGAAGGTTGAAATCTTGGCTCTTCTACTATTTCTTCGAGCCTTGTTTCGTGGAGCTTCATAGTTGAAAAGAACTCCTCCAAGGTGCTCACTTCTAAGTTCTTTGACGTGTAGAAGGAGTCCACCATTGAGCTCCATTTTGATGATCGGGGAAAGACATCAATTGCTTTCATGAGCATGTCCCTGTTCGAAAGTCATTCTCCTACACTCATTAGCCCAATTCAAATTTATTTGAATCTAGAATGTAAGGAGGTTACCTTTTCTCCATTTTCAAGCTTGATATTTGTTAGTTGGGAGTGGAGGAGGTCTCTTCTTGCAAGCTTGGCCTCCGAAGTGCCTTCATGAAGCTCTACTAGCTTCTCCCACATCTCCTTGGCACTTCCACACTCCCCTATCCTTTTCACTTCTTGTTGGGGGAGTACGTTGTAGAGATGATGTTTGACTTTTGAGTTTGCCAAGTACTCTTCCCTTTGCCTCTTGCTCCACCTTGATTTCTCCAATGGCTCCCCTTCTTCATTCATAGGCATTTCGAAACTGTTTTCCATAATTAAAGTATTTCAAAATCGGTTTCGAAAAATACCTCCATTCTCTTTTTCCACCAAGAGAATTCTCCTTCAAACTATGGTGGGTGAATGTTGGAGCCGACCATTCTTGAATGTGCTTGTTGTGGCGGTTAGTCCTCGACAAGCTTTCCTTGCTCTGATACCACTTGTAGGGCATCAATGTGTATGTGTTGGCCGGCTAGAGGGGGGGGGGTGAATAGCCCTCTTTTGTTCGATGGTGGAATTTGCTCATCTACAAAGAATATTAGCGCAATGGAAACAAAACAAGACAAGCAAATATAAATAAGAATACCAAACAATGCTAACACCGAAATATAACGTGGTTCACAACCTCGCTACTAATCCACGGTCTGATTCGTCCACGGCGAATCCCTCCGCAACCAATTCACTATTGGTCTCTCCCTTTATCCCAATGTTGGGTTTCCGGCACCGCGGCGTGTGTGTGTTCGATCATGTTTCGTAAACATGAACACAGCGGAAGCAATAAAAATAATAAATACTCCTATTTATTACAACACACACAACACACGCATGCATATTACAACAAGTGTAGACATAACCGTAAATTTAAATTTGCAATAAAAAGGAAATTTATCTACGTTATACCTTTCGTATGATGTGTAGCGGGAACGGCATCAACCGGAACGATCCTCGTAAGAATCGTCTCTATCCGTATCCACGCCGAGCTCCTCGGGATGACTTCGTTAAGCCACGAGCTTCGTCTTCGTACGGGTTACTAGCCTTGTGTTGAAGACGACATGATCGAGAGATGATCACGATCCGAATCCAAATTCGGATCCTAAAACGAGTTCTCAAAACTCGCTTCTCCGGAGAGGTATTCGTCAACCAATTGACGAATCCTTCGTCCTCCACCTCAGAGGATTACCGGAGATTGAATCCCCGGCAAGTTAGCTGCTGTCGGAGCTCTAACCGTCGTCCAAACGACGCTCCGACAAGAGGAGAAGAAGCTGTCCAGAAAACTGGACAGCTTGGTGGAGGCTATAGGCGCCGGCCAACCAAGGAAAGAAAAGGCTCACCTTAATGCCAAACCTATAGGAGATCACCGGAGGGTCGCCGGAGTGTTCACCGGCTGAAGCTTGGTCGCCGGCAATGACTTGGACGGTGGCACAAAGGCTGGGCGGCGGCACACCTAAGGTTGGCGCCGACTAGTGGAGGAGAGGGAGGGGGCGGCACAACTAAGTTGGGCGGCAACTCCAATTAGGGTTGTAGGATTAGGGTTTAAGCCCTATTTTATAGAGAACTAATTCTCTTAATGGTTAATGGATCATATCCATAAAGCCCGTTAACCCGCTCCATTAAGATAAGTTAAAATAAACCAAACCATGATGGTTTATTTTAAGTTAAAACGAACCGAACCAACCTTTGGTTCATTCGTTTAATATAAATCAAACCCTTTGGTTTATTCTCCTCCATTGGATTAGAACCAAACCATTTAGGTTCATCCATTACGTCTTCATAAGACACGGCCCATCCACGCTTCCATTGCGACTGAAACGATTTCATGCTCACTTTATGTTTGGTCCAACCAAACCTAGTTTCTCTCGTGCCCCATTCCCTTCACTCATCTTATACCCACTTGGTTCAGGACATGGTCTATTGTGTCAGTCCCCACTAGGCTGACTACGTCACACCTAGCCCAAGTATCATTTCCTCGTCCTACGGATTCTAGTTACTCCACATGTATCGAAGAGTCCTTTACTCTAAACATGTAATGCTTTGGCCAAAGACTTTAGTAACAATCCGACGAGAGGCCATGGGTATACATCTCCTCGCAAGGAGTGGTGAATCCTTTATAGGCTATTCAAACACCTTCGATCACTTCGAATTATACCCAATCATCCCGGGTCCACATCTCCTTAGAGATGTTTGCTTAAGATGTCAAAGCATAAGTCTCCATGATCAAGATGACTTGAATACCGCAAGTCAAAGGAACATCGCACTTAAGCCACAGTAAGAACTTCATTGACATATCTATATATGCAGAGAACCATATGAAGTCTTACGGCTGGTCACTCCAATGAACTAGTTACCATAACTAGTATCCACGATTAACTCCGGACATCACTATGTCTCCAGCCAGTGAGAATCAGCTGCTTGGATACACCAAGGAGTATACCTCGTGCTAGTCTCGACAGAATTGATGGTGTCCAAATCCATCAATTCATCGACTAGGGATAATTTCGATACATCACAATTACACATGTAGAGATACTCACTAGTTGTGATCCAATCACAAATTCTCTCATGCTGTGAATCGCATCGTGGACATTCAGTAAATGAGTTTAAGATCCAATCAAATACATGAAACATATATACTCAAATAGTGAATCTTCATTTATCATATAAATGGTTCATACATAAGGCGATTGCCTTAGGACATCTCTCATATATTACTAACAGACTCCCACTTGGCCTAATGCCAATCGCTACGGTATCCAATACCATAAGCTCGAACATGACCCTCAAACTTACTTTGAGGTAATGCCTTAGTCAAAGGATGCGCTAAGTTCCTTTCAGTGGGAATTTTCTCGATTTGTATTTCGTTCCTACTGATGATCTCTCTGATAAGATGATAGCGGCGAAGCACATGTTTGGATCATTGATGAGACCACATCAAGTTCAGAGATGAACTTCTTGATCCAAACCGCTTCCTTTGCTGCTTCCAAAGCTGCAATGTTTTCTGCCTTAGTGGCAGAATCCGCTATAGCGTCAAGCTTGTAACCTTTCCAACTTATTGCGCCTCCATTCCAGGTGAATACATACCCAGACTAAGACATGGAATCATCCTTGTCTGTCTGGAGCTAGCATCCGTATACCCACGTATCACCATGTACCCTTCTCCATATATTAGGAACACATCCTTAGTTCTTCTTAAGTACTTAAGGATCGTCTTGACAGCCACCCAATGATCCATTCCTGGATCAGACTGGTATCTGCTCGTGACACTCAGAGCATACGATACATCGGGCCTCGTACATAACATAGCATTCATGATAGATCCTATTGCGGATGCATAGGGAATCTTACTCATGCAAATCCTCTCGTCTTCTGTGCGCGGACACATAGACTTCGAAAGGTGTATCCCATGCCTGATGGGTAGGAAACCTTTCTTGGATTCCGACATGCTAAACCTCTTTAGCACTCAGTCTATATATGTAGACTGCGAAAGACCAAGCAACCGTTTCGATCTATCTCTATAGATCTTAATCCCGAGGATGTAGGTTGCTTCTCCCAGGTCTTTCATGGAGAATGTCTTGGATAACCAAACCTTCACTGACTGTAAGATTGAAACATCGTTTCCTATAAGTAGTATGTCATCGACATACAATACTAGGAATACGACTGCACTCCCACTAACCTTCTTGTACACACAAGGTTCGTCTGGATTTTGTGAGAAATTAAACCTTTTGATTGTCTCATCAAAATGGATATTCCAACTCCTGGATGCTTGCTTCAATCCATAAATGGATCGTCGCAATTTGCATACCTTGGTTTTATCAACCGATGTGAAACCCTCAGGCTGTATCATATACACGTCCTCGAGCAGGTTTCCATTAAGGAAAGCTGTTTTCAAATCCATCTGCCATATCTCATAATCATAATGAGCCGCTATGGCCAGGAGCATCCGAATGGATTTAAGCATAGCTACAGGCGAATAGGTTTCGTCATAATCAACACCTTGTTTTTGACGATATCCTTTCGCCACCAATCTAGCCTTATAGGTAATCACATTACCATCCATGTCGGTTTTCTTCTTGAAAACCCACTTGCACCCTATAGGCTTTATCCCTTCAGGTGGGTCAACCAAGTTCCAAACTTGGTTTTCATACATAGAATCCATTTCCGACTTCATGGCACCAAGCCACTTATCCCTTTCTGAACTTGTCAGCACTTCTTCATAACTGGTAGGCTCCTCATCATCAATGAGTAACACATCGTTCGATTCACTTACGAGAAATCCATATCTCTCAGGAATATTGCGTGTTCTACTAGATCTACGAAGATGTGGTGTTACAATAGGTCCAGTCGATTGCTCATCACTATGAGTTGTCGACTGTTGTGCTTCACCAGGTATCTCATCAATGTCTATTTGAGTCTCTCGAGCCTCCTCAAGCTCGACGACACTCCCACTGTTTTCTTGCAAGAGAAACTCTTTCTCTAGAAACACAGCATGCCTTGAAACAAACACCTTTTGTTCCTCAGGATGTTAGAATTGGTAACCCCTTGTTTCCTTAGGGTATCCAATAAATAGACATTTATCAGACTTAGCATCCAATTTGTCTGATACAGTCCGCTTCACATAAGCAGGACAACCCCATATCTTCAAGTAAGATACATGAGGTTTCTTACTATTCCATATCTCATATGGAGTAGTTGAGACTACCTTGGTAGGCATTCTATTTAACAAGTAAACAGCTGTCTGAAGTGCATAGCCCCAAAAGGACTTGGGAAGAGTTGCATGATTCATCATTGACCTGACCATGTCCAACAAGGTCCGGTTACGCCTCTCAGATACACCATTATGCTGTGGTGTATATGGCGGAGTCCATTGAGACAATATACCATTGTCTCTTAGATAATCAAGAAACTCCTGACTCAAGTATTCACCACCTCAATCCGATCGAAGTATTTTAATACACTTGTCATGTTGTTTCTCTACTTCATTTCTGAACTCTTTGAACCTTTCAAAGGCTTCAGACTTGTGTTTCATCAAGAACACATACCCAAACCGTGAGTGATCATCGGTGAAGGTAATGAAGTAGCTATAGCCTCCTAAAGCTTGAGTTGAAATAGGTCCACATACATCACTATGTATTAGGCCTAGCAACTCTCCCACTCGTTCACCTTTTCCTGTAAAAGGTAACTTAGTCATCTTGCCTTTTAAGCATGATTCGCATGTATCGTATGAATCCAATTCAAACGATTCCAGAATTCCACATCGGTGTAATTCGGACATGCGTTTCTTGCTTACATGGCCAAGACGACAATGCCACATGTAGGAGTCTATTTGATTATCCTTTCGAGCACGCTTGTTGCTCGCTTCGATATTGCAAATGTCACTGGATACGTCCAACGTATAAACACCATTGCTTAAAGTTCCAGTCCCATAAAGAACTCCATTCAAAGTTATGTTACAACAATTGTTACTAAAAGTCAAATGGTACCCATTTCTATTTAAACAAGAAATAGAAATGATGTTCTTTATCAACGAAGGAACATAAAAGCAATTGTCCAGTTCTAAGACAAGTCCTGCAGGGAGTTTCAATAAATACGTTCCGATGGCGAGTGCAGCAACCTTTGCTCCATTCCCAACACGTAAATTTGACTCTCCCTTGACGAGTCTTCTTCTATTCCTTAGCCCATGTATGTCATTACATATATGTGAGCCACACCCAGTATCCAATACCCAAGTGTTTGAGGAAATAGAATGACAATCAATAACGAAGATATCTAAAGAAGATGGGGCATCCGATGCCTTATTCTTCTTTACGGACTCAAGATAAATCTTGCACTTTCTTCGCAAATGGCTCTCCTTGCCATAATGATGGCAAGTTTCCTTTTGTGCTAGTTCTACCTTCTTAGCCTTTCTCTTCTTTCCCTTCTGCTGTTCCTTTGACTTTCTCTTAGAACCTTTCTTCGAGGAATCAACTAACAGCACCGTCCCCTGCTCATGCTTCTCAGAAGACTCCACAGTCTTCAGCATATTGAGCAGTACCACAGATGAACCTTCTAGCATCTCAGAGGTGAAGAGGAGCTTTGAGACTTCGAACCTTTCGAATCTCACTTGCTCTCAACCAACTCACAAAGATGAAGGACTACGATATGAGCATCCATATGCTCATACTGCTTTTGTAGCTTGGGTTCCATCGCGGCTAGCATGATGCAACTCATTTGTTCAGAATCACTCACATGTTTATGATAGGCCAACAATTGGTCCAGAGTTGCATCGTCACTAGGACGGGCGGGAAGAGGCGCTTCGAGGACATTTGCAAGCTTTTCAACCTTGAGAACAATTCTCAAGCTTCTAAGCTAGTCCAAGAAGTTCGGCCCAGTCAATTTATTTGAATCCAAAATGGAACGCAAATTCAAAGACATCATGATCAATCTAAGAAATACAAAACGAGCATATATGAGAAAATGATTTTTAAAATGCATCAATATACATTTATAAATCCCATTCATTTTTTGAATTTCAAAAACCCCAAAATCACTTCGGGAGATCGTAGGTCCATCTCCGAATGGGCTGATATCCATCATAGTTATGACCAACCTTGGAGAGAGTCCAACAAGCCATTCATAACTACGACGGTAGGTATCAACTATACCGATTGCATATCACATATATGCAACTATCACAATGTGCTATCAACTAATTGAATGTTCACACATACATCGGGTTGTTAACACATTAACAAGTATGCATCATATGCATAGCACCCAACTTCACCTCCCTTTACATCGACCTTGGAGAGAGTCCAACAAGCCGATGCTCCAGGTTAAAGCCAACCCATTAATCGAGACATAGTTTTAATATGGTTAGAGCGCATTCAACCAATTAGCCCAGCTTGGAGAGAGTCCAACAACCAAAGCTAACGATTGACCTCTGACTCTTACCATATTAGTATTAAACTATTCCATGGTTTGAACATATTCGGGTTCGAGCCGGGCTTGGAGAGAGTCCAACAACCCAAACAAGAAACGGAACTCTGGTTCTAACCATATTAATGGAAGGTGTAGGCTGTAATATTGTTTAAGGGTTTTATGTCTCATCCTCTTTGCATGCAAATAACTATTATCTACATGGCATGGCATACATGGCATACATCTACATGTCACGACACGCATGGCATAATGTTATGCATCTAATGCAATTACATGGCATACAATTATGTCATGTATATATTTCCTTATATGCCATAAATATTTATGGAAATAAAATATGTTTAAGATTTGATTCTCCAAATCAAATCATAATTAAATTAGGAAACAAATTTCCAAATCTAATCACATATTTTATTCATGGAATTATTTGATTAAGGAAAATCTATTTAGGAAACCAATTTCCTAAATCATTAAAACTACTTATGGAAATAAAATATTTTAAGATTTGATTTCCCAAATCAAATCATGATTAAATTAGGAAACAAATTTCCAGAATCTAATCAAATATTTTATTTATGGAAAATATCAATTTCCATAAATACTTCCAACTTTCCAAAAGTGGAAGATTTCCATAAATACTTCTAGACTTTCCAAAATTGAAAAATTCCATAAATACTTATAAATTTCCAAAATTAGAAAATTTCCAGAAATACATTATGACTATCATAAAACCATTTTACGATTATGTGAAACACAACACAGGCTCACGATACCCTTTGTTGGGTTTGACACTTGCATGGCGTGTGTGTGTTCGATCATGTTTCGTAAACATGAGCACAGCGGAAGCAATAAAAATAATAAATACACCTATTTATTACAACACACACAACACACGCATGCTATTACAACAAGTGTAGACATAACCGTAAATTAAAATTGCAATAAAAGGAAATTTATCTACGTTATACCTTTCATTATGGCGTGTAGCGAACGGCATCAGCGGAGCGATCCTCGTAAGAATCGTCTCTATCCGTATCACGCCGAGCTCCTCGGGATGACCGCTAAGCCACGAGCCGTCTTCGTGCGGGTTACTAGCCTCGTGTTGAAGGCGGCGTGATCGAAGATGATCACGATCCGAATCAAATTCGGATCCTAAGCGAGTTCTCAAAACTCGCTTCTCCGGAGAGGTATTCGTCAACCAATTGGCGAATCCTTCATCCTCCACCTCAGAGGATTACGGAGATCAAATCCCGGTAAGTTAGCGCTGTCGGAGCACTAACCGTCGTCCAAGCGGCGCTCCGGCGAGAGGAGAAGCTGTCAGAAAACTGGACAGCTTGGTGGAAGAAATAGGCGCCCGGCCAACCAAGGAAGAAAAGGCTCACCTTGATGCCAAACCTATAGGGAGATCTTGGGAGAGTCGTTCCGGAGTGTTCTGACTGAAGCTTGGTCGCCGGCAATGACTTGGACGGCGGCACAAAGGCTGGGCGGTGGCACACCTAGGGTTGGCGCCGACTAGTGGAGGAGAGGGAGGGGGCGGCACAACTAAGTTGGGCGGCAACTCCAATTAGGGTTGTAGGATTAGGGTTTAAGCCCTATTTTATAGAGAACTAATTCTCTTAATGGTTAATGGATCATATCCATAAAGCCCGTTAACCCGCTCCATTAAGATAAGTTAAAATAAACCAAACCATGATGGTTTATTTTAAGTTAAAACGAACCGAACCAACCTTTGGTTCATTCGTTTAATATAAACCAAACCCTTTGGTTTATTCTCCTCCATTGGATTAGAACCAAACCATTTAGGTTCATCCATTACGTCTTCATAAGACACGACCCATCCACGCTTCCATTGCGACTGAAACGATTTCATGCTCGCTTTATGTTTGGTCCAACCAAACCTAGTTTCTCTCGGTCTGAGACTCCAATTCTCAAGCTCGTTTTAAATCCTTTGGATTACACTCGTTGTGCGTGTGACCAAATAGGTTCTCGGTTTATGTTGGCCGTCTATAATTAACCATTAATTATAGAACGATCATGAGTGGCACCTAGTAGTACATCATGATCCCCAATTAACCAAAAGATCAGCGGTTGATCCGTAACTATTTCTCAAACCCTTCAAGAAATGAATGATTCGTGCCCCATTCCCTTCACTCATCTTATACCCACTTGGTTCAGGACATGGTCTATTGTGTCAGTCCCCACTAGGCTGACTACGTCACACCTAGCCCAAGTATTATTTCCTCGTCCTACGGATTCTAGTTACTGCACATGTATCGAAGAGTACTTTACTCTAAACATGTAATGCTTTGGCCAAAGACTTTAGTAACAATCCGACGAGAGTCCATGGGTATACATCTCCTCGCAAGGAGTGGTGAATCCTTTATAGGCTATTCAAACACCTTCGATCACTTCGACTTATACCCAATCATCCCGGGTCCACATGTCCTTAGAGATGTTTGCTTAAGATGTCAAAGCATAAGTCTCCATGATCAAGATGACTTGAATACCGCAAGTCAAAGGAACATCGCACTTAAGCCACAGTAAGAACTTCATTGACATATCTATATATGCAGAGAACCATATGAAGTCTTACGGTTGGTCACTCCAATGAACTAGTTACCATAACTAGCATCCACGATTAAATCCGGACATCACTATGTCTCCAGCCAGTGAGAATCAGCTGCTTGGATACACCAAGGAGTATACCTCGTGCTAGTCTCGACAGAATTGATGGTGTCCAAATCCATCAATTCATCGACTAGGGATAATTCCGATACATCACAATTACACATGTAGAGATACTCACTAGTTGTGATCCAATCACAAATTCTCTCATGTTGTGAATCGCATCGTGGACATTCAGTAAATGAGTTTAAGATCCAATCAAATACATGAAACATGTATACTCAAATAGTGAATCTTCATTTATCATATAAATGGTTCATACATAAGGCGATTGCCTTAGGACATCTCTCATATATTACTAACACCCAATGCAAAGTGGAGGTAAACCTTCTTACAACCCAAACACTCCTTACCATAAATGTGAAAGAAAACTAGGAGAAGGAGTTGAAATCTTGTGGGGCACTTGGATGATCGTTTAAGACTTAAGCATTAGACATCCAAAAGCCCACACCCTCACTTTTTATAGACAGGGCTAATGACTTCCCGTTGGTTGCCACCCGATCATTGCGCCCTTAGCGGGCATTGCCGCCACTCAACGACCCGAACACGTCGGATCCGACCGTTGTAGTCCAGGAACCCTTGGCGATTGGTCGATGTATCCATCGATCGTGATGCTTCATAGTCGAGTCGGCTACGAGAGATTATGTGCCCAAAACCCTCTCGACCCGGTCATTGCGCCGCCATCGTGATCGATGGTCTTGGAAGTCATTGCCAATATATGAGTCGACTCGGGCCAAAAACCAATCGATCGATACGGTCGAACCCGTTCGACCGCGAAGCGATCGACTACCATTCCATGGCAGTCGACTGGTGTCAGGAATCTCATCCGACACTTATCCAAATAGCCAAGTTTCACCTAAGAGCACTACCCCTTCCCGGGTTACATTCGCTCACTCTCATCCCTCGGAGTCCCTCGCCTTTGAAGTTATCTTCGTCCGGCCACGTCCCTCGGATGCGCCAAGTGCACGGCTCTGCAGCGCCATCCTTCGTGTCTCACCCTGAAGTCTACTTCCTCCGGCTTCACTCCAAGCTCCTCGTCCGGCGGTCCCTCGGATGCTCCAAGTGCATGGCTTCCGCAAAGCCATCCTTCATCGACTCAGGACCGAGTCATGAGATGTGAAACTCGCCAAGGTTCCATGTGTGAATTACTAAGTCCTGCAAGACTCCAACGCACATATCAAATCCACACATCCTAACTTAAACCCTTTGCCACACACATCAAAACCATATCAAGGATTGATTGCACTAACATCGACTGCTAGAGCCATAAACCATTAGTCGAGCCTTAGTTAACTTCTTGACTAATCGACTGGGGCATAACCCCAATCGACTGCTCTGAGTTAACTCAGCTCCAATATCCTAGTCAACTGATAAACCTCAACAATGAGGTTTAATCCAAGTATGATCCCCTTGTACTTTCTACACACCCACAACCTAAACCTAAACCTTGTAGCCACCTCTATCAGCTTCACACCTCTTAGATCTCTTTGAGTCCTCTATTACTTGTCATCCTTCGCGGTAGCCTTCAGGTGCTTCCATTGGCTATTGTCATGCTAACTGAGTTCCTTGCCAAGGTACATTTGGACTTATGCTACCAAGACTTCATGCTTGAACTTTACGCTGCCAAACATTGGACTTATACTGCCAAGACTACATGCTTGGACTTTTCACCGCCAATATCACACCCTTGGACTTCCAAATTGCCAAGCATCCATACTTGAACTTTCACTGTCAAAGTTCACTTGGACTTTACGCCACTAAGACTACACACTTGGACTTATGCTATCAAGACTATACCTTTCGATTTCACATGCCAATAACCCATGACTTGGACTTTACCATTGCCAAGACCCATGCATGGACTTTTCCTTTGCCAAGACCCATGCTTGGACTTCTCTCGAGTCCTACTCGAGCTAGGTCAACCTTGACTCGAGGTCGATTACTTCAATAATCTTCCCATGAAGCTATCTCCTCATATGGTCAAACCCATGCCAACCATATGATCAACCCATTGTCAATCAATGGTCAAACCATTGTCAAATATCAAAATACTACTTGAGTCTCACTCGAGTCTGGTCAATCGTGACCTGGGATGATTGCACCAATAATCTCCCACTTTTTGATGTTTGACAATACCTTTAAGTTAGGCTAACCAATAAGCCCAAACTTAACTCTTTCAATGCAAAACCATAGTGAAGGTTTACCTAACTTAAACCTCACTTCTCCCCCTTTGGCATACATCAAAAAGACTACCAAGGGTATCCATGTCACATATCCCAATGAGATCTTACATTCACTCCCTTGGTCAAAAATATTTTGGGTGCCTTCACTCTTCATAGTGATAAGTCTCATATCACTAAATGAGAGGCAACCCTCGCTTCTCTAAATTTCCTCCTTTAGTGAGCACAATGAGGGTTTCCAAACCCTTCATTTCTCCCCCTTTGAGGAAACCTATCCATCATCTCTTGATGGATAACCTCTCTCTAAAGGCTTACTCCCCCTTGACAATTGCACCAACAATGTCCTTGGAGAGTTCCTAAGCCAATAGAAACACTAAACAATCGAAATTATGGGTAAAGATTCAACATTGAACTTTCATCTCCCTTAAAATTTGATTTTCACCCTAAACACCTCTCCTAATTCATTTCCAATAAATTTTCACCCTTCCAATACTTTTCAAAGCATATCCTAGAATCAGGAGCAGTTAGGGTACCTAGGGATAACTGAAAATGGGCTAAACAAACCTTGTTTATCCGAAATCAACCCAGCAGTCGACTTGGCCAACAACCAGTCGACTGCCATCAAAACCAGTCCACTGCCCAAAGTGGCAGTTGACTCATTTCTGCAAATGCAAAAAAACAATTTTCAGAAATGAATTTTTAAAATTCATAAGTAAATATAGGTAATTTAAAAAATCACAAAAATTCATACATAAAATACTTATGTCAAATATAATGGGCAAAAAGTATTGTTTTAAGAAAATACTCATTAAATTATGATATTGATACTGATGGTGTCCTCTTCTTCGGCCTGCTTAGATCTCCTTCTCCATTCTTGCAGACCCTTTCCAATCGCCTTGGATCCTTGACCTGTAAGCTAGATCTATCACTTGAGAGAAGAATGTTAAGGGTGGACCGACATTCCAGCACGTCCCCTTCGACACTCAAGTCAGAAACGGAAGAAGTGAGAAGAAATGGAAATGCAGAATGTAAAAGACGTGATATAAAGATCTTTGAGGTATGGAATAGCGAAGAGAAAAACAATCCCCTACTTCCTTCCACCTCTGCCCCTTTTATATATGATTCATCCCACCTCTTCTTGGAGCACATTTACTACAATACCCTTGCCAACCTGTCAATCTATAACCACTTTTCCTGCTCCTTTTCAAAATCTCTTTTCAAACCCTTCATATGCTCCTTTTCTTCCTGTCAATTATTAATTAAGTGAAATAGACAAACAAATGAAAAAATACTTCATATTACCAAAATTTATTATTTAATAAATCCCCCTTCATTTCTTGTACCCAAAAATACCCTTATCCCCTTCTTTTCCCTTATTCAAAAAGAGCCCCGAAAATTTATACATCGCTCGGGAAGTCAACATACTATTGAGGAAATACACTAACAACTCAGAAATATACATACTACTTGAGAATTACATAGACTGCTCAGGAATTGCATAGACTGCTCTGTTAACACTATACTTAGCTCTGAGCAACACTGCACTACTCACCCTTACTTGGCTCAGAATTTACATATATTGCTCGAGAATTACACATACTGCCCAGAAAATACATAAACTACTCTATCAACACTATGCTTAACTCGGAACACCGCTGCACTACTCACCCTTATTTGGCTTAGAATTTACATATACTGCTCGGGAAACACACAGATTGCTCTGTCAACACTATACTTAATTTTGAGCAATACTGCACTACTCACCCTTACTTGGCTCAGAATTTACAATACTACTCGGGAATTACACATACTCTCCCGAAAGTACATAAACTACTCTATCAACACTATGCTTAACTCTAAACACCTCTACACTACTCACCCTTACTTGCTCAGAATTTTCATATACTGCTCGGGAAACACACAGACTACTCTGTCAACACTATACTTAGCTCTGTGCAACACTGCATCACTCACTCTTACTTGGCTCGAAATTTACATATACTACTTGTGAAACACATAGATTGCTTGGGAAAGGCATAAACTACTCTGCCAACATACAAATTACTCCGCAAACACAGTTACTATACATGCCTCTACCTAGCTCGAACATCACATACATGTCTTGGGAACTATATAAATAGCTTGGAAAATCTTCTAACAGATCAGACAACCCCAGTTGCATCATAAGTTCCCCCTCCTTAGTAAAACTAAAGAGAGAAGTTGAGTGAAGTTGTTGGTGCAAGGGCACCAAATAATTGAACCTATGTTTTGATTATGTCAAAGACTCAAAGTTAAGGTCTTGTCGTTATCTAAATGAGTTGAACTAAGTGTGCAGGAAATGTTTAAGCTAAGTTGAAGGTCAACGACACCTGGAGAATCTCGTGTTGAGAAACCGCGGTGGTCGGGCAACACCAGGAGAACTTTGGAGGGAGCCGAAAAGCCCAGGTGGAGACCAGAAGCTAAAGCTACAATCACAAAGGACCAAAATTAAGCTCGAGTGTGAGTGAAGGTAAAGTCGGGCCATCCGTACGGGGACATCCTTAGGCGGCAATTCGACTAAGAATTCCCATGGAAGGTCTAGGTCAAGATCGGACAGTAAGTGGCCATCAAATTCATCTTTATTTTTTTGATTTCGAGCTAACTCTTTGGTGCAGTCGATAAACCTAGCCATCAGTCGACTACTGGTGGCATCAGTCAACTGATGAGGGTCAACAGTCGACTGTTAGTCAAACTGCCCACCTCAAGGAGAGTGAAGATAAGCTCCATTTATCTTGGGGAGATGAGGTTCTTTGACCATGAGCTGGAACTGAACGTTGGGGATCTTCCAAGCCTATAAAAGAAGGGGGGTTTCACCCCTTTATGTCATCATTCAAGATCTCCAAATGCTCCCACAATGCTGCTTCTCTATGACAATGATATGACGCCGAAACGTTGTCGCAACGGCGACGACACGACCTCAACCTCCACTTCAATTTGTCATTGGTATAGTCGTTAGTTATATTTTCACTTTTGTAATCGTAATTGGAGCTTCTATTTCTTGTAATCATCTTAAAGAGGAGAGGTGGGTTTGTACCTCAACCTCAATATCTTTTCTTTTGTATTCGTCGTCTCTTACCTCCAACGAGGAGGAAACTTCATTAGTGATTTGCCCTCCTTACGCGATCTAGGATCGCAAGGGCCTTGGATTAGCAACCGTCATGTTGTGAACCAAGTAAAATATTCTTGTCTCTTTCTATTTTCCACTACTTTACTCTTGGTGTTTATTGAATCGATGAATAGACGAAAAGATTTGACGTGCGCTATTCACTACAAGTATTTATTGAAATTGCCTTTATGGTCAAAGCAAAAACTTCTCTGCCTTAGCTGATAAAACAAGAATATCCCTTGCCTTAAGTTAAAGCCTCTGCACCAATCAGAAGTTCCCCCTCTTTAGTAAAACTGAAAAACGAAGTCGAGTGAAATTTTATAAGTTTTTACTAAAATTACCTTTACTGAAATAAAAAATTTCTACCTTAACTGATAAAACAAGAATTTCCCTTTCCTTAATTGAAAACACCTACACCCATTATAAGTTCCCCCTCTTTAGTAAAGCTAAAGAATGAATTCGAGTGAAGTTTTACAAGTCTTTACTGAAACTGCCTTTCCTAAAACTGCCTATTTTGAACCATGGACTATGGTTTAGATGTACATGACTTGTTGATGCACACGAACGCGACCTCAAATCTGGCGATGGACACTATCGAGGACTCGAAGCGCACCCTCGCACTCAACGCTCGCAAGTGCACGGATGTCATCAAGTAATAAAGATTTATCGATCACACAGGGACTGAGATTCGAGTACCAATTTATTTGGTGGACATTATCATTCAAAAATCAATTCTAATGGTTGCAGTTCAAAGGGTTGTCGGCGGTCCTAACTCTAGTACGGTGTCACACGGAGGAAGAGAAGGGACGCTATGAGTCTTTGGATGGATTCTAGGATTTCGGTTTCGTTTGTGTGTCGCAGAACACGTTGTCAATTGGGTTTTGTCTAGGTTTCTAGCTATGGTTTTGTTGAAAGGACATCATACACTCCCCCGATGAGCCTTCACATCTATCAGAAGCTACCTCTGCCATACCAGGTCAACCCCTGGCTTTAAGACAGGATAGTCGATACAAGGATGCCGAATTTATCCTTGCGACGAGTTGAAAATGGGACACGTTTTCTACTCTATCGCATCCTTCTACTCACAATTATCGACGATGAGGACAACCCCTGGGTTCCCCTTTAAATTCCCCTAAATCTTTGATACGAGGGTTGTCACCCCTCGTATCGGCTAAGCACAGTGACTAGAAAACCAAAACAATAGCAATAGATTTAAACCAAACACTAATTTCAAATATAGATTCAAGAACGAAAAGATATTTGAACCAACATGTTCTAACTCAACACAAACTACTCCCCAGTCCTAAAATCAGAGAATTTACTCCATGAATGCGAGAAAACAATCACAAGGCATTGTCGAATTCATATATACAAGATAAAGTATGGATATAATATAGATTACAATGCGTTGAGGCTCTTCTCTTTGGCATTGAGGTGCAGAACTTGAATCTCGAGCAGCTTCCTTCCTCCCCATTGCGAGTTTTCAAATCTTTTTAGGGCTTCAGATTGTTGTCCCAGCCGTCGTGCCTCCTCCTTAAGGTTTGGGCATGACTTTCTTTATATAGACATGAGGTCGGCTCTTCACGAAATTCGGAAAAAGACCTAATCGTGCCAAAATGCTGGGCTGCCACACGGTCGTGTGTTTCCACACAGCCAGCCCGTGTGTGGCCTTGTGGTGTCTAATATCGAGCTTCGGACACGACCATGTGTAACCACATGCTCTGGCCATGTGCCCTACTGCATCCAGCTTCCAAATGCTCTTTTTTGCTCCGAAAGTGTGTCGTTTTCCCCATGAAATGCTATCTTGCTCACAAAAGTACAAAGAGCAGATCTCCGAATCAGAAAACAAGAAATGCATGCAAAACAAAGTAAAATATGCATGAAACAAATGTAAAATTAAATGAGATGTGAGCGAAAACTACTCCGAAAACCCTATATGTTTTGCTCACATCAATTCCCCCAGACTTAGACCTTTCCTTGTCCTCAAGAAAACCTCAGTGCCATGAAA
The DNA here is from genome assembly GCA_025175895.1 of Wurfbainia villosa. Lineage (NCBI taxonomy): Eukaryota > Viridiplantae > Streptophyta > Magnoliopsida > Zingiberales > Zingiberaceae > Wurfbainia > Wurfbainia villosa. Next base: position 27,863,585 of record CM045994.1, read on the forward strand.
TTTTAAAAAGGTATCATTCCATACTTAGCATATTAACTAGATTTATCAAGTGGTATTTTCAATCAAAGCAAAATAGATGTGTTCTAAAAATTCACTAAGTTAGCTCCTCGTGTACATGCCAAGCGAATCTTCGTAGGGGATACTCATTCCATGGTAAGTTAAATCGTCATCCTATAGCTTTCATAAGGTCTCTAGCTCTTAGGCACTTACCTGCCCAAAGCGACGGTCGTTCCCTAGATCTAGCACAAAGTCTCAAAGGTGTGCTCGGTATTGAGAGAAATTGGTAGGTGTTTCCCCAGTAACCTAACTCAGTCTCAAAGGGGTACCTAACTATTTCCACCCACGACAACTATTTTTTTATCCCTCATAATTTTTTTTTCAATTTTTTTTCTTACTCTCTTTTTCTTTCTTTTTGTCTTTTCTTATTCCATTTTTTTCTTTCATTCTTTTCTCTCTCTTTTGGAATTTTGATTTTTCCGAATGGGCTTCCACAATCCGAGCATCTTCAGTAACTAAAATGATAAATCTAGAGTCACCTATGGATTTCAAAGTACTAGACTACTGAGATGAATCATAACTAGGTACATACTAAATTTTTCCTTTCAGAATGTTCATCATGTGTAGGTGTAAAAATAAAAGCTAACTAGTGTAAGTCTAGAATATTCATTTAGAGCAAATAAAATAAAATACCACGAGATAAATGAAGTTAAGCTACCCATGGAAACAACTCATGAACAAACTTTAGAAATACTACTGAGGCAGCATTATAGATAACAAAAATTAAGTGTTGAAAGCAACTAAACAACTTATGCATGAACAAATGAATGCTAACCATAATGCAAGGAAAAATGAAACTACTACTAGAAACAAAATAAATCAAAACTTGGGGTCCCTGATAACTACCATTTTGTTGGGTTATTTTGGTCCTTAATATCACTGTTTTAATCCTCTCATCTGTTTAATTATTTATTATTTGCATATTTTATGAGTTAGATATATTTTTGGAGCTTATTGTAAATTCTCCTAAATTTTGGACTTATATGCGAATTTTATCTTTGTTTGTAGGAGATCGAGATGAGCCACTGGACTAGACTCAAGTTGGATCAAATATGGCTTCATCTAAGGGAATTAAGGACATTTTAAGCTGGAAGAATATGAGTCCTTCATCCGTATCAGAATCAGTTTAATCAAAGGGTTCATATCTATTCAATCCTGACCGTCTGATGAGATCTTATCGATTCTGAGCTATCCATCTGGATCTGGAGCAATCCGGCCCATACATTAAGATCCACTCATCTTTACCATTCATCCAGACCATTTGATCTCTACCATTCCTTTAGATTGATCAGATCCGACCATCCATAGTTTGAGTGATCACAGTCGTTGGATGCACAACCTGCTTTAATTGATTAATAAAAGTATTAGACCTAGCTTCAATCGGACGGTTGAGATAGGTGGGGGAAATTATCGGACAGCTACAAAAAATCACTTAATTACACCCTTTTCCTCATCCTTCTCCATCGCGACAGAATAGCTCCTCCATCGCGCGATGCCGGTAGCTCTCCACCTTTCCTCATTCCAAAGCACCGTCGGTCGTCCACTTCCTTTGCCAAGGTCGGCAGAGGTCTCCTTCATCACCTCTTCTACCGCTGGCAGCCACAGCTGGCTTCGCCCTTCTCATGGATTTCGCCCGATGCATCTTCACCGTAGCCTCGCTCTCCATCTTCCCCGCCGCCTACAACCACCGGAGAGGAGTGGCGATTCCCCTCTGAATCGCCTCCAACGTAGGTAGCTAGCTCCACCTCCGATCGGAGGTGTCGTCCACATCTTCTTCCAGCCGCTCATTTCCATAGCTCCGACATCGCCTTCTCCATGAAACCGCCGGTAGGTCCATTTCCTCCGTAGGCTGCACCGATTGGGAAGTTTCCATCCGACCAACAGCTCTGGCAGCCGATCCACAGCCCCGGTAGTGCTCCACATTTGCGGCCAGCACCTTTGCGACAGCGCCGACTTCCACCTTCATCCAGCAGCAGTTTTCGACAGCATTTCTAGGACTTCAGGATAATATTCTCTTCATTTGGATTGCAATGTTTTGATTGTCTCTTCATGTTTAGTTTGTGTTGAATGATTGTAATAGATTCAATCCTTTCATATTTAGCATTGCAAGAACTTGGTTTTATTTCTTTCATGTTATGTAGTGTTTGATGAAATGTCTCTTTCAGTAATTAGGTTGTAGTTCATTAGATTAGATTTAGTTTCATGCTTTACTTTGCATCATGTTCATGCATTAGATTTCGTTGATGCATTGATTATTTCATTTGGTTGTTAGTTAAATCTTTTCTTCCCTTGAGCCCTAGCAGCCGCCTCCACCTTGCTTCCATCCATTTTCCTCCATGGATTCGAGGAGGAACCGCTTCATCAAGAGAATTCGGCGTCATCCTCCATCTCTATAGCTCATCCACCTTCTCTTTTGGATTCGAGGAAGAGTCTGCCCCGACAATACTTCTTCGAGCTCAACCAGATCCGTGAGAGTTCAGAGCATCCATCAAACTACTGGATTCAGGAGTTTGCACCATCACATATCCACTACCATTTGCAGAGTCTCGATCAAGCTTCGTTTGACTTAGCCGGAGGAACCTGTTCATTCGCTAGGTCTATCTTGGGTTGATTAGATCATTTATTTCCTCTTCCAGTTTTTATTGCTTTAATTCCTGCATTGTTTAATTTAGTTGTTGCATGTTAGTTTAGAGTTTTAATTACCTTGGAACTGTAGGTTAGAGCTCAAATCCCAAACCTGTTGCTGCAGGGGCACTAGATAATCAAACCTAGGTTTTGATTATGGCAAAGATCCAAAGTTAAGGTCATATTGTTATCTCATGAGCTGAATTTAGTGTGCAGGATGGTTAAGCTAAGCTGAAGGTCAGTGACACTTAGAGAATCATGAGTCGGGAAACTGTGGTGGTCGGGCGACACCGAGGGAACTTCATGGGAGTCGAAGAACCTAGGTGGAAGACCAGAAGCAAAGCGATAGGTCATAAAGGACCAGAGGTAAGCTCGTGTGAATGAGTCATCTCTACGGGTCATAAACGACTGTAGGCTGCAATTCGACTTAGACTTCCTATAGAAGGTCTAGGTCAAGATCGGACGGTAAGAAACCGTCACATTTACCATTTTTCGTGCTAACCTCTTACTATAGGGAAGTGGTCAGTCAACTACTGGCCATTGGGCAGTCGACTGATGCACATCAGTCGACTGATGGAAGGCATCAGTCGATTGATGGCAATGAATCAGCCTTTTGCGCTAGGTCAAAACGGATAATGTTTGACGTGGACACTTCGCGATAAAATATGGTACCACCTCGTGATCAGTTCCCAAAGATGAGGAGACTTATTCCAAGGCAAAACTCTATAAAAGGAAGGGAGGACTCCAACCCAAAATTTAATCAAGATTATTCTTAAGTGCTCCTATAATGCCAAAGCTCCAACACCGTCATAACGCCGACGCGACGTCAAGCTTTCATCTTCTTCGTCGGCAACAGCAGCAAGTATTTGTGTTTATTGTATTCTTTATTTTAATCGTAACGAGGTGAGGTAGGCTTGTTGCCTTATCCTCATTCTTTCAGTTTTGTGTTCGTTGTCTCCTACCTCCAATGAGGAGGAGATATATTGTGGAATGCCCCTTCGTACGCGGTCAAGGTTCATGGGGCCATGGAGTAGCAACCACTGGGTTGTGAACCAAGTAAAAATAAACTTGTCCCTTTTATTTTTCCGCTATGCTTGCTCGCATATCGAACGAATGAAAAGAAAAGTTTTACGCTCGCTATTCACCCCCCCCCCCCTCTAGCAACGCTTCTCGATCCAACAATTGGTATCAGAGCGGGGACACTAAGATTTGGTGAAACAACCAATCTAGCACTTTTTGGCTTTCTTTTCATATTTTTTGATTCGTGTTTTTTTTAGGATTTTTTTTCTCCCCACTACTAATCCAAGACGAAGTCTTGGTACTTTTCTTTTGGTTGTGTGTTTGCAAGTATTCTCTTTTGGAGTAGCCGACGGTAAAACGGCCATAACTTTCCGCACAAGTTGACTCATGAAATGATCTACCTACCAAATCGAAGCTCTCTAAGAGATCTACACTTCATACAAGGGTTTACCCTCATAACAAACTGTCTCCATCCCCATAAACCAACGTCTAGTACCCTTTTGGGGACATCGAAGGTCGTAAGTTTCTAGTTTTTGTTAGTTTCTTATTCTTCTTATTTATTTCTGTTTATTTCTGATTATTTCCAACATTACTAATCCAAGACCAAGTCTTGGAATTCCTTTTGGTTTTTATTCATGTTTTGCAAGATATTTAATGGCTCACATTGAGGGGTATAGCACCACCCGACCTCTGTTCTTTAACGGAGATGATTTCCGTTATTGGAAAGGTCGGATGGAGTGTTTTCTAAAAATAAAAGTCGAGACTTGGATAATCATCCAAACCGGCTTTGCTCTACCCACCAATGATAAAGGTGAGCCCCTGGACATCGACAAGTGGACCAATTTAACCAAGAAGAAAATCGAAACCGATGCAAAGGCGACCCAAATGTTGCCAAGCGGTCTATCCAAAGAGGAGCTCAACCGCATCGGACCCTTCATCAGCGCAAAGGACCTGTGGAACAAATTAATTGAGCTACACGAAGGGACGTCTGATGCTAAGGTATGTAAAAGAGATTTACTTTTAAATAAACTGTATAATCTAAAGATGCAGGATCGTGAAACCGCTTCACAACTCCATGCGTGGATCCAAGACATTTTGAATGACCTACATGCCATCGGACAAAAGGTAGACAATCGAGATGTAATAAGGTATGCTCTTAATGCTTTTCCTAGGACCACCTTGTGGGCATCCATGGTTGATGTCTACAAGGTAACTAAAGATTTATCTAAGATTAGGTTAGACAAATTCTTTTCGGAATTTGAGTTACATGAACAAACGAACGCGGTCTTGGTCGAGAGAGGTCTTATTTTACTTGCAGGACGAAGAAGATAGGAGAAGAGAAAGCCACCTCCCGAGCAAGAAGATGGATCCGAACCCGAGGATGAATCCAAATCCAAATTCGAAAAGGAGGCCGCAATAGTCAACATGGTGTGGAGGATAGTTCGACAAGAAAGAAGGCAATTGAAGAACAAGAACCAAGTGCAATTCAAGTCAAGGAGGCCGCCAAAGCAAAAGGGAGCAAGGAAAGCCTTCCTTGCAAATTGGGACAATGGAGAAGAAGGCATCAACATAGCTTACATGGCAAGACCGGAAGAGTCCGAGTCAGAATCCGAATCCGAGTCCAACTACAACTCCGACTCCGACCCCGAAGACTACTTCGAGAGGAAACTCAAAGCCGGACCAAAAGGAAAAGTCAAGGTTAGCCACTCTTTAATTTGTACACTTTACCTTACAATTAAAATGCTTAATAGGAAATTAACTAAGTCTGAGTCTATGGTTGAGTCGTTACTTGAGGAGGTTGAAACCCTCAAGAAAGAGGCTACTCTAACCTCTTCAACTAGTCAAGTTCAAGAGGGAAACTCAACCCAAGTTGAAAAATTTGAGGAGGAGAATTCTCTCTTGAAAGACCGAGTTCAAGAGGTCGAGGGTAGGTTGGAAAGGTTCACATTGGGATCTAAGAATCTTAACCAACTACTTGGAACCAAAAGAGTCGTGTACAACAAAGCCGGACTCGGATTTAGGTCAATGACTACGAATAGATCTTACATGTCTATTGTGAATCGTAGTAATCAAAGAGTCCAAGAATGGGTCCCAAAGGTTTTATTGAACTCACATATAAGGACTAATAAGTATTGGATTCCCTAAGATCAAGTTCATTATTTGAATAGACCATATTGGTTCAATGGTCTAGGGGGAGCTAACACTAAAATAGTATACCTGCTTCCTTAGCAAAACTATTGCATGATTAGTTATTTTATTTTAATTTTTAGAATGGCTAGATAGGGAAAATAGTTAGTCAACTCTTGACAATATAATATTAGGACGCGGCGAGATGATAGTACGTTAGGGAAATAAAGTCTCGTGTATTCGAGCTAGATAAGGCATGTCTAGCTTGGTGCACTTGACTGAGTGGAACTAGCTGAAGCTACCTCGTCGTATCCTAAACTAGTTAGACCAGGAAGTAACCCTAAGTGACTTAAATGATATTTTCTTGTATTTGTCTTTGTTTAAGGAAGTCATCGTTGTTCCGATCAAAGAAGGCCCCTATGCCTCGCCACGACCTAGAAGCCAGTTTCTCGAAAAGTTACTTAACGATCTAATGGTTAAATCTGAATCTAACCAAAGGTTGACTATCTCTAATTACGTTCAAATCATCTCACAAAACATATAAGGTGAACAAATTCTGAGACACATAGAATGGGTGAGATGTTAAGGATAATTGAAATATAACCTTTTCAAAATGCTACTTGTTTTCTCAACTATTGTATTTAATGATTATTTACAACCCTCTAGGACAAAGTTTAGCGCCCCCTACATCTCTTATAATTCATATATTTGACTAAGGGGGAGAGCAAACTAACCCTAAGGAATATATTACAAACCTTTAGATTATTGGTGCAGAGGGACACACCTCGAACCAATCTATCTGACTACTGCTAAACGCATGCTTGGACTCATAGTTGATTTATCTAGATGCATGCATATACAATGTTGTTTTTAAACCCCTATTTTATATAAAAAAACCCAACTTTTTTTTATTTATGGCAAAAGGGGGAGAAGAGTGCAACTTAAGGGGGAGTAACACAAAATTTAATTTTGAAAATTAAATTATCTGAGTTAAGGGGGAGTTTTTGAAAATGACATTCATCATTTACTCTACTTGTTTTATGCTTTAATTTTTCCCTTAACTTTGTATTGGTTTGCCATAGCTCAAAAAGGGGGAGATTATTGGTGCAAGGGCATTAAATAATCGAACCTAGGTTTTGATTATGTCAAAGATCCAAAGTTAAGGTCATATTGTTATCTCATGAGCTGAATTAAGTGTGCAGGATGGTTAAGCTAAGCCGAAGGTCATTGACACCTGGAGAATCCCGAGTCGGGAAACCGTGGTGGTCGGGCGACACTCAAGGAACTTCGTGGGAGTCGAAGAACCTAGGAGGAAGACCGGAAGCAAAGTGACAGGTCATAAAGGACCAAAGGTAAGCTCGTGTGAGTGAGAGATGGTAAGGTCGTGTCCTCTGTACGGGCACGACTGTAGGCTGCGATCCGACTTAGACATCCTATAGAAGGTCTAGGTCGAGATCGGATGGTAAGAAATCGTCGTATTTATCATTTTCTGTGCTAACCTCTTACTGCAGGGAAGTGGTCAGGCTGGCAGTCGACTGTTGGCCATTGGGCAGTCGACTGATGCACATAAGTCGACTGATGGAAGGCATTAGTCGACTGATGGTAACGAATCAACCTTTTGCACTAGGTCAAAATGAATAATGTTTGACGCGGCCACTTCGTGATAAAATATGGTACCACTTCGTGATCAGTTCCAAAAGATGAGGAGACTTATTCCAAGGAAAAACTCTATAAAAGGAGGGGAGGACTCCAACCCAAAAATTAATCAAGATTATTCTTAAGTGCTTCTACAATGCCAAAGCTCCAACACTGTTATAACGTCGACACAACGTCAAGATTTCATCTTCTTCATCGACAACAACAACAAGTATTTTTGTTTACTATATTCTTTATTTTAATCGTAACGAGGTAAGCTAGGCTTGTTTCCTCATCTTCGTGCTTTCAGTTTTGTGTTCATTGTCTCCTACCACCAACGAGGAGGAGACCTTATAGTGGATTGCCCCTTCGTACGCGGTCAAGGATCACAGGGCCTTGGAGTAGCAACCGCTGGATTGTGAACCAAGTAAAAATAAACATGTCCTTTTTATTTTTCTATTGTACTTACTCGCATATCGAACGAACGAAAAGAATAGTTTTACGCTCGCTATTCACCCCCCCCCCCCTCTAGCGACACTTCACGATCCAACAAAACCCCCATCTTTAATAGAAAACCAAAAGCAATAATTAGAAATCCTAAGTTTACTATTCGATTGATTACCATTGGGAAACGATCCAGCCCATTCACTATGCTATATTAGTGTAGAGGGGGTTCGGTAATTAATTTGAAATGGTACCATGATAAAATAATGTTATCAAATTTTAGCATCGTTGCCCGGGAGTGTAATGGTGTTTGGTAGATTTAGGATTTTTTACCCATTTGTTTGAAAAAAAAAATTCAAAATTAAAAAACATTTGTTTAGGGATGCATTCTTTTATTCTCTTATATATCCATGTATTTTATCATGTATACTTCATGTGTCTTTTGAATTGTTTGTTAGTATTTCAGGAAAGGACAGGAAATTTCTTTGAACATGGATCTATATTATCATCAGTGTGGAGACTTTAGTGATGCTTACTATTCAAGCACTGGACAACAGGAGTATTATCAGTACTAGCCGCAATATCATCAACTTGTTCCTCAGTATTATCAGTCTTATTAGCAGAACAGATATAATCCAATTTTTGGTACATCTTTTCATAATTTTGATTCAGATTTCAGATTGTCGAGTTTCGGGGATTTATTATCATGAATGGATTATTTGATTGCATTTGGTTACTATTGGTGATGGATTCTATGTTGATAGACTGAGTTGATTATTTTTGTTTACCTAGTGAGGATTAAGCCTATTTTTATTGCTTGTGTGTGGTGCACTTGTGGTTATTGTAACTTTAGAACATTCTTTGATTCTTTCGAGACCACACAACAGTAGGTTTGCATGATTATTATGAAAGTAATCACATTTGTTTTCTTTCACTTCTTTTATCATCACATTCTTATTTAAATAACATTCTAGTCATTCATCCTTACATTTTTTTCTTTCCTTCCATTACTTTCTTCTCCATTTCTATTTCTGGATGTGGAATACTTGGATGACAAATGATGAGTGTTTTGCCTAGGATGGACAAAAAAATTTAAGTGTGGGGGAGAGAGTCGCTCAGGGAAATTTAGTGTTAGCATAGGTAAGTCGTGCTTGATCACCATGAGCTAGCCATGCTCTTTATCTTTTTAGCTGAGCTTGATGTTGGAGCATAGGGAAGTGCACTACAGGTTAAAAAAAAAAGAGTTTGAAAAAAAAACTTAAAAAAAAGTTGAAAAAAAATAAATTGGGTGTCCATGAAATAAAAAAAAAAGTATTGTGAAAATTTTGACATGTTGTGCCATTTTTATTTATGTGTGATAGTATTTTTGTTAACGACATCCCTTGTTACAATTATTGAGAGATTTATTGTATATCATTAGTAGATTTGTATTGAAGAATATGATAAGTGTTGTTTACATGTTTATTGGGTTGGAAGAAAAAAAATTTAGGACAATGCTTTCTTGTACTCATCTATGTAGCATTCCAATATTTCCATATATTCTTGCATTTCTTTAGCTATTTCATACCTTTCTTTGCTTTCACGCATATTGTCATTTTTCTTGTATTCATGTTTTCCTTACATTCTTAATAAGCCTTCAGTGATTGTGCATTCTTATGTGTATATAGTGGTGAAGGTAGAAGAAAAGCAAGCATATGGCAGTTCATAAACCATGAGTAGCTTGAGTGAACTCTACTATTACATGCTTATGAGAGAGAGTGAAACCACCACTTACCTTGTGAGGCTTAATCATTCTTAGTCTATTCATAAAGGATTGAAGTTACCATATTTGTTAACCTGTGTAAGATTTGAATCCATAATTTCTTGAGTCTTTGAGATTTGACAATCCTAGGTAATTTTCTTTCACGATCTTCTATGTATGCTTGGGAATTGCTAGGGAAATATATCTTCAACTTACTTTTAGTTTTCTCTACTTGCTCGGGACGTGCAATAATAAGTGTTGGGGAATTGATAACTACCATTTTGTCGGGTTATTTTGATCCTTAATATCACTGTTTTAATCCTCTCATGTGTTTAATTGTTGATTATTTAAATGTTTTATGAGTTAGATATATTTTTGGACCTTATTGTAAATTCTCCTAAATTTTTGACTTATATGCAAATTTTATCTTTGTTTATAGGAGATCGAGATAAGCCACTTGACTAGACTCAAGTTGGATAAAATATGGCTTCATCTAAGGGCATTATGGACATTTTAAGCTAGAAGAATCTGAGCCCTTCATCCAGATCAGAAGCAGTTTAATCAAAGGGTTCAGACCTATTCAATCCTAACTGTCTGATGAGATCTGATCAATTATGACCTATCCATCTGGATCTAGAGTGATCTGGCCCATACATTAAGATCCACTCATCTTGACCGTTCATCCGGACCATTTTATCTCTACCATTCCATCAGATTGATCTGATCCGGACATCCATAGTTGGAGTGATCACAACTGTTGGATGCACAGCCTACTTTAATTGATTAATCAAAGTATTAGACCTAGCTTCAGTCGGATGGCTGAGATAGGTGGGGGAAATGATCGGATTACTGCAGGAAATCACTTAATTACACCCTTTTCCTCATCCTTCTCCATCGCGACAGAACAGCTCCTGTTAGTAATATATGAGAGATGTCCTAAGGCAATCGCCTTATGTATGAACCATTTATATGATAAATGAAGATTCACTATTTGAGTATACATGTTTCATGTATTTGATTGGATCTTAAACTTATTTACTGAATGTCCACGATACGATTCACAGCATGAGAGAATTTGTGATTGGATCACAACTAGTGAGTATCTCTACATGTGTAATTGTGATGTATCGGAATTATCCCTAGTCGATGAATTGATGGATTTGGACACCATAAATTCTGTCGTGACTAGCACAAGGTATACTCTTTAGTGTATCCAAGCAGCTGATTCTCACTAGCTGGAGACATAGTGATGTCCAGAGTTGATCGTGGATGCTAGTTATGGTAACTAGTTCATTGGAGTGACCAGCCGTAAGACTTCATATGGTTCTCTGCATATATAGATATGTCAATGAAGTACTTACTGTAGCTTAAGTGCGATGTTCCTTTGACTTGCGGTATTCAAGTCATCTTGATCATGGAGACTTATGCTTTGACATCTTAAGCAAACATCTCCAAGGAGATGTGGACCCGGGATGATTGGATATAAGTCAAAGTGATCGAAGGTGTTTGAATAGCCTATAAAGGATTCACCACTCCTTGCGAGGAGATGTATACCCATAGCCTCTCGTCGGATTGTTACTAAAGTCTTTGGCCAAAGCATTACATGTTTAGAGTAAGGTACTCTTCGATACATGTGCAGTAACTAGAATCCGTAGGACGAGGAAATGATACTTGGGCTAGGTGTGACGTAGTCAGCCTAGTGGGGACTGACACTATAGACCATGTCCTGAACCAAGTGGGTATAAGATGAGTGAAGGGAATGGGGCATGATTCATTCGAGCTGTTGAAGGGTTTCAGAAATAGTTCTGGATCAACCGTTGATCTTTTCAGTTAATTGGGGATCATGATGTACTACTAGGTGCCACTCATGATCGTTCTATAATTAATGGTTAATTATAGACAGCCAACATAAACCGAGAACCTATTTGGTCACACGCACAACGAGCGTAATCCAAAGGATTTAAAACGAGCTTGAGAATGGGATTCTCAGACCGAGAGAAACTAGGTTTGGTTGGACCAAACATGAATCGAGCATGAAATCGTTTCAGTCGCAATGGAAGTGTGGATGGGCCGTGTCTTATGAAGACATAATGGATGAATCAAAATGGTTTGGTTCTAATCCAATGGAGGAGAATAAACCAAAGGGTTTGGTTTATTTTAAACGAATGAACCAAAAGTTGGTTCGGTTCATTTTAACTTAAAATAAACCATCATGGTTTGGTTTATTTTAACTTATCTTAATGGAGCGGGTTAACGAGCCGAATGGTTATGATCCAATAACCATTAAGAGAATTAGTTCTCTATAAAAGAGGGTTTAAGGGATAATTAAGCCCTAATCCAAAAACCCTAGCTCAAGTTGCCGCCCACCTCATCCCCTCTAAGAGTTGGCACCAACCTCCATTGCCGCCCAACCTCTTGTGCCGCCGTCCAAGTTGTTGCCGGCGTCCAAGCTTCAGCCGGTGATCCTCCGGCGACCCTCCGGTGATCTCCTTTAGGTTTGGCATCAAGGTGAGCTTTATCTTCCCTTGGTTGGCCGGCGCCTATCTCCTCCACCAAAGCTGTCCAGTTTTCTGGACAGCTTGTTCTCCTCTCGTCGGAGCATCGTTTGGACGACGGTTAGACCTCCGACAGCAGCTAACTTACTGGGGATTCGATCTCCGGTAATCCTCTGAGATGGAGGACGAAGGATTCGTCAATCGGTTGATGAATACCTCTCCGGAGAAGCGAGTTTTGAGGACTCGTTTTTGGATCCGAATTTGGATTCGGATCGTGATCATCTCTCGATCACATCGTCTTCAACACGAGGCTAGTAACCCATACTAAGACGAAGCTCGTGGCTTAGTGAAGTCATCCAGAGGATACTCGGCGTGGATACGGATAGAGACGATTCTAGCGAGGATCGTTCCGATTGATGCCGTTCCCGCTACACGTCATACGAAAGGTATAACGTAGTTAAATTTCCTTTTATTGCAAATTTAAATTTACGGTTATGTCTACACATGTTGTACTATGCATGCATGTGATGTGTGTGTTGTAATAAATGTAGATTTATTAATTTTATTGCTTCCGCAGTGCTCATGTTTATGAAACATGATCGAACACACACACGCCGCGGTGTCGGAAACCCAACATCTCCTCCATCGCACGACGCCGGTAGCTCTCCACCTTTCCTCATGCCCAAGCAACACTGGCTGTCCACTTCCTCCGCCAAGGCTGGTGGTGGTCTCCTCCATCACTTCTTCTACCGCCGGCAGCCACAGCCACCTTCGCCCTTCGATCAGATTTCACCCGACGCATCTTCACCGTCTCCTCGTTCTCCATCTTCCCCGTCGCTTACAACCACCGGAGAGGAATGGGGATTCCCCTCTATACCGCCTCCACCGCAGGTAGTCAGCTCCACCTCCAATTGGAGGTGCCATCCACATCTTCTTCCAGCCGCTCATTTCCATAGCTCTGACACCGCCTTCTCCATCAAACCGTCGATAGCTCCATTTCCTCTGTAGGTTGTACCGATTGGGAAGTTTCCATCCGACCAGAAGCTCTGACAGCCAATCCACAGCTTCGGAAGCGCTCCACATTTGTGGCCAGCACCTTCGCGGGAGTGCTGACTTCCACCTTAATCTAGTAGCAGTTTTTGACAGCATTCCCAGCACTTCAAGATAACATTATCTTCATTTGGATTGCAATGTGTTGATTGTCTCTTCATGTTTAGTTTGTCTTGAATGATTGTAATAGATTCAAACCTTTCATGTTTAGAATTGTATGCACTTGGTTAGATTTCTTTCACGCTTACGTATTGTTTGATGAAATGCCTCTTTCAGTAATTAGGTTGTAGTTCATTATATTAGATTTAGTTTCATGCTTTACTTTACATCATGTTCATGCATTAGATTTCGTTGATGCATTGATTATTTCATTTGGTTGTTAGTTAAATCTTTTCTTCTCTTGAGCCCTAGCAGCCGCCTCCACCTTGCTTGCATCCATTTTCCTCCACAGATTTGAGGAGGAACTGCTTCATCAAGAGAATTCGGCATCGTCCTCCATCTCCACAGCTCATCCACCTTCTCTTTCGGATTCGAGGAGAAGTCCGCCCCGACGACACTTCTTCGAACTCAACTAGATCCGTGAGAGTTCGGAGCATCCATCAAACTACTGGATTCAAGAGTTTGCACCATCCCATATCCACTGCCATTTGCGTATTCTCGATCGAGCTTCGTTGGACTTAGCCGGAGGAAATTGTTCATTCACCGGGCCTATCATGGGTTGATTAGATCATTTATTTCCTCTTCCAGTTTTTATTGCTTTAATTCCTGCATTGTTTGATTCAGTTGTTGCTTGTTAGATTAGAGTTTTAATTACCTTGCAATTATAGGTTAGAGCTTAAATCCCAAACCCCCATCTTCAATAGAAAATCAAAAGAAATAATTAGAAATCCTAAAAATACTATTCTATCGATTACACTCGTTAGGAAACAATCCGGGTCATTCACTATGCTATATTAGTGTAGAGGGGGTTCGGTAATTAATTTGAAACTGTACCACGATACAATACTGTTATTAGTCCCCCCCCCCCCCGACGTAAGCGAAGCATACCTCTAGTATGGTGGACGAGGTGGAAAGTCTGATAGCCTCAGCATCTCGGGATCCTGGGAGAATCTGGTGTTGAGCTGCTGATGTCACATGTACATGTGGTCAATCTGAGAGCTGGTGGATGCAGCAGCTGCTTGGTGCTCCTCCTCCCTAGCCCACTGTGCTTGTTGGGCATGCATGTGCTGCCTCATCTTCTGACGGTGGGTGGCTTCCTCCTGGCGACGAGTAGTCACCTCCTGGAAGTAGATACGGGTCACATCGTAGAACTCCTTGGCCCACTGGAAGTGCTCCCGGAAGCCCTGAAACTCTGCCTGCGTGTAGGCGCTCTGCTCCTCCCATCGCTGCCTCTACGTCTGTTGCTCAGTATATATGTCGTGGAGGTGCAATCATAACTCTAAAAAATTATAGGAATATGTACCTGCATCCTACTCAATAGTAGAAAAAGGTGGTGGTGCAGGTTCATGTCGACATGGACTAGGTGGGCTGAAAATTATATTTGCTTCTTCCTAGCAGGTTTTTCCTAAGATTGCAAAGAACATAAGCGACAATAAATCAAAGTCTAAATTATACACATGAATGCAGAAAGATTAAAAACACGTAAAATTATACTTGGGTTGCCTCCCAAGAAGCGCTTTATTTAAGGTCTTTTAGCTCGACCACTCTCCTTTACCTCGACTTGGCTCCGGAGGTTCTGTAAACCTCCATTCATCTGTCTCGAATTTTGGAGACTCCCCTAGATACTTCTTTAATCATTGTCCATTTACTTTGATCTCCCGTGATTCCTTACTCCATATATCCACTGTACCATATGGGTATACCCTCTTTACCCAAAACAGTCCTGACCACCTTGATTTTAGCTTCCATGGGAAAAGTTTTAACCTGGAATTATATAGGAGAATTAAGTCACATTCCTGAAACTCTCTTCTCAAGATATGTTGGTCATGCTACTTCCTAGTTCTTTCCTTATATGTCTTAGCATGCTCATACGCATCTCCTTGAATTTCGTCTAGCTCGCTTAACTGCAGTTTCCTTTTCTCTCCTGTCACGTAGTAGTCTATGTTGAGCTTCTTGATGGCCCAAAAAGCCTTGTGTTCTAATTCAACAAGAAGGTGGCAAGGCTTCCCATAAACTAAATGAAACGGGATCATTCCTATCAGGGTCTTGTAAGATATGTGGTAAGTCCAAAGAGAATCGTCCAATTTTTGTGACCAATCTTTCCTTGATGTCACTACTGTCTTTTCTAGATTACTTTTGATTTCTCGATTCAAAATTTCTATGTCCGCTTGTTTGTGGGTGATACGCTGTCAAGACTTTATGGATCACCCTGTATTTATGTAGCAAATTTTCAATTTTTTTTCAATGAAGTGGGAATATGATTACGACTCGAGGAACTTCGAATCTAGGGAATATGTTTCTTTTGAACATTTTTATTACGGTCCTAGCATCACAGTAGGGTGATGCTATGGCCTCCACCCATTTGGAGACGTAGTCTACGGTGACCAAGATATATCTGTTTGCGTCGGAAGCAGGAAAGGGTCCCATGAAATCTATCCCCCATACGTTAAAGAGCTCTACTTCTAATATGGTGCTTGCCAGCATCTCATGTCTCTACCTATATTTCCTATTTGCTAGCACTGATCGTAGGAGACTACATAGTTGCGTGTGTCCCTAAATAGACTAGGCCAGTAGAATCTTGGCTGAAGTACCTTCGCAACTATTTTTGCAATTCCGGCATGGCTCCCATATGCCAAGGAATGGCAATGAAAGAGGATGCTCTCCACTTCCTCTTATGGTATGCACCTTCGATATACGCTATCTGCACATTTACTAAATAGGAAGGGATCATCCCATATATATTGTCGAACCTCTACAAAGAATCTTTTCCTTTGTTGGATAGTGAATTCTTATGGTATCACTCTCCCTCCTAGAAAATTCACCAAATCTGCATACCAAGGGGTTGTAACCTTAGTAATAGCCATGAGGGTATCATCTCACAGGGCATCGTCTATTTGGGCACTATCTCCCTTTTCTATCCTTCCATCTATGGGCATACACAATAATTGGTCTGCAACGACATTGTCCGAGCTCTTTTTATCCCTGATTTCTATATCAAATTCTTGAAGTAATAGAATCCAGTGAATAAGGTGGGGTTTACCATCTTTCTTACTTAGCAAGTAGCGAACTGCGGTATTGTTAGTGTAAACAACCACCTTCAAACCTACTAAGTATTGTCTGAACTTGTCAAATGCAAACATGACTACCAGTAATTCCTTCTTGGTCGTGGTATAATTGATCTGTGCTCCGTTCAGCATCTTACTGGCATAGTGTATGGCGTGTAGCTTCTTTTCCTTCCATTGCCCCAACACCGCCCCTACTGCATAATCACTAGCATCACACATTACCTCGAATGGTAGGCTCCAGTGAGGGGGTTGTATTATCAGGGATGTTACTAAGGCCTTTTTTATTTCTTTGAATGCTACTAAACATTGCCAATCGAAAATAAATTCTATGTCCTTAGCTAGTAGATTTGTCAGAGGTCAAGTTATCTGAGAGAAATTCTTTATGAACCTTCTATAAAAACCTGCATGCCCAAGAAAGCTCCGGATCCCATTCACATCCCTGGGTCGCGGTAACTTTTCAATTACTTTGACCTTCGCCTTGTCTACTTCGATACCATTCCCTGATATCTTATGTCCCAGAACTATCCCTTCAGTTACAATGAAGTGACATTTTTCCCAATTCAGAATCAAGCTACTCTCCTCACATCTTTGCAAAACCCTTTCTAGATTCTTCAGACATGTATCGAAACTTGTTCCGTAGACTGAAAAATCATCCATGAATACTTCCATAATCTGTTCAATCATATCTGAGAAAATAGCTTTCATACAACGCTAAAAGGTGGTTGGGGCATTACATAGGCCAAAGGGCATTCTTCTGTAGGCGAAGGTTCCATACGGGTAGGTGAAGGTGGTCTTCCCTTGGTTATTAGGGTGAATTAGAATTTGGAAAAACCCTGAGTACCCATCAAGGTAGCAAAAATAGGAATGTTTAGCGAGGCATTCCAACATCTTATCGATAAATGGGAGTGGAAAATGATCCTTCCTTGTTTCTTTATTTATTTTATGATAATTTATACACATTCTCCACCCCGTTACTGCTCGAGCAGGGATCGGCTCATTCTCTTCGTTTTTGACTACTGTGGTGCCGCCTTTCTTTGGAACTACGTGCATCGGACTTACCCACTCACTATCCGAAATTGGGTAAATTATTTCGACATCCAAGAGTTTAAGCACTTCCTTTTTCACTACCTCCTACAGGTGTAGGTTAAGTCACCTTTAGCGCTCCACGGTTGACTTACACCCATCCTCAAGTATTATCCTATGCATGCACAGAGACGGGTTTATCCCCTTTATGTCATCGATAGTATACCCCAATGCTTTATTGTACGTCATGAGCACCCCCCGCAACTTCCTTGTCTCTACCTCACTCAAATTGGCATTTATTATCACCGGATGGGTTGAAGTCGGACCCAAAAATTCGTACTTGAGATTCGGGGGAAGTGGCTTCATCTTAGGCCATGTGTGTTTCTCTTCTGCCTCCTGCCTCGACTCTTCGTCTTCTTCTGATCCCGAAGATAGGGAAGCATCTTCCATCCAGTCCTCCTCTTTGTCCCCTCCCTGTACATGGCAGGCTACTTCAACTTTACCTACCCCCGTTATGGGGAGTGCCTCCTGAAAGTCTTGCTCACTATTTGCCCACATTTGGAGAGTCCACACCACTATCTCGATAATGCGATATGCGTCATCTGTGCTCTTTTTCATAGTACGCCCCCCGCAGCTGCGTCCAAAAGTTCTTTTGATGGGATAGTGATCCTAGAATAAAAAACATGGAGTAACCAATCCTATAATCCATGGTGTGGACAACGAATAACCAGTTCTTGTAGTCTCTTCCATGCCTCGGCCAGAGTCTCTTCGCGCCCTTGCTCAAATTAAAAGATTTTATCCCTAATGTAGGTTGTTTTGTGTGTGTGTGGGGGGGGGGGGAGAATTTACTTAGAAAAGTGTCCTCCATCTGTTCCCTTGTCATTATACTCCCTTCTGGTAGGGTGCATATCCATTGCTTAGCCTCCCTTTTCAAGGAGAATGGGAACATAATGAGCTTAATGGCGTCTGTTGGGACTCCTTCATATTGCACTGTGTCGCAGTACGCCAAAAATTCTTCGAGGTGTAGATAGGGCTCCTCAATATGATTCCTCCAAATTGCTTCTCTTGAATAAAAAAATTAATGCAGGATTTATTTCCCAACTCACGTCCTGAATTCGTGAAATAGTTATGCAGGAGTTCCATGCTTTTTGTCTAGGCACTATGTAATCTCTCAAAGGTCAAGAGGGCTGTGTTAACATTTCAGTGGCCCTTAATGAGAGGGGATTAAATAAACATATACAATGAATAATGCTGAGGGTCGAACCAAAACTTGATGAATCCTGGCTATCAAATCGGATTTTAATATCGATAGTTCAAAAACTAAAGTAACTCAAGATATAATACATCTAAATTATAATTAGATATGGAAAAGCTAAAACTAAAGTAAATAAAAATAAAAGTAAAGCAAGTAAATAAATATAACCTAATTCCGATCCAATTATCCACTTCTTGATTCGATATCGAATCAATCAGTCCCCGAAAACTCCGCCAAAAACTTGATGCATGTGAACGCGACCTCAAATCTCGTGACAGAGACCGTCGAGGACTCGAAGCGCATGCTCACGCTCAACGCCCGCAAGTGCACGGGTGTCGGAAATTAATAAATATTTATCGATCCCACATGGACTGAGATTCAAGTACCAATCTATTCGGTGGACATTATTGTTCGGAAATCGATTCTAATGGTTGCGGTTCAGAGGGTTGTCGGCGGTCCTAACTCTAGTACGGTGTCACATGGAGGAAGAGAAGGGACGCTACGAGTCTTTGGATGTATTCTAGGATTTCAGTTTCGTTTGTGTGTCGCAGAACATGTTGTCAATTGGGTTTTGTCTAGGTTTCTAGCTACATTTTTGCTGAAAGGACATCATACACTCCCCCGATGAGCCTTTGCATCTATCGGAAGCTACCTCTGCCATACCAGGTCAACCCTAGCTTTAGGATGGGATAGTCGGTACGAGGATGCACAATCGATCCCTGTGACGAGTCAAAAATGGGGTGCATTTTCTACTCTATCCTATCCTTCTACCCACAATTATTGGTGATGAGGACAACCCCTGGGTTCCTCTTTAAATTCCCCTAAATCATTGATACGAGGGTTGTCACCCCTCGTATGGCTAAGCACAATGACTAGAAAAACAAAACAATAGCTATCTAAACCAAACACCAATTGCAAATATAGATTCAAGAACAAAAAGATATTTGAACCAAACTCAACACAAACTACTCCCAAGTCCTAGAATCAGAGAATCTACTCAATGAATGTGAGAAAAGAATCACAAGGCATTATTGAATTTGTATATACAAGATAAAGTATGGAAAGAATATATATTACAATGTGTTGAGGCTATTCTCTCTGGCATTGAGGTGCAGAACTTGGATCTCGAGCGGCTTCCTTCCTCCCCATTGTGAGTTTCTGAAGCTTTTTAGGGCTTCAGAGTGTTGTCCTGGGTATCGTGCCTCCTTAAGATTTGGGTGTGGCTTTCTTTATATAGACATGAGGTCGGCTCTTCACAAAATCCAAAAAAAGACCTAATCGCGCCAATACCCTGGGCAACAACAAGGCCATGTGTTTCCACATGGCCAGGCTGTGTGTGGCCGGTGGTGGCCAATCTCGAGCTTTGGACACGTCTGTGTGTAGCTACACGCCATAGTCATGTGCCCTATTGCATCCAGCTGCCAAAGACTCTTTTTTGCTCTGAAAGTGCGTCGTTTTCCCCATGAAATGCTATCCTGCACACAAAAGTACAAAGTGCACATATTCGAACCATAAAATAGAAAATGCATGCAAAAAAAAGTAAAATATGCATGAAACAAACATAAAATGAAATGAGATGTGGGCGAAAACTACTCCTAAAACCCTATAAGTTTTGCTCACATCACTTGTACATTAGCTTTCCCCTTGATTCATATTTATAATTGAAATAAGTTAAAGTTCATCTAGATGTAACATCTATGCACCTTGAACTTAACTTATTTTCCTAACATCTCACATGTATCTAAGGTGTATAAAACACACACAAGCCAATGTAAATGTGAGATGTGGGATGAGGGTTATTAGGGCTTCATGTATTTTCTAGGCAACTCTATTTGATTCCGTTATAGATGGGACTTCAAATCATGTCATTGACCTTAGATTAATTTTAATTAATGGATGAAGGATCATGGCATAAATGATAGCATAAATAAAAGAAGTGCCAATAATCATGATGTCATGGCATATGAATATACTTCAAACATGAACATGACATAGAAATTAAGCTTAAGCACTATCATGCCATTTTATATGATAAAAAGGAGATATGATTGTAGGAATGATGGTGGCCGGCTAGAGGGGGGTGAATAGTCTTTCGTGTACGTAGATGGAAGTCATTCTTAATCGTCTACAAACATAATTAGCGCGAGCAGAATATACAAATATAAACAATTAAGACAAAGAAAAGTAAAGAATAGAAAGCACAAACACTAACACCACAATGTAACGTGGTTCACGGCCTCGCCACTAATCCACCGTCTGATTCGTCCAAGGTGAATCATGCCTCAAGCTTTCCACTATTCTCTCCTTTACACCAAGTTAGGTGGAGGTAACCTTTTACACAAGAATCACTCTTCTTACAATAGAATGAAGATTATCACAAGTAGAAGAGTGGAAAATGTTTAGGGCACTTTGGGAGTTGTTAGGAGTTCAAGCATTAGTCTCACAAAAGCCCTCACCCCTTCTCTTTATAGAGAAAGGGGATATCTTCCCGTTGTCCATTATCAGTCGACTGAGGCCTTCATCAGTCAGCTGATGTCGATTCCAACAACTCCTGACCAGGCTGGATTCGTTGGATACGCAGTCGATTTTCCAACAGTCATATGATCAGTCAACTGATGCTTTCATAAGTCGACTGATGTCGACTTCCAGTTGAGTGACCCGCGAGCTCGACTAGCTTCTGTGCTCGTGCACAGTGCGATCAGTTGACTGCTTCCCTTCAGCAGTCAACTAATGTCGACTTGATCTATCAGGCACACCAATCGATCATCAATCGATTTGGAGCAGTCAACTGTCATGACATGGTAGTCGACTGGTGCCGGGTAAAAATTATACCTTACATCCATTTGAGCTTCCGGCAGTAGGGTAAACCTCAACCCTTACGGTCAAGCCTCCGACACTCAGCCATTCGGCCAAGTTCACCTAATGAGCTACTTACAATTCACTCATTCTCTCATCTCACTAAAAGTCTCTCGCCGAAGCTCTCTTTGTTCCCGGCCACATCCCTCGACAGCATCAGGCGTATGACTCTGCAATGCTCCTTCGTGTCTCTTGCCCTCGAAGTTTGCTTCCTTAGCTTCGCTTCAAGTCATCTCGTCCGGCGGTCCCTCGGCAGCATCAAGCGCATGGCTCTGCAATGCTCCTTCTCCGACTCAAGCACGAGGTTGTGAGTGGTGACACTTGCCTAAGCTCCATGTGTGAATTACTAAGTCCTACAAGACTCCAGCGCACATATCAAATCCAATCATCCTAACTTAAATCCTTTGCCATACACATCAAAACCATATCACATGGGTTGATTGCCCTAACAATCTCCCTTTTTTTGATGTGTGGCAATCCGTTTAAGTTAGGTAAACAAATAACAATAAGCATAAGCAAGGAAAGAATGTAAGTAAAAACATGAGTATAGCAACTCCCCCTTAAACATGCAACTCCCCCTTAAGACATGCTAAATTTCCCTATTAGCATGATTAACTTAAACTTTTCTATTTCTCCTCCTTTGACACCATCAAAAACATTTTCTAAATGTTATAATCCACAAGGCATCATCTCTAAGAAGGAAAAATACCAAAAACTAAACAAAACCTAATAAAATCAGGTTACTATGCTCGTGCATAGTACATCAGTCGACTGGTTCAGACTACCAGTCGATTGGCACATAAAATATAGGTTTTCTTGATGAAATTCAAAAATTCAATATAAATTCCAAAAAATTCGAAAAATCATGAAATTTTGAAAACACATTTCTTTTAAGGTCCTTTATCAGTGAGAAATGAGTTTTCATGAAAATTACTTATATTTTCAATGATTTACCAAAAATCCAAAAGCTTCAAAAATAACTAGTGTTTTGATCAGGTTTGTATCCATTTTAACACCTGGTTTTGCTTTAAATTATTTCACAATATGAAAGCACTGATTTTAAAGTAAGAAATAGTTTTGAAAACATATGAAATATCCACCCATGATATTTGGGCAATATGTCTATGAATTAAACATAAGCCTTCCCCATGATTGGTCTATTATTGCTATTTTGATACTTAAAATGACCATCTAAATGCCATCGGCATTAGTGGACCATTTGTATCATCCGATCATCTCACTCATACTATGTTTTCAATCAAAGTTATCCTTATGGTGAATGTGAGATGTTCCTAAAGGTATTTATGTACTTTACCTTCAATTTCATGCAATTATACCCATGGTTAAGTATCATCCTAACATACCACATGACCATAAAAATATATATGAATTAATTTCACATTATGATCATGAAACACATGTATCAATCAATTTATAATCATGCATTAGGTATAAAATCATGATAATAATTCAAGTATCACCTAAAGCATGATTTTATCTATTTATGGGTACATTATCATCACCCAACACTATTTCAAAAGTTTTGTCCCGCCATCCTAAGTCAACCAAAACATATGATATAAGTAATATCCTTATGGTTGACTCACCTAGGGTTTTCCTAACCCTTAAGGATGGATTTAGGAACCCAATACAAGTTCTTTCCTATGGGGTTCACTAAATATTCCTTAGGGATCCATTTTCTAGCAATTGTCTTATTTTTGCCTTGACCCCTAGCAATCAAACATTTATAGGCCTTTTCATTAGTTTTTCCCTCATATTCTAGGCCTTTCATATTGAAGCTTGCCCTTTGGCTCCCTATGATCATGTTAAGTGTGTTGGAGCCAATTGTGAATTTTTCTAGGGCTTTGGTCAAATGATCTACCTTTTCCCTTAACATCCTATTTTCCTCAATGCATGCATCATTTACATCAAATGGCATATAGTTATCATGTGAGCATGCATCATCATGACTAGAAGAAATATTATCATCAATATTTAAGCATGTTTTTTCTAGTTTATTTTATAGATCCTTAATTTGATCAAGCATGCACTTGTTCTTTTTCTTAGCCCTAAATAAATCTTTAGTAAGGCTAGAAATCATGGAAACTATTTTATTGGGTGAGAGATTCGTTACCATAGTCTCCATGTCTTCTTCTTCTTTGGATCAGGATGGTGATGAGCCTCCCCCTTCACTAGAGCTCTCTTCACTTGTGCTTGATCTTTCTTGTTCGGAGAAGGAGGTGTCTAGATCATCAAACGCCATCAATGCAAGGTTGGTGACAAAAGCATTTTCCTGTTCCGATGATGATGATGAAGAGGAATCATCCCATGTCCTTGCTTTTAGTGCCTTGGCTTTCCCCTTTTCCTTGGCCTTCTTCTCTTCTTCCTTCTTCTTGCTCCCCTTCTTCTTTTCTTCTTTTCTCCTCCTTTCTTCTTTCCACTTGTTCAAGAGGAGACAATTATCCCTTATGTGTCCCTCTCCTTGGCAATTATAGCAAATTATCTTCCCCCTTGGTCTTCTTCTCCTATCATTAGATTTATTAAATTTAAAATTCATCAAAGCATGTTTTACCTTCCTTACCATGTATGCTTCTTTCGTGCTATCCATGGAGGAGGAGGAGGCTTCATTGGATTAGGAGGGAGTCTCCAACTTCTTCTTCCCCTTGTTGGATATTAAGGCTACTCCTCTTGATGGACGAAGTCTTGGCTCTTCTACTACTCCTTCAAGCCTTGTTTCGTGTAGCTCCATGGTGGAGAAGAATTCCTCTATGGTGCTAACTTCTAGGTTCTTGGAGATGTAGAAAGAATCCATCATTGAGCTGCATCTTGAGGACCGGGGAAAAGCATCTATATCCTTCATTACCATATCCCGGTTGGAAAGCTTATCTCCTACACTTGTCAAACCGGTTAAAATTTCTTTAAACCTAGAATGTAGAGATTTTACCTTATCTTCCTTTTCGAGTTTAATGTTTCTTAATTGGGAGCGTAGGACATCTCTCCTTGCTAGTTTGGCCTCGGATGTACCTTCATGAATCTCTATGAGTTTCTCCGACATCTCCTTGGCACTTGCATATTCCCCTATCCGATTCACTTCTTTTTGGGGGAGTACGTTGTAGAGATGGTGCTTTGCCTTTGAGTTTGCCAAGTACTCTTCCCTTTGCCTCTTACTCCACCTTGACTTCTCCAATGTCTCCCCTTCTTCATCCCTAGGTATCTCGAAACCGTTTTCCATTATTAATAGAATTTCAAAATCGGTTTCGAAAAATACCTCCATTCACTTCTTCCACCAAGCGAATTCCCCCTCGAACTTCGGTGGGTGAATGTTGGAGCCGACCATCCTTGATTGTGCTTGTTGCGGCGGTTGGTCCTCGACATGCGACTTGGCTCTGATACCACTTGTAGGAACGATGGTGGCCAGCTAGAGGGGGGTGAATAGCCTTTCGTGTACGTTGATGGAAGTCATTCTTAATCATCTACAAACTTAATTAGCACAAGCAGAATATACTAATATAAACAATTAAGACAAAGAAAAGTAAAGAATAGAAAGCACAAACACTAACACCACAATGTAACATGGTTCACGACCTCGCCGCTAATCCACGGACCGATTCGTCCATGGTGAATCACACCTCAAGCTTTCCACTATTCTCTCCTTTGCACCAAGCTAGGTGGAGGTAACCTTTTACACAAGAATCACTCTCCTTACAATAGAATGAAGATTAGCACAAGTAGAAGAGTGGAAAATGTTTAGGGCACTTTGGGAGATGTTAGGAGTTCAAGCATTAGTCTCCGAAAAGGCCTCACCCCTTCTCTTTATAGAGAAAGGGGATTTCTTCCCATTGGCCACTATCAGTCGACCGATGCCTTCATCAGTCGACTGATGTCGATTCAAACAACTCCTAACCAGGCTAGATTCATGGGATCCACGACCGATTTTCCAATAGTCATATGATCAGTCGACTGATGTCGACTTCCAGTCGAGTGACCCACAAGCTCGACGAGCTTCTGTGCCCGTGCATAGTGCGATCAGTCGACTGCTTCCCTTCAGTAGTCGACTGATGTCGACTTGATCTATCATCCACACCAGTTGATTGTCGATCGACTTGGAGCAGTCGACTGCCATGACATGGCAGTTGACTGGTGTCAGCTAAAACTAAAACCTTACATCCGTTTGAGCTTTCGCCGATCGGGTAAACCTCAACCCTTGCGGTCAAGCCTCCGACACTCAGCCATTCGGCTAAGTTCACCTAATGAGCTACTTACAATTCACTCATTCTCTCATCTCACTCGAAGTCCCTCGCCGAAGCTCTCTTCGTTCGTGGCCACGTCCCTTGGCAACATCAGGCGCACGACTCTGCAATGCTCCTTTGCATCTCTTTCCCTCGAAGTCTGCTTCCTTGGCTTCACTTCAAGTCATCTCGTTCGGCGGTCCCTCGGCAGCATCAAGTGCACGGCTCTGCAATGCTTCTTCTCCGACTCAAGCACAAGGTTGTGAGTGGTGACACTTGCCTAAGCTCCATGTGCGAATTACTAAGTCCTACAAGACTCCAACGCACATATCAAATCAAATCATCTTAACTTAAACCCTTTGCCCCACACATCAAAACCATATCACATGGGTTGATTGCCCGAACAATGATGTCATGACATAGCGAAATAGAATATACAAATAAATCAACACACACACAACCAAGCAAAGACACATAATTTTGCACAAACAAAATATTTCATTCAACATAAATTCAGTTCTACAATCAAGATAGATATCCATAATGATCTCGACCTCAGTACGAAAATAAAATCAAAATATATAATGTGAGCCTAGCTAGGATCATCTCCCGCAAATGGTGGAGGAGATGGAGGCTGCTGGCTCAGCGTCCTGCTCCGCATCATCTCAAACATGTCGATCTGACGCTACTCCATCCTACTGAGCTCCTCACATACATTAAAGGCCATGGGGGACTGCTCCAGTCTGAGCTCCTCCAGTCGCGAGTCAACAGCCTCCTATTAGTCCTCAAATTTTCCCTCCAGATGTGTAAAATGCCCCGAGAGACCTGCTGTTGGTGCATTTGGTATCATAGGATCATCTTCCTCAACAGCTGACCCCTCATGCTCGACAGCGGGCTCTGTAGGCTCCCTAGCTAGTTCTCCAGGTTGAGGCCGAGCAACCCACTCCATCCGTCTAGGTTTGGTCCGCATCCCAGCTAGTGTAAAGTTTCGCACCGTGATGCGGTCGTATGCATCTGATAATGGCTTCAGGGATCCCTTGGAAATGTTTATGCCTATGGACTCTAACCATTCAGTGATAATATGTCCAAAAGGCATATGTACTTTCCCTTGTATAGGGGTCACAAAGTTGACAATGCAATGTTTATGTCAAAAAAGGTGGCACATGGCATACATGAGGAAAAGATGGGGAGGCCGGATCTTGGCCTGACCCCAAGTCACAATAGGAAGGATACACCCAACAATGACTTTATAAAGTACATTGTCTTGTGCAGATAAATCATTTACTGGGAATAGATTCTGACCTATTGGACGAGGTCTAAGAAAGAAGTGCCCATGCATGGACTCGAGTGATATATTATCAAATGGAGTAGGCAAAGGCACATCAAAATCAGGATAGAAAACAAAAGAGTCCTTGGATGATCGTCACTCCAGGAACTCCTGCAAAATCGCAGGAGTGAACTCCAAATCGGGTTTTGCAACGTGAGTAGAGTAAGTCGGGCCATCGTCAACCTTCCTTAAATTAGAGTAAAACTCCTTAAGGAGATCAATGTTTATGGCATGTGTGCAAAAAACTAGTTACATCAATTGATAATGCCATAGAACCTGAATGAAATCCCCACAATATGACCTAAAGAATGGCTCGTCTAAGTACGGAACCAACATGGGTTGTTATGATAATGAGGACACTTCACTAGGCTCATTTCTACGTTGTTTTCTATATGAATGCAATAAATGCAATGCAGGACACCCATACATGGTTTAATCAAAATATGGTATAGGTAAAATAAATAGGGGTTGAGTTCGGGAAATATACTTTGGTGCCATTTTGTGTCGAGGCTTGAGAGGAATGATCTGAGTAGCCGAAATGCTGGGGAAGATGCTGGAGAAGCGCCAGAAAATAGCTCGTCGAAACCCTAACTCATGGAAGAGGAGAATGGAAGTCGTGAGAGGTGCCATTATCATGATAGAAGAAGTAAGATAGGAGAAGGAAGTTTAGGTTTTAACCTAGATCTTTGGAGTCACCGGCATGGACACGAGACGACGGTCGGAGGTTTGGGAGCGATCGGAGAAGGAAGCATCGTGCGTGAAGAAGCGTGAAGAAGCCAAACCCTAGGGGTTCGACCTTATAAAATCGCGATGATTAGTCGACTGATGAGCCTTAACAGTCGACTGATAGGGGTCCAGTGAACGGTTCATGATGTCAGCAGTTGATTGTTGGGCTCGACACTCGACTGTTGAACCTTCTGTGCTGAGCTACAGTAGATTAAGTCGATTATTATGGATCAATCGACTGATTTGACCAACACTCGATAGTTGGGCTCGACACTCGACTGTTGTATCTTCTGTATCGAGCTAAAGTATAATCAGTCGACTGTTATGGGCCGTCAGTCGACTGATAGACCATCAGTCAAGTGATGGGTTCAACACTCGATTGTTGAACTCACTGTATCGTGCTACAGTGTGTTCAGTCGACTGATATCTAATTTTTAGTTTCGGAATCATGTGAATTTTGATTTTCTTTACTTAATTTTGTTCCATTTTAACATGTTCATGCATGTATATCGAATATATCAGTGTTATGCTTGTGTTTGCATATTTATTTGTGTATTCTAATGTTTTTATTTCATTTTCACAAGCATTAACATTCAATAATTTTTATTCCTAGCATCTCACCCTTTCTAAATGTTGAAATACACAATCAAGGTGAATCATATATTTTTGTAAGATGCAATACACCATAAACATACCTTCAATGCAAACATATGATAAGACACATGAAGCATGGCAAGTATGTGACATATCAAGGTATATGGTACTTGAGTGTTAAGCTCAAATGTCATTTCTAAATTTAAGACAAATTTTTGTTGATAAATTGATCTCTCAAGTGTGCCAAAACCCAAATGGCACACCAATACCTCTAAGCCTAAATGTGTCATGTTTTAATCAATTTTCCATGATTCTCAAGGTTTATTGGTACATCCTAAAATCCCTTAGGATTAAGTTTCAAGATTATTTCCAAGGTATCACACAATCTTGAAAGTGCTATAAAGTGCAAATTTTACTATGGTAAGGATAACTACCTACCAATTCAAGTTAACACCTCCAACCCATTTAGCGTGATGGAATCACACTCTTAGGAACCCAATATCTATTATTGCTCCTTGGATTAATTAGGTATTCACTAGGGATAACTTCCCTAGATACCCTGCTAATGACCCTCCTAGGCTTAGAGATCTTGGTCATTTGGGTCTTATCATGGTTAACCTTAGGGATTGCCTCCCTAGTAACCCTCTTAGTGGTATTTTTAGGTTTCATGGAAACCTTGGCCACTAGACAATCACCATGGTCAATTCTAGGAATGACTTCCCTTGTGACCTTGGTTTTCCTAGACCTAGGTTGAGTTCCATAATCAAATGGAACCCTATGTTAGGTCTCCTTGGGCTTAGGTTTGTGACCCAAACCTTTCTTGCCCTTGGGTGGACCTTGCTTCCTAGACCCTAGATTTTGACTCCTATATCCTAAATCTTGACAATTTGACCCTTTAATTTGATTTTTAATCTTTTTAAGGGTCTTCTCCATTTTCTCATGTTTTGACCTCAAAACATGATTCTCCAATTCTAATTGCCCAATCTATGAATTGTCATTTAGTCTTTGGCCATTGTTCCATTTCTTAGGCATATGCCTACCCTTCTTAGGGTTAATGCCAAAATGGTCCTCTACCTTCTTAATGGTTTCACTAGGTAGGATTTTTCTAGGGACATTAGTCCCGAATTTCTCTTTATTTCTAAAATTGTAACTCTTAGCACCTAAAAAATAAAATTTATTATTTTTAGCATGATCTTTATGAAATATTGAAGAATTACTTCTAGCATGCTTTTTCCTATTACTTAAAGAATGAACATTATTTAAATTTACCTTAGGGTTTGCTTTAGAAGCTCCCCCTATATGTGATGCTCCTTCTTGTCCCTTCTTCTTCACCTTAGGGCATTGGTTTCTATAGTGCCCTCTTTGTTGGCACTTGAAGCACACCACGTGCTCCTTGCTCGTGCTAGTGGGAACTCTGACATCCTTTGAA
Organism: Wurfbainia villosa; assembly: GCA_025175895.1. Classification (NCBI taxonomy): domain Eukaryota; kingdom Viridiplantae; phylum Streptophyta; class Magnoliopsida; order Zingiberales; family Zingiberaceae; genus Wurfbainia; species Wurfbainia villosa. Next base: position 27,893,442 of record CM045994.1, read on the forward strand.
TTTTTGTTGACTTTTGGTGTCGGCAGAATTTTCTTGACCTTGTTAGGGCACTTGCTCTTATAGTGCCCATATTCCCTACACTCAAAACACATAATATAGTTTTTATTATTAATTAATGTGTTTGAGTTACCTAGGTCAATGGTTGTGGCCAGAGTGAGTTCCTCATCTCTCCCGGAGGTAGATGACTCTTCTTGCTCTTGCCCTTGCTCCGGTGATCTAATATCTCCCCCTCAATCCTAGAGGTGGAGACTTCTTCTACTTCTTCTTCCATAGATCCCGATCCGGATGTTGATTCTATATCAACTTCCGAATCCTCACTTTCTTGTGAGGAAGAGCTTGTTTCTTCGGCCTCCTCCTCTTCTTGAGCCAATGAACATTCTTCGACTTCTTATGATTGTTCTTCACTTGAAGCCGGTGATGGTCCTTCATGGAACTTTGATAATTTGCTCTGAAGCTCCTTGGCATCTTGATATTCACCTAGTCTAGACAAAATATCATTAGGTATCAAATCTTTTAAAAGTTTTGTTACCTTAACTTCGGTCTTGAACTTTAGACCTTGCTCTTGGGTCCACTTCTTCAACTTTAGGATATCTCCCTTCTTATCCCTAGGGGGTTCAAAACCTTCCATGATGATGAACCAATCTTCTATGTCCATCATCAAGAATGTCTCCATTCTCGCCCTCCATGCCGGAAAATCTTCTTGGTCATATGGTGGAGGTGTGTTGATGTCCCATCCTAATTTTTCTTCAAACTCCATCTTCTTTTTCACCCTCTAGCAATGCTCCCTTAGTTGTTAAACCTTGAAGAGAGGCCTCGCTTTGATACCACTTGTTGGGGAATTGATCATCGCTAGAGGAGGGGGTGAATAGCATTTCAGCGTTGCATGATGGATTTCGATCGCGTGCTTGCTACAATGTCGTTAGCGCAGTGAAATATAGAATAATACAAATAAAACAAGACAAAAGCACACAATACACAAGGATATAACATGGTTCGGAACCTCAAGGTTCCTACTCCATGGGTTGGGCTCGAACGAGCCCTAGCGATGCAAACGACACCATTAAACAATAATACTCCTTCTCGACAACAAGTCAGAGGCGGAGAAACCTAGTACAAGTATTTACAACAATAAACAAAATAATAACAAGCAAATACAAATACAATACACAAAAATACATAAAGAAAACTTTACTAATGCGCTTTTGGATGCTTGCTTGTTTGGTTGCTTGAGCTACACTTGGAGACCCTGAATTGCACCAGCAAATCCCCCCAAATCGCTCTAGAAATTGATGCCAAAATCCATCTCCATGAGCTACTTTTATAACCTGCATTCAAGATGAATTTTGCCTAGTAGTCGACTGATCGAGACCATCAGTCGACTGCTCCTATAGTCGTTGTCTCACAATAGCCTGAGCCACGTTTGATAAGTTCCAACGGATAGGACATCACTCGATTGATCATGCACATCAGTCGAGTGATTGAGCCATCACTCGACTGTCAAACCCTAACAGTCGACTCGAAAACTTTTTATTCCCAAAACTGAACATCGATCATTGCCGGACATAGCGCCGATCGCCAGCTATCATCGGGCCATTCATTAGTTGAACTCTAGTCGACTCCTATCAGTCGACTGGTCATAGTCCCAGTCGACTGATACACATCGAATCGGCTGCCAAGTATCAAAACACTTGACCAGTCGACTAGTCCGTAACCCCAGTCGATTGTTAACCTCAAACATGAGGTTTAACCCCAAGTATGATGCCCTCATACTTGCTAGACCACCCTTAGTCTAGACCTAAGCCTTCTAGCTACCTTCGTTAGCCTAACGCCTGTTGGATCCCTCCAAGTCATCCATGACTTATTCATCCATACGCTAGCCTTTAGGTGCTTCCATCTACTATTGTCATACTAAGATGGTCTATATCGCCAAGGCACATTTGGGGTTACGCTGCCAAGACTTCCGCTTGGACTTTACGCCGCCAAACCATTGGACTTATGCTACCAAGACTCCTGCTTGGACTTTACGCAGCCAATATCAACCCTTGGACTTTCCTTGCCAACCAATGTCGAACTTTCCAATTGCCAAGACTCAATCTTGGACTTTGCCTTGCCAAAACTCATGCTTGGACTTTCCCATTGCAAAGTGTCCCACTTGGACTTTCCATGCCAAGTACACAAGACTTGGACTTCTCCCACATATGGTCAATCCCATGTCAACCATATAGTCAAACATTGGTCAAACCATCGTCAAACATCAAAATACCCCTCGAGTCAAACTCGAGTCTGGTCAAACATGACCCGGGTTGATTGCACCAACAATCTCCCAAAAATAATACCAAACATCAAAGCACTACTCGAGTCAAACTCGAGTCTAGTCAATCGTGACCTGGGCCGATTTCACCAACAATATACAACTTGTGCTCCATGACAGTAGGATTAATTCCTTCGGCGACCATGCAAAAGTATCAATGTTTTTAATAAGGTATTTTATCAAATCAACCTTAAGCTATACAAGAATATCCCGAGCTATAAATGTAATATGTTAAGAACACTTAGAATCCAACACAATCGCCTCCTTATCAGATCCCCCTATTTCTTTAAAATCCTCCTTCTGAATAACACACATTGTATCTCCATACTAACTAAACTTCTGAAAAGGTTTGCCAATAGATTTTCCCTTCTTTCCCGTTCGAGTGGCATCCACATAGCACCTCCGAGAAAGTTGTTGATCCCCTCTAACTTCACCTACTTCATTCCCGACATGAAATTTAATCTTCTGATGATAAGAAGAAGTCACTGCTTGTAAACTTCCCAGGACAGGCCGTCCCAAAATAGCATTGTAGGAGAATACATATCCATCACTGTAATGTTAATAAGTGGTGTCCTTCCCTTTGGCTCTTCTCCTATATATAGAGACAATTTAATCTTACCCATTAGTTGCACCTCATTACCAGAAAACCCAAATAAAGAAGTGTCGACCAGTTGTAAGTCATTCATACTGACTCTTATTTGTTCGAAGGTCGACCAATATAAGATATACACTGAACTTCCTGGGTCTACAAAAATTCTTCCTACATCAAAATTGGCAATGAGAGCATGAATCACCAAAGCATCAGTATGAGGGGTTATTACTCCCTCCAAATCATTAGGACCAAAACCCAAAATAGGTCCTCTCGCCTGAGGTAGAGTAGTCACAGCTACACATTCCTCCCGGCTATATCTTTTCCAAGATCTGTTTGAATCCCCATTAGTGGAACCTTTAGAAATCATATTAATGGTACCCCTTACAGGAGGATGGCTTGCGGGCATTAGTCTATCAGAAACTACTTCTCTTGGCTAAGCAGGTTGTACAGGTCAGTACATAGGAGGTCTTAATTGATTTCCTCTACCATAGTTTCTACCCCCAAACCTTTGCTGATATGGAGCCGAATTCATAACCATATTTTTAACTCGGGGATGGCCCCCCCATAATTCTATGCAACTCAGAATCTAATTGTTAGCAATTCTGAGTACTATCCCCATAGTCTTGATGATAAGAAAGTAGAAGATGGTAATCTTCTAGGCCCTCTAGCAACTCCAAATGGTCTTCTTAGTTACTTCTGTTCTTCATAGATATTCATAGCTCTTTCCTTAGAAATCCTTAATTGAGGAACATATATGGATCTTTCTCCTGAAGGATGGCCGAGTCTTACCCATCCCACATGTCGTTCTGGTAGCTCTGTCATTGGGTGATCCCGAAAATATTGTCGAAATTTCTAGGCATCCTCTAGATTAACAAACTTCATGGCTCTAGATAATAAAACATCAAAATCAGTAGGAGGCTTTTTGGCTAAAGATGTGAAGAAGTCTCCTTCCCTGAGCCCTTGAGTAAAGGCTATGATAACACACATTTTAACATGATATTTTATATTCATTCCTTGATGTTTTGATCCATTCGTATCCGTAGTTCAACATATTTATCATATTTTATGAATATGGATCGTTTTAGAGCTTTAATGCAAATACATGCTAATTTAATGTAATAAACACTAATTTGTTATATACTTTATTTTGTAGGACATTTAAGAGAAAATCGAGGAATGCACATTGAAAAAAATGGGAAATTACTATAGTAAAGTTACTGTAGTAGTGTGTTTTGTTTTTCGAGAAAAAGACATGGCCTGGTCGTGCCAAAAGGCGCAGCCTTGTCGCAGACCCATAATTTGCATTGGAGAACGTTTAAAAGAAAAAATAAGTCGGACAAAATGGCATCTCATCTTCCCTTGAGCCCTAGCAGCCGCCTCCACCTTCCATCCATCCATTTTCCTCCACGGATTCGAGGAGGAACTGCTTCATTGAGGGATTTCGGCGACGTCTTCCATCTCCATAGCTCATCAACCTTCTTTTTCGGATTCGAGGAGGAGTTCCACCCCGACGACACTTCTTTGAGCTCAACTAGATTGGCGAGAGTTAGGATCATCCATCAAGCTACTGAATTCAGAATTTTGTGCCATCCCACATCCACTTCCATTTGCGAAGTCTCGATCGAGCTTGTTTGGACTTAGCCAGAGGAACTTGTTCATTCACCTGGCCAATCTTGGGTTGATTTGATCATTTATTTTCTTGTTTTAGCATAGAGGACGTTAATATTGGTGCAATCGGCCCAGGTCACGATTGACCAGACTCGAGTTTGACTTGAGTGATATTTTGATATTTCACATGGAAGTTTGACATTGATGTCTGATAATATTTTGGGGGGATTGTTGATAAAATTGACCCAGGTTATAATTAACCGGACTCGAATTTGACTTGAGGAGATTTTGATGGTTGACTAGGGTTGATCATGTGATGGTAAAGTCCAAGTCATGGGTACTTGCCATGGAAAGTCCAAGTGGGACACTTGGCATTTAAAAAGTCCAAGTCTTGAGTACTTGGCATGTAAAGTCCAAGCATGGGTCTTGGCAAGGAAAAGTCCAAGCATGGGTCTTGGCATGAAAAGTCCAACATGGGTTGGCAAGGGAAAGTCCAAGCTTGAGCCTTGTCATTTGGAAAGTCCAAGGGGTTTGATATTGGCGGCATAAAGTCCAAGTGGGAGTCTTGGCAGCATAAGTCCAATGGTTGGCGGCATAAAGTCCAAGCGGAATCTTGGCAGTGTATGTCCAATGTGCCTTGGCGGTGTAGACATCGTTAGCATGACATAGCCGATGGAAGCACCTGAAGACTAGCGTAATGGATGAACAAGTCATGAATGGCTAGGAGGGATCCGAGAGGTCCGAGCCTGATGGAGGTGGCTAGAAGGCTTAAAGGTTGTTAGCTCGACCACACTCCTTTGCTTCAGCTTGGTTCTGGTGGCTCCGAGAACCTCCATCCATTCGTCTTGGTTTTTTCGCCTTCGCCTTTTGCTTTAGCTCTAGCTAAAATAACATACTTACCTAACGCGAGCCCCCATCCTGCCATGCTAGCAAGCTCAAACTCTAGCTTATCATCTCCCACTGTCAAGGTCAGCTTGTGATTCTTGACGTCTATGACCATTCCAGCCATGGATAAAAATGGTCGTCCAAGAATGATGGGAATCTTCGTGTCCTCTTCCATTTCCATGACCACAAAATCTGTTGGAAGTGTAAAATTCCCCACTCTAACTGACACATCTTTCAGAATGCCCAGTGGATATTGGTATGAGTGGTCGGCAAGCTGCAACGTCATGGTGGTGAACTTTAAATCCCCTAACCCTAGCTTTTTGCATAAGGTATAAGGCATCAAGCTCACACTAGCCCCCAAGTCACAGAAGGCTTTGTTAATTAGGGTTGTTCCTATATGGCACGGGATATAGAAACCCCCCAGATCTTTTAATTTCTGAGTGGTATCGTTTCGGAGGTAAGCACTCAATTCCTCCGTGAGGGCCACTGTCTCTGACTGCTCAACCATCATACGATGTGCCAGAATATCCTTCATAAATCTTGCAAATTGAAGCATTTGGTGCAAAGCTTCAAGTATCGGCACTTCCACTAAGATCGATTTTAACATGTTTATGAATTTTCCAAACTAAGTATTGGCTAAAGGAGTGTGGCTAGAAGGAGGGTAAGCGTAATGGATGGAGGTTCTCGGAGTCATCAGAGGGTTTGTTGGCAGTCGTGCTATTTCTCGGAATGCTCATAGGCTCCCATGTCCCCGGATTAAAATTTTCACTAATGAAAACTAATCCGGATGGATGAGTTTCCTAAGCACAACCAATTCGTCGTCGTGCTAACGACTTGAGCGATCGCTTGAACAAACTAGTTGTTCAAGCAACACAACTCTTCTAGTCGGTTAGCCGTGGAAGAGACGACGGACGGATTACCGGTTTTTGTGTTTCTTATCGGGGTCCATGATTATACAAATACATACAAATGTAAACTAGTATAATCAACATATACTAACATAAAGAACATAAGCTAGCATATCAATAAGAACATGCAAAGAACAATAATAAAAGTTATAAAACTTTTATACCTCTTGATCTTCTATCGTATGTCCTAACCTCCTTGTAGACTTCGTGTGGGCGAAGATCCTCCACAAGTTAAAGCTTCCTAGATCTTCTTCAATCCAAAGAAAGAAGAACTCTCTATCCCTTCTTGCTTGAGCCAACCACCATTCCACAAAAGGATTGATGCCGCCGGCCCCAAGAATAGAGAGAACATAATGAAAACAACCAAGGTACCGAACTAGGGACAAACCCTTGTTTTGGTGCCAGCCAAATGGAGTGAAGAGGATAAAGGAATATGTTGGGCGCGCCAGTGGAGGAATAGAGGAAGGAGCCGGCCACAACCTAGGAAGAGGAAGAGCTCCTCTCCTATAGTTGCCGCCCACCTTCCTTGCATACCCTAGCCGCCCAACCATAGGAGCCAAACCCTAATTAGGGTTTCTTCCTTAGGTCTTCTTGCCGCCCATCCAAGGTGGAAGGAGGAGATCTAAACCAGCCACCTTTCCTAGGAAGAAGAAGAACTCTTCCACAAGATGCCGCTTACCCTCTTTCCAAACCTTGGTCGCCCATGCAAAGGAACCAAACCCTAATCAAATTAGGGTTTCCTCCTTAGGGTTTATTGCCGCCCAACCATGGTGGAGAGAAGAGATCTAGGAGCTAGCCACCTTCAAAGAAGAAGAAGAGATCTTCCTCAAGTTGCCGCCCACCCTTCTTTCCTTACCTTGGCCAGCCAACCCAAGGAGCCAAACCCTAATTAGGGTTTGCTCCTTAGGGTTACTTGCCGCCCAAGAAAAGAGAGGCTAAACCCTTATTTCCATCATCCAACATCAACCACTCTCTTCTTTTCCGCACAACCCATAGCCACCCTTTTATAGAACTTAGGAGAAAGTTGGTTATTGATGAGGTAGCCAAAAATATAGGAACTAATTCCCAATTTTCTTGCCGCCCACCTTATCCAACCTTTCCTCTCCCTTTTATATAGAGTTAGATTTAGGCCTTGGTTTAATCTCCACCGTCGGTTCTAGGGTTTTAATCTCAACCGTCGGATTTAGAGATTTAATCTCAATCGTCAGTTCTAGGGTTTTAATCCCAACCGTCGGATCTAGAGATTTAATCTCAACCGTCGGTTCTAGGGATTTAATCCTAACCGTCGGATCTAGAGATTTGTTTTCCATCATTTGATCTAGACTTCATGAGGTTTATATTAGGCTACGATAGGGACCATGAGGAGGAGTTGGGTCTTGGCCACCCGATGGATCGGAACCACACAAACTTGATCCATCAATGATGTTCCATTCCACTAGAGGATCATCATCGAACTACCTCACCAACCCCCATAAATTAATATGGGCTCCATATATTATTTGTACATCCATCTCCCCGTGTTTAAGATATCGAATGTCCGTCAATTGATTGATTTACTGACCATCAATCAATTAACATCTAACTCCTTGAGTAGTACCACTCAACCTTATCATCATGTTGACTAAGTCAACCTGCAGGGTTTACATAATGAACCTTATGAGCTCCTCAAGGGGACATCATCAACCTAATACATAGAACACAGATTCCTCCTATAATCAACGACACACCATGTAAATAATATCATTTCCCAACTTACCGGGCATATTGATTTAATCCATAGAAATCTCACCCTCTGGTAAATCAAAGAAATAAATACTAAGTACATGTGTCTGTTATTATATCGGGATTAAGAGCATGTACAACATAATATCCGAGGTCCGATTCAATTATGTAGTCAGCAACAAATTGAATCACCTCTATGTCGGTCCTGCTCAATACACCGAGGTGTACTAGTGTAACTCTATGGTCAAGACAAACCAATACCAAGCTACACTACAACCATGCCAATGGTTTGTCCAAAACCATCTTGGTTGTGAGCCTCTACTTATACTCTACAAGGGACTGATAACATGATCTTCTGTGCCACACCCAAGCACCATGTTATCTACAATGTAAAGTTTTAGACAATATGCACATATATAAATATAAAGTGCAAAAAATGATCATGTGATTCTTATTTCAAAATAAAATGTTCATACCAAAGAGCTAGGCTTTTCAGTATACATCCCAACAATCTCCCACTTATACTAAAAGACTATGCTGTCATCATACTGCCATACATCTGATTCCCCTTCCCTCCACATGCCTATCAAAGCTCTCGCTAGAAGGGCCTTAGTGAAAGGGTCTACCAGGTCATCCTCTGATGCATGCTAGGCGACAACAACTTCTACCTCCTTTACGATTTCTCGTATCAGGTGGTACTTGCACTCTATGTGTTTACTAGCCTTATGGGCTCATGGTTCCTTCGAGTTTGCAACTGCACCATTATTATCACAATAAATTGTTATATTTCTGGGCAAACCAGGAATCACATCCAAGTTTATCAGAAAGTTCCTGAGCCACTCAGCTTCTTTGGCCGCCTCATAGGCTGCCACATACACAGCTTCCATGGTGGAGTCCGCCACGCATTTCTGCTGGGCACTCCTCCATATAATGGCTCCACCTCCTAAAGTAAACACAAAACCTGAGGTAGACTTACTGTTATTCCTATTTGATTGGAAATCGCAATCCATGCAACCCACAGGGAGTAATTGGTCTGCCCGGTAAACTAGCATATAATCCCTAGTCCTTCTCAGGCACTACAATATATGCTTTACCGCAGTCCAATGTCCCTGTCCTGGATTACTCTGATATCTACTAACTATGCCCATGGCAAAGAAGATATCTTGTCTCGTACATAGCATACATGAGGCTTCCTACTGCCAAAGCATAAGGAACCGCCTTCAGCTCCTTTATCACCTCAGATGATCTAGGACACATCTCCTTAGATAAAGGAACTCCATACCTGAAAGGTAGAAAACCCTTCTTGGAGTTCTGCATGCTAAAACGATCCAAAATCATGTCTATGTATGAAGCTTGGGATAAGCACAACAACCTTGATCCCCAAGGTTGTGACCCACTTCTCCCAAGTCCTTCATATCATACTGTTTGGACGACCATACCCTTATGTCTGATAACACTTTGATGTTGTCGCCAACCACCAAAATGTCATCTATGTATAGTACAAAAATACCACTATGTTTCCGTCACATCTCTGATATACACAAGACCCATCCGAACTTTGAATAAATCCATAAGACTGGATTTACTTCCTCAAAGCGGATGTCCCAAGACTTCAAAGCTTGGTTCAGTCCATTAACGGACCGATTAAGCTTATATACAATACGCTCTTTGCCCTTAGCAATGAATCCCTCTGGTCGCTTCATGTAGATGGATTCCTCAAGACTTCCACTAAGGAATGCTGTCTTGACATCCATCTGTCATGCCTCATAGTCCATATGAGTTGCTATGCATAAGAGCTCCCAGACCTGACTTGAATCCATAGATTCAATCTCAGTATTCATTGCACTTTGCAAAGATGCTGTATTTATATCTTGGATTGCCTCGTCATATGTCTAGGGTTCAGGTTCATGTTTGCTAGGGACCAAATCAGAAGATTTGTCCAAAAACATGAATCTGAGAGGCTGTATCACAACCCTCCCACTATGACGAGGTATCATCTGTGTATCCTCTGTGACACGCGGTGCAGTGACATGTGGTATATCCTCTTGTACCGGTGGTACTAAAGAAGTGACTTCCCTTTTTACTCCTCCAGAACAATTTTACTCTTGGGCTTATGGCTTATCACATAGTCTTCCTCTAGAAATCTGGCATTCGTCTTAAGGATCACCCTCTGATCTCTAGGACTACAAAACAAGTCAGAATAACTCATCATCGATCTAACCATCTCCATAAGAGTCATATTCCTTTGTACTGCTACACTGTTCTGTTGGGGTGTGCCAGGTGCAGTCAATTGGGATTGAATCCCAGCCTCTGATAAGTAGTTCCTAAACTCTCCCAAGAGGTACTCACCACCACAATCAGATCGTAGTGTCATCTTGAATAATTGTCTACGAAAAAGACAAAATATTCAAAACTACCTCTTGCCTGGATAGACATAGGACCATACGAATCAGAATGAACCAATTCCAACACATCTTTGGATCTATACCCCTTGGCCTTGAAAGGCCTCTTGGTCATCTTACCCTCCAAGCAAGATTCGCAGGTTGGGAGATGCTCCACCACTTATGAACCCAAAGGTCCATCAGCTATCAACCTTTGAATTCTACTTAGGTTAATATGACCAAGCCTAAGATACCAAAGATATGTTTGGTTCATCTTCGAAGGTTCTTTTCTCTTATTAGACTTAGAAGATGAGTTAATAACTTCTATTTGCATCGTGGGAGCTCGTGGCTCAAGTTATACATTTCCTATCTATGTACCTGAATAGATAATGTCCCTATTCCTTTTATAACATATCTGTCATCAAAAGAAATAGATTATCCATCTAGAACAAATTTAGAAACCGAAATTAATTCTTTCTAAATAAGGGTACATAAAGGAAATTCTTAAGAACCAAAATCTTTATTTTTCTCAATAGATAAATAAAACATCTCCCACTGCAATATCCGGCATCTTCATGGCATTGCCCAAGTAAATGGTAATATCCCCTTTAGCTAGTCATCGGGTTTCCTGGAACCCCTGCAATAGTATTGCAGACATGATTAGTGGCTCTCGTATCTACACACCAGGTGCCGGTAGATAACACCGCTAACCATGTTACAATGACTAGACCAAAGGATATACTTTTGTTCTTCTTTGGATTGGGACAGTCCTTCTTCCAATGTCCATCCTGCTTGCAAGTGAAGTATTTGCCTTTTGGCTTCTTCACTCTTCCCTGAGATCCTCCCACCATCTTTGCTTCACCTTGTTTCTTCTTCTTCTTGCCTTTCGTCTTAGAAGTAGAAACCCTTTTGAGCAACGATGGCTTGAGGACACTCTTTGAAGAGTGGATACTTGTACTCCTTAGCAGATAAGACAATATCTTGAATCTTTTCCAATCAACATTATTTAGGTATAGTAAGTTTATTTCCTTTAGTATCACAGTAAGTGGACTGAAAGTCAATTTTGAAAATCCTAAGAATCACAATGATCAAAATATTAGATTTCAAATTTTATTGATTCCTCAAAACAATAAAATTCCGAAATCAACCAATACCTCAAAACACCGAGAATATCGCATGCCACGATAGTGTGGACGTATACGAATTCTACATTTGTAAGAGGAGGTTTTATCCATTAATTTTATTATCTTGTCAACCTTACATTTTGACAAATAAAATTAATAGTTGGTTCCTCTTTGGCCCTACAAATAAAAGCAGTGACTCCGATGGGGAGGATACTTTTTATTTGCATCTAAGTGTGCACCATTACACGATACTAAGGGAATTATCTCGGATTATGTGCCTTACCGATGGGGAAGTACACACGCTCCTAAATAATTTCCTATAACCATTATTTGACCTAGTGATCCGCAAACAAACTCATCTGATGGGGAGGAAGGCACTAAGAGCCGACGCACAAGTTTGTTGCATCACACGTCAAATTGTAATGGAGGCCGCGGGAATTAATTAAAATATCCCTCTCCCACTTAGTAAATTGAAAATGAGGAATTTTCAAGCACACACAACATGCATACAAAACAAATCAGCAATAAATATGGAAAAATCAGAATTTTTCAAACTATTATGGCATTGTTCTCCCATATGCGTCCCGTCATGTCGCCACCTCGTCCGCTCCATCTTTTCCCGTGCGCAAGTCACCAAAAAGTTTCGAGCCAAGATAAAACATTTTAATTTACATCCATCGATCCTACACTCCACGAAAGAGTGTACAAATAATCTAGATCGAAAGTAAACTAAAATGAGCGGATAAACAATGTCGTATTTAATTACAAAAATTAAATACAAATTTAGCCTCGTCAACCCCGAGGATTCAAATAATATACAATCACACACACATGCAATCACATACACACATATATAGCCATAATAGTTGGATCTTATGCCTGCAACCAAAAAGTTAGCCTACGCACATCCTACTATTATCCGGCATACACAATATATGATAAATGTGTGAAAGTAACTGAATCCAAATCACACAAAACCGGAAACTGTGGCTCTGATACCAGTTTGTTGGCAGTCGTGCTATTTCTCGGAATGCTCATAGGCTCCCATGTCCCCAGATTAAAATTTTCACTAATGAAAACTAATCCAGATGGGATGAGTTTCCTAAGCACAACCAATTCGTCGTCGTGCTAATGACTTGAGCGATCGCTTGAACAAACTAGTTGTTCAAGCAACACAACTCTTCTAGTCGGTTAGCCGCGTAAGAGACGACGGACGGATTGCCGATTTTTGTGTTTCTTATCGGGGTCCATGATTATACAAATACATACAAATGTAAACTAGTATAATCAACATATACTAACATAAAGAACATAAGCTAGCATATCAATAAGAACATGCAAAGAACAATAATAAAAGTTATAAAACTTTTATACCTCTTGATCTTCTATCGTATGCCCTAACCTCCATGTAGACTTCGTGTGGGCGAAGATCCTCCACAAGTTGAAGCTTCCTAGATCTTCTTCAATCCAAAGAAAGAAGAACTCTCTTTCCCTTCTTGCTTGAGCCAACCACCATTCCACAAAAGGATTGATGCCGCCGGCCCCAAGAATAGAGAGAACATAATGGAAACAACCAAGGTACCGAACTAGGGACAAACCCTTGTTTTGGTGCCGCCGACCAAGTTGGAGTGAAGAGGATAAAAGGAATATGTTGGGCACCGACCACGGTGGAGGGAATAGAGGAAGGAGCCGGCCACAACCTAGGAAGAGGAAGAGCTCCTCTCCTATAGTTGCCGCCCACCTTCCTTGCATACCCTAGCCACCCAACCATAGGAGCCAAACCCTAATTAGGGTTTCCTCCTTAGGTCTTCTTGACGCCCATCCAATGTGGAAGGAGGAGATCTAAACCGGCCACCTTTCCTAGGAAGAAGAAGAACTCTTCCACAAGATGCCGCTTACCCTCCTTCCAAACCTTGGCCACCCATGCAAAGGAGCCAAACCCTAATCAAATTAGGGTTTCCTCCTTAGGGTTTATTGCCGCCCAACCATGGTGGAGAGAAGAGATCTAGGAGCTAGCCACCTTCAAGGAAGAAGAAGTGATCTTCCTCAAGTTGCCGCCCACCCTTCTTTCCTTACCTTGGCCGGCCAACCCAAGGAGCCAAACCCTAATTAGGGTTTGCTCCTTAGGGTTACTTGCCGCCCAAGCAAAGAGAGGCTAAACCCTTATTTCCATCATCCAACATCAACCACTCTCTTCTTTTCCGCCCAACCCATAGCCACCGTTTTATAGAACTTAGGAGAAAGTTGGTTATTGATGAGGTAGCCAAAAATATAGGAACTAATTCCCAATTTTCTTGCCGCCCACCTTATCCAACCTTTCCTCTCCCTTTTATATAGAGTTAGGTTTAGGCCTTGGTTTAATCTCCACCGTCGGTTCTAGGGTTTTAATCTCAACCGTCGAATTTAGAGATTTAATCTCAACCATCGGTTCTAGGGTTTTAATCCCAACCGTCGGATCTAGAGATTTAATCTCAACCGTCGGTTCTAGGGATTTAATCCTAACCGTCAGATCTAGAGATTTATTTTCCATCATTTGATCTAGACTTCATGAGGTTTATATTAGGCTACAATAGGGACCATGAGGAGGAGTTGGGTCTTGGCCACCAGATGGATCGAAACCACACAAACTTGATCCATCAATGATGTTCCATTCCACTAGAGGATCATCATCGAACTACCTCACCAACCCCCATAAATTAATATGGGCTCCATATATTATTTGTACATCCATCTCCCCGTGTTTAAGATATCGAATGTCCGTCAATTGATTGATTTACTGACCATCAATCAATTAACATCTAACTCCTCGAGTAGTACCACTCAACCTTATCATCGTGTTGACTAAGTCAACCTGCAGGGTTTACATGATGAACCTTATGAGCTCCTCAAGGGGACATCATCAACCTAATACATAGGACACGGATTCCTCCTATAATCAACGACACACCATGTAAATAATATCATTTCCCAACTTACCGGGCATATTGATTTAATCCATAGAAATCTCACCCTCTGGTAAATCAAAGAAATAAATACTAAGTACATGTGTCCGTTATTATGTCAGGATTAAGAGCATGTACAACATAATATCCGAGGTCCGATTCAATTATGTAGTCAGCAACAAATTGAATCACCTCTATGTCGATCCTGCTCAATACACCGAGGTGTACTAGTGTAACTCTATGGTAAAGACAAACCAATACCAAGCTACACTACAACCATGCCAATGGTTTGTCCAAAACCATCTTGGTTGTGATCCTCTACTTATACTCTACAAGGGACTGATAACATGATCTTCCTTGCCACACCCAAACACCATGTTATCTACAATGTAAAGTTTTAGACAATATGCACATATTTAAATATAAAGTGCAAACAATGATCATGTGATTCTTATTTCAAAATAAAATGTTCATACCAAAGAGCTAGGCTTTTCAGTATACATCCCAATAGGGTCTTGGCATGAAAAATCCAATATGGGTTGGCAAGGGAAAGTCCAAGCTTGAGCCTTGTCATTTGGAAAGTCCAAGGGGTTTGATATTGGCGGCATAAAGTCCAAGTGGGAGTCTTGGCAGCATAAGTCCAATGGTTGGCGGCATAAAGTCCAAGCGGAATCTTGGCAGTGTATGTCCAATGTGCCTTGGCGGTGTAGACATCGTTAGCATGACATAGCCAATGGAAGCACCTGAAGACTAGCGTAATGGATGAACAAGTCATGAATGGCTTGGAGGGATCCGAGAGGTGCGAGGCTGATGGAGGTGGCTAGAAGGCTTAGGTCTAGGCTAAGGGTGGTCTAGCAAGTATGGGGGCACCATACTTGGGTTAAAACCTCATGTTTGAGGTGTGCCAGTCGACTGGTGTGAGTCAACTAGGGTTTGACTGTGAGAAGTGTCCTAGCAGTCGACTGCCAGAGGTGGGCAGTCGACTATTGGCTCGAGCAGTCGACTGATCGTGTGATCAATCGACTGATGCTCAAGAATTTCGGCACAAAATGGAGTCGAGACTCGATTGTGGGGAAAGCAGTCGAGTGAAGGCTCCATCAGTCGACTAATGTCCTATCCATTGGATTTTTCCAATGTGGATTACACCGTTGTCTCACAGCAATAGTGTCATCAGTCGACTGATGGTCCTGATCAGTCGACTGATCAGAGATTTCAAGCCCAGGCAGAAGCTTTAAATTGAGCTTGTCGAGGAGGAAATCAACTATGGTTCTTGAGCTACTTTGGGGTGATTTGTTGCTACAAATCAGGGTCTCTAAGGCTATTCTTCAAGCAACCAAGATCAAGCAATCCAAAGCTCTTTGTAAAGTTTTCTTTACTTGCATTCCATTGTATTTGCATATATTTTCATTGTATTACTGTTGTATACATTATACGAGGTTTCTCCACCTCCGGATTGTTCCGAGAAGGAGTTATTTGTGATTAGTGGTTGCGTGTGCATCACTAGAGCTCTTTAGAGCTCGATCCATGGAGTAGGAACCATTCGGTTCCGAACCACATTAAATACTTGTGTAATTGTGTGTTTGTCTATTTTGTTATTGCTTTATTATTATTCCGCTGTGCGCTAACGATTGTGTAGAGACAAATGCAAATGATTTCCATCAATGTACTAGCACGACGCTATTCACCCCCCTCTAGCGGTCAATATTTCCTTTACAATTGGTATCAGAGCCCGGGTCTCTTCTATGGACTAACTGTCGGGAGCAAAGACAAAGACGCTAGAGGGTGAAGATGGAATTCCAAGACAAGCTTGGATGGGACATCAACACTCCACCACCATACGACCGAGAAGATTTTCTGTAGTGGAGAGCAAGAATGGAGACATTCTTGATGATGAACATAGAGGATTGGTTCATCTTCGTAGAAGGCTTTGAATCTCCTAGGGATAATAAGGGAGAAGTTCTAAAGTTGATGAAATTAACCCAAGAGCAACGGTAAAAATTCAAGACCGAAGCCAAGGTAACAAAACTTTTAGAAGATTTGATACCTAATGATGTTTTGTCTAGGGTAGGTGAATATCTAGACACCAAGGAGCTATGGGAAAAATTGGCAAAATTCCATGAAGAGCCTCACTCAATTCAAGAAGGAAAGGAAGTGGAGGAAGAGAGCTCATCCTCACAAGCAAGTGAGGTTTCGGAAGTTGATAGGGAGTCAACCACCGAATCGGTGGAAGAGGAACAAAAAGTGGAAGAAGCCTCCACTTCAATGATTGAGGGGGAGGAGAGACCTTCCACACCAGAGCCGGAGAAAAATCAAGAAGAAACCTCAACCTCCGGGAGGGATAAAGAACCCACTCCAATCACCACCGCTGAACTAGGTAACTCAAGCAATTTGGTTTTAAATAAAAAACATATAATTTGCTTTGAGTGTAGGGAAATTGGGCACTATAAGAGCAAGTGCCCAAAGATGGTCAAGAAAAGTCCACCAGCACCAAAGGTCAAGGATGCCGGTTCCCAAAGTCAAAGGAGCAAGGAGCACATCAATTGCTTCAAGTGCCATCAAAAGGGGCACTATAGGAGTCAACGCTCTAGGGAGAGCAAGAAGACTCAAGAGGGAGTATCACATGTAGGGGGAGCTTCTAAAGCAATCCCTAAGGTAAAATTAAATAATGCTCCTTCTTTAGTTAATAGACAAAAGCATGCTATGAATTTCAATTCACTTGCTATTTATCATAAAAAGCATGCTAGAAATAACAAATATTTTTGCCTAGGAGCTAAGAATATTCACTTTGAAACTAAGGAGAAATTTGGGACTAATGTCCCTAAAAATATCTTATCTAAAGACAAATCTAGGACAAACAATTCTAGACCAATTCTATCTAGGGAGACAATTAGAAAGGTACAAGAGCACCTAGTTTTTAACCCCAAATGGACTAGGCATATGCCTAGGAAAAACAATGCCCAAAGACCAAATGAAAAATAGAAAATTTGGCAATTAGAGGTTGAAAATCAAGCCTTGAGGTCAAGGCTTGAGAAAATGGAAAACATCCTTAGAATTATGTAAAACCAAATAAAAGGGTCAAATGGTCAATGTCAAGGGTCTAGGTCCAAGAGTCAACACCTAGGGCCTAAGAGACAAGAGTCAACCAAGGGCAAGAAAGGTTTGGGTCCCAAACCTAAGCCTAAGGTGGCTTATCATAGTGTTCCATTTGATTATGGAACACAAACTAGGTCTAGGAAGACCAAGGTCACAAGGGAAGTCATCCCTAGAGTTGACCAAGGTATGTGCCCAGTGGCTAGGGTTTCAAGGAAACCTAGGGAGGCCACTAAGAAGGTTACAAGGGAAGTTACCCCTAGAGTTAACTATGGCAAGACCCAAATGACCAAGGCTAACAAGCCTAGAAGGGTCATTAGGAAGGTATCTAGAGAGGTTATCCCTAAGGAATACCTTGTAAACCCTAGGAGCTCAAATAGGTTTTGGGTTCCTAAAAGCATGATCGATTCACGCTAGATGAGTTTAGGTGTGTCAACCTTGATTGGAAGGGTAGCTAACCCAACCATAGCAAAGTTGACACTTTAGGATATTTTCAAGGTTATGGATACCTTGGAAATAGATTTAAGTTATGATCCTAAAAGATTTTAGGATGTGTCAATACATTGTTGGGATTATGAAAAATCAATTAATTTGGCACAATTTAGGTTTAGAGGTCATACTGTGTCATTTTGAGTTTTTGGCACACTTGGGAGAAAAGTAGCAATATGTGAAAAATACAATTAATAATATCAAATGGTAACAAATATTAAAATTTAGGTATTATTATACCTATACATTTTATGTGCCATGCTTGAGTTGCCATATAACATGTCATGACATCATGTTTATTTTTATCATTTAAATGTCATGATTATGTGTTGGATTAAGGTTTAAATGTCATGTGTTTTTAGATTATAGCATATGCCATGCCATTATGATCATTGGCCATGCTTAATTATTGCTATCATTTATGCCATGATCATTCATGCATTTAAGTTAATGAAAATTGATTTAAGGATAATGGCATGACTTGAAGTCCCATTTATAAGGGAATCAAGTAGTGTTGCCATAGAAAATGCATGAGGCTTTAGTTTAAGATGAACCAAAACCCACATCTCACATTAAATTGACATGTATGTGTATTTATACACCCTAGATACATATGAGATGCTAGGATATGAGTTAAGTTCAAGGTGCATAGTTTTTGCATCTAGATGAACTAAAACTCATCTTATCTTAATTGGTGGATCATTAGGAAAGCTTGTGTACAAGTCATGTACATTAAGCCTAAGGAATATGATCCAATATATGTTTTCAAAAATATTTTAAAATCCTTTTGGAAAACCTTGGTGAAGCCTATCTTTTGATATCAATCACCATTGATAAAGTTGATACAAAGTGAGCCAAAACATAGAAGTTTTTCTTCACTTTTGAATTTTGTATCAATTTCAATATTTTATGGGTAAAATATGTTTCTATCATTTTTCACCCATTGTGTTAGTCTTAAGTATTATACGTATGAATTTTCATGATTTTTCGATATATGTATAATTATTTATGATTTTTCAAAAACTCAATTCTGATAACTGAAAATCGGATTTTTCAGTTATCAGTCGACTGCCCTTGGTGGCAGTCGACTGATGGACACGGGAGTCGACTGATCTCTGATAAAGTCGGCTGCCAGGCTGATTTCAGGAAAAACAAGATTGTTTAGCCCTTTTTCAGCTACGATAAAATTCTCTAACCACTTCTAACCCTAGGATATGCTTTGGGAAGCATTAGAAAGGGTGAAAATCAATTGGATATGGATTAGGAGAGTTATTTAGGGTTTGTATCGATTTTAAGGTAAGGAAAAGTTCAATGTTGAACTTTAGGCCTTAATTTTGATGTTTTAAAGTTCCTATTGGCTTAGGGACTTCCCAAGGGCATTGTTGGTGCAATGGTCAAGGGGGAGAAAGGCTTTAGGGGGAGGTATCCATCAAGGGATGATGAATGGTATTTTTCCTCATGAAGGAGAAAATGGGATTTTGAGATACCCAATTTAGAAATTGGGAGAGTGTATAGGATTGTCTCTCTTGATTGATATGAGACTTATCACTAAGAAGATGCTAGGCATCCTAGGTATTTTTGGACCAAGGGGGAGATTGTAAGATCTCATTGGGACATGAGACATTGACCTCCTTGGAGAGAAAACCTTTTTAATGTTAGTCAAAAAGGGGGAGAATGTTTTGGGGGAGAATGGTATGGAGAGTGTTATCAATTGATGTAATCAATTGTCAATATGGAGAATTGGAGAGAATGTTTGGGTTTACCAATTTTGGATAATTGGTAAGGAGATTTAAGTTAGTGGTCAAACTCAAAGGTATGTGTTTTTGTCAAACATCAAAAAGGGGAAGATTTTTGGTGCAATCGGCCAAGGTCACGATTGATCGGACTCGAGTTTGACTCGAGTGATGTTTTGATGTTTGACATGGAAGTTTGACATTGATGTTTGACATTGATGCCTGATAATGTTTTGGAGAGATTGTTGATAGAATCGACCCGGGTTATGATTAACCGGACTCGAGTTTGACTCGAGGGGATTTTGATGGTTGACTAGGGTTGACCATGTGATGGTAAA
Organism: Wurfbainia villosa; assembly: GCA_025175895.1. Classification (NCBI taxonomy): domain Eukaryota; kingdom Viridiplantae; phylum Streptophyta; class Magnoliopsida; order Zingiberales; family Zingiberaceae; genus Wurfbainia; species Wurfbainia villosa. The sequence continues at coordinate 27,913,565 of CM045994.1, forward strand.
GTCCAAGTCATGGGTACTTGGCATGGAAAGTCCAAGTGGGACACTTGGCATTTGGAAAGTCCAAGTCTTGAATACTTGGCATGTGAAGTCCAAGCATGGGTCTTGGCAAGGAAAAGTCCAAGCATGGGGCTTGGCATGGAAAGTCCAACATGGGTTGGCAAGGGAAAGTCCAAGCTTGAGTCTTGGCATTTGGAAAGTCCAAGGGGTTTGATATTGGCGGCGTAAAGTCCAAGCGGGAGTCTTGGCAGCATAAGTCCAATGCTTGGCGGGGTAAAGTCCAAGCGGAGTCTTGGTAGCATAAGTCCAATGTGCCTTGGCGGTGTAGACATCGTTAGCATGACATAGCCGATGGAAGCACCTGAAGGCTAGCGCAATGGATGAACAAGTCATGGATGACTTGGAGGGATCCGAGAGGCGCGAGGTTGATGGAGATGGCTAGAAGGCTTAGGTCTAGGTTAAGGGTGGTCTAGCAAGTATGGGGGCACCATACCTGAGTTAAAACCTCATGTTTGAGGTGTGCCAGTCGACTGGTGCCGTATGGCATTCGACTGGTGTGAGTCAACTAGGGTTTGACTGCGGGAAGTGTCCCAGCAGTCGACTGATGGCTCGAGCAGTCGACTGCTAGAGGTGGGCTGCCTACTGCTGGCTCGAGTAGTCGACTGATCATGTGGTCAATCGACTGATGCACGAGAATTTCGACACATAATGGAGTCGAGACTCGACTGCGGGGATAGTAGTAGATTGAAGGCTCCATCAGTCGACTGATGGACATGATCAGTCGACTGATGTCCTATCCGTTGGATTTTTTCAGTGTGGATTACACCGTTGTCTCACAGCAACAGTGTCATCAGTTGATTGATGGTTCTGATCAGTCAACGGATCGACGATTTCCAACCCAGACATAAGCTTTAAATGGAGCTCGTGGAGGAGGAAATCAACTATGGTTCTTGAGCTACTTTGGGGTGATTTGTTGCTGCAAATCAGGGTCTCCAAGGCTAATCTTCTAACAACCAAGATCAAGTTATCCAAAGCTCTTTTTAAAGTTTTCTTTACTTGCATTCCATTATATTTGCTTGTATTTTCATTGTATTACTATTGTATACATTATACGAGGTTTCTCCACCTCCGGATTGTTCCAAGAAGGAGTTATTTGTGATTAGTGGTTGTGTGTGCATCACTAGAGCTCTTTAGAGCTCGATCCGTGGAGTAGTAGTCATTCGGTTCTGAACGACATTAAATAATTGTGTAATTGTGTGTTTGTCTATTTCGTTATTGCTTTATTATTATTCCACTGTGCGCTAACGATTGTGTAGAGACAAACGTGAACGATTTCCATCAACGTACTAGCACGACGCTATTCACCCCCTCTAACGGTCAACATTTCCTCTACATTGAATTTGTATTCATGTCAATTGTTTGTTAAATTTCTCCTTACATTTATGGTAGTTTTACATTTGTGCACATTAGGTGTTTGATTTAATGCTTATAGTTTTTGTTCTTTTAAATCCTACATTGCTTTACTTGTTGGATGCTTTAATTACTTGCATTGTTAGATTAGCATTTTAATTATCTTGTAATCGTAGGTTAGAACTCAAATCACAAACCCCCCAATTTACATTAGAAAACCCCAAGCAATAATGGAAATGATCCTAAGAAAATCATTCTACCAAATGCATTCATTAGGAGACGACCCGAGTCATCTCTATGTTACATTAGTGTAGAGGGGGTTCAGTTTAATTATAAATTTTGTTTTATAACGGTACCACGACAAAAATCGTTATCAACAAAAATGGCATCGTTGCCGGGGAATGTAATTTGTGCTTGGTAGACTTCAGATTGTTTACCCATTTTTCTAAAAAAAAAATAAAAAATCCAAAAATTTTGTTTAGGGCTTCATTCTTTTATTCTCTTATATATCCATGTATTTTATCATGTATGTTTCCTGTATCTTTTGATTTTATTTGCCAGTGTTTCAGGATAAAAATAGGAAATTTTTTTGATCATGGATCCCTATTATCAGAGATTAGGAGGCTTTATCAGGCTTATGATTCAGGGATTAGCAGAATTGTCATGGACCTCACCTCACCTGTAATGCCCAAAAATAAAATAAAATAAAATAAAATAGGGTTCGTTATAGCTAGGATTCAAACCATGAACCTACTAATTGTGAGATAGCCTTGATACCACTAGGCTATAGGACAATTCTTGGCTAGAATAGATAAGGAATATACAAAGAAGATAAATGAGAAGATGAGAGGGTGAAGAGTTGTTTCATCTCCCCATGAGAAGATGAAAAGTTTTTTTTTCTCCTCATCTCCCTAGCTATTAACGTGGAGATTAAAGGGAGCAAGAAAACCAAAACCACTTCACCTTCCTTTTTCTTCCTTCTTCCTCATCTTTGGTCGAAATTTTCTCTCCTCCTTCCTCCTTCTTCACCGAACCATAATCCCTTTGTGTTGGTGTTCTTGAGGGGGGTTTTCAAGGGGGTTTTCTCACAAGGGCTTGGTATATGCAAGGATCACTCTTAGGGCTAAGAAACGTGTAGAAGATCTTCATAACCCTAGCGGTATATTTAGTGAATCTAGCAAAAAAAAGTAAGTATTTCTCACCTGCAGTATAAGTAGCTCTTCGGTTGGTTTTGTCTAGCTTTTTTTCCCATGTTTTGTTTATATTATATGTTTTGATCAGATTATTTGTGTATGTTCAAATTTATAGGTAAGGTATATTTCGTTTTAGGCAGGACATAAGATCACAAAGATGTTATTTCTCCCCTATAGTATAAGTAACTCTCGATTTGTACATCTAGCTTCTATTATCATGTTTTGTTCAGATTTATATATTATTTTTAGATTATGGTCGTTCGAATTTATAAGTATTTTAGATATATTTCTTTTGAAGCAAGATGTAAAGATTGCAAAGAGGCTTCCCCTACGAGTTTTGCGGACAAAGAGCATGATCAAATGTCTTGAAAGGATTCCTATATGGGTGTTTGGAGTATAATCATGTTAAATGGTTGTGAAATGACTAAGATCAATAGGTCATATATAAAGGAAGTATTTTACTTTAAAGTGACATGTACCGGGCCATTATATCACCCACGGGCCCTAGACCACCCTTAGTACGTTGCCTTAGTAAGTTCGGTGGCTTGCTACCCCGAATTCTATTAGGGTTGTGCGCAAAATGGTACAATGTCGGGCTTCCCAAATGAGGATGATTAGTATTATTAAGTATATATGGTACAAGATTTTCCAAAGTTAATTATAGCACAATGTTAACAAGTTTAAGCATATCTCATGTCCATGTTTCTACAAGCGAAGCATATTTTGCAAGTTGTGTATTTCAAGCTCATGCATTTTAAGTTGAACTATTGTATTTTGTGCAAGTATTTCTAAATGTTAATGCAGAATTTTCTTAAATGCAAATATGAGTATGTGTTGTATGCAAGTATTCTAATAGCATGTTTTCCTAATGCGATGTTTTGTGAGAATAGGAGGTACTTACTAAGTTTCATTGCTTATAGTTTGCATTCCTTATACTGCAGATAAGGGTAAAGCAAGGCTTGAGAAAGAGGGGGCAGCGGATGAAGTGCTTGGTGTGTGTGTGGCAGCAGAAAAGTGGATTACGATTCTGAACTTGCTAGAATTTATGTTATGTTAAGAACTCTAAATTTTATAATGGTTATGTTGTGTCTAAGAATGTCAAACTTACTAGTATCATGTTATGTTAAGACCTTTGAATGTGCTAGTGTACTAGAGTTCATGTTATGTGCTTGACTATCATTCTGGGGTGAACAGAGGCGCACACGGTCAGGCCATGTTTTTTAACATGGTTGTCTGTCGTTGTTTTATGGGTTGAGTTATTTCTCTATCTACCGTTGTTTCAAGTTAAGAGTATTATGATGCATGTTATCAAAATCATGTGAAGATATTGTTATGAGTTGTTGACACCCTTCTATTTAAATCCGGTATTAGTTAAATTAGTAAATAGCGTAAGTGAGTTCATGGAATAATTGAGACATGTTTGGGTTATAATTAAAGTATGATGGTAACACCTCCTTCATTAGAGAAAAGAGAGGGGGTGTTATTGTATGGTATCAGAGCAAGTTCCGCCCTTCCGGCACACACACATCAAGCATCAATCCTGTCGCTTCCAAGTAAGAAAGTACATATATGTTTTACCTTCTTCTATGCTAGTAAAGAATGTTTTGTTAAACATGCTTACATGTGTAGGTGATGAGGATAGAAAGTAAGTAATAGTAGTAGTCTTATATTGGTCTTACCTTGTGAAAAAAATGGCTAGAACACGGACCAATGGAAATCAGAGGACAAATGAAGTAGTAACACCACGTGACTTGATACAGGTAGTCACTCAGCTTCAACATCAAGTTGCAGAGTAGCAATAGGTTATCAATACCTTGATGGTGAACCAACAAGATAATCCTGTTAACCCACCAGTTGCTCAGAAAGTCATACCGACTGCATCCCTTGCCCCACCAGTTCCCCGTGATACTAGTGGTACCTTCTCTACATAATCGCCGATAGAGGGGTCAGTGGGTGACCTAAGATCCGATCCAAAATACACGGCTCAGCTAAGAAAGGAAAGGAAGATTGGCGCGGGCAAAACGCAGAAGCCATTGGCACGGGCGAACCTCAGAAGCCATTGGCGCGGGCGAAACGCAGAAGCCATTGGCACGGGCGAACATCAGAAGCCATCGGTACGGGCAAATATTGAAAGCCATTGGTACGGGAGAGTTAATGAAAGCAATTGATATGGAAGAGGAGAGGCGGAAGGTGCTTCGCCAAAAAGCTAGTCCAATCTGATCAATACAAGGGGAATTTGACATGGGAAAAAGAGGGGATGGTTTGGGTTGATGAGGAACCCTAGGGCTAGGGCGCCCGTGGGCTATAGACCTAAGTTAGCTTCACTCAAAACGGATGGTTGAGGGAGATAGTCTAACCTAGTTACCCGAAAAGTAGAAGAGGAGGTGTTAGGCAACGACTTGGGAGGCCCCACGCAATATTCCAAGGAGTCTTCACTCCTCATATCTGTAACAGAATTATTCTCCAGGTGAAGGTGGTGGCCACGTGTACGATGGAGATAGCCTGCGATGTTACGATGAAGGAAAAGGGGAGATAAAAGGGAGGGAGGAAAGTGGAAGAGAGGATCCCACAATTATTCCCACCCAGCAAGAGAGAAGGGGACACAGGAGGAGGAGAAGGAGAGCGACAACCGCCTCGCCGGAGAAGAAGGACGGAGATCTGTCGTTGTTATATCTCTTGTATTTTTCTCGTCTTGTGATATCATTGTAATAGGTTTTTCTCCTCCACCTTCGGAAACTTACTTTCCGTAAAGGAGGACCTTCATAGTGAAAGTGCTTGGGCACTGCCCCCGGTGAGAAAGCTCACCTCCGTGGAGTAGGAATCCTTATTCCGAACCACGTTACATCTTGTGTCCGAGTTTCGATTGTTGGTGCTGGTTTTTGCGTTTCACCTACTTCATCTTCTTATTTCTTTACTGATTGCGGCCTGTGAGAACCCTCTGAGATCTCCCTCAGTGCTTCACTGCATTGAAAAAGGAGTAAACAGATTTCACCCGTCCGCATCAGTTGGCGCCGTCTGTGGGAACATTTGAGCTGGACGTCGAGATGCAACCTGAAGAAGTACAACAACCTACTACCTCTGCAGCGGAGGAGCGCCCCATCACCCTTCTACCATCGCAGCTGAAGGCCCTGATGGATGACGCTATTACAGAAGCCCTCGCCAGGGAAAGGAGAAGGACCGGATATCTGCATCCGCACTCCGGGGAACCTTCTTCCAGAGGCCCACCCCCAGAAGTGCCTCCTCCCTCTCGTACAACCGCCAATGGGGAAGTATTGCTTGGAGGCGGACTGGAGGGAAGAATGCTTCAGAATACTATGCCCTTCACCCAAACGCGCAGAGAGGAACAGGGTGAAAGTCAATCAACCCGACCCCCGGAAGTATACGAGGCCAGTCCCTTCACGATGGACATTCTCACTGAGCTCCCTCCATCCTACTTCCGGAATCCTCAGGTCAATAAGTATGATGGTTCGACAGATCCTGAAGTGCACATATTTCAATTCGACGGAACGGCCTCGCTTCACTGTTATACTGACGCTCTCAAGTGCCGAGTCTTCCGAACCACCCTGACTGGCTCGGCGCAAAAGTGGTTTACTACTCTGCCCCCGGGGTCTATCACCTGTTTCGCTGACTTCCAGAGAATGTTCAGTCGAGAATTTGTCAGCTGCAAGGCGTATAAACAAGACGCCTCTATGTTAATGCATATCACCCAGGGACCTTCGGAATCCCTTAGGGGGTATATTCATCGATTCACTTCTGCAGCCAGGGGAATCCCCGCCACCCGATCTGAATCTTTCAGAGGCGCTATTCAGCATGGGCTGAGGGAGGGCCCCTTCCTCAGTTCCTTGTTAAGACAACCTACGGATAGTTACGAAGAGCTACTGAGCCGTGCGGAGCAGTTTATCCACGAAGAAGAAGGATTAAAGGTACGGAGGGCCGAACGGACTGCCACAGCAGTCCCAACTGAAAGAGTTTGTCCCGCTGCTCCTCAAGCACCCCCTCGGCGGGAGTATACAAGACCTTTTCGACAGGAGGTTCCGAGGCCTTGTCCAATGCTGCAAGGTGTTCGCCCCACCCCGCCATTACAAATCATGGCCGCTGAAGCGCTTCCTCCTGTGCGGACATGGAAAGAACGTGAGATGGAATTTTATGACCAGCAGGGTCTGCTACAATGACCCTTAGGACACAGGGGGATCCCGCGTAACCCCCCAGGCCCATTCTTTTGCCAATATCATACAGAATACGGCCACAGTAGTGGTCGATGTTTCAAGTTACAAGAAGAATTAGATTGCCTCCATACTGCATATCCGCAAGTAAGGATTCAGGCAGGAGGGCCGGCGCGGCAAGGCCCCCGACCCAATGTAACCCATCCAGGGCCGTATAATCAACAACCCCGGGTCGCTTTCCAAATGCCATCCCAGGGGGTTGTCTCTCAAGAAGGTCCATCAGGTGAGGGCCCTTCATCCAATCTAGATGACATTCCCACACGGGGAATTATTCATGTTATAGTTGGAGGACCTACCGACGGGGACTCAAACCGGGCACGGAAGTCGTACGCCCGTCTCATGGAGAGTTTGGCCATCGTCACCGACCAAACTATTCAAGTTGCACCACCCGTTTCATTCGGGCCAGAAGATCTGCAAGGTGTCCTGCTGCCCCATACGGACGCCTTGGTTATCCGTATATCCCTAGCCAATTATGAAGTGGCCCGAGTACTAGTTGACTCGGGAAGCTCTGTTAACATCCTTTTCCAAGAAGCCTTCGGACAAATGCAGCTGGGAAATGCCCAATTAGAAGATGTGTCCACTCCCCTCTTCGGATTCGCAGGGCACATGGTTCACCCGAAGGGACAGATATCATTGCCTTTAACTCTGGGTGTAAAACCCAACCAAAAAACCAGTATAATTCCTTTCCTTATTGTGGATGCTCCGTCCACTTATAACGCTATTCTTGGGCATCCTTTCCTCACCCTTTCAGCAAAGGGCTTCCCATACCACCGTGGTCAAATTTCCAGTAGGTCAATCGGTGGGCAAAGTTCATGGAGAACAGAAGGCCTCTAGGAGCTGCTACGTGCAAATGGTTCGGGACGATCAGAAGAAAGCCCGAACCGAGGACCTAAAGGGAAAAGCTATCATCATCACTGATGTCTGCATCCTGGAGGAATCCCCCCCCCCCAAAGTTGATAAAATAGAGGAGGGAGAACTGGTGGAAATGGCTCCAGGAAAGGCCACACTGGATAAACGCAAATTTGGATGTCAAAGAAGAGCTGGTGGCTTGCCTGAAGGAGAATGAAGACATCTTTGCAAAAGATGTGCATGATCTCACGGGGATCTATCCTCAAGTGGCGGAACATAATCTCAATATCATTAAAGGAGCCCGACCCGTCCAACAGAAGAGGCGACATTTTGGACCAGAAAAGGACAAAGTCATAGCAGAAGAAGTGGACAAACTACTATAAGCGGGTCATGTAAAGGAAATCCAGTTCCCCGAATGAGTTTCTAATGTAGTCTTGGTCCCCAAGCCTTCGGGGCAATGGAGGATGTGTATCGATTTCCGTGATTTGAATAAAGCATGCCCTAAAGACTGCTACCCCTTGCCTCGTATTGACCAATTGGTGGATTCTACTGTGGGATATGAAGTGGTGTCTCTGATGGATGCATATCAAGGGTATCATCAAATACCTTTGGCCCAAGAAGATCAAAAGAGGGTTAGCTTTGTGACTACGGGGGGGGGGGTTATACGCTTATGTGGTAATGTCGTTCGGACTAAAAAACGCAGGAGCCACCTATCAGCGCCTTATGGACAAAATCTTCGCGGAGCAGAAAGGGAAGAATGTGGAGGTATACGTGGATGACATCTTGGTCAAATCGAAGGTCACTCGGGATTTAGTCAAGGACTTAAATGAAACCTTCGCTACATTAAGGCGGTTTAATATGAAACTAAACCCTAACAAATGCCTGTTCGGGGTAAAGAGTGGCAAGTTCTTGGGGTACATAGTGACGGAGAAGGGGCTGCAAGCCAACCCTGAGAAAGTGCAAGCCCTATGCAACATGAAATCACCTGCTAATCTGTGAGAGACCCAAAAGTTGGTGGGCAGGATTGTTTCTTTATCCCGATTTATAGCCAGATCGGCGGACAAGGGGCTGCCTTTTTTCAAGATTTTGCGCAAGGCTGCTAAATTTCAGTGGGATGATCAATGTGAACAGGCTTTCCAGGAGTTGAAGAAATATTTGGCTGGACTCCCCCTGCTAGCCAAACCAATACCTGGAGAACCATTATGGATGTATCTGGCCATCTCGGAGGGAGCCGTTAGTTCGGTATTATTGAAACAAGAAGGTTCTCACCAGCAACCTATTTATTATACCAGCCATATCCTGAAGGGGGCAGAATTCCGTTATACAGAGCTAGAGAAGTTGGCATATATCCTAGTACTAATCGCCTCATACTTTTGGCTCATCCCATCACCGTTCAAACGCACAGCGAATTGGGTAAGGTTGTCACTAAGCTAAATTTCTCTGGAAGATTGGCCAAATGGGTGGTAGAACTAAGCGAGTATGATATTCACTACCAACCTCGAACGGTTATCAAGGCCCAAGCACTCGCTGATTTTTTGGCAGAGGTACCTTGCGGCGTGGAAGATGGTTCGGCAACAAAAGAGGAGGGATCAGAGGCATGGAATATATTCATAGACGGTTCTTCAGGATCTATAGGCAGCGGCGTTGGTATTTTATTAATTTCCCCGGAGGGTGAAGAAACTCGATTAGCAGTTCGCCTGGAATATCGAGCATCTAATAATGAAGCGGAATATGAAGCCATTCTAGTGGATCGCAGTCGCTAAAGCAGTGGGGGCTTCTTCCATTGTGATCCACTCGGATTCCCAGTTGGTAATATCACAACTTCAAGGTTCTTTTGCGGTTCGGGAGGAAAGGCTGCATAAGTATTTGAAGACTTTTGAGAAAGAAAGAGCTCAATTTTGTCAGGTCCTCTTGAAGCAAATCCCGCGGGAGCATAACGGGAAGGTAGATGAATTGGCTCGGATGGCTAGCGCTATGGGAGGAATAAAATCCTCGGAAGCGATCCATATGAGAATTCATACTTCCTTAGCAATATGCAGCGTGGAGGGAGACGTACCTGAATCAAGCCTAACTCTTGATTGGAGGACCGACATCATAGCTTATTTACGGCACGGGAAGATCCCTAAAGGGAAAATAGCGGCATCCACTTTAATAAACCGAGCCAAACGGTTCATCCTCTTAAATGAGGACCTATACAATACCTCTTTTGGGCGACCCTTGCTAAAATGCCTGGGAAACAAGGATGCGGAATGGGTACTCCGGGAGATCCATGAAGGATGCTGTAGCAATCATTTAGGAGGGAGAGCTTTAGCAAGAAAGGCCTTATTAGCAGGATACTTTTGGCCTACTCTTCAGCAGGATGCTGCTCATATAGTGCAAACCTGCATCGCTTGTCAGAAGCATAGCAACCGTTCTGAACAGCCAGCTGAGTTAATGAAAGTCGTAATCTCTTCTTATCCTTTCGATCAATGGGGAATAGATATAGTAGGCCTGATGCTGGCGGCACCTTTACAGAGGAAGTTTTTATTGGTAGATGTGGATTATTTTTCCAAATGGGTGGAGGCAGAGCCCTTAGCCAAAATTACTGAGAATGCCGTAATAAAGTTCTTATGGAGGAATATCATTTGTCGGTATGGTATCCCTCGGAAAATAGTCAGTGACAATGGATGACAGTTCCAAGGAAAAAAGATCCAAGAATGGTGCCAAAGTCTCAACATTCAGCAGGCTTTCACTTCGGTAGCCCATCCTCAAGCGAATGGGCAGGTGGAGGTAACTAACAGGATCCTCATTCAAGGATTAAAGACCAAGTTGGGCGCTCAGAGGGGAAACTGGGTAGAAGAGTTACCTGGCGTCCTGTGGGCCTATCGAACCACACCCAAGACAGCAACAGGAGAAACTCCCTTTAGTTTGGTATATGGGGTGGAAGTCGTTATTCCGATCAAGGTTTTGTTGAATAGCGTTCGGATAAAGGCATACGAACCAAATCAGAACCAACTTATCCGAAGCACCGAATTGGACTTGGTGGAGGAAAGGCGAGAGATGGCACGGAGGCGAGCGGAATTGTACAAGCAAAGAGTGCAGCGAGCCTTTAATAAGAAAGTGATGCCTCGGAGATTTCAAGAAGGGGATTGGGTTTTGCGTAAAGTCAATCCCGCTGGAGACCCTGGAAAGCTGGCTCCCAACTGGGAAGGACCCTATGAAATAACGCGCTGCGTAGCAGGGTCAGCATATTATCTGAAAGATGACCAAGGCAAAGAGCTTCCATGACCTTGGAATGCCCTTCATTTAAAACTCTTTCACACTGTATAAGAAATATGGAATAGAAGAAGGGAAATTATGAAGCTCCGAAGGGAATGTTTCTTGAATTGATTGCGTTAATTAGATGCTAAGTATTCTCCAAATTCCATTAAGGGGTTATTTATAAGGGCAACATAGTATTATCAATACATCTTGAAGAAGAAGAGGAAAAATAGAAAGGAAATTTCCGTGTCAAAATGGGATATTAAATTACAGCTTAAACCGGTTGGGAGGATAACGTCGAAAACCAGCCTCCCAATTTAAAGAAAATGAAGGATAAGTAGGAGGGGGTGACCCTTGGGAAGCATACTGCTGAACCGCGTCATTAAATCCATCTTGATAGGTGGCGTGCATTAAAATGATGAGCCGCTCCTCACGGTTCGGATGGTCAGGGCTTCGCTCTCGATGCAACCTCTCGTACGTTTCTTGTTGCTCTTGAAGATTTCGACGCACATCCACATAGCGCCGCGACACCTCCATAATAGCATCGACCAAGATGGAGACATCATCGGCTCGGGAACTTTGATCCTGCTGCACAAGGTGTGTCATCTCCACCATATTTTGACACATGGAAGCTGAAATCCCCTCCACTGCTTCGGAATATGATTTGGTTCGGGCAAGTTCAGTGCTCATCCTCTGGAGGGAAGTTTCTTGCCTGCGTAGACGGGCATGAGCATGCGCCCGGGAATTTATAAGGGATGAGTTTTCTTGTACCTCCTTGCACAAGCGGGTGCGAAGGTCCCCTATCTTATCTTGTGCTCGCTGATATTGAACCTGAAGACAAGCGATGGTGTCAGAATCCTATTGCTTCCCCTTGAGGAGCTCTGCTTCCTGCCCTTTAAGACGTAGTAACTCTTGAGCCGAGGAAGACTCTACATCAAGAGAGGCCGACTGGACTTCCTGCGGGGGGACGAGTGGCTCTTCACCTAGACGTGGTTGCTCCTTTAATCCTGCAATAGTGTCAGCATCCTTCTGAATTTGCTGGCGAGCTTCGGCTAATTGCTCTTGGCACAGGTGCAATTGTTGTAGCAGGAGTCGTTCTCGATTCTGAGCATTCACTATGCCTTCCCGTTGTTGTCGCTCCCATTCTTGGGCTTGAACTTGGTATTGATGAAGAGAGTGATCCAATTCTTGATGGTTGGTCAGGGCCTACATACCAGTCGTGGGAAAAGAAATTTGTCAGCTAGACAAAGCTAAGGAAGCTGAGTAAGAAAACATACCAAGTCCAGAGCATGACGCAGGCCTTCCATGCGAGGAACCACTTCCTCTAGGTTCAGAATCCAAAGACTCCTGGGAGAAAGGGAAGAAGACAGGACGGAAGATGCTGAAGGAGGGACCTCGCTTATAAAGGAGAAAATGGGGGCGGTATCCATCGGTTGAGAATGGAAAGAAAGAAGAACATCATTTGGACGACCCATGGAGGTGGTAGTCAGGGGCGGCATACCTGGAGTTGCAGGGAGGATATGTGTCACGCCTGGTTGGGGGTTGAGTTCGGAAGGAAAGACGGAAGGAGGCTGATTGGAGGAGGGATCTTGAGAAGATGAGATGATGAGCATTGGGTTGGAGGAGCCTTCGATGGGGATGCAAGAAGTAGAGGGACCCTGGTTAGGGCCCGCAGGAGGAGAGGGATTCTTCAGGCGATGAGCCAGGGGGGAAGTTGGCAGTGAAGGAATATCAACCGCCATGGGTTCAGAAAAGGAAGGACGGGCCGGGGAAAAAGAAGACAGGGGTGATCCATCCTCTGTCATTGGCTGACATAGGAATACACCTTCCCCAGGCTCATCCCCAGGTTGCGGGGAAGAAGAAGGCGATTTCTGAACGTCGTCGGCGGAAGGAGAAAGAGTGGGAAAGTTAGGGTTTGTAAAGACCCTGGCTTCCTCCGGGATGGGGGTAGTGAGGGTCACCGGAGGAGGAGAGGGAGAACGGCGAGGTAAATCAGGTATGGTGGTGATCGGGGAAGGTGAAGCGGAAGAAGAAGCGAAAGGCTGACCAGCATTCCGTTTGCGATTCGGGTAGCGGCCTGCTATCTCCTGGAAGAAGTTAGAATGCATCTTGGGGGTCTAAAAAATAAAAAGAAAAGAGGGGCTGGGAAGAAAGAATCGAGGAAACGAGGCTTTGCGGCGGAGGAGCAAACAGATGAAGAAAAGGGAGACCAAAAGGCGAAGGGAGGAGGATGGCAGAAGAAACGAAGACCAAAGAACCCCCTATAAAAGGGGGAAGAATGGGCTTGCAGCCATTAGTGGGCTTCTCGTCTGTGGTAAAAGGGAAAGAAGGGTTTATATTTCTAAATGGCCCATTAAGTATTAAAGCCCCCCATTTGCAGGGGAAGGGGCGGACATAGGCGTTCCCCCCCTTCAGGAGGGGAACCAAAGAGGAATGATATGAAGGCGTTGCCTCCTTTATGCTAATTGCCCTGTCGCTATACATATAAATTTATCTATCCCCGCAAGGCAGAGCGGAAGATATCCCCGTGTGGTGGTGAAATGGAAGAACCGATATCTGTCGGTTATTATTTACTTTATATATAAATTTCTATCCCCGCAAGGCAGAGCGGAAGATATCCCCGTGTGGTGGTGGAACGGAAGAATCGATATCTTTCAGTTATTATTTACTCTATATATATACAAATTTCTATCCCCGCAAGGCAGAGCGAAAGATATCCCCGTGTGGTGATGGAACGGAAGAACCGATATCTTTCGGTTGTTATTTACTCTATATATATAAATTCCTATCCCCGCAAGGCAGAGCGGAAGATATCCCCGTGTGGTGGTGGAACGGAAGAACCGATATCCTTCTGTTTTATTTACTTTATATATAAATTTCTATCCTCGCAAGGCAGAGCGGAAGATATCCCTGTGTGGTGGTGGAACGGAAGAACCGATATCTTTCGGTTGTTATTTACTCTATATATATAAATTTCTATCCCCGCAGAGCGAAAGATATCCCCGTGTGGTGGTGGAACGGAAGAACCGATATCCTTCGGTTATTATTTATTCTATGCATAAATTCCTATCCCCGTAGAGCGGAAGATATCCCCGTGTGGTGGTGAACGGAAGAACCGATATCTGTCGGTTATTATTTATTCTATGCATAAATTCCTATCCCCGCAAGGCAGAGCGGAAGATATCCCCGTGTGGTGGTGGAACGGAAGAACCGATATCCTTCGTTTATTATTTACTTTATATATAAATTTCTATCCCCGCAAGGTAGAGCGGAAGATATCCCCGTGTGGTGGTGGAACGGAAGAACCGATATCTTTCGGTTGTTATTTACTCTATATATATAAATTTCTATCCCCGCAAGGCAGAGCGGAAGATATCCCCGTGTGGTGGTGGAACAGAAGAACCGATATCCTTCGGTTATTATTTACTTTATATATAAATTTCTATCCGCGCAAGGCAGAGCGGAAGATATCCCCGTGTGGTGGTGGAACAGAAGAACCGATATCTTTCGGTTGTTATTTACTCTATATATATAAATTTCTATCCCCGCAGAGCGGAAGATATCCCCGTGTGGTGGTGGAACGGAAGAACCGATATCCTTCGGTTATTATTTATTCTATGCATAAATTCCTATCCCCACAGAGCGGAAGATATCCCCGTGTGGTGGTGGAACGAAAGAACCGATATCTGTCGGTTATTATTTACTTTATATATATAAATTTCTATCCCCACAGAGCGGAAGATATCCCCGTGCGGTGGTGGAACGGGAGGACTGGGACTTCCTCAGTTGTATATCACTTTTTGTCCCCATAAGGGGGGGGGGAGTTGAAATTCTTGTTTAACTTTGTATTGGGTTATTCCTGTGAAAGAGCAGGGTTGACTCATTTAAGGGTTCCATATACCCGGTGGATTGAAAAGACGAAAGAGCCGAAATATACAACTCAAAAGATACTGGAGAAAGGAGATAAACTAGGAAAGTTCATTAATGTGAGAGAATTACATATTCTGAGTCATCTACAAGGGAAGATAACAAACAGCAGCCCTTATATATCCCGGGCGTTACAGTTCTTTGTTAGGAGGGATAAAGGGAGTTCCCTTGTATGGTTGAGGTTGGCCCCATAGTTGACGCCGATAGGATTGCTGCAGGAAGGTCTGCTTGGCCAGTTCCTTTTGGGACCCGACCAGTTGTTGGCGCAGGGAGCGATTATTGGCGTAGGTTTCCTTCAGCTGTTGTTGTAAACACTTCACTTGTTCCTCCAAAATAGCTATGTATCGGCGATCATTTATCTGTTCTTTAGAAGGCGAGGAACTACTACCCTGTTCCGATATCCTGTCCATGGCAAGCAAAAGAAAAAGGATAATGATGGAAGCTATCAGGTAAAGGTCGGGGGTTTTTATGGCCACGAAGGGGAATAGTGCATTTATTGGTGGGAGAAGTGGCGACCATAAATCCTAGTAAAGAAGAGGAAACGTGGGGGCAGTAGTAGGAAGGTCCACGGGACTACAATTGTAATTAAGAGGGTCCGAATCCCCGAGAAATGATAGAGGAAGGTATGTTCGGATCAGACTACCATCTTTTTGGAAGACAGAAACCTTACTTCTACAGGAAAAAGACAAAAACAGATATCATTTGCCTCCCTTATTTTTTATTAACATATTTGAAATGATTACATTAGCTTGATCTATAAAGATTTTCCATGATTACTCCTAACAGATGAAACGGGAGATGTCTCTTTGGGGGGGGGGGGGGGGAAGGAGCTAATATGACTCTGAAGCGTTCGCCTTGAGGGGGAGGAAGAACTGGTGGACCTTCATCGAAAGAGGAAGGATGAGTCCTCGCCAGGGGAACTGGGACGAAAGCCAGTGCTGGTGGAAGTTGGGGAAGTTCAGCGGCAGCATGAGGATCTCCCACTGTATACTCCCACGTGAATGGAGGATTCCACACTCGGTTGCGGAAGGAGAGGAAAAGAGCGCGGAAGGACCTCCCTGCCGGAGGGGTGGGAGCTGGACGGAGAGGCGGAAACGGAAGGGGGCGGAGGGTTGAAGTAGCAGTTGAGCGGGTCTCTGAATCTTCCATATCCTCAGAGACCCAGTCTTGTAGTTCAAAAGATTCCGACTCTGAAGAAATTTCGATAGGATGCCGTGCTGAAGCTATGATAGTGGGATAGCAGGACGAAGACATGGGGGACGAAGGATTTATAATGGAAGGGAAGGGGCGACAGAGGTTCTGGGAAAGGGAAAGAAGACGAAGAGGTTGATATCATTTCCAAAGCAGTAAGAGAGATAGGGAAGATCAACAAGCAAGAGCTGTTTAAAGCGTCGCCCGAACCAAAATCGGGACGGGTATGAAGGATGTCAGGCAGAGACCTTTCAAGCGAATCCCCGAACCAAAATTAGGGTGGAGGGGAATAACGGTATTCGAGATCTCTCCCATAAGCTCGAACCGACAAGGTTATTCTTATTTACTGACACGGAAAGAGATAAGATAGAGAAAGATCAATTTAAAATTGGCTCAGAATTCCCAACCCCTCAAGGAGCATAATGAGATGATGATAGTTAGTTATATGGACAAAGTTATCGTTCAGAAGCAAGCGAGAAGCCATCAGAGAAATTACTAAAAAAGAAAATGTTATAAGTTACAGTTCGAAGAGATCGGGCGGACACTTAGCTAATGCCCCAACCAGATCCAAGTAACTAGTGTCCGTGCCGGGAGGCGGGTATCCCTGCTCGGCGTTTTGTGCCGAGGACCCCTCAAAGCCTAATACAAACAAATCTACCCCCTTCTTCACATATCGTCTTTTAAGATCAGCCTCCTGCTCTTTCATCTGGTCTTGGCATTTGGCTAGTTGAGCTCGACTTTCCGCCAGTTCAGCTGCCAGAGCATCTTTTTCAGTGGCCGCTTGTATGGCCTGACGACCCAAAGTCGAGAGGGCCTTTGAATATTCTTGGTGAAGGATGGATTGCTGCTGAGCCACCGATGATAAGGTTCGGGGAATAGCCGCTACCATGGAGAAAAGCTCTTGACACTTCTTTGCACAGGATTCCCTGGTGACTGCCCAGGCCTGACACTCTAGGTTAAAATGATGACGTTCTTGTTGAAGCTGTGTGATAGTAGCCAAAGAATCAGCATCTTTGATCATGGCATCCATGAGATATCTCTTATACCCTTTCAATTCCGGAGTCAGGATATCTACCTGTTGCAGCTCGCTAGATTGCAAAAAGAGGCGCTGTTCTAGTTCCTCATTTTTTCGTTGCAGTTCCTCTTTCTCGCTTCGAACCAAGGCTAGTTGCATCGTGGCATCTTCGCACTGACCCCTAAAGTCCGCCTCCTTTTCCTCTTGCTCGTTTAACCATCGCGTGAGCTCTTTCTGTTGCGACACAGCGGCAAAATGGTGAGTCTCCACACTAGATTGGAATCGGGCTAGGTGGGCTACCATGTTGTTATGTTGAGTGGAGGCCTAAAAGGAAAGTAAAATTATCAGCCTACATCAGTATAGGGAAATACCCATAGCAAAGAGGAGGAGAAGAAGGAGTAAATACCTCTGCCAGTAGTTTGCTCACTTGCTCACACGGGCCTTGTATACCCGACTGGTTAAAGAATTTTACCTCCGAAGGGTGCCGAATCTTCAGCAAAGATCCCAGAGTGGCCCTCGGAGGAACCGGAAGGGAAGGATCTTCTCCTTCCGAAGAAGATGGGGGCCTGGTACGGCGAAGATGGGTAGGAACGGTTCTCGAGTCAGACGGTGTTGGAGCTCGGAGGGATTCCGTATGAGGAGGCAGGGGTGAATTCTTTGCGGAGGGGGAAGAATGCAGAAATTGGGAGGGAGAATCTCCTCCTTGGGGAGCTAAAGAAGAGGCAGGGGAGGTGTTGCCTTCCCTTCTGGGTTCATAGATGATTAGGGGTTGAGCTTCCGGCTGGTGGGAAGACAAGGGAAGAAGAGCTGATGAACTTGAAGCTCCTTTCTTGATAAGCCGCAGCTTCTTCCGAGGAGATGACGGAGCTGCTGTGGATTTGCCTCTTTTAGTCAGGGTCTTCTTCTTCTTGGCAGCCTCGATCGACTCCCCTTCCACCAAAGCCTTCTGCATCAGATTATCTACAAGATATACTGGTAAGAAAGATGAATGCCCTAAAAAGGAAGTCACATTGCAGGATAAATGTCACCCTACCTATAGCAACCGAAGTCGTCAAAGGTAGAGGAGACAATCCAAAGTGGCTTAAGAGGGGAGTTTCTATCAGATGGTTTGAGCAGTAATGTAGCTCTCCTAAGACTCTATACACTTCCGGGAAGGGACATTTGGACCTCATTTCCCGGAAAGAAGGCAATTCAGGAAGGTCTACCTTCCAAGTATCAGAGTAAGGTAAAGACTCCGGAAGTTGTACAAAGAAATATAAGACTTCCCAACCTTTGTGGGAAGTAGGCAGGTTCACCAGGAATTGGCAGTCTGAACGACTAGACAAATAGAAGAGGCCTGCCTTAGAAGACTTTAACTGGAAGAAGCAATGGAATATTTCGGGGGTCAAAGAGAGGTTCAAATGTTGGAACACTATGTGGGCTCCCGATAAAATCCGGAAAGAGTTGGGGGTGAATTGGTTCAGGGGTAGTTCGTAGAAGTTTAGGAGGTCCAAATAAACCTGTGGTACCGGCAGGGATAGGCCGTTAAGAAATTCTTCATAGAAAAAGCATGTCAAGCCGGGAGGAGGTTTATGAGGCCGATGCAGTTTGGTCGTGAAACAACATTTTATAGAAGGGTCTATGTAGTTGTTCTTCAGGTTAAAGAAATAATGGTTGCAATATAACTGAGTTATGGTATGTTCATACCAGGCGGGTGAAGAGGTGGTCCTAGGAGCCATGGGTGTGAACAAAGCAGGACACTTACTCGGGGGTTAAAGAAGAATCGTGTGAGGAAAGGAAGAACTGGGTCGCCGCAACACCGCCGATGAGAATCACGGGAGAAGAAGAACAGACTGGATTATCAAGCACACTAAACAATACCTAAAAGAAGAAGGCGAGGGTTTATATAGGGTTTTCCGCGACGATTCAGCTGCACAGAAGGAGAAGGAGAAGCGGAGCCCACGGGCCCAGCGGGCCTCCTTCAATATACCGTGGGGAGTTATAAGGAAACGGATGGATTTAAGTCGAGAAATGAAGAATAGGTCAGAAACTTTATGTACATCAGGAAAGTCAAGCTTATAACTTCGGCTGACTAATGATACTATTGGTACCTTCTCTACATAATCCCCGATAGAGGGGTCAGCGGGTGACCTAAGATCCGATCCAAAATACACGGCTCAGCTAAGAAAGGAAAGGAAGATTGGCGTGGGCAAAACGCAGAAGCCATTGGCACGGGCGAACCTTAGAAGCCATTGGCATGGGCAAACATCTGAAGCCATCGGTACGGGCAAATATTGAAAGCCATTGGTACGGGAGAGTTAATGAAAGCAATTGATACGGCAAAGGAGAGGCAGAAGGCGCTTCGCCAAAAAGCCAGTCCAATCTGATCAATACAAGGGGAATTTGACATGGGGAAAAGAGGGGTTGGTTCGGGTTGATGAGGAACCCTAGGGCTAGGGCGCCCGTGGGCTATAGACCTAAGTTAGCTTCACTCAAAATGGATGATTGAGGGAGATAGTCTAACCTAGTTACCCGAAAAGTAGAAGAGGAGGTGTTAGGCAACGACTTGGGAGGCCCCACGCAATATTCCAAGGAGTCTTCACTCCTCATATCTGTAACAGAATTATTCTCCAGGTGAAGGTGGTGGCCACGTGTACGATGGAGATAGCCTGCGACGTTACGATGAAGGAAAAGGGGAGATAAAAGGGAGGGAGGAAAGAGGAAGAGAGGATCCCGCAATTATTCCCACCCAGCAAGAGAGAAGGGGACGCAGGAGGAGGAGAAGGTGAGCGACAACCGCCTCACCGGAGAAGAAGGACGGAGATCTGTCATTGTTATATCTCTTGTATTTTTCTCGTCTTGTGATATCATTGTAAGAGGTTTTTCTTCTCCACCTTCGGAAACTTACTTTCCGTAAAGGAGGACCTTCATAGTGAAAGTGCTTGGGCACTGCCCCCGGTGAGAAAGCTCACCTCCGTGGAGTAGGAATCCTTATTCCGAACCACGTTACATCTTGTGTCCGAGTTTCGATTGCTGGTGCTGGTTTTTGCATTTCACCTACTTCATCTTCTTATTTCTTAACTGATTGCGGCCTGTGAGAACCCTCTGAGATCTCCCTCAGTGCTTCACTGCATTGAAAAAGGAGTAAACAGATTTCACCCGTCTGCATCACCCCCAATAGCCCCAGCGGTGGGGGTGAGGCAAGAGGCGTACTTAATTCAATGAAAAAAACTGATGCCAGAGAGTTTTGCTGGTACAAGTGAACCATGGGATTCTCAGGCCTAGTTTAAGATGATAGAAAGTATCGTAGAACTGCTGGATTGGCCTGAAAATGAGAAATTCAAATGTGCATCCTTCTGCTTGACTGGAGATGCCAGAATGTGGTGGGAACGAGTAAAAGCACAAAGAGTGATTAATCAAATGACATGGGCTAACTTTGAAATGGAGTTCTTTGAGCAGTTTTTCCATATGCGAGTCACGAATAAGCACTACGATGAGTTCACAGAATTTCGACAAGGGGACTTGACAGTTAATGAAGTCGTGAATAAATTCAATAGACTAGCTCGCTTATGTCCATAGCTAGTTAACACTAAATGAGAAAGGGTTAGACTTATGCTCAAAATGCTGAGACCTGAGATAGCTCTGAATGTGGCAAGTGGAATTAGTTGGGTTTCCGGCACCGCGGTGAGTGTGTGTTCGAACATGTTTCGTAAACATGTGCCAACGGAAGAAATAAAAAGCAATAAATCTAATTTATTACATCACACACACCACACGCATGCATAGTACAACATGTGTAGACATGACCGTAGTTTCAAATTTTGCAATAAAAGGAAATTACTCTATGTATACCTGACATATCACGTGTAGTGGGAAAGGCATCAACCGGAGCGACTCTCACTAGAATCGCCTCTATCCGTAACCACGCCAAGTATCGTCGGGATGAATTCACAAATCCATGAGACTCGTCTTCATACGAATCACTAGCCTCTTGTCGAAGACGATGTGATCGAGAGAAGATCACAATCCGAATCAAAATTCGGATTCAAAAATGAGTCCCCAAAACTCGCTTCTCCGGAGAGGTATTCGTCAACCGTTTGACGAATCCTTCATCCTCCACCTATGAGGATTATCGGAGATTGAATCCCCGGAAAGGTTACCGCTGTCAGAGCTCCAAATGTCATCCAAATGATGCTTCGACAAGAAAGAAATAAGCTTTCCAGAAAACTGGACAACTTTGGTGGAGAACTTGCGCCGGCCAAATAAGGAAAGCTAGGTGCTCACCTTGTCACCGGAGCCAAGGAAGATCACCGGAGCTCCTCCGGAAGTAGCTAGACACCGACAGGTGGGGAGGGCAGCAGCTGCTTGATGCCAACCAGTGGAGCTTGGGCGGTGGTGGGCGGCGGCAAGAAGTTGGGCACCGACAAGAAGACGAGAGGAGGAGAGGAAATGATTTTCCAAAAATACCAAAAACCCTTAGTGCTCTCCAACCTCTAATCGCACTTTTATAGAGCGCATGTTTCTTAACCATTAAGAAACCATATCCTAGCGATTATTGGTTCATAACCAAAATCCGTTAACCCACTCCAATAACTTAAGTTAAAATAAACCAAACCGCATTGGTCTATTTTAAGTTAAAACGAACCGAACCAACTTTGGTTCATTCATTTAAAACAAATCAAACCCCTTTAGTTTATTTTTCCACCATTGGATTAGAACCAAACCAATTTGGTTCATTAATCATGTCTTCAAAAGACACGACCCATCCACGCTTCCAATGCGACTGAAACGATTTCATGTTCGCTCCTTGTTTGGTCCAACCAAACTTAGTTTCTCTCAATGTGAGAATCTCATTCTCAAGCTCACTTTAAATCCTTTGGATTACGCTCATTGTGCGTGTGACCAAATAGGTTCTAGGTTTATGTTGGTCGTCTATAATTAACCATTAATTATAGAACGATCATGAGTGACACCTAGTAGTACATCATGATCATCAATTAACCGAAAAGATCAATGGTTGATCCAGAACTATTTCTGAAACCCTTCAGTAGCTACAATGAATCGTGCCCCATTCCCTTCACTCATTTTATACCCACTTGGTTCAGGACATAGTCTATAGTGTCA
Organism: Wurfbainia villosa; assembly: GCA_025175895.1. NCBI lineage: Eukaryota > Viridiplantae > Streptophyta > Magnoliopsida > Zingiberales > Zingiberaceae > Wurfbainia > Wurfbainia villosa. The sequence goes on from CM045994.1 coordinate 27,935,713, forward strand.
GTCACCACTAGGTTGACTACGTCACACCTAGCCCAAGTATCATTTCCTCATCCTACGAATTCTAGTTACTGCACATGTATCCAAGAGTACCTTACTCTAAACATGTAATGCTTTGGCCAAATACTTTAGTAACAACCTGACGAGAGGCCATGGGTATACATCTCCTCGCAAGGAGTGGTGAATCCTTTATAGGCTTTTCAAACACCTTCGATCACTTTGACTTATACCCAATTATCCCGGGTCCACATATCCTCAAAGATGCTTGCTTAAGATATCAAAGCATAAGTCTTCATGACCAAGATGACTTAAATACCGCAATTCAAAGGAACATCGCACTTAAGCTGCAGTAAGAACTTCATTGACATATCTATATATGCAGAGAACCATATGTAGTTTTACAACTAGTCACTCCAATGAACTAGTTACCATAACTAGCATCCATGATTAACTCTAGACATCACAATGCCTCTAGCCAGTGAGAATCAGCTGCTTGGATACACCAAGGAGTATACCTCGTGCTAGTCTCGACAGAATTGATGGTGTCCCAATCCATCAATTCTTTGACTAGGGATAATTCCAATACATCACAATTACACATGTAGAGATACTCACTAGTTGTGATCCAATCACAAATTCTCTCACACTGTGAATCGTATCGGAGACATTCAGTAAATGAGTTTAAGATCTAATCAAATACATTAAAACATATATACTCAAATAGTGAATCATCATTTATCATATAAATGGTTCAAAAATAAGGCGATTGCCTAAGGACACCTCTCATATATTACTAACAAACTCCTACTTGGCCTAATGCCAATCGCTATGATATCCAATACCATAAGCTCTAACATGACCCTCAAACTTACTTTGAGGTAATGCCTTAGGTAAAGGATCTGCTAAGTTCCTTTCAGTGGGAATCTTCTCGATTTGTATTTCCTTCCTACTTATGATCTCTCTGATCAAATGATAGCGGCAAAGCACATGTTTGGATCATTATTGAGACCTTGGCTCTTTCGCCTGTGCAATTGCTCCATTGTTGTCACAGTAAACTGATATTGCTTCAACAATGGCTGGAACCACACCAAGTTCATAAATGAACTTCTTGATCCAAACAGCTTCCTTTGCTGCTTCCTAAGATGTAATGTATTCTGCCTCAGTGGTAGTATCCACTACAGTGTCTTATTTAGAACTTTTTCAACTCATTGCGCCCCCATTCAAGGTGAAAACGTACCCAGACTGAGACCTAGAATCATCCTTGTCTGTCTGAAACCTGGCATCCGTATACCCGCATATCACCATGTCCCCTTCTCCATATATTAGGAACACATTCTTAGTTCTTCTTAAGTACTTAAGGATTGTCTTAATAGTCGCCCAATGATCCATTCCTAGATGGGACTGGTATCTACTCGTGACACTCAGAGCATACGATACTTCGGGCCTCGTACATAACATAACACACATGATAGATCATATTGTGGATGCATAGGGAATCTTACTCATGCAAATCCTCTCGTCTTCTATGCGTGGACACATAGACTTCGAAAGGTGTATCCCATGTATGATGGGTAGAAAACCTTTCTTGGATTTTGACATGCTAAACCACTTTAGCAGTCGGTCTATATATGTAGATTGCGAAATATCAAGCAACCATTTTGATCTATCTCTATAGATCTTAATCCCGAGGATGTAGGTTGCTTCTCCCAGGTCTTTCATGGAGAATGTCATGGACAACCAAATCTTAATTGACTATAAGACAGAAACATCGTTTCCTATAAGTAATATGTCATCGACATACAATACTAGGAACACGACTGCACTCCCACTAACCTTCTTGTACACACAAGGTTCGTCCGGATTTTGTGAGAAATCAAACTTTTTGATTGTCTCATCAAAATGGATATTCCAGCTCTTGGATGCTTGCTTCAGTCCATATATGGACCATTGCAATTTGCATACCTTGGTTTTATAAACCGATGTGAAACCCTCAGGCTGTATCATATACACATACTTGAGTAGGTTTCCATTAAGGAAAGTTGTTTTCACATCCATCTGCCATATCTCATAATCATAATGAGCCACTATGGCTAGGAGCATCCGAATGGATTTAAGCATAGCAATAGGCGAATAGGTTTCGTCATAATCAATACCTTGCTTTTGACGATATCCTTTCGCCACCAATCTAGCATTATAGGTAATCACATTACGATCCATGTCGATTTTCTTCTTGAAAATCCACTTGCACCCTATATGCTTTATGCCTTCAGGTGGGTCAACCAAGTTCCAAACTTGGTTTTCATACATGGAATCCATTTTCGACTTCATGGCATCATCCACTTATCCCTTTATTAACTTTTTAGAACTTCTTCATAACTGGCAATCTCCTCATCATCAATGAGTAGCATGTCATTCGATTCACTTACGAGAAATCCATATCTCTCAAAAATATTGCGTATTCTACTAGATCTACGAAGATGTGGTGTCTCAATAGGTCTAGCTGATGGTTCATCACTATGAGTTATTGGCTATGGTGCTTCACCAGGTATCTCATCAATGTCTATTTGAGTCTCTCGAGCCTCCTTAAGCTCAACGACACTCCCACTATTTTCTTGCAAGAGAAACTCTTTCTCTAGAAACACAACATGCCTTGAAACAAACACCTTTTGTTCCACAGGATGATAGAATTGGTAACCCCTTGTTTCCTTAGGGTATCCAATAAATAGACATTTATCATACTTAGCATCAAATTTGTCTAATACAGTCTGCTTCACATAAGCAGGACAATCCTATATCTTCAAGTAAAATACATGAGGTTTCTTACTATTCCATATCTCATATGGAGTAGTAGAGACTACCTTGGTTGGCATTCTATTTAACAAGTAAACAGCTGTCTGAAGTGCATAGCCCCAAAAGGACTGGGAAAGATTCGCATGATTCATCATTGACCTGACCATGTCCAACAAGGTCCGGTTACACCTCTCAGATATACCATTATGCTGCGATGTATATGATGGAGTCCATTGAGACAATATACCATTGTCTCTTAGATAATCTAAAAACTCTTGACTTAAGTATTCACCACCTCGATCTGATCGAAGTATTTTAATACTCTTGTCATGTTGTTTCTCTACTTTATTTCTGAATTCTTTGAACCTTTCAAAGGATTCAGACTTGTGTTTCATCAAGAACACATACCCAAACTGTGAGTGATCATCGATGAAGGTAATGAAGTAGTTATAGCCTCCCAAATCTTGAGTTGACATAGGTCCGCATACATCAGTATGTATTAAACCAAGCAACTCACCCACCCGTTCACCTTTTCCCATAAAAGGTAACTTGGTCATCTTGCCTTTTAAGCATGATTCACATGTACCGTATGAATCTAATTCAAACGATTCCAGAATTCCACATCGGTGTAATTTGGACATGTGTTTCTTGCTTGCATGGCCAAGACGATAATGCCACATATAGGAATCTACTTGATTATCCTTTCGATCACACTTGTTGCTCACTTAGATATTGAAAATGTCACTGGATACGTCCAACGTATAAATACCATTGCTTAAAGTTCCTGTCCCATAAAGTACGACATTCAAAGTTATATAATAACAATTGTTACTAAACATCAAATGGTAACCATTTCTATTAAAGCAGGAAATAGAAACAATGTTCTTTATTAGAGAAGGAACATAATAGCAATTTTCCAGTTCTAAGAGTAGTCCACTAGGGATCTTTATAAAATAAGTTCCGATGGAGACCACAGTAACTTTTGCTCCATTGCCAATTCACAAATTTGACTCCCCTCTGACGAGTCTTCTTCTATTCCTTAGCCCCTGTATGTCATTACATATATGTGAGCCACACCCAGTATCCAATACCCAAGTGTCTAAGGAAATAGAATAACAATCAATAACAAAGATACTTGAAGAGGATGGGGCATCGGATGCCTTCTTCTTCTTCACAAACTCAAGATAAATCTTGGAGTTTCTTCGCCAATGGCCCTCCTTGCCACAATGATGACAAGTGCCATTTTTGTGCTGGTTCTGCCTTCTTAGTCTTCTTATTCTTCCCTTTCTTCTGTTCCTTTGCCTTCCTCTTAGTACCTTTCTTCGAGGAATCAACTAACAGAACCGCCTTCTCCTTATGCTTCACAAAAGGCTCCACAGTCTTCAGCATATTGAGGAACTCAAGAATAGTGGATTCTAGTTTGTTCATCTGGTAGTTCATCACAAATTGTAAGAAACTCTTGGGAAAACAATGCAGAATTAAGTCGATACTTAATTCATGATTCATCACAAACCCGAGGGTGGCCAGTCGCTCGATGTACCCATTCATCTTTAGCACAAACTGCACTACAGACGAACTTTCTTGCATCTTATAGGTGAAGAGGAGCCTGGAGACTTCAAACCTTTCGGATCTCGCTTGCTCATCAAACAACTCATGAAGATGGAAGACTATAGTATTAGCATTCATATTCTCATGGTGCTTTTGTAGCTCGGGTACCATCACGGCTAGCATGATGCAACTCGCAAGTTCAGAATCTGCCACATGTTTATAATAGGCCAACAATTGGTCTAGAGTTGCATCGTCCCTAGGACGGTTGGAAAGAGGCTCTTGTATGTGAGCTTTTCTGCCTTGAGAACAATTTTCAAGTTTCTAAACCAATCCAGGAAGTTAGGCCCAGTCAATTTGTTTGAATCCAAAATAGTGCACAAATTCAAAGACGTCATGATCAATCGATTAACTTAGAAATACAAAACGAACATATATGAGAAAAATGATTCAAAATGCATCAATATACATTCATAAATCCCATTCATTTTTCGAATTTGAAAAACCCCAAAATCACTTTGGGAGAACGTAGGTCCATCTTCGAATGGGCTGATATCCAACATAGATATGAACAACCTTGGAGAGAGTCCAATAAGCCATTCACAACTACGATGGTAGGTATCAAATATACCGATTGCATATCACATATATGTAACTATCACAATGTGCTATCAACTAATTGAATGTTCACACATACATCGGGTTCTTAACACATTAAAAAGTATCCATCATATGCATACCACCCAACTTCACCTCCCTTCACATCGACCTTGGAGAGAGTCCAACAAGCCGATGCTCCAGGTTAAAGCCAACCCATTATTCGAGAAATAGTTTTAATATGGTTAGAGTGCATTCAACCAATTAGCCCAGCTTGGAGAGAGTCCAACAAGGAAATCTAACGATTGACCTCTGACTCTTACCATATTAGTATTAAACTATTTCATGGTTTGAACATGTTTAGGTTTGAGTCAGGCTTGGAGAGAGTCCAACAACCCAAACAAGAAACAGAACTCTGGTTCTAACCATATTAATGGAAGGTATAAGCTTTAATATTGAGTAAGGGTTTTTATGTCTCATCCTCTTTGCATGCAAATAACTATTATCTACATGACATGACATACATGACATACATTTACATGTCACGACACGCATGACATAATAATATGCATCTAATGCAATTACATGACATACAATTATGACATGTACAAAATTTACTTATATGTCATAACTATTTATGGAAATAAAATATGTTTAAGATTTGATTCCAAAAATTAAATCATGATTAAATTAGGAAATAAATTTCCAAATCTAATCACATATTTTATTTATGGAAGGTCTCAATTAAGGAAAGTCAAATTTAATTTATGAAACAAATTTCCTAAATTGTCAAAACTATTTATGGAAATAAAATATATTTTAGATTTGATTTCCCAAATCAAATAATGATTAAATTATGAAAAAAAATTTCAAATCTAATCAAATATTTTATTTATGGAAAGTGTTAATTTCCATAAATACTTCTAACTTTCCAAAACTAGAAGATTTCCATAAATACTTCTAAACTTTCCAAAATTTGAAAATTTTCATAAATACTTCTAAACGTTCCAAAAGTAGAAAATTTCCATAAATACAATTGCGACTATCACAAAATAATTTTACGATTATTTCGAAACACAACCTGGGCTATGATACCACTGTTAGGTTTCCGGCACCATAGCGAGTGTGTGTTCGAACATGTTTCGTAAACATGTACACAGCGGAAGAAATAAAAAGCAATAAATCTAATTTATTACATCACACACACCACACACATGCATAGTACAACATGTGTAGACATAACCATAGTTTCAAATTTTGCAATAAAAGGACATTACTCTACGTATACCTGACGTATCACGTGTAGTGGGAAAGACATCAACCGGAGCGACTCTTGCTAGAATCACCTCTATCCATATGCATGTTGAGTATCATCGAGATGACTTCACAAAGCCATGAGCCTCGTCTTCATAATAGTCACTAGCCTCGTGTCAAAGACGATATGATCAAGAGAAGATCACAATCCGAATCAAAATTCGGATTCAAAAATGAGTCCCCAAAACTTGCTTCTCCGGAGAGGTATTCGTCAACCGTTTGACGAATCCTTCGTCCTCCACCTATGAGGATTACATGAGATCGAATCCCTGGCAAGGTTCCCACTGTCGGAGCTCCAAATGTCATCCAAATGACTCTCCGACAAGAAGGAAACAAGCTTTCCAGAAAACTGGACAGCTTTGGTGGAGAACTTGTGCCGACCAAAAAAGGAAAGTTAGGTGCTCACCTTGTCACCGGAGCCAAGGAAGATCACCAGAGCTCCTGTGGCAGCAGCTAGACGCTGGTAGGTGGGGAGGACGGCAGCTGCTGGTTGCCAACTAGTGGAGCTTGGGCGGTGGTGGGTGGCGGCAAGAAGTTGGGCGCCGGCAAGAAGAGGAGGAGAGGAGGAGAGGAAAAGATTATCCAAAAATACCAAAAACCCTTAGGGCTCTCCAACCTCTAATCGCGCTTTTATAGAGTGTATGTTTCTTAACCATTATGAAACCATCTCTACCATTTATTGGTTCATAACCAAAACCCGTTAACTCGCTCTAATAACTTAAGTTAAAATAAACCAAATTGCATTGATCGATTTTAAGATAAAACCAACCGAACCAACTTTGGTTCATTCGTTTAAAATAAACCAAACCCCTTTGGTTTATTTTTCCAACATTGGATTAGAACCAAACCAATTTGGTTCATTCATCATGTCTTCAACAGACACGACTCATCCATGCTTCCAATGCGACTAAAATGATTTCATGTTCACTCCTCGTTTGGTCCAACCAAATTTAGTTTCTCACGATGTAAGAATCTCATTCTCAAGCTCATTTTAAATCCTTCGGATTACGGTCATTGTGCGTGTGACCAAATAGGATCTCGATTTTTGTTGTCCATCTATAATTAACCATCAATTATAGAATGATCATGAGTGATACCTAGTAGTACATCATGATCCCCAATTAATCGAAAAGATCAACGATTGATCCAAAACTATTTCTGAAACCCTTCAACAGTTACAATGAATCGTACCCCATTCCCTTCACTCATCTTATACCAACTTGGTTCAGAACATGGTCTATAGTGTGAGTCCCCACTAGGTTGACTATGTCACACCTAGCCCAAGTATAATTTCTCATCCTATGGATTCTAGTTACTGCACATGTATCCAAGAGTACCTTACTCTAAACATGTAATGCTTTAGCCAAAGACTTTAGTAACAATCCGACGAGAGGCCATGGGTATACATCTCCTCGCAAGGAGTGGTGAATCTCTTATTGGCTATTCAAACACCTTCGATCACTTCGACTTATACCCAATCATCCCGGGTCTACATATCCTCAGAGATGCTTGCTTAAGATGTCAAAGCATAAGTCTTAAAGACCAAGATGACTTGAATACCGCAAGTCAAAGGAACATCACACTTAAGTTGCAGTAAGAACTTCATTGACATATCTATATAGGTAGAGAACCATATGAAGTTTTACAGCTGGTCACTCCAATGAACTAGTTACCATAACTAGCATCCACAATTAACTCCGGACATCACAATGTCTCCAGCCAGTGAGAATCAGCTGCTTGGATACACCAAGGAGTATACCTCGTGCTAGTCTCGACAGAATTGATGGTGTCTCAATCCATCAATTCATTAACAAGGGATAATTCCAATACATCACAATTAAACATGTAGAGATACTCACTAGTTGTGATCCAATCACAAATTCTCTCATGTTGTGAATCATATCAAGGACAATCAGTAAATGAGTTTAAGATCTAATCAAATACATGAAAACATGTATACTCAAATAGTGAATCTTCATTTATCATATAAATGGTTCAAACATAAGGCGATTTCCTTATGACACCTCTCATATATTATTTGTTGGGATGTATACTGAAAAGTCTATCTTTTGTATGAACATCTTTATTTTTGAAATAAGAATCACATGATCATTGTTTGAATATTTATGGTTATGCATTTTGCCTAATACATTACATTGTAGATAATATGATGTGTAGTGTCACACGGGAGATCATGTTATCAGTTCCTTGCAAAGTATAAGTAAAAGGATCACAACCGAGATGGTTTTGGACAAACCATTGACATGGTTGTAGTGTGATTTGTTATTGGTTTGTCTTGACCATAGAATTACACTAGTACACTTTGTGTGTATTGAGCAGGACTGACTTAGAAGTGATTCGATTTATTGTCGACTACATAATCAAATCGAACCTCAGATATTATGTTGTACATGCTCTTAATCCCGATATAATAACGGGTACATATACTTAGTGTTCATTTCTTTTATTTACCAATGGTTGAGATTTATAGAGTAAATCGATAGGCTTAGTAAGTTGGAAAATGATATTATTTATATAGTGTGCGGTTGATTATAGGAGGAAACCGTGTCCTATATATTGGGATGATTATGTCCCCTTGAGGAGCTCATAAGGTTCATCATGTAAACGTTGCAGGAGGACTTGGTCCGGCATGATGATAAGGTTGAGTGGTACTACTCATGGAGTTAGATGTTGATTAATTAATTGTCAGTAAATTAATTAATCAACGGACATTCGAGATCTTAAACACGGTGAGATATTTGTACAAATAATATATGGAGCCCATATTAACTTATGGGGGTTGGTGAGGTAGATCAATGATAATCCTCTTGTGGAATGGATTATCATTAATGGATCAGACTTTATGTGGGCTTGATCCATTAGGTGTCCAAGATCCAACTTCTCCTCATGGTCCCTATCGTAGCCTATTAAAACCCTCATGAAGCCTAGATCCGATGGTGGAGAATGGAACTCTAGATCCGATGGTGGAGAATAAATCTCTACATCCGATGGTGGAGATTAAATCACTTGATCCGATGGAGGAGATTAAATCTTTAGATCTTACGGTGGAGATTAAATCTCTAAGTCCGACGGTTGAGATTAAATCTCTAGATCCGACGGTTGAGGTTAAATCCCTAGAACCGATGGTGGAGATTAAAATAAGGCTTAGGCCTAGATCTATAAAAGGAGGCATAAGGGTGGGCGGCAAGATAAATAGAAGGGAGATCAAGGCCAAGGCTTGGCCGGCTAGGGTTAGGGTTTGGCTTGGGCGGCAACAAGGTGGGAGATTAGGGTTTGCTTCCTTTCTTCTTGCTAAGGTGTAGCCGGCGCCCACCCCTTCTTCCCCTCTAGCTTTGCCGGCGCTCAACCTATTTCTCTTCTTCTTCTTGGCCGGTGGAAACAAGAGCAAGGGTCTTGTTCCTTGGAGCTCTTGGCCGGCGCCCACTGCTTACACCTCTCTTTTGGTCGGCGCCAAGCATCAAGCTTGGAGCTTGATGGTTGGTCCTAGATAGGAGGAGAGTTTTTTTTCTATACTTCCTCTTATTCGGAGCGAACAAGGAAAGGAAGATCATGATCTAGGAGGCTTCATCTCTTGGAGGATCATTGCCCACACAATGTACAAGAGGAGGATAGGACATACGATAGAAGACCTTGAGGTAAATAAGGGGTATAAATCTTGTTATGCTTTCCTTTTATTTCTTTGTATGTTGTATGTTTTGATTATGTGGCTAATTTACTTTGACCCCGAATACAAACGTAAAAACCGGCGATCCGTACATCGTCTCTTCCGTGGCTATTCGAAGAATAGAGGTTGGTTGCTTGAACAACAAGTTTGTTCAAGTGACTACTCTAATCGAATAACATGACGATGAAACGGTTGCTTAGGTAATCCCTTTTTGTCTAGGATTAATTTTTTTTAATCCGGGGACGTAGATGGGATCGCCATGAACAAACGACCAAGTCGAAGTGGGAAGCGAAGTTTCCCCTACCTTCAAGTGGTATCAGAGCCACAGTTTTTGGTTTTGTGTGTTTAGGATTCGATTACTTTTATGCACTTTTCATATATTATATGTGCCGGATAATAGTAGGATGTGCGTAGGTTAACTTTTTGGTTGCAGGCATAGGATCCAACTATTATGGCCTTATGTATGTATGTGATTGTATGTGTGCAATTGTATATTATTTGAATCCTCAGGGTTGACGAGGCTAGTATTTAATTTTTGTAATTAAGTATGACATTGTTTAACCACTCTTTTTATTTTAGTTTACTTTCGATCTAGATTTCATGTACACTCCTTCATGGAGTATAGGATCGATGGATGTAAATTAAAATAGTTTTTCTTTGCTCGAATCTCCAGATGGCTTGTACATGGCGTAGGGAGGAGCAGACGAGATGGTGATACGACGGGAGACATATTGGAGACAAAAGCCATAATAGTTGGAAAATATTTTTTTATATTTATTGATTTTTGTTTGATATGCATGTCGTAGGCTTGGAAAATTCCTCAATTTTAAATTACTAAGTGGGAGAGGGATATTTTTATAAATTCCCACGGCCTCATTACGATTTGACATGTGAAGCAAACAAACTTGCGCGTCGGCTCTGAGTGCCTTCCTCCCCATCGGATGAGTTTGTTTGCGGATCACAGGGTCGAATATGGTTATAGGAAATTATTAAGGAGCGTATGTACTTCCCCATCGGAAGGCACATAACCCGATATAGTTGCCTTGGTACCGAGTAATGGTGAACACTTAGATACACATAGGAGTATCCTCCCTATCGGAGTCACTGCTTTTATTTGTAGGGCCAAAGAGGAACCAACTATTAATTTTATTTGTCAAAAGGTTAGTTTGACAAGATAGTAAAATTAATGGGTAAAATCTTCTCTTACAAATGTAGAATTCATATACGTCCACACAATCGTGGCATACGATATTCTCGGTATTTTGAGGTGTTGGTTGATTTTAAAATTTTATTGTTTGAGGAATCAATAATTTTTTGAAATCTAAAGTTTTGATCTATGTGATTCTTAGGTTTTTTTAAAAATGACTTTCAATCCACTTGTTGTGTTACTAAAAGAGAATATACTTACTGGACCCAATTATGTTGAATGAAAAAGGAATCTTGATATTGTCTTGACTGTTGAGGAGTACAAGAATGTACTCTTCGAAGAATGTCCTCCTAAGCTTGTAAATGTGCTGGAAGTCCTTGGAGCTGAGATCAATGGGGAAACCCAGGTCGATATCATTCTCCAGTCTCTACCTAGGAGTTTTGAGCAATTTCGCCTGAATTACAACATGAATAAGAGGTTGTATTCGTTGGCGAAACATTTGATAGAACTCCAAGTGACAGAAGGGTTTGCTCAAGCCCAGGCCATGGTTGCTCAGAAAGTTTCTACTTCTAAGCCGAAAGGCAAGAAGAAGAAGAAACAAGGTGGAGCAAAGGTGGCGGGAGGATCTCAGGGAGGAGTGAAGATGCTGAAAGACAAGTGCTTCACTTGCAAGAAGACTGGACATTGGAAGAAGGACTGTCCCAACCGGAAGTAGAACAAAGGTATATCCTTTGGTCTAGTCGTTAAAACATGTTTATCGGTGTTATCTACCGGTACCTGGTGTGTAGATACGGGAGCCACTGATCATGTGTGCAATACTTTACAGAGGTTCCAGGAAACCAGACGACTAGCCAGGGGGAGATTACCTTTTACTTGGGCAATGCCATGATTGTGGCGACTATTGCAGTGGGAGATGTTTATTTGTCTTTTGAGAGGAATAAAATTTTGGTTCTAAAAAATTGCCTTTATGTACCTTTATTTAGAAAGAATTTGATTTCGATTTATAAATTGTTTATGTATGGATATTCTATTTCTTTTAATGATAGAGTTCTTATAAAAAAATAGAGAGATTATCTGTTATGGTGCATTGATAGGAAATTTAAATACTCTTGAACCAAAAGCTCCCACGATGCAAATAGAAGTACATAACTCATCTTCTAATTCAAATAAGAGAAAAGAACCTTCGATGATGAACCAAACATATCTTTGGCATCTAAGGCTAGGTCATATTGACCTAAGCAGAATTCAAAGTTTGATAGCTGATAGACCTCTGGATTCATTAGTAGTGGAATATTTCCCAACCTGCAAATTTTACTTGGAAGGTAAAATGACCAAGAGGTCTTTTAAGGCCAAGGGGTATAGAGCCAAAGATGTGTTGGAATTGGTTCATTCTGATTTGTGTGGTCCTATGTCTATCTAGGCAAGAGGTGGTTTTTAATATTTCATCTCTTTTATAGACAATTATTCAAGATATGGATACATTTACTTGATGCGCTGCAAGTTTGAATGCTTTGACAAGTTCAAAGAATTCAAGGCTGATGTGGAGAAACATCAGGGTAAAAGTATCAAGACACTACAATCTGATCGTGGTGGTGAGTACCTCTTGAGAGAGTTTAGGAATTACTTATCAGAGGCTTGGATTCAATCCCAATTGTCTGCACCTGGCACACCCCAGCAGAATGGTGTAGTAGAGCGAAGGAATAGGACTCTTATGGAGATGGTTAGATCGATGATGAGTTATTCTTAGTTGCCAGATTCGTTCTGGGGATATGCTCTGGATACGGCAGTGTATATTCTAAACTTGGTACCATCTAAATCAGTGCCTTCTACTCCCACAGAATTGTGGACTGGGCGAAAGCCTAGTCTGAGACATATTCGGATTTATGGGAGTCCAACACATGTGCTGAAGGCAGATGCTGGTATGTTGGAACCTCGTACAGAAGTGTGCATGTTCGTTGGCTATCCTAGAGGAACGAAAGGTGGTTTGTTTTGTAGTCCTAGAGATCAGAGGGTGATCGTTAGCACGAATGCCATATTTCTAGAGGAAGACTATGTGATGAACCACAAACCCATGAGTAAGATTGTTCTGGAGGAATTAAGAGGGGAAGTCACTGCTTCAGTACCACCGGTACATGAGGATATACCACAAGTCACTGCACCGCATGTAACAGAGGATACATAGGTGATACTTCATCATAGTGGGAGTGTTGTTAGACAAGCTGATAGATTCATGTTTTTGGGAGAATGTTCTGATTTGGTCCCTGGAGAACATGAACCTGATCCCTGGACATATGACGAGGCGATCCAAGATAAAGATGCAGTATCTTGGCAAAGTGCGATGAATTCTGAGATAGAATCTATGGATTCAAATCAGGTCTAGGAGCTAGTAGAACCACCCAATGGTGTAAAAGTCATTGGATGCAAGTGGATCTACAAAAGAAAGAGAGGAATAGATGGGAAGGTTGAAACCTTCAAAGCAAAGTTTGTTGCGAAGGGGTATACTCAGAAAGAGGGTATCAATTATGAGGAGACCTTTTCGTCGGTAGCCATGCTTAAGTCTATCTGGATTCTTTTATGTATTGCTGCTCATATGGATTATGAGGTATGACAGATGGATGTCAAGATAGCTTTCCTTAATGGAAGTCTTGGGAAAACATCTATATGAAGCAACCAGAAGGATTCATTGCAAAGGGCAAAAGAGCATCTTATGTGCAAGCTTAATCGATCCATTTATAGATTGAAGTAAGCTTCGTGGTCTTGGAACATCCTCTTTGATGAGGTAATCCAGTCTTATGGATTTATTCAAAGTCCGGATGAGTCTTGTATATACAAGAGATGTGACAGAAATGTAGTGGTATTTCTTATACTTTATGTAGATGACATTTTGTTAATTGGCAACAATGTCAAGCTGTTATCGGACGTAAGGGTTTGGTTGTCCAAACAGTTAGACATGAAGGACTTGGGAGAAGTGGGACACATCCTTGGGATCAAGGTTATAAGGGATCGCAGGAAAAGGATGTTGTGCTTATCTCAAGCTTCATACATAGACACCATTATGGATCGTTTTAGCATGCAGAACTCCAAGAAAGGTTTTCTACCTTTCAGGCATGAAGTTCCTTTATCTAAGGAGATGTGTCCTAGAACATCTAAGGAGATAGAGGAGATGAAGGTGGTTCATTATACTTCGGCAGAAGGAAGCCTCATGTATGTCATGCTATTTACGAGATCGGATATCTACTTTACCGTGGGCATGGTCAGTAGATATCAGAGTAATCCAGGACAGGGACATTGGACTGCGGTAAAGCATATATTGAAGTACCTGAGAAGGACTAGGGATTATATGCTGGTTTACCAGGCAGACAAATTACTCCCTCTGGGTTACACAGATTCCGACTTCCAATCAGATTGGGATAACAGTAAGACTACCTCAGGTTTTGTGTTTACTTTGGGAGGTAGAGCCATTGTATCGAGGAGTGTCAAGCAGAAATGTGTGACGGACTCTACCATGGAAGCTGAGTATGTGGCAGTCTCTGAGGCAGCCAAAGAAGTTGTATGACTCTGGAACTTCTTGATGGACTTGGATGTGATTCCTGGTTTTCCTAGAACTATCACAATTTATTGTGATAACAATGGTGCAGTTGCAAACTAGAAGGAACCATGAGCCCATGAGACAAGTAAACATATAGAGCACAAGTACCACCTGATACGAGAGATCGTAAAGTGGGTAGAAGTTGTTGTCACATAGATTGCATCAGAGGATGACCTGGTAGATCCTTTCACTAAAGCCCTTCTAGCGAGAGCTTTGATAGCCATCTGGAGGGAATGGGAATCAGATGTATGGCAGTATAAGGACAGGATAGTCTTTTAGTATAAGTAGGAGATTGTTGGGATGTATACTAAAAAGTCTATCTTTTGTATGGACATCTTTATTTTTGAAATAAGAATTACATGATCATTGTTTGCATATTTATGGTTATGCATTTTGTATAATACATTACATTGTTGATAGCATGGTGTGTAGTGTCACACGGGAGATCATATTATCAGTTCCTTGTAAAGTATAAGTAAAAGGCTCACAACCGAGATGGTTTTGGACAAACCATTGGCATGGTTGTAGTGTGAATTGGTATTGGTTTGTCTTGACCATAGAATTACACTAGTACACTTTGTGTGTATTGAGTAGAACCGACTTAGAGGTGATTCGATTTATTGCTGACTACATAACCGAATCGGACCTCAAATATTATGTTGTACATGCTCTTAATCCCGATATAATAACGGGCACATATACTTAGTATTCATTTCTTTGATTTACCAATGGGCGAGATTTATAGAGTAAATCAAAAGGCTCGGTAAGTTGGGAAATGATATTATTTATATGGTGTGTCGTTGATTATAGGAGGAAATCATGTCCTATATATTAGGATGATGATGTCCCCTTGAGGAGCTCATAAGGTTCATCATGTAATCCCTGCAAGTGGACTTGGTCCCGCATGATGATAAGGTTGAGTGGTACTACTCATGGAGTTAGATGTTGATTAATTAATTGTCAGTAAATTAATTAATCGACGGACATTCGAGATCTTAAACATGGTGAGACATTTGTACAAATAATATATGGAGCCCATATTAACTTATGGGGGTTGGTGAGGTAGATCAATGATAATTCTCTAGTGGAATAGATTATCATTAATGGATCGGACTTTATGTGGGCATGATCCTTTACGTGGCCAAGATCCAACTCCTCCTAATGGATAGCCTATTAAAACCCTCATGAAGCCTAGATCCGATGGTGGAGAATAAATATATATATCCGATGGTGGATATTAAATCACTAGATCCGACGGTCGAGATTAAATCTTTAGATCCGACGGTGGAGATTAAATCTCTAAGTCCGATGGTTGAGATTAAATCTCTAGATCCGACGGTTGAGATTAAATCCCTAGAACCGACGGTGGAGATTAAAATAAGGCTTAAGCCTAGCTCTATAAAAGGCGACATAAGGGAGGGCGGCAAGATAAATAGAAGGGAGATTAAGGCCAAGGCTTGGCCGGCTAGGGTTAGGGTTTTGGCTTTGCCGGCAACAAGGTGGGAGATTAGGGTTTGCTTCCTTTCTTCTTGCTAAGGTGTAGCCGGTGCCCACCCCTTCTTCCCCTCTAGCTTGGCCAGCACTCAACCTATTTCTCCTCTTCTTCTTGGCTGGTGGAAACAAGAGCTAGGGTCTTGTTCCTTAGATCTCTTGGCCGGCGCCCACCCCTTACAGCTCTCTTTGGGCCGGCGGCAAGCATCAAGCTTGGAGCTTGATGGTTGGTCATAGATAGGAAGAGAGTTTCTTTTCTATACTTCCTCTTGTTCGGAGCGAACAAGGAAAGGAAGATCGTGATCTAGGAGGCTTCATCTCTTGGAGGATCATTGCCCACACAACGTCCAAGAGGAGGATAGGACATACGATAGAAGAACTTGAGCTAAAAAAGAGGTATAAATCTTGTTTTGCTTTCCTTTTGTTTCTTTGTATGTTGTATGTTTTTATTATGTGGCTAATTTACTTGGACCCCGAATACAAACTCAAAAACTGGCGATCTGTACATCGTCTATTCCGCGGCTATTCGAAAAATAGAGGTTGGTTGCTTGAATAATAAGTTTGTTCAAGTGACTCCTCTAATCGAATAGCAGGACGATGAAACGGTTTCTTGGGTAATGTCTTTTTGTCTAGGATTAATTTTTTTTAATCCGGGGACGTAGACGAGATCACCATGAAGAAGCGACCAAGTCGAAGTGGGAAGCAATGTTTTTCCTACCTTCATTACTAACAGAATTAATAGACCGCAGACTGCAGAAGAGTTAATCAGTAGTGCTTTAATCATGATGCATTACCGTAACAACATCAAGCAACAAAAATAGGCCTCGACTGAAAATAGAAGTCATGGATGTTCTGGAGGTCAGAAATCTCAGAGAAATAATACTAACTGGAAGGGAAATAACAACGACAAGAGGAAGCAATGGAATAACTCAAAGGGAGGTTCAGCAAGCAAGCAACCTAAGTATCCTACCTGTTCTAAATGTGGTAAGATGCATCCAGGAGTTTGCCGCCAGGGCACAAGTGGGTGTTATACATGTGGCTTAGAGGGACATTTGGCCAAATATTGCCCTACTAGGACCTATCCACCTCCACCACAGTCAAATCAGTATGGGGGTAAATCTGCTTAGTTACACGAAATGCAAGTAGCACTGGAGGGTCTCATTAGTCAAGGAAGATTGGAGGCCCCACCAGTTACACTGAATGCTCGGATCTTTTCTCTCACTAAAGAAGAGGTAGCAAATGCTTATACTATTGTCATAGGTCAAATACTTTTCTTTAATTAGTATGCTATAGTGTTATTTGATACTGGGGAAGTCCATTCGTTTATTTCAATGATATTTGCTAAGAAGATAGATATACCTCTAGATGTCCTAGATCTTAAGTTTGTAACGACATTGCCTTCGAGAGAGGTGATGACATCTACGCATTGGTTACGTGTTGTGCTAGTCAGAATTTCAGAAAGAGAACTTTATAGTGATCTGAAATGTTGGACATGCATTATTATGATGTCATCTTGGGAATGGTCTTTCTGAGTAAGTACGGTGCTTCCATTGAGTGTCATAAGTGAAGAGTCATATTCCAACCTGAGGCAGAGACTAAGTTTGAATTTATAGGAGAACCAAAGTAAAGAACTAAGAAGTTCTTATCTGCCATAAAAGCTCAAAAGATGTTAGTCAGCGGATGCACTGGGCATTTAGCACATGTGGTGGATACAAAGCAAGAAAGAGGCCAAAATCTCGAAGAAGTTTGAGTTGTATGTGACTACCCAGAAGTATTCCTGGTACCAAACCGATCTCAAAAGCACCCTATCGTATGGCTCCGGCAGCATTGAAAGAGCTTCAGGAACAATTACAGGAGTTACTTGACAAGGGATTCATTCCCCCTAGTCACTCACTGTGGGGAGCTCCAGTATTGTTCGTGAAGAAGAAAGATGGGTCTATGAGAATGTGCATAGATTATCGAGTACTGAATAAGGTGACAATCAAAAATAGATATCCCTTGCCAAGGATTGATGATATGTTCGATCAATTGAAGGGAGCCACAGTTTTCTCCATGATTAACATGCAGTCAGGATATCATCAAGTAAAAGTTAAAGAGGATGATGTATCGAAAACAAATTTTCGAATGAGGTATGGACACTATGAGTTTGTGGTCATGCCTTTCGGAGTGACAAATGCTCCAGCAACCTTTACGGACCTAATGAATTGAGTGTTTAAGTCATTCCTTGACAAGTTTGTGATTGTCTTCATTGACGATATCCTTATTTACTCGAGGACTCAGGAAGAACCTGTTGAACATTTGAAGATAGTGTTGCAGACCCTTCAACAGAGACAATTGTATGCCAAGTTCTGTAAGTGAAGTTAGAAGTTTCCTTGGTTTAGCAAGGTACAACAAAAAATTTGTAGAAGACTTCTCGAGGATTGCTTCACCACTGACGGTTCTTACTAGAAAGAATCGAAAGTCTGACTGGACCGAGGATTGTGAGAAAAGTTTCCTTGAATTAAAGAGGAGATTAACAAGTGCTCCAATTCTTACTCTTCCAGAAAGTAAAAAAAGCTTTGATATGTATAGTGATGCATCCAAAATGGGACTCGGAGCTGTGCTCATGCAGAATGGTAAAGTCATTGCCTATGCATCTAGACAACTCAAGAATTATTCAAAGAATTATCCCACCCATTCCCTTGAGTTGGCTGCAGTGGTCTTCACTCTCAAAATTTGGAGACATTATTTGTATGAAGTCCAGTGCAAGACTTATACAGATTACTAGAGTCTGAAATATTTATTCACCCAGAAAGATTTTAACATGAGACAGCGTAGATGGCTTGAGCTGGTCAAAGACTATGACTGTGAAATCTTCTACCATTCTGGAAAGGCAAACAAAGTAGCAGACACACTGAGTATAAAATTTTGGGCCACCTTAATGTCCTTATCTTCATTATCCCAACCATTTGAGAAAGAGATGTTGAATTTTGGGGTTGAGATTATTTTTGGACAGCTTTCTACCTTGACAATAATGCCAACATTGTTTGATGATATACTAGCAAAGAAAGATGAAGATCCAAGCATCCAAAGGATCAAGCAAGAAATCCAAGATGGAAAGGATGAAGGATTTTGTGTCTCTAACAGTGGGGTACTATATCTTAGTGAATGCTTATGTATTCCCAACAATCCAAAATTAAGAAAGAGAATTTTAGAAGAAGCTCATGGGGACCCATATTCAATGGATCCTGGATCTACCAAGATGTATTAAGATTTGAAAGAAAAGTTCTGGTGGTTCGGTATGAAAAGAGATGTGGCAAAATATGTCAGCACCTGTCTGACGTGTCAAATAGTCAAAGCACAACATCAGAGACTTGAAGGAGTGCTGCAGCCTATTCGAATCCTAGATTAATAGTAGTGGGAAGATATAGCTATGGATTTCATAGTAGACTACCCAAAACAACTAATGGTCATGATGTTATTTGGGTGATTGTTGATAGATTGACAAAATCTACTCATTTTCTGGAAATCAAAATATCGTACTCAATGGAACAACTAGTTCAGTTGTAGGTTAAGGAGGTGATCAGATTGCATGGAGTTCCTAAGACCATCATTTCTGATAAGGATAGCCGATTTACTTCACACTTTTGGGCGTGTATTCAGAAGGCCCTTGGCACTAAGTTACGATTCAGCACAGCATTTCATCCTCAAACAGATGGGCAAACAGAATGAATAAATCAAATTCTAGAGGATATGCTAGTAGCTTGTGCCTTAGATTTTAAAGGAAGTTGGTGCAAATACCTATGTTTGGCAGAGTTTGCTTACAATAACAGCTACCAAGCTACAATTGGAATGGCACCCTATGAAGCTTTATATGGATGAAAGCGTAGGTCTCCTATTTGTTGGTATGAAGGTGGTGAGAAGAAAGAAATGTGGCTCAAGACAGACTTTATAGATGACACCACCAAAGCTATAAAGACCATCCACCAAAGAATAGAGACTGCTCAGAGTCGGCAGAAAAGTTATGCTAATGTACGACGTAGACCGCTTGAATTCGAAGCTAGGAATCCTATATTTCTAAAAGTAGCTTCTATAGGGGGTAATGAGATTTGGGAAGAAAGGCAAGCTGAGTCCACATTATGTAGGACCTTATCAGGTCACAAAAAGAATTGGCAAAGTAGCTTATGAGTTAGAGCTACCTAAAGAAATGTCATCTATTCACAATGTATATCATGTCTCAATGCTTAAAAAGTATGTTCCTGATGCAGACCATGTGATTGAGCCACAGAAAGTACAAGTTCGAGAATATTTGAGTTATGAAAGTCGGCCTATTCAGATAAAAGATCGAGAAATCAAGAAATTGAGAAACAAAGAGGTACCCTTAGTGAAAGTCATACGACATAATCAAAGGTTTGAAGAAGCAACTTGGGAACGTGAGGATGACATGAAACAAAAGTAACTAGAGTTTGTTGTAAGTTTCGACGACAAAACTTTTATAAGGTATGAAGAATTGTAATGACCGAAAATAAAATAAAATAAAAATAAAATAGGGTTCGTTATAGCTAGGATTCGAACCATGAACCTCCTAATTATGAGATAGCCTTGATACCACTAGGCTATAGAACAATTCTGGGCTAGAATAGATAAGGAATATACAAAGAAGATAAATGAGAAGATGAGAGGGTGAAGAGTTGTTTCAACTCCCCATGAGAAGATGAAAAGTTTTTTTTCCTCCTCATCTCCCTAGCTATTAACGTGGAGATTAAAGGGAGCAAGAAAACCAAAACCACTTCAACTTCCTTTTTCTTCCTTCTTCCTCATCTTTGGCCGAAATTTTCCCTCCTCCTTCCTCCTTCTTCACCGAACCATAATCCCCTTGTGTTGGTGTTCTTGAGAGGTGTTTTCAAGGGGGTTTTCTCACAAGGGCTTAGTATATGCAAGGATCACTCTTAGGGCTAAGAAACGTGTAGAAGATCTTCCTAACCTTAGCGGTATATTTAGTGAATCTAGAAAAAGGATGTAAGTATTTCTCACCTACAGTATAAGTAGCTCTTCGGTTGGTTTTATCTAGCTTCTTTTCCCATGTTTTGTTTATATTATATGTTTTGATTAGATTATATGTGTATGTTCAGATTTATAGGTAAGGTATATTTCGTTTTAGGCAAGACATAAGATCAAAAAGATGCTATTTCTTTCCTATAGTATAAGTAACTCTTGATTTGTACATCTAGCTTCTATTATCATGTTTTGTTCATATTTATATATTCTATTCAGATTATGGTTGTTCGGATTTATAGGTATTTTAGATATATTTCTTTTGAAGCAAGATGTAAAGATCGCAAAGATGCTTCCCCTACGAGTTTTGGGGACAAAGAGCATGATCAAATGTCTTGAAAGGCTTCCTATATGGGTGTTTGGAGTATAATCATGTTAAATGGTTGTGAAATGAATAAAATCAGTAGGTCATATATAAAGGAAGTATTTTACTTTAAAGTGGCATGTATCGGGCCCTTAGATCGCCCATGGGCCCTAGACCGCCCTTAGTAAGTTGCCTTAATAAGTTCGGTGGCAAGCTACCCCGAATTCTATTAGGGTTGCACACAAAATGGTACAATGTTGGGCTGCCCAAACGAGGATGATTAGTATTATTAAGTATATATGGTACAAGATTTTCCAAAGTTAATTATAGCACAATGTTAACAAATTAAGCATATCTCATGAGCATGTTTCTACTAGCGAAGCATATTTTGCAAGTTGAGTATTTCAAGCTCATGCATTTAAAGTTGAACCATCATATTATGTGCAAGTATTTCTAAATGTTAATGTAGAATTTTCTTAAATGCAAGTATGAGCATGTAGGGATGTATACTGAAAAGTCTATCTTTTGTATGAACATCTTTATTATTAAATAAGAATCACATGATCATTGTTTGCATATTATTATGGTTATGCATATTGTCTAATACTTTACATTGTATATAACATGGTGTGTGGTGTCACATGGGAGATCATGTTATCGGCTCCTTGAAAAGTATAAGTAAAGGCTCACAACCGAGATGGATTTGGACAAACCATCGGAATGGTTGTAGTGTGATTCGGTATTGGTTTGTCTTGACAATAGAATCACACTAGTCCATTTTGTGTGTATTGAGCAGGACCAACTTAGAGGTGATTCGATTTATTGCTGACTACATAATTAATCGGACTTCAGATATTATATTGTACATGTAGGGATGTATACTTAAAAGTCTATCTTTTGTATGAACATCTTTATTTTGGAATAAGAATCACATGATCATTGTTTGCATATTTTTATGGTTATGCAATATTGTCTAATACTTTACATTATAGATAACATGGTGTGTGGTGTCACACAGGAGACCATGTTATCGGCCCCTTGAAAAGTATAAGCAAAGGCTCACAACCGAGATGGCTTTGGACAAACCATCGGAATGGTTGTAATGTGGTTTGGTATTGGTTTGTCTTGACCATAGAATCACACTAGTGCACTTTGTGTGTATTGAGCAGGACCGACTTAGAGGTGATTCGATTTATTGCTGACTTCATAATCGAATCGGACCTTAGATATTATTTAGTACATGCTCTTAATCCCGATATAATAACGGGCACATATACTTAGTACTCATCTCTTTGATTTACCGATGGGCGATATTTATAGATTAAATCGATAGGCTCGGTATGTTGGGAGATGATATTATTTATATGGTGTGTCGTTGATTATAGGAGGAAACCGTGTCCTATATATTAGGATGATGATGTCCCCTTGAGGAGCTCATAAGGTTCATCATGTAAACCCTGCAGGTGGACTTGGTCCGGCATGATGAAAAGGTTGAGTGGTACTACTCAAGGAGTTAGATGTTGATTAATTAATGGTCAGTAAATTAATTAATCGACAGACATTCGAGACCTTAAACACGGGGAGAAAATGTACAAATAATATATGGAGCCCATATTATCATATGGGAGTTGGTGAGGTAGATCAATGATGAACCTTTAGTGGATTGGATCATCATTAGTGGATCGGACTTTATGTGGGCTTGATCCATGGGTGGCCAAGACCCAACTCCTCCTCATGGTCCCTAATGTATCCTATTAACACCTCATGATGCTTAGATCCAAAGGATAGAAACAAAACTCAAAGATCCATTGGTAGAGATTAAATCTCTAGGAACCGACGATTGAGATTAAATCTCTAGATCCGACGGTTGAGATTAAATCCTTAGAACCAATGGAGGAGATTAATTCATGACTTATCCCTAACTCTATAAAAGGATGGCAAAGGGATTTGAAATGATATACATGATAGGAGAGCAAGGGTTTGGGCGGCAAGAAGGAATCCTATTTGAGATAGGATTAGGATTAGGGTTTGGAGGCAAGGGTGGCACCAAATAAGGAAGGTTCTTTCTCTCTTCTTCTTCCTCTTTTGGCCAATGTCCAGCACCCTTCCCAGATCTTTTCCAGCCTTGGCCAGCACCCAAAAGCTTCCTTTTCCCTCTCCTTAGGTGGTGGAAACAAGATATAGGGCTTCCCTTGGTGTCTTGGTTGTTTTCCACCATCTTCTCCTTCATCTAGTTGGCCGGCGGCAAGGATAAGTTTGGTTCCTTGTTGGTTGTTTCTAGTGAGGAGAAAAACCTTGTTTCTATTCTTCCTCTTGTTTTGGAAGAGCAAGGAAGGAAGATTTGGCATCTAGGAGCTTCGACTTTTTGTGGATCGTCGCTCACACGACGTCCAAAAGGAGGAAGGTCATACATTAGAAGATCGAGAGGTATACCTATTCCACTTTCTTCTCTTGTTTGTTGCTTGTTTTTGTTTTTCAATTATAAGCATGTTATAAATCTATAAATGGCTAAAAAATACTTGGATCCAGAGCATAAACACAAAAACTGGCGATCCGGACATTGTCTATTCCGCGGCTACTCGTAGAATAGAGGATGGTCGGTTGAACAACTAGTTTGTTCAAGTGACCTCTCTAAACAAATAGAACGACGATGTCTTTGTGGTTTGGGCAATCCCTTTTTTCTAGGATTAAATTTTTTTAATCCGGGGACATCGAAGGGATCGCCATGGCCAAGCTACCGAGATGAAGTGGGAAGCGAAGTTTCCCCTCACGGACTGGATAAGCAAAACCCTACAATTGGTATCAAAGCTTTCGGGCAAAACCTTCAATTGGTATCAGAGCCAAGGTTTCCGGTTTTCTATGTTTAGGATTCGGTTAATTTTTATGCACTTTTTCATATATTATATGTGTCAGATAATAGTAGGATATGCATCGTTTAACTCTTTGGTTGCAGGCATAAGATCCGACTATTATGGCCATATGTGTGTATGTGACAGTATGTGTGTAAATATTTATTTTGTTGAATCCTTGGGGTTGACGAGGCTAGTATTTAGTTTTTGGTAAATTAAATACGGCATTGTTTAGCTGCTCTTTATTTTATTTTACTTTCGTTCTAGATTTCATGTACACTCCCTTGTGGAGTATAGGATCAATGGATGTAAATTAAAATAGGTTTTAGTCTCGGCTCGGATCTTCGGATGGCTCGTACATGGCGTAGGAGGAGCAGACGAGATGGCGATGCGACGGGAGTCATATTGAAGACAAAAGCCATAATAGTTGGAAAATAATTTATTTTTCATATTTATTGCTTTTTGTTTGATATGCATGTTGTAGGCTAGAAAAATTCCTCAATTTCAAATTACTAAGTGGGAGAGGGATATTTTTATAAATTCCCGCAGCCTCCATTATGATTTGACAAGTGATGCAAACAAACTTGTGCGTCGGCTCTGAGTGCCTTCCTCCCCATTAGTTGGGTTTGTTTGCGGATCACAAGGTCGAATATGGTTATAGGAAATTATTAAGGAGCGTGTGTACTTGCCCATCGTAAGGCACATAACCCGAGATAATTACCTTAGTACCTAGTAATGGTGAACACTTAGATACAAATATAAGTATCCTCCCCATAGGAGTCACTGCTTTTATTTGTAGGGGCAAAGAGGAACCAACTATTAATTTTACTTTTCAAAAAGTTAGGTTGACAAGATAGTAAAATTAATGGGTAAAACCTCCTCTTACAAATGTTGAATTCGTATACGTCCACACTATCGTGGCAGATGATATTCTCGGTGTTTTGAGGTGTTGGTTGATTTTAAAATTTTATTGTTTGAGGAATCAATAATTTTTTGAAATCTAATGTTTTGATTTATGTGATTCTTATGTTTTCTTTCAAAATGACTTTCAACCCACTTGCTATGATACTGAAAGAGAACAAACTTACTGGACCCAACTATGTAGATTGGAAGAGGAATCTAGACATTGTCTTGATAGCTGAGGAATACAAATATGTACTCCTCGAAGAGTGCCCTCCCAAGCCTGCAGATAATTCTGGGGAAAAGGAGAGAGAGAGATATAAGAAGTGGATCAAGGCCGATGAGATGGCGCGGTGTTATATTTTGGCATCTATGTCAAATGTACTACAACATCAGCATCAAGCCATGTCCACTGCTTATGATATAATGCTTAATCTCAAGGAGCTTTACGGACACCAGAATCGGGTTGCGAGGCAAGAGGCCATGAGAAACTTAATGACGACCATCATGGTCGAGGGAACACCCGTGAGGGATCATGTTCTCAAGATGATGGCTCATTTGAATGAGCTGAAGGTCCTAGGAGCTGAGATCGATGGGGAAACCCAAGTCGATATCATACTCAAGTCTCTGCCTAGGAGTTTTGAGTAGTTTTGCCTCAACTACAACATGAACAAGAGGTTGTATTCGTTGGAGGAACTCCTGACAGAACTCCAGGTGGCAGAGGGACTATTTCGTCAGAGTGCTCAGGCGCATGCCGTGGTGACCTAGAAGGTTTCTACTTCTAAGCCGAAAGAAAAGAAGAAGAAGAAACAAACCGGGGCGAAGGCGGTGGGAGGTACTCAGGGAGGAGTGAAGAAGCCGAAAGGCAAGTGCTTCACTTGTAAGCAAACTGGACACTGGAAATAGGATTGCCCCAACCGCAAGAACAAAGGTATATCTTTTGGTCTAGTCGTTGAAACATGTTTAGCGGTGTTATCTACCGACACGTGGTGTGTAGATATGGGAGCCACTGATCATGTCTGCAATACTTTACAGGGGTTCTAAGAAACCAGACGACTGCCTGAGGGGGAGATTACCGTATACTTGGGCGATGCCACGAAGGTGGCGGCTGTTGCAGTGGGAGATGTTCATTTATCTTTTGAGAAAAATAAACTTTTGGTTCTTTAGAATTTCCTTTATGTACCCTTATTTAGAAAGAATTTAATTTCGGTTTCTAAATTTTTTATGGATGGATATTCTATTTCTTTTGATGACAGAGTTGTTATAAGAAGGAATAAGGACATTATCTGTTCGGGAGCATTGATAGGAAATTTATATACACTTGAACCAAAACCTCCCACGATGCAAATTGAAGTTAATAACTCATCTTCTAATTCAAATAAGAGAAAAGAACCTTCGAAGATGAACCAAACATATCTTTGGCATCTTAGGCTTGGTCATATTAACCTAAGCAGAATTTAAAGGTTGATAGCTGATGGACCTTTGGGTTCATTAGTGGTGGAGGATCTCCCAACCTGTGAATCTTGCTTGGAGGGTAAGATGACCAAGAGGCCTTTTAAGGCCAAGGGGTATAGAGCCAAAGATGTGTTAGAATTGGTTCATTCTGATTTGTGTGGTCCTATGTCTATCCAAGCTAGAGGTGGTTTTGAGTATTTCATCTTTTTTATAGACGATTACTCAAGATATGGATACATTTACCTGATGAACCACAAGTCTGAATGCTTTGACAAGTTCAAAGAATTCAAGGCTGATGTGGAGAAACGTCAAGGTAAAAGTATCAAGACACTATGATCTGATCGTGGTGATGAGTACCTCTTGGGAGAGTTTAGGAACTACTTATCAGAGGTTGGGATTCAATCCCAATTGACTGCACCTGGCACACCCCAACAGAACGGTGTAGCAGAGCGAAGGAATAGGACTCTTATGGAGATGGTTAGATCGATGATGAGTTATTCTGACTTTCTATATTCGTTCTGGGGATATGCTCTACATACGACGGTGTACATTCTGAACTTGGTACCATCTAAATCAGTGCCTTCTACTCCCACAGAGTTGTGGACTGGGCGAAAGCCAAGTCTAAGACATATTCAGATATGGGGGAGTCCAGCACATGTACTGAAGGCAGATGCTGGTAAGTTGGAACCTCGTACAGAAGTACGCTTGTTCGTTGGCTATCCCAGGGGAATGAAGGGTGCATTGTTTTATAGTCCTAGAGATCAGAGGGTGATCGT
Organism: Wurfbainia villosa; assembly: GCA_025175895.1. Classification (NCBI taxonomy): domain Eukaryota; kingdom Viridiplantae; phylum Streptophyta; class Magnoliopsida; order Zingiberales; family Zingiberaceae; genus Wurfbainia; species Wurfbainia villosa. The sequence continues at coordinate 27,963,186 of CM045994.1, forward strand.
TAGCACGAATGCCAGATTTCTAGAGGAAGACTATGTGATGAGCCACAAGCACAAGAGTAAAATTATTCTGGAGGAGTTAAAAGGGAAAGTCACTTCTTTAGTACCACCGGTACAAGAGGATATACCACATGTCACTGCACCGCGTGTTACAGAGGATACACAGGTGATACCTCATCGTAGTGGGAGGGTTGTGAGACAGCCTGATAGATTCATGTTCTTGGGAGAATCTTCTGATTTGGTCCCTGGCGAACATGAACATGATACCTGGACATATGATGAGGCAATCCAAGATAAAGATGCAGTATCTTGGAAAAGTGCAATGAATGCTGAGATTGAATCTATGGATTCAAATCAGGTCTGGGAGCTAGTAGAACCACTCGATGGTGTAAAAACCATTAGATGCAAGTGGATCTACAAGAGAAATAGTGGAATAGATGGGAAGGTTGAGACCTTCAAAGCGAGGCTTGTTGCGAAGGGGTATACTCAGAAAGAGGGTATCGATTATGAGGAGACCTTTTCGTCGGTAGTCATGCTTAAATCTATCTGGATTCTCTTATGCATAACTGCTCATATGGATTATGAGGTGTGGAAGATGGATGTCAAGACAGCTTTCCTTAATGGAAGTCTTGAGGAAAACATCTACATGAAGCAACCAGAGGGATTCATTGCTAAGGGAAAAGAGCATCATGTATGTAAGCTTAATCGGTCCATTTATGGATTGAAACAAGCTTCGAGGTCTTCGAACATCCAGTTTGATGAGGTGATCCAGTCTTATGGATTTATTCAAAGTCCGGATGAGTCTTGTCTATACAAGAGATGTGACAGAAACGTAGTGGTATTTCTTGTACTATACATAGATGACATTTTGTTGATTGACAACAATATTAAGGTGTTATCGGACGTAAGGGTATGGTTGTCCAAACAGTTTGATATGAAGGACTTGGGAGAGGTAGGACACATCCTTGGGATCAAGGTTATAAGGGATCGCATGAAAAGGATGTTGTGCTTATCCCAAGCTTCATACATAGACACGATTATGGAGCATTTTAGCATGCAGAACTCCAAGAAGGGTTTTCTACCTTTCAGGCATGGAGTACCTTTATCTAAGGAGATGTGTCCTAGATCATCTGAGGAGATAGAGGAGATGAAGGCGGTTCCTTATGCTTTGGCAGTAGGAAGCCTCATGTATGCGATGCTCTATACGAGACCAGATATCTTCTTTGCCATGGGCATGGTCAGCAGATATCAGAGTAATCCAGGACAGGGACATTGGACTGCGGTAAAGCATATATTGAAGTACCTGAGAAGGACTAGGGATTATATACTGGTTTACCGAGCAGACCAATTACTCCCTGTGGGTTACACGAATTCTGACTTCCAATCTGATAGGGATAACAGTAAGTCTACCTCAGGTTTTGTGTTTACTTTGGGAGGTGGAGCCATTGTATGCAGGAGTGTCAAGCAGAAGTGCGTGGCGGACTCCACCATGGAAGTTGAGTATGTGGCGGCCTCTGAGGCGGCCAAAGAAGATGTATGGCTTAGGAACTTCCTGATGGACTTGGATGTGATTCCTAGTTTTCCCATAACTATCACAATTTATTGTGATAATAGTGGTGTAGTTGCAAACTTGAAGGAACCACGAGCCCATAAGGCTAGTAAACACATAGAGCGCAAGTACCACCTGATACGAGAAATCGTAAAGAGAGGAGAAGTTGTTGTGGCCAAGATTGCATCGGAGGATAACCTGGCAGATCCTTTCACTGAGGCCCTTCCGGCGAGAGCTTTTGATAGGCATGTGGAGGGAATGGGGATCAGATGTATGACACTTTGAGGACAACATAGTCTTTTAGTATAAGTGGGAGATTGTAGGGATGTATACTTAAAAGTCTATCTTTTGTATGAACATCTTTATTTTGGAATAAGAATCACACGATCTTTGTTTGAATATTTTTATGGTTATGCAATATTGTCTAATACTTTACATTATAGATAACATGGTGTGAGGTGTCACACAGGAGACCATGTTATCGGCCCCTTGAAAAGTATAAGCAAAGGCACACAACCGAGATGGCTTTGGACAAACCACAGGAATGGTTGTAGCGTGGTTTGGTATTGGTTTGTCTTGACCATAGAATCACACTAGTGCACTTTGTGTGTATTGAGCAGGACCGACTTAGAGGTGATTCGATTTATTGTTGACTACATAATCGAATCGGACCTCAGATATTATTTAGTACATGCTCTTAATCCCGATATAATAACAGGCACATATACTTAGTACTCATCTCTTTGATTTACCAATAGGCGAGATTTATAGATTAAATCGATAGGCTCGGTAAGTTGGGATATGATATTATTTATATGGTGTGTCGTTGATTATAGGAGGAAACCGTGTCCTATATATTAGGATGATGATGTCCCTTTGAGGAGCTCATAAGGTTCATCATGTAAACCCTACAGGTTGACTTGGTCCGACATGATGAAAAGGTTGAGTGGCACTACTCAAGGAGTTAGATGTTGATTAATTAATTGTCGATAAATTAATTAATCGACAGACATTCGAGATCTTAAACACGGGGAGAAAATGTACAAATAATATATGGAGCCCATATTATCATATAGGGGTTGGTGAAGTAGATAAATGATGAACCTTTAGTGGATTGGATCATCATTAGTGGATCGGACTTTATGTGGGCTTGATCCATGGGTGGCCAAGACCCAACTCCTCCTCATGGTCCCTAATGTTGCCTATTAACACCTCATGATGCTTAGATCCAAAGGATAGAAACAAAACTCAAAGATCCATTGGTAGAGATTAAATCTCTAATAACCGACGGTTGAGATTAAATCTCTAGATCCGACGGTTGAGAATAAATCCCTAGAACCAATGGAGGAGATTAATTCATGACTTATCCCTAACTCTATAAAAGGATGGCAAATGGATTTGGCGTGATATACATGATAGGAGAGCTAGGGTTTGGGCGGCAAGAAGGAATCCTATTTGAGATAGGATTAGGATTAGGGTTTGGAAGCAAGGGTGGCACCAAATAAGGAAGGTTCTTTCTCTCTTCTTCTTCCTCTTTTGGCCAACGTCCAGCACCCTTCCCAGCTCTTTTCCAGCCTTGGCCGGCACCCAAAAGCTTCCTTTTCCCTCTCCTTAGGTGGTGGAAACAAGATATAAGACTTCCCTTGGTGTCTTGGTTGTTTTCCACCATCTTCTCCATCATCTAGTTGGCCGGCAGCAAGTATAAGTTTGGTTCCTTGTTGGTTGTTTCTAGTGAGGAGAAAAACCTTGTTTCTATTCTTCCTCTTGTTTTGGAAGAGCAAGGAAGGAAGATTTGGCATCTAGGAGCTTCGACTGTTGGTGGATCGTCGCCCACACGACATCCAAAAGGAGGAAGGTCATACATTAGTAGATCGAAATGTTAGGGCAATCTCTTGCCATGATAAGGTTTTGATGTGTGTGGCAAAGGGTTTAAGTTAGGTTGGTATTGTTATTTGATATGTGCGTTGGAGTCTTGCAGGACTTAGTAATTCGCACATGGAGCCACGGCGGGTTCAGCCTCACAAACTCGGTCCTTGAGTCGGTGAAGGATGACTTTGCGGAAGCCGTGCTCTTGGAGCATCCGAGGGACCGCCGGACGAGATGACTTGAAGTGAAGCCAAGGAAGCAGACTTCGGAGGCAAGAGACGCGAAGGAGCATTGCAGAGCCGTGCACCTGATGTTGCCGAGGGAAGTGGCCGCGAACGAAGAGAGCTTCGGCGAGGGACTTCGAGTGAGATGAGAGAATGAGTGAAATGTAAGTAGCTCATTAGGTGAACTTGGCCGAATGGCTGAGTGTCGGAGACTTGACCACAAGGGTTAAGGTTTACCCGACCGTCGGAAGCTCAAACTTATGAGTTTCACACGACACCAGTTGACTGCCATTTAATGGCGATCGGCCTCCAGTCGAGTGTGTTCGTGGTATCCGTGATGGGTTTATGTCCGGTGATTGCCGCATGGAATGGCGATCACGCCGAAGGATATCACGACGCGCAGAACCGCCGTGGCCGACTACGGAGGCGATCGTGGTGAGGTCCATCAGTCGACTGCCAAGAGTTCCGTTGGACTACAACGGTTGGGATCCGACGTGTTCGGAGGCCGTAGTAGTAATGACGATCAGCCAAGAAGCGGATCAGCCCTCTCTATAAAAAGAGAGGGTGTGAGCCTTTGAGAGGCTAATGCTTATGCTCTAAGTGATCTTCCTAGTGCCCCACAAGCTCTAAACTCTTCTTACTTGTTTTTACTCCATTCTTATTGTAAGAAGAGTGATCTTGATTGTAAAGGTTACCTCCACCTAGCTTGGTGCAAAGGAGAGACCAATAGTGATTGGCTTTGGAGGAGTGATTCACCGTGGACGAATCGGACCGTGGATTAGCGGCGTAGCCGTGAACCACGTTAGATCTTCTTTGTTAGCGTTTGTATTTTCATTTATTATTTTGTCTTTATTGTTTATGCTTCCGCTTGCGCTAACGATTGTGTTGACGAGCAAACGAATGAGAGAATTCCGACATCCATCGTAAGAGGGCTATTCACCCCCCTCTAGCCGGCCGTCCGATCCCCTACAAGTGGTATCAGAGCCAAGGAAAGCTTGTCAAGGACTAACCGCCACAACAAGCAACTTTCAAAATGGCCGGCTCCAACATCCATCCTCTGAAGTTTGAAGGAGAATTCGCTTGGTGGAAGAAGCGAATGGAGGTATTTTTCGAAACGGATTTTGATATTATGATTACAATGGAATCCGGTTTCGTTTTGCCTAGGGATGAAGAGGGGAAGCCAATAGAGAAATCTAGGTGGACCAAAAAGCAAAGGGAAGAGCACCTTGCAAATTCAAAAGCAAAGCATCATCTTTTCAATGTGCTCCCCCAACAAGAGATCAACTGTATTGGAGAATGCCTAAGTGCCAAGGAGATGTGGGAGAAGCTAATTGAGCTTCATGAAGGCACATCCGAGGCGAAGCTAGCAAGGAGAGACCTCCTTCGCTCCTAACTCAACAACATTAAACTAGAAAAGGGAGAAAAGGTAATTTCCTTACATTCTCGTTTCAAGGAAATTATAACCGGTTTGTCAAGTGTAGGCGAAAAGCTCTACAATCGGGATATGGTAATGAAGGTCATAGATGTCTTTCCCCGGTCCTCAAAGTGGAGCTCCATGGTGGACTCATTCTATATCTCAAAAAATTTAGAAGTGAGCACCTTGGAGGAGTTCTTCTCAACAATGGAACTCCACGAAACGAGGCTTGAAGGAATACAAGAAGAGCCAAAAATCCAACCTTCAAGAGGAGTAGCTTTGATGGCAAACAAGGGGAAGAAGAAGATAGAGATCCCCTCCTCCTCCGATGATGAAGCGTCTTCCTCCTCCTCCATGGATAGCACTGAAGAATCCTATATGGTAAGGAGGGTAAGACGTATATTAAAAGGTTTTCATTTTCATAAATCAAATGATAGGAATAGAAGACCAAGGGGGAAGGTCATATGCTACAATTGCCAAGGAGAGGGGCACATAAGGGATAATTGTCCCCTCCTAAACAAGAGCAAGGAAGAGAAGAAAAAGAAAGAAGAAAAGAAGAGGAAAAAGGGGAGCAAGAAAAAGAAGGAAGAGGAGAAGAAGACAAAAGAAAAGGGGAAGACCAAAGCTCTAAAGGCAAGGACTTGAGACGACCCATCCTCATCCTCCTCATCATCGGATGAGGAGAATGTCTTTGTCACCAATTTGGCCTTGATGGCCTTTGATGACTTGGATTGTTCTTCCTCCAAAAATGAAGGATCAAGCTTAAGAGGAGAGAGCTCAAGTGAAGGGGGAGCTTCTACATCCTCATCATCCGAAGAAGAAGAGGACATGGAAACTATGGTAACAAATCTTTCACCCCATAAGATAGTTTCCATGATTTCTAGCTTAACTAAGGATTTATTTAGAGCTAAGAAGAAGAATAAGAGCATGCTAGATCAAATTAAGGACTTAGAAAATAAACTAGAAAAAACATGCTTAAATCAAAATGAAAATATTTCTTCTTGCCATGATGATGCATGCTCACATGAATATGTGCCATTTAATATTAGTGATGCATGTATGGATGAAAATAGGGCCTTAAGGGAAAAGGTAGATTATTTAACAAAAGCCCTAGAAAAATTCACAATTGGCTCCAACACATTGAACATGATCTTAGGGAGCCAAAGAGCTAGCTTCAACAAAAAGGGCCTAGGTTATAAAGAAAAGAAAAATGAAAAGGCCTATAAATGCCTAATTGCTAGGGGACAAGATAAAAAGAAGGTAATAGCTAGGAAATGGATCCCCAAGGAGTATCTAGTGAACCCAATAGGCAAGAACTTATTTTGGGTTCCAAAATCCATCCTTAAGGGTTAGAAAACCCCTAGGGTAGTCAACCATATGCAATTGACCTATATCATATTTTGGTTGACTTAGGATGGCGGGACAATATTTTTAGAATAGTGTTGGGTGATGATAACGTGCCCATAAATAGATAATAATGCTTAAATCATGATGATTAATGTAATTGCTATGTATATGTGCAATCATGATTTATGATTTTGATATTTGGCACATCATCATAAGAAATAGGGTTTAAATCATGCTTTAGGTGAAAATTTGTTTATTATCATGATATAATACCTAATGCATGAGAACAATTCAATGAATACATGTATTTCATGATCATAATGTAGAATCAATTGATATATGCCTTTATGATCATGAGGATTGTTAGGTTGATACTTAACCTTGATAGAATTGTATGAATATAATGGTTAAGTATATACAAATACCCCCCTAGGATGTATCTCACACTCACCATAGGCTACTTTGATTGAAAACTTAGCATGGGTGAGATGATAGGATGATACAAATGTCCACTAATGCCTATGGCATTTAGATGGTCATTTAAGGTATCAAAATAGCAATAATAGACCAATCATGGGGAAGGCTTATGTTTAATTAATAGACATATTGCCCAAAGATCATGGTTGGATATTTCATATGTTTTAAAAACAATTTCTTACTTTAAAATCCATGTATTCATGTTTTGAAACAATCCTAAGAAATACTAGGTGTTAAAATGGATACTCTCATAATCAAAAACCTAGTAGTTTTTAAAGCTTTTGGATTTTTAGCTAACCTAGGAAAATATAATGATTTTTCATGAAAACCTATTTTTCACTGATATATATACTTACAAGAAATATGTTCCCCAAATTTCATGATTTTTCGAATTTTCTAGAATTTTTAATGCATTTCTGAAATTCGCCTAGAAAATCAGAATTTCGGAATCCATTGTGCCAGTCGACTGCCATACTGATAGCAGTCGACTGCTCACCTGAAAAACAACCAAATATTTTCTGATTTCAGATTTTAATCATGTTTTTGGTATTTTCCTTTTATTTAACTTGATGCCATGGATTTATAACTTAGTGTTAATCTTTTTGATGGTGTCAAAGGGGGAGAAGTAATTATGTTTAAGTAAATTATGATAGGGGGAGAAAATTTGAAAATTTGTATGGGGAGTTTCATGGATTAAGGGGGAGTTGCATGTTGCTATATCATGTTTATGTATACATGCTTTCTTACCTTAGAAATTTATATCAAATGTTTTTACCTAATTTAAACGGATTGCCACACATCAAAAAGGGGAAGATTGTTAGGGCAATCTCTTGCCATGATAAGGTTTTGATGTGTGTGGCAAAGGGTTTATGTTAGGTTGGTATTGTTATTTGATATGTGCGTTGGAGTCTTGCAGGACTTAGTAATTCGGACATGGAGCCTTGGCGGGTTCACCCTCACAAACTCGATCCTTGAGTCGGTGAAGGATGACTTTGCGGAAGCCGTGCGCTTGGAGCATCCGAGGGACCGCCGGACGAGATGACTTGAAGTGAAGCCAAGGAAGCAGACTTCGGAGGCAAGAGACGCGAAGGAGCATTGCAGAGCCGTGCGCCTGATGCTGCCGAGGGATGTGGCCGCGAACGAAGAGAGCATCGGCGAAGGACTTCGAGTGAGATGAGAGAATGAGTGAAATGTAAGTAGCTCATTAGGTGAACTTGGCCGAATGGCTGAGTGTCGGAGACTTGATCATGAGGTTAAGGTTTACCCAGGAAGCTCAAACTTATAGGTTTCACGGCACGGTCATTGCCATGTAATGGCGATCAGTACTTCGAGTGTGTTCGACTGGTATCCGATTGATGGGTTTATGCCCGGTCATCGCCATGGAATGGCGATCGGCACCGAAGGATATCACGCACGAGAACCGCTCATAGTCGGTAGGCGATCGACTACGGAGGCGTGATCGGGGTGTGGTCCATCGATCATTGCCAAGAGTTCCGTTGGACTACAGCGGTCGGGATTCGGCGTGTTCGGAGGTTGTAGTGATGGTAGTGCGCAAGGCGGCGATCAGTGAGTGGCGGCCAACGGGAAGAAATCAGCCCTCTCTATAAAAAGAGAGGGTGTGAGCCTTTGAGAGGCTAATGCTTATGCTCTAAGTGATCTTCCTAGTGCCCCTCATGCTCTAAACTCTTCTTACTTGTTTTTACTCCATTCTTATTGTAAGAAGAGTGATCTTGATTGTAAAGGTTACCTCCACCTAGCTTGGTGCAAAGGAGAGACCAATAGTGATTGGCTTTGAAGGAGTGATTAACCATGGACGAATCGGACCGTGGATTAGCAGCGTAGCCGTGAACCACATTACATCTTCTTTCTTAGCGTTTGTATTTTCATTTATTGCTTTGTCTTTATTGTTTATGCTTCCGCTTGTGCTAACGATTGTGTAGACGAGCAAACGAACGATAGAATTCTGACATCCATCGTAAGAGGGCTATTCACCCCCCTCTAGCCGGCCGTCCGATCCCCTACACGAGAGGTATACCTATTCTACTTTCTTCTTTTGTTAGTTGCTTGTTTTTGTTTTTCAATTATAAGCATGTTATAAATCTGTAAATGGCTAAATAATACTTGGATCCCGAGCATAAACACAAAAACCGGCGATCCGGACATCGTCTATTCCGTGGCTACTCGTAGAATAGAGGATGGTCGCTTGAACAACTAGTTTGTTCAAGTGACCTCTCTAAACGAATAGAACGATGATGACTTGGTGGTTTGGGCAATACCTTTTGTCTACGATTAAATTTTTTTAATCCAGGCACATCGAAGGGATCGCCATGGTCAAGCTACCGAGGTGAAGTGGGAAACGAAGTTTCCCCTCACGGACTCGATAAGCAAAACCCTACAATTGGTATCAGAGCTTTCGGCCAAAACCTTCAGTACATACTCTTAATCCCGATATAATAATAGGCACATATACTTAGTACTCATCTCTTTGATTTACCAATGGGCGAGATTTATAGATTAAATCGATAGGCTCGGTAAGTTGAGAGATGATATTATTTATATGGTGTGTCATTGATTATAGGAGGAAATCGTGTCCTATATATTAGGATTATGATGTCCCCTTGAGGAGCTCATAAGGTTTATCATGTAAACCCTGCAGGTGGACTTAGTCCGGCATGATGAAAAGGTTGAGTGATACTACTCATGGAGTTAGATGTTGATTAATTAATAGTCAGTAAATTAATTAATCGACGGACATGTTGGGATGTATACTGAAAGCCTTGCTCTTTTGTATGAACATATTTATTTTGAAATAAGAATCACATGATCATTGTTTGCATATTTTTATAGTTATGCAAAATTGTCTAATATTTTGCATTGTAGATAACATGGTGCTTGGTGTGGCACAGAAGATCATGTTATCAGTCCCTTGTAGAATATAAGTAGAGGCTCACAACCAATATGGTTTTGGACAAACCATTGGCATGGTTGTAGTGTAGCTTGGTATTGTTTTATCTAGAACATAGAGTTACACTAGTACACCTCGGTGTATTGAGCAGGACCGACATAGAGGTGAATCAATTTATTGCTGACTACATAATTGAATCGGACCTCGGATATTATGTTGTACATGCTCTTAATCCCGAGTTAATAACAGGCACATGTACTTAGTATTTATTTCTTTGATTTACGAAAAGGTTAGATTTCTATGGATTAAATCAAAATGCCCAGTAGGTTGGGAAATAATATTATTTACATGGTGTGTGATTGATTATAGGAGGAAACCGTGTCCTATATATTAGGTTGATGATGTCCCCTTGAGGAGCTCATAAGGTTCATCATGTAAACCCTGCAGGTTGACTTAGTCAACATGATGATAAGGTTGAGTGGTACAACTCGAGGAGATAGATGTTAATTAATTGATGGTTAGTAAATCAATTAATTGACGGACATTCGATATCTTAAACACGGGGAGATGGATGTACAAATAATATATGGAGCCCATATTAATTTATGGGGGTTGGTGAGGTAGTTCAATGATAATCCTCTAGTGGAATGGAACATCATTGATGGATCAAGTTTGTGTGGTTCCGATCCATTGGGTGGCATAAACCCAACTTCTCCTCATAGTCCCTATCGTAGCCTAATATAAACCTTATGAACTCTAGATCAAATGATGGAAAACAAATCTGTAGATCCGATGGTTGGGATTAAATCCCTAGAACCGACGGTGGAGATTAAATCTCTAGATCCGACGGTTGGGATTAAAACCCTAGCACCGAAGGTTGAGATTATATCTCTAGATCCGATGGTTGAGATTAAATCCCTAGAACCGACGGTTGAGATTAAATCTCTAGATCCGACGGTTGGGATTAAATCCCTAGAACCGACTGTTGAGATTAAATCCATAGATCCGACGGTTGGGATAAATCCCTAGATCCGACAGTTGGGATGAAACCCTAGATCCGACGGTTGAGATTAAAATCCTAGAACCGACAGTGGAGATTAAACCAAGGACTATCCCTAACTCTATAAAAGGGTGGCTTAGGGTGGGCGACAAAGATGGATGTTGGAAGATGGATGCTAAATAGATTAGGGTTTTGCCTAGCATTGCTTGGGCAGCAAGAAACCCTAAGGAGGAAACCCTAATTGGATTAGGGTTTGGCTCTTTGGTTGGGCGGCTAGGTTTGGAAGGAAGAGTGGGCGACAACTAGAGGAGGATCTCTTCTTCTTCCTAGAAGGTGGCCGACTCCTAGATCTCTTCTCTCCACCTTGGTTGGGCGGCAAGAAAGCCTAAGGAGGAAACCCTAATTGGATTAGGGTTTGGCTCTATGGTTGGGCGGCTAGGGTTTGCAAGAAGGTGGGCGGCATCCATAGGAGAGGAGCTCTTCTTCTTCCTAGGGTGTGGCCGACTCCTTCCTCTATTCCCTCCACCTTTGCCGGCGTCCATTGTATTCCTCTTCTTCTCTTCATTCCATCTTGGTCGGCGGCATTAGAAGCTAGGGTTTGTCCCTAGTTTGGTTCCTTGGTGGTTTCCATTTTGTTCTCTCTATTCTTGGGGCCGGCGGCATCAATCCTTTGTGGATTGGTGGTTGGCTCAAGCAAGAAGGGAAAGAGAGTTCTTCTTTCTTTGGATTGAAGAAGATCTAGGAAGCTTCAACTTGTGGAGGATCTTCGCCCACACGAAGTCTACAAGAAGGTTAGGACATACGATAGAAGATCAAGAGGTATAAAAGTTTTACAACTTTTATTATTGTTCTTTGCATGTTCTTATTGATATGCTAGCTTATGTTCTTTATGTTAGTATGTATTGATTATACTAGTTTACATTTGTATGTATTTGTATAATCATGGACCCCGAAGATAAACACAAAAACCGGCGATCCGTCTGTCGTCTCTTCCGCGGCTAACCGACTAGAAGAGTTGATTGCTTGAACAACAAGTTTGTTCAAGCGATCGCTCGAGTCGTTAGCACGACGATGAATTGGTTGAGCTTAAGAAACTCATCCCATCCGGATTAGTTTTCATTAGTGAAAATTTTAATCCAGGGACATGGGAGACAATGAGCCTCTGAGGAATAGCACGATTCTAACAATTGGTATCAGAGCCACGGTTTCTGGTTTTGTGTGTTTTGGATTCGGTTACTTTCACGCACTTATCATATATTATGTATGCCGGATAATAGTAGGATGTGCGTAGGCTAACTTTTTGGTTGCAGGCATAAGATCCAACTATTATGGCTATATATGTGTGTATGTGATTGTATGTGTGTGTGATTGTATATTATTTGAATCCTCGGGGTTGACGAGGCTAAATTAGTATTTAATTTTTGTAATTGAATACGACATTGTTTAGCCACTCTTTACTTTGTTTTACTTTCGATCTAGATTTCATGTACACTCCCTCGTGGAGTATAGGATCGATGGATGTAAAATAAAATAGGTTTTATTCTCGGCTCGGATCTCCGGATGGCTCGTACATGGCGTAGGATGAGCGGACGAGGTGGCGACACGAGGGGATGCATATTGGAGAACAATGCCATAATAGTTGGAAAAATTATGATTTTTCCATATTTATTGCTGATTTGTTTTATATGCATGTTGTGTGTGCTTGAAAATTTCTCATTTTCAATTTACTAAGTGGGAGAGGGATATTTTAATTAATTCCCGCGGCCTCCATTACAATTTGACGTGTGATGCAACAAACTTACGCGTCGGCTCTGAGTGCCTTCCTCCCCATCGGATGAGTTTGTTTGCGGATCACTAGGTCAAATAATGGTTATAGGAAATTATTTAGGAGCGTGTGTACTTCCCCATCGGTAAGGCACATAATCCGAGATAATTCCCTTAGTATCGTGTAATGGTGCACACTTAGATGCAAATAAAATGTATCCTCCCCATCGGAGTCACTGCTTTTATTTGTAGGGCGAAAGAGGAACCAACTATTAATTTTATTTGTCAAAAAGTAAGGTTGACAAGATAATAAAATTAATGGGTAAAACCTCCTCTTACAAATGTAGAATTCGTATACATCCACACTATCGTGGCATGCGATATTCTCGGTGTTTTGAGGTGTTGGTTGATTTCGGAATTTTATTGTTTTGAGGAATCAATAATTTTTGAAATATAAAGTAATGATCTATGTGATTCTTAGGATTTTCAAAATGACTTTCAGTCCACTTATTTTGATACTAAAGGAAATAAACTTACTGTACCCAAATAATGTTGATTGGAAAAGAATCCAGATATTGTTTTATTTGCTAGGAAGTACATGTATGCACTCTTCAAAGAGTATCCTCAAGCCATGGTTGCTTCAAAAGGTTTCTACTTCTAAGCCGAAAGGCAAGAAGAAGGAGAAACAAGGTGGAGAAAATGTGGTGGGAGAATCTCAGGGAGGAGTGAAGAAGTCGAAAGGCAAGTACTTCACTTACAAGCAGGATGGACATTAGAAGGAGGGATGTCCCAATCCAAAGCAGAACAAAAGTATATCCTTTGGTCTAGTCGTTGTAACATGGTTAGCGGTGTTATCTACCGGCACCTGGTGTGTAGATACGAGAGCCACTAATCATGTCTGCAATACTTTGCAGGGGTTCCAGGAAACCCGACGACTAGCTAAAGGGGATATTACCATTTTCTTGGGCAATGCCATGAAGATGGCGACTATTGTAGTGGGAGATGTTTTATTTATCTTTTGAGAAAAATAAAGGTTTTGGTTCTTAAGAATTTCCTTTATGTACCCTTATTTAGAAAGAATTGATTTAAGTTTCTAAATTATTTTTGGATGGATAATCTATTTCTTTTTATGACAGATTTGTTATAAAAGGAATAGGGACATTATCTATTCAGGTACATAGATAGGAAATTTATAACTTGAACCACAAGCTCCCACGGTGCAAATAGAAGTTATTAACTCATCTTCTAATTCCGATAAGAGAAAAGAACCTTCGAAAATGAACCAAACATATCTTTTGGCATCTTAGGTTGGGTCACATTAACCTAAGCAGAATTCAATAGGTTGATAGCTGATGGACCTTTGGGTTCATTAGTGGTGGAGGATCTCCCAACCTGTGAATCTTGCTTGGAGGGTAAGATGACAAAGAGGCCTCTCAAGGCCAAGGGGTATAGATACAAAGATGTGTTGGAATTGGTTCATTCTGATTCGTATGGTCCTATGTCTATCCAGACAAGAGGTAGTTTTGAACATTTCATCTTTTTCATAGATGATTGTTCAAGATACGGATGACACTACGATCTGATCGTGGTGGTGAGTACCTCTTGGGAGAGTTTAGGAACTACTTATCAGAGGCTGGGATTCAATCCCAATTGACTGCACCTGGCACACCCCAGCAGAACGGTGTAGCAGAGCGAAGGAATAGGACTCTTATGGAGATAGTTAGATCGATGATGAGTTATTCTGACTTGCCAGATTCGTTCTGGGGATATGCTATAGATACGACGGTATACATTCTGAACCTGGTTCCATCTAAATCAGTGCCTTCTACTCCCACAGAATTGTGGACTGGGCGAAAGCCTAGTCTAAGACATATTCAGATATGGGAGTCCAGCACATGTGCTGAAGGCAGATACTGGTAAGTTGGAACCTCGTACAGAAGTACGCATGTTCATTGGCTATCCCAGGGGAATGAAGGGTGGATTGTTTTATAGTCCTAGAGATCAGAGGGTGATCGTTAACATGAACGCCAAATTTCTAGAGGAAGACTATGTGATGAACCACAAGCCCAAGGGTAAAATTATTCTGGAGGAGTTAAAAGGGAAGTCACTTCTTTAGTACCACCGGTACAAGAGGATATACCACATGTCACTGCACCGCGTGTCACAGAGGATACGCAGATGATACCTCATCGTAGTGGGAGGGTTGTTAGACAACCTTATTGATTCATGTTCTTGGGTGAATCTTCTGATTTGGTCCCTAGCAAACATGAACCTGATCCCTAGACATACGACGAGGCAATCCAAGATATAGATACAACATCTTGGCAAAGTGCAATGAATACTGAGATTGAATCTGTGGATTCAAGACAGGACTGGGAGCTCTTATGCATAGCAGCTCATATGGATTATAAGGTGTGGCACATGAATGTCAAGACAGCTTTCCTTAATGGAAGTCTTGAGGAAAACATCCAAATGAAGCGACCAGAGGGATTCATTGCTAAGGGAAAAGAGCATCTTGTATGTAAGCTTAATCGGTCCATTTATGGATTGAAGCAAGCTTCGAGGTCTTGGAACATCCGCTTTGAGGAGGTAAATCAGTCTTATGGATTTATTCAAAGTCCGGATGAGTCTTGCGTATACAAGAGATGTGACGGAAGCGTAGTGGTATTTCTTGTACAATACGTAGATAATATTTTGGTAGTTGGCAACAATATCAGAGTGTTATCAGACGTAAGGGTATGGTTGTCCAAACAGTTTTAAAGGACTTGGGAGAAGTGGGTCACAACCTTGGGATCAAGGTTGTTGTGCTTATCCCAAGTTTCATACATAGACATGATTTTGGATCGTTTTAGCATGCAGAACTCCAAGAAGAGTTTTCTACCTTTCAGGTATGGATTTCCTTTATCTAAGGAGATGTGTCCTAAATCATCTGAGGTGATAAAGGAGCTGAAGGCGGTTCCTTATGCTTCGGCAGTAGGAAGTGTCACGCCCGCCCTTCCGGGACCCTCAATGTCCGGAGAGGCGGCGCGTGATGCGACCGTACATACATTTCATACAGCGGAAGACTTTATATATATACTTCTTATTTCTTACAGCGGAAGACTTAAGACCTAAATACTTTTTTTTTTTCAAACATAAATATGCATTAACACTTCTTCTTAACATAGAGTATGTTTCATAGCATAGCATGCATAGATACTTCTTCTTACTTCTTCTTATCAACATAAAGCATGCATCATATATATATATAGATACTTAGGGCTTAGTAGGTTCATAACATCATCGTCATAGGGAGACATAAGTAAAGACATCCATAGACATCATCATCATAGGTAATACATGTATAAGTAGACTTAACGGATCTTCTCCACCATGCCACTACCACACACATTGACCCCTCCTGCTGCTCCCTTTAGTTTATCCATCCCTTACCCTTATCTCTGTGATCTGAGGAAAATAAACTATAAGCACATAGGCTTAGTAAGATCCTGTCCTACTCACAAAAACCATACATCATCATTAATCATGACTTGTAGCATTTATAACATATAATCAATATATCATGCAACATACATGGCATCATCAACTTAACTTGTAGCTTAAGTAACATGAGATGATATAGCATGGATCATCCCTAACTTAGCAGCATAACATGAAATATATATATATGCTTAATCAGCATAATATGCATCATATGTAACTTAGTAACCTAACATCATAGCGTACCATCGAACATAACATGTAACTTAACATTATGGCATATCATCTAACATAACATGTAACTTAAACATTATGGCATATCACCTAACATAACATGTAACTTAAACATTATGGCATATCATCTAACATAACATGTAACCTAAACATTATGGCATATCATCTAACATAACATGTAACTTAAACATTATGGCATATCATCTAACATAACATGTAACTTAAACATTATGGCATATCATCTAACATAACATGTAACTTAAACAATCATGGCATATCATCTAACATAACATGTAACCTAAACATTATGGCATATCATCTAACATAACATGTAACTTAAACATTATGGCATATCATCTAACATAACATGTAACTTAAACATTATGGCATATCATCTAACATAACATGTAACTTAACATTATGGCATATCACCTAACATAACATGTAACTTAACATTATCAGGTAAACATATGCAAGATGCTTTTGAAAACATATATGTTAGGTACGTAAATATAAATCTCAACATATTTGGGCCCGGCATTGTACCACTTCTTCATTATCATAGCGTGCATCCCTAAATAGGCCCGAGGTAGCAAGTCTCGAACCTAATAGGTTTCTAGGCCCGAGTCTTATTCCATCGACCTAGGGGCAATCGTCATAGCGTAGAAGCCCATCCTAGGCCCGAGTCTTACTCCATCGACCCAAGGCATCTTGGAGCCCATCCCGTACTAGGCCTGAATCTTATTCCATCGACCTAGGGGCAATCATACATAGAAGCCCGTCCTAGGCCCGAGTCTTATTCCATCGACCTAGGGCATCTTAGGAGCCCATCCCTTCTTGGACCTTGTTAAGGTCTTGGTACAAGCCATGCAGAAGGTAAAATACTTATATGCTTATTTTACTACATATCTTATTTCATTAACATGGCACGACATACTGCGTTCGTAACACATCATCATTTCATTAACATAGCATAGCATACTTCATTTCATACACCTCATGCTTCATTTCATTAACATAGCATAGCATACTTCATTACATACACATCATGCTTCATTTCATTAACATAGCATAGCATACTTCATTACATACACATCATGCTTCATTTCATTAACATAGCATAGCATACTTCATTTCATACACATCACGCTTCATTTCATTAACATAGCATAGCATACTTCATTTCATAACAACATAACCTATTTCATTAGCATAGTATACAATTCATGGTATGAACTTCATTGTAACCTAAAAGACCAAAGGTGGCCGAATGGCCCTTATAGGCTTTTTAGGGTTTAGACTTTTAACCTAATTCAAGTAACATACAAATGCATATAATTCCATAAAATTCATGGTATGAACTTCATTGCAACCTAGAAGACCAAAGGTGGCCGAATGGCCCTTATAGGCTTTTTAGGGTTTAGACTTTTAACCTAATTCAAGTAACATACAAATGCATATAATTCCATAAAATTCATGGTATGGAACTTCATTGAAACCCTAAAAGTAGGGTTTGGCCGAATAGGTCTTTAGGGTTCATTAGGGTTAGCTTTTGTCCTAATCCACTTTAACCCCTAACATCATCATCTAGTTATAAAAACATGGCATGGAACTTCATTGAAACCCTAAAAGTAGGGTTTGGCCGAATAGGTCTTTAGGGTTCATTAGGGTTAGCTTTTGTCCTAATCCACTTTAACCCTAACATCATCATCTAGTTATAAACAACATAGCATAGAAACTTCATTGAACCCTAAATCATGGCTTGGCGAATGGGCTTTAGTAGGTATTAGGGTTTAGGACATCAATATAAGGGGGTGGCGAATGGCCTATGTAGACTTTTAGGTTAGATCTTTATCCTAAACCCCCTAACATGTTAACATCATTATTTACAAGTAAAACAAGCTATAAAACTTCAATAAAACACCAAAGTCCATATTGGCCGAATGGTTCTTAGGGTTTCCTAGGGTTAACTTTTGACCTAATCCATTTTTTTAACCCTAACATCATCATATAGTTTCAAAGCATGGCATATAACTTCATGGAGACCCTAAATCATAGTTTTGGCCGAATATAACAATATAGGTTTCTTTTTTTTTTCAAAAATAGAAATCGGAACTACTCGTATGCAGGTGAGGGATACTTACTTCCTTCGCTTTGCTTGTAGTGTGAAGAAGATGACCTAACACAAACCCTAGCCCTTGCTTCTTGCTTGGAGGAGTTTCGGCCAAAGGTGGAGAAGGGCTAGAATTTTGGTGAGGAGAAGAAGAAAAAGAGTGGAAGTGACCAAATCCAACCTTCCCTCTTCTTTATAAAGGGGAGGGGAGGAAGAGAAGTTCCTCTTTTCTTTTCCATGCCTCTTCATTTACTCTTAGTCCCACTTATCTATAGTTTCCCCCTCTTCCTTAATCATATAATCCTATTGGGCTTCTGGTTAGTGGGTGCATCTATAAGGCTTGGCTGTCTCTAGAGGTTTGGGGTTCAATTCCTAGGCCTTGCACCCCTTTTTGGCTTATTTCCTTTTATTTTTGAAAAGGCCCACATAAAGCCCATGATCATCAAGCCAAAAATTCCTGTAAAAATTGCTAGGAATTTTATGGGCGTTACAATCCTTCATACCTTTAAAAAGTTTCGTCCTCGAAACTTAGAACAATCAGGTACTTCGCTTCATGTCCTCCTCGCTCCCGGTAGCTTCCTCGTCTGCTGATTCTGCCACAGGACCTTTACTAAGGGCACCTCTTTGTTCCTTAGCCTCTTGATTTCTCGGTCTAGTATTTGGATAGGCCGACTTTCAATACTCAGGTCCTCTTGAACTTGTACTGTTTGTGGCTCGATCACTTGGTCCGTACTGGAAATGCATTTCTTGAGCACAGAGACATGGAACACGTTGTGAATAGCCGACATCTCTTGAGGCAGCTCTAGCTTGTAAGCTACATTGCCGATCCTCTGCGATATCGGATACGGTCCCACGTAACGTGGACTCAGTTTACCCTTCCTTCCGAACCTCATTACTCCCTTCATGGGAGCCACTTTGAGGAATACTAGGTCCCCAACCTCGAATTCTAATGGTCTACGCCTCTTATCCGCATAGCTCTTTTGTCGGCTTTGGGCAGTTTCAATCCTCCGCGGATGTTCCAGATAGCTCGTGGTGTCGCCGATGAAATCCGCCCGAGTCCCATCCTCTTCTTTTCACCACCTCGCATCAAAGATATGGGAGATCTACATTTCCTCCCGTGATAGAGCCTCGTAAGGTGCCATTCCGATAGTAGCTTGGTAGCTATTATTGTAGGCGACCGCCAAACATAAGTATCGACACCTACCTTTGAAATCCAGTAGCGCAGCTCTTAACATATCTTCCAAGATTTGATTTACTCTTTTTCGTCTCATCCATCCGGGATGGAAGGCAAGATCTTGAACAATAGCTTTGTGCCTAAGGCCTTCTGAACGCATTCCCAGAAATGGGAGATAAAGCGACCATCTCTGTCAGAAATGATGGTCTTAGGAATTCCATGTAGTCTGATAATTTCCTTAGCATATAACTGAGCCAGTTGCTCCGTCGAATAGGTCATCTTGATTGCTAAGAAATGGGTGGACTTAGTCAATCTGTCTACAATTACCTATATAGCATCGTGACCGTTTGTTGTCTTGGGCAATCCTGAGATGAAATCCATAGAAATGTCCTCCCATTTCCATTCTGGAATCTGGATCGGCTGCAGTGTTCCTCCAGGTCTTTGGTGCTCGCCTTAACCCTTTGCAGTGTCGTGCAAGTCTTGACATACCGAGCCATCTCTTTTCATTCCGAACCATCAGAACTTTCGTTTAAGGTCTTGGTACATCTTGGTGGTTCCAGGATGCATCGCATAGGGAGTTTTGTGAGCTTCCTCAAATATCTCCTCCCGCAATTCTGGATTGTCGGGAATACACAAGCGATCCCTGAGGTAGAGTACTCCACTATCAGAGATCCGGAACCCATCGTCCTTTCCCTCTAGGACCTCTTGCTTGATCCTCTGAAGGCTTGGGTCACGTGCTTGCTTTTCCAAAGATATCATCGAACAATGTCGCTTATCGCCGTGGTCGAGTCATTCGAGATGATTTCAACCTCGTAATTGCTACTCCCCCCTTTTTTTGTATTTTCCAGTCTACCCACCATTGTTCAACTATATCATACACATCCCCGGCAATGAACTCCTCATCAATTTCAAAAAGAGAAACGACTTGTCGTCTCTTATTCACATCTCTTATTCATCTTTTCCAATCATAAGGAGAAATGTTAACAGATAACATTCCTTATTTCTAAATTAAACCACAGCAACTATTTGAGAAGATAGTTCATTATGACTCCCACTAGGACAAACCCTAGTGCGATCGTAATTATTTTTCGTCCCATCTTCCTTGGCCTCACCAGGGTGGTCTTTGGTTGGCCAATAAGTTGACTGCTTGCGATCCTTCTTCCTTCCTCCGAGGCCACTACCACGGATCCTCTACCACAGCTTCTCTTGAACCTGTGCTCCAACGATTCAGCACAACTCCGCATAGGTTATCCGCCCTTCATAACGGCCCCACACGTGGTGTGCAACTACCATGAACTCATTTGGCAGGGAGCGGACCAAGGCCCATATCTTATAGTTATCCAGTAACGGAAACTCCTGCCGCTCGAGTCTCCTAAAAAGACCATCGAGCCTTCTCATGTGTCCGGTGACCCCACCATCTGGTTTATAGACTATCTCTTCAATAGCTTCCCTTAATCGGTTTCGTGACACATCACGACGGGTCATGGTAGTCATCGTTCGTGCCATCTGAAATTGAAATAAATGAAGTCAGTACAAAACCGACCAACCCGTACGAAACCGGCTTAATTCAATTCAGATGAACATAGACCTTACACAATTAATTACGAAAAAATCAAATTTTCGTAACAAAATTTGTTTATTTATTTATTTATTTGTTTATATATATATATATATATATATATATATATATAGATATTTTATTTTATTATTTTATTTTATTTTATTATTTTTTTTTTTTTTTGTAATTAGACTAAGGCTAGCATAAGGTTGTTTTAAGCTTAAGGCATCATAGCTTAAGGCATCACTCATGTTCTCCTGCATAATTTAAGCTTAAGGTATTTTATACCATACATGAACAATCATAAGGGTATCATACATATTTTCGTGCATGTTTAAGCTAGAAGCATTTCCTATCATACATGAATCAAGCATAAGGGAAAGGCATTTTATAAATAAGCTAGAGGCATTTTATATTATACATGAACTAAATAATCTAAAGATATTTCATATCATGCATGATCAAAATTAACATAATTTAGAGTATAGACATAGAATTCTTACTTGGAGCAGCAGGATTTGGAGCTTGATGTGTGTGTAGTGGAAAGGCAGATCCGCTCTGATACCAACCTGTCACGCCCGCCCTTCCGGGACCCTCAATGTCCGGAGAGGCGGCGCGTGACGCGACCGTACATACATTTCATACAGCGGAAGACTTTATATATATACTTCTTATTTCTTACAGCGGAAGACTTAAGACCTAAATACTTTTTTTTTTCAAACATAAATATGCATTAACACTTCTTCTTAACATAGAGTATGTTTCATAGCATAGCATGCATAGATACTTCTTCTTACTTCTT
Source organism: Wurfbainia villosa (assembly GCA_025175895.1). NCBI lineage: Eukaryota > Viridiplantae > Streptophyta > Magnoliopsida > Zingiberales > Zingiberaceae > Wurfbainia > Wurfbainia villosa. Next base: position 27,985,090 of record CM045994.1, read on the forward strand.
CTTTACTTCTTCTTATCAACATAAAGCATGCATCATATATATATATAGATACTTAGGGCTTAGTAGGTTCATAACATCATCGTCATAGGGAGACATAAGTAAAGACATCCATATACATCATCATCATAGGTAATACATGTATAAGTAGACTTAACGGATCTTCTCCACCATGCCACTACCACACACATTGACCCCTCCTGCTGCTCCCTTTAGTTTATCCATCCCTTACCCTTATCTGCAAGATCTGAGGAAAATAAACTATAAGCACATAGGCTTAGTAAGATCCTGTCCTACTCACAAAAATCATACATCATCATTAATCATGACTTGTAGCATTTATAACATATAATCAATATATCATGTAACATACATGGCATCATCAACTTAACTTGTAGCTTAAGTAACATGAGATGATATAGCATGGATCATCCCTAACTTAGCAGCATAACATGAAATATATATATATGCTTAATCAGCATAATATGCATCATATGTAACTTAGTAACCTAACATCATAGCGTACCATCGAACATAACATGTAACCTAACATTATGGCATATCATCTAACATAACATGTAACTTAAACATTATGGCATATCACCTAACATAACATGTAACTTAAACATTATGGCATATCATCTAATATAACATGTAACCTAAACATTATGGCATATCATCTAACATAACATGTAACTTAAACATTATGGCATATCATCTAACATAACATGTAACTTAAACATTATGGCATATCATCTAACATAACATGTAACTTAAACAATCATGGCATATCATCTAACATAACATGTAACCTAAACATTATGGCATATCATCTAACATAACATGTAACTTAAACATTATGGCATATCATCTAACATAACATGTAACTTAAACATTATGGCATATCATCTAACATAACATGTAACTTAACATTATGGCATATCACCTAACATAACATGTAACTTAACATTATCAGGTAAACATATGCAAGATGCTTTTGAAAACATATATGTTAGGTACGTAAATATAAATCTCAACATATTTGGGCCCGGCATTGTACCACTTCTTCATTATCATAGCGCGCATCCCTAAATAGGCCCGAGGTAGCAAGTCTCGAACCTAATAGGTTTCTAGGCCCGAGTCTTATTCCATCGACCTAGGGGCAATCGTCATAGCGTAGAAGCCCGTCCTAGGCCCGAGTCTTATTCCATCGACCTAGGGCATCTTAGGAGCCCATCCCTTCTTGGACCTAGTTAAGGTCTTGGTACAAGCCATGCAGAAGGTAAAATACTTATATGCTTATTTTACTACATATCTTATTTCATTAACATGGCACAACATACTTCGTTTCGTAACACATCATGCTTCATTTCATTAACATAGCATAGCATACTTCATTTCATACACCTCATGCTTCATTTCATTAACATAGCATAGCATACTTCATTACATACACATCATGCTTCATTTCATTAACATAGCATAGCATACTTCATTACATACACATCATGCTTCATTTCATTAACATAGCATAGCATACTTCATTTCATACACATCACGCTTCATTTCATTAACATAGCATAGCATACTTCATTTCATAACAACATAACCTATTTCATTAGCATAGTATACAATTCATGGTATGAACTTCATTGTAACCTAAAAGACCAAAGGTGGCCGAATGGCCCTTATAGGCTTTTTAGGGTTTAGACTTTTAACCTAATTCAAGTAACATACAAATGCATATAATTCCATAAAATTCGTGGTATGAACTTCATTGCAACCTAGAAGACCAAAGGTGGCCGAATGGCCCTTATAGGCTTTTTAGGGTTTAGACTTTTAACCTAATTCAAGTAACATACAAATGCATATAATTCCATAAAATTCATGGTATGGAACTTTGAAACCCTAAAAGTAGGGTTTGGCTGAATAGGTCTTTAGGGTTCATTAGGGTTAGCTTTTGTCCTAATCCACTTTAACCCCTAACATCATCATCTAGTTATAAAAACATGGCATGGAACTTCATTGAAACCCTAAAAGTAGGGTTTGGCCGAATAGGTCTTTAGGGTTCATTAGGGTTAGCTTTTGTCCTAATCCACTTTAACCCCTAACATCATCATCTAGTTATAAACAACATAGCATAGAGCTTCATTGAACCCTAAATCATGGCTTGGCCGAATGGGCTTTAGTGGGTATTAGGGTTAGCTTTTGTCCTATTCCCCTTTTAACATGCTTATAACATCATATGTATACCAACATGGATTAAACTTCATTAGGACATCAATATAAGGGGTGGCGAATGGCCTATGTAGACTTTTAGGGTTAGATCTTTATCCTAAACCCCTAACATGTTAACATCATTATTTACAAGTAAAACAAGCTATAAAACTTCAATAAAACACCAAAGTCCATATTGGCCGAATGGTTCTTAGGGTTTCCTAGGGTTAACTTTTGACCTAATCCATTTTTTTTAACCCTAACATCATCATATAGTTTCAAAGCATGGCATATAACTTCATGGAGACCCTAAATCATAGTTTTGGCCGAATATAACAATATAGGTTTCTTTTTTTTTTCAAAAATAGAAATCGGAACTACTCGTATGCAGGTGAGGGATACTTACTTCCTTCGCTTTGCTTGTAGTGTGAAGAAGATGACCTAACACAAACCCTAGCCCTTGCTTCTTGCTTGGAGGAGTTTCGGCCAAAGGTGGAGAAGGGCTAGAATTTTGGTGAGGAGAAGAAGAAAAAGAGTGGAAGTGACCAAATCCAACCTTCCCTCTTCTTTATAAAGGGGAGGGGAGGAAGAGAAGTTCCTCTTTTCTTTTCCATGCCTCTTCATTTACTCTTAGTCCCACTTATCTATAGTTTCCCCCTCTTCCTTAATCATATAATCCTATTGGGCTTCTGGTTAGTGGGTGCATCTACAAGGCTTGGATGTCTCTAGAGGTTTGGGGTTCAATTCCTAGTCCTTGCACCCCTTTTTGGCTTATTTCCTTTTATTTTTGAAAAGGCCCACATAAAGCCCATGATCATCAAGCCAAAAATTCCTGTAAAAATTGCTAGGAATTTTATGGGCGTTACAGGAAGCCTCATGTATGCTATGTACGAGACAAGATATCTGCTTTGTCGTGGGCATAGTTAGCAGATATCAGAGTAATCCAGGACAGAGACATTGGACTGTGGTAAAAGCATATATTGTAGTGCCTGAGAAGGACTAGGGATTATATGCAAGTTTACCGGGCAAACCAATTACTCCCTATGGGTTGCATGGATTGCAATTTCCTATCAGATAGGGATAACAGTAAGTCTACCTCGGGATTTGTGTTTACTTTTGGAGGTGGAGCCATAGTATGGAGGAGTGTCATGTAGAAATGCATGGTAGACTCCACCATGGAAGCTGAGTATGTGGCAGCCCCTGTGGCGGCCAAAGAAGCTGTGTGGTTTAGAAACTTCCTGATGGACTTGGATGTGATTCCTAGTTTTCCCAGAACTATCACAATTTATTGTGATAATAATGGTGCAGTTGCAAACTCGAAGGAACCACGAGCCCATAAGACTAGTAAACACATAGAGTGCGAGTACCACCGGATACGAGAAATCGTAAAGGAAGTAGAAGTTGTTGTCGCCTAGATTGCATCAGAGGATGACCTGGTAGACCCTTTTCACTAAGGCCCTTCTAGCGAGAGTTTTGATAGGCATGTGGAGGGAAGGGGAATCAGATGTATGACAGTGTGATGACAGCATAGTCTTTTAGTATAAGTGGGAGATTGTTGGGATGTATACTGAAAGCCTTGCTCTTTTGTATGAACATCTTTATTTTGAAATAAGAATCACATGATCATTGTTTGCATATTTTTATAGTTATGCAAAATTGTCTAATATTTTGCATTGTAGATAACATGGTGCTTGGTGTGGCACAGAAGATCATGTTATCAGTCCCTTGTAGAATATAAGTAGAGGCTCACAACCAAGATAGTTTTGGACAAACCATTGGCATGGTTGTAATGTAGCTTGGTATTGTTTTATCTTGAACATAGAGTTACACTAGTACACCTCGGTGTATTGAGCAGGACCGACATAGAGGTGATTCAATTTATTGCTGACTACATAATTGAATCGGACCTCAGATATTATGTTGTACATGCTCTTAATCCCGATATAATAACGGGCACATGTATTTAGTATTTATTTCTTTGATTTACCAAAGGGTGAGATTTCTATGGATTAAATCAATATGCCCGGTAGGTTGGGAAATAATATTATTTACATGGTGTGCCGTTGATTATAGGAGGAAATCGTGTCCTATATATTAGGTTGATGATGTCCCCTTGAGGAGCTCATAGGGTTCATCATGTAAACCCTGCAGGTTGACTTAGTCAACATGATGATAAGGTTGAGTGGTACTACTCGAGGAGTTAGATGTTAATTAATTGATGGTTAGTAAATCAATTAATTGACGGATATTCGATATCTTAAACACGGGGAGATGGATGTACAAATAATATATGAAGCCCATATTAATTTTTGGGGGTTGGTGAGGTAGTTCAATGATGATCCTCTAGTAGAATGGAACATTATTGATGGATACAGTTTTTGTGGTTCCGATCCATCGGGTGGCCAAAACCCAACTCCTCCTCATGGTCCCTATCGTAGCCTAATATAAACCTCATGAACTCTAGATCAAATGATGGAAAACAAATCTCTAGATCCGGCGGTTGGGATTAAATCCCTAGAACCGACGGTGGAGATTAAATCTCTAGATCCGATGGTTGGGATTAAAACCCTAGCACCGACGGTTGAGATTAAATCTCTAGATCCGACGGTTGGGATTAAATCCCTAGAATCGACGGTTGATATTAAATCTCTAGATCCGTCGGTTGGGATTAAATCCTTAGAACCGACGGTTGAGATTTAATCCCTAGATCCGACGGTTGGGATAAATCCCTAGATCCGACGGTTGGGATGAAACCCTAGATCCGACGGTTGAGATTAAAACCCTAGAACCGACGGTGGAGATAAAACCAAGGCCTATCCTTAACTCTATAAAAGGGTGGCTTAGGGTGGGCGGCAAAGATGGATGTTGGAAGATGGATGCTAAGGAGATTAGAGTTTTGCCTAGCATTGCTTGGGCGGCAAAAAACCCTAAGGAGGAAACCCTAATTGGATTAGGGTTTGGCTCTTTGGTTGGGCGGCTAGGTTTGGAAGGAAGAGTGGGCGGCAACTAGAGGAGGATCTCTTCTTCTTCCTAGAAGGTGGCCGACTCCTAGATCTCTTCTCTCCACCTTGGTTGGGCGGCAATAAAGCCTAAGGATGAAACCCTAATTGGATTAGGGTTTGGCTCTATGGATGGGCGGCTAGGGTTTGTAAGAAGGTGGGCGGCATCTATAGGAGAGGAGCTCTTCTTCTTCCTAGGATGTGGCCGACTCCTTCCTCTATTCCCTCCACCTTGGCCGGCGTCCAATGTATTCTTCTTCTCCTCTTCATTCCATCTTGGCCTGCGGCACTAGAAGCTAGGGTTTGTCCCTAGTTTGGTTCCTTGGTGGTTTCCATTTTGTTCTCTCTATTCTTGGGGCCGGCGGCATCAATCCTTTGTGGATTGGTGGTTGGCTAAAGCAAGAAGGGAAAGAGAGTTCTTCTTTCTTTGGATTGAAGAAGATCTAGGAAGCTTCAACTTGTGGAGGATCTTTGCCCACACGAAGTCTACAAGGAGGTTAGGACATACGATAGAAGATCAAGAGGTATAAAAGTTTTACAACTTTTATTATTGTTCTTTGCATGTTCTTATTGATATGCTAGCTTATGTTCTTTATGTTAGTATGTATTGATTATACTAGTTTACATTTGTATGTATTTTTATAATCATGGACCCCGAAGATAAACACAAAAACCAGCGATCCGTCTGTCGTCTCTTCTGCGGCTAGCCGACTAGAAGAGTTGATTGCTTGAACAACAAGTTTGTTCAAGCGATCGCTCGAGTCGTTAGCACGATGACGAATTGGTTGAGCTTAGGAAACTCATCCCATCCGGATTAGTTTTCATTAGTAAAAATTTTAATCCGGGGACATGGGAGCCAATGAGCCTCTGAGGAATAGCACGATTCTAACAATTGGTATCAGAGCCACGGTTTCCGGTTTTGTGTGTTTTGGTTTCGGTTACTTTCACACACTTATCATATATTGTGTATGCCGGATAATAGTAGGATGTGCGTAGGCTAACTTTTTAGTTGCAGGCATAAGATCCAACTATTATGGCTATATATGTGTGTATGTGATTGTATGTGTGTGTGATTGTATATTATTTGAATCCTCGTGGTTGACGAGGCTAAATTAGTATTTAATTTTTGTAATTGAATACGACATTGTTTAGCCACTCTTTACTTTATTTTACTTTCGATCTAGATTTCATGTACACTCCCTCGTGGAGTATAGGATCGATGGATGTAAAATAAAATAGGTTTTATTCTCGGCTCGGATCTCCGGATGGCTCGTACATGGAGTAGGATGAGCGGACGAGGTGGTGACACGAGGGGACGCATATTGGAGAACAATGCCATAATAGTTGGAAAAATTATGATTTTTGCATATTTATTGCTGATTTGTTTTATATGCATGTTGTGTGTGCTTGAAAATTCCTCATTTTCAATTTACTAAGTGGGAGAGGGATTTTTTAATTAATTCCCGTGGCCTCCATTACAATTTGACGTGTGATGCAACAAACTTATGCGTCGGCTCTGAGTTCCTTCCTCCCCATCGGATGAGTTTGTTTGCGGATCACTAGGTCAAATAATGGTTATAGGAAATTATTTAGGAGCGTGTGTACTTCCCCATCGGTAAGGCACATAATCCGAGATAATTCCCTTAGTATCGTGTAATGGTGCACACTTAGATGCAAATAAAAAGTATCCTCCTCATCGGAGTCACTGCTTTTATTTGTAGAGCCAAAGAGGAACCAACTATTAATTTTATTTGTCAAAAAGTAAGGTTGACAAGATAATAAAATTAATGGGTAAAACCTCCTCTTACAAATGTAGAATTCATATACGTCCACACTATCATGGCATGCGATATTCTCGGTGTTTTGAGGTGTTGGTTGATTTCGGAATTTTATTGTTTTGAGGAATCAATAATTTTTGAAATCTAAAGTAATGATCTATGTGATTCTTAGGATTTTCAAAATGACTTTCAGTCCACTCATTGTGATACTAAAGGAAATAAACTTACTGTACCCAAATAATGTTGATTGGAAAAGAATCCAGATATTGTCTTATTTGCTAGGAAGTACATGTATGCACTCTTCGAAGAGTATCCTCAAGCCATGGTTGCTCCAAAAGGTTTCTACTTCTAAGCCGAAAGGCAAGAAGAAGGAGAAACAAGGTGGAGAAAATGTGGTGGGAGAATCTCATGGAGGAGTGAAGAAGCCGAAAGGCAAGTACTTCACTTACAAGCAGGATGGACAATAGAAGGAGGGATGTCCCAATCCAAAGCAGAACAAAAGTATTTCCTTTGGTCTAGTCGTTGTAACATGGTTAGCGGTGTTATCTACCGGCACCTGGTGTGTAGATACGAGAGCCACTAATCATGTCCGCAATACTTTGCAGGGGTTCTAGGAAACCCGACGACTAGCTAAAGGGGATATTACCATTTACTTGGGCAATGCCATGAAGATGGCGGCTATTGCAGTGGGAGATGTTTTATTTATCTTTTGAGAAAAATAAAGGTTTTGGTTCTTAAGAATTTCTTTTATGTACCCTTATTTAGAAAGAATTGATTTAAGTTTCTAAATTATTTTTGGATGGATAATCTATTTCTTTTTATGACAGATTTGTTATAAAAGGAATAAGGACATTATCTATTCAAGTACATAGATAGGAAATTTATAACTTGAACCACAAGCTCCCACGGTGCAAATAGAAGTTATTAACTCATCTTCTAATTCTGATAAGAGAAAAGAACCTTCGAAAATAAACCAAACATATCTTTTGGCATCTTATGTTTGGTCACATTAACCTAAGCAGAATTCAATAGGTTGATAGCTGATGGACCTTTGGGTTCATTAGTGGTGGAGGATCTCCCAACCTGTGAATCTTGCTTGGAGGGTAAGATGACCAAGAGGCCTCTCAAGGCCAAGGGGTATAGATACAAAGATGTGTTGGAATTGGTTCATTCTGATTTGTATGGTCCTATGTCTATCCAAACAAGAGGTAGTTTTGAACATTTCATCTTTTTCATAGATGATTGTTCAAGATACGGATGACACTACGATCTGATCGTGGTGGTGAGTACCTCTTGGGAGATTTTAGGAACTACTTATCAGAGGCTGGGATTCAATCCCAATTGACTGCACCTGGCACACCCCAGCAGAACGGTGTAGCAGAGCGAAGGAATAGGACTCTTATGGAGATGGTTAGATCGATGATGTGTTATTCTGACTTGCCAGATTCGTTCTGGGGATATGCTATAGATATGACGGTATACATTCTGAACCTGGTTCCATCTAAATCAGTGCCTTCTACTCCCACAGAATTGTGGACTGGGCGAAAGCCTAGTCTAAGACATATTCAGATATGGGAGTCCGGACATGTCTTTGAAGGCGAATCGTAAGTTGGAACCTCGTGCATGTATACGCATGTTCATTGGCTATCCTGTGGCGAAGGGTGGATTGTTTTATAGTCCTAGAGATCAGAGGGTGATCGTTAACACGAACGCCAGATTTCTAGAGGAAGACTATGTGATGAGCCACAAGCCCAAGGGTAAAATTATTCTGGTGGAGTTAAAAGGGAAGTCACTTCTTTGGTACCACCGGTACAAGAGGATATACCACATGTCACTGCACCGCGTGTCATAGAGGATACGCAGATGATACCTCGTTGTAGTGGGAGGGTTGTTAGAGAACCTTATTGATTCATGTTCTTGGGTGAATCTTCCGATTTGGTCCCTAGAAAACATGAACCTGATCCCTAGACATACGACGAGGCAATCCAAGATATAGATACAACATCTTGGCAAAGTGGAATGAATACTGAGATTGAATCCATGGATTCAAGTCAGGTCTAGGAGCTCTTATGCATAGCAGCTCATATGGATTATGAGGTGTGGCACATGGATGTCAAGACAGCTTTCCTTAATGGAAGTCTTGAGGAAAACATCCAAATGAAGCGACCAGAGGGATTCATTGCTAAGGGAAAAGAGCATCTTGTATGTAAGCTTAATCGGTCCATTTATGGATTGAAGCAAGCTTCAAGGTCTTGGAACATCTGCTTTGAGGAGGTAAATCAGTCTTATGGATTTATTCAAAGTCCGGATGAGTCTTGCCTATACAAGAGATGTGACAGAAGCGTAGTGGTATTTCTTATACTATACGTAGATAATATTTTGGTAGTTGGCAAAAATATCAGAGTGTTATCAGACGTAAGGGTATGGTTGTCCAAACAGTTTTGAAGCACTTGGGAGAAGTGGGTCACAACCTTGGAATCAAGGTTGTTGTGCTTATCCCAAGTTTCATACATAGACATGATTTTGGATCGTTTTAGCATGTAGAACTCCAAGAAGGGTTTTCTACCTTTCAGGTATGGAGTTCCTTTATCTAAGGAGATGTGTCATAGATCACCTGAGGTGATAAAGGAGCTGAAGGCAGTTCCTTATGCTTCAGCAGTAGGAAGCATCATGTATGCTATGTATGAGACAAGATAACTGCTTTGTCGTGGGCATGGTTAGCAGATATCAGAGTAATCCAGGACAGGGTCATTGGACTGCGATAAAAGCATATATTGTAGTGCCTGAGAAGGACTAGGGATTATATGCAAGTTTACCGGGCAGACCAATTACTCCCTGTGGGTTGCATGGATTGCGATTTCCAATCAGAAAGGGATAACAGTAAGTCTACCTCGGGATTTGTGTTTACTTTTAGAGTTGGAGCCATAGTATGGAGGAGTGTCAAGCAGAAATGCATGGCGGACTCCACCATGGAAGCTGAGTATGTGGCAGCCCCTGTGGCGGCCAAAGAAGCTGCGTGGTTCAGGAACATTCTGATGGACTTGGATGTGATTCCTGGTTTGCCCAGAACTATCACAATTTATTGTGATAATAATGGTGCAGTTGCAAACTCGAAGGAACCACGAGCCCATAAGACTAGTAAACACATATAGTGCGAGTACCACCTGATACGAGAAATCATAAAGGAAGTAGAAGTTGTTGTCGCCTAGATTGTATCAGAGGATGACCTGGTAGACCCTTTTCACTAAGGCCCTTCTAGCGAGAGTTTTGATAGGCATGTGGAGGCAAGGGGAATCAGATGTATGGCAGTGTGATGACAGCATAGTCTTTTAGTATAAGTGGGAGATTGTTGGGATGTATACTGAAAGTCTTGCTCTTTTGTATGAACATCTTTATTTTGAAATAAGAATCACATGATCATTGTTTGCATATTTTTATAGTTATGCAAAATTGTGTAATATTTTGCATTGTAGATAACATGGTGCTTGGTGTGGCACAAAAGATCATGTTATCAGTTCCTTGTAGAATATAAGTAGAGGCTCACAACCAAGATGGTTTTGGACAAACCATTGGCATGGTTGTAGTGTAGCTTGGTATTGTTTTATCTTGAACATAGAGTTACACTAGTACACCTCGGTGTATTGAGCAGGACCGACATAGAGGTGATTCAATTTATTGCTGACTACATAATTGAATCGGACCTCAGATATTATGTTGTACATGCTCTTAATCCCGATATAATAACGGGCATATGTATTTAGTATTTATTTCTTTGATTTACCAAAGGGTGAGATTTCTATGGATTAAATCAATATGCCCGGTAGGTTGGGAAATAATATTATTTACATAGTGTGCTATTGATTATAGGAGGAAACTGTGTCCTATATATTAGGTTGATGATGTCCCCTTGAGGAGCTCATAAGGTTCATCATGTAAACCCTGCAGGTTGACTTAGTCAACATGATGATAAGGTTGAGTGGTACTACTCGAGGAGTTAGATGTTAATTAATTGATGGTTAGTAAATCAATTAATTGACGGACATTCGATATCTTAAACACGGGGAGATGGATCTACAAATAATATATGGAGCCCATATTAATTTATGGGGGTTGGTGAGGTAGTTCAATGATGATCCTCTAGTGGAATGGAACATCATTGATGGATCAAGTATGTGTGGTTCCGATCCATCGGGTGGCCAAAACCCAACTCCTCCTCATGATCCCTATCGTAGCCTAATATAAACCTCATGAACTCTAGATCAAATGATGGAAAACAAATCTCTAGATCCGATGGTTGGGATTAAATCCCTAGAACCGACGGTGGAGATTAAATCTCTAGATCCGACGGTTGGGATTAAAACCCTAGCACCGACGGTTGAGATTAAATCTCTAGATCCGACGGTTGGGATTAAATCCCTAGAACCGACGGTTGAGATTAAATCTCTAGATCCGACGGTTGGGATTAAATCCCTAGAACCGACGGTTGAGATTAAATCCCTAGATCCGACGGTTGGGATAAATCCCTAGATCTGACGGTTGTGATGAAACCCTAGATCCGACGGTTGAGATTAAAATCCTAGAACCGACGTTGGAGATTAAACCAAGGCCTATCCCTAACTCTATAAAAGGGTGGCTTAGGGTGCACGACAAAGATGGATGTTGGAAGATGGATGCTAAGGAGATTAGGGTTTTGCCTAGCATTGCTTGGGCGGCAAGAAACCCTAAGGAGGAAACCCTAATTGGATTAGGGTTTGGCTCTTTGGTTGGGCGGCTAGGTTTGGAAGGAAGAGTGGGCGGCAACTAGAGGAGGATCTCTTCTTCTTCCTAGAAGGTGGCTGACTCCTAGATCTCTTCTCTCCACCTTGGTTGGGCGGCAAGAAAGCCTAAGGAGGAAACCCTAATTGGATTAGGGTTTGGCTCTATGGTTGGGCGGCTAGGGTTTGTAAGAAGGTGGGCGGCATCTATAGGAGAGGAGCTCTTCTTCTTCCTAGGGTGTGGCCGGCTCCTTCCTCTATTCCCTCCACCTGTGCCGGCGTCCAATGTATTCCTCTTCTCCTCTTCATTCCATCTTGGCCGGCGGCACTAGAAGCTAGGGTTTGTCCCTAGTTTGGTTCATTGGTGGTTTCCATTTTGTTCTCTCTATTCTTGGGGTCAGCGGCATCAATCCTTTGTGGATTGGTGGTTGGCTCAAGCAAGAAGGGAAAGAGAGTTCTTCTTTCTTTGGATTGAAGAAGATCTAGGATGCTTCAACTTGTGGAGGATCTTCGCCCACACGAAGTCTACAAGGAGGTTAGGACATACGATAGAAGATCAAGAGGTATAAAAGTTTTACAACTTTTATTATTGTTCTTTGCATGTTCTTATTGATATGCTAGCTTATGTTCTTTATGTTAGTATGTATTGATTATACTAGTTTACATTTGTATGTATTTGTATAATCATGTACCCCGAAGATAAACACAAAAATCGGCGATCCATCCGTCGTCTCTTCCGTGGCTAACAGACTAGAAGTGTTGATTGCTTGAACAACAAGTTTTTTCAAGCGATCGCTCGAGTCGTTAGCACGACGACGAATTGGTTGAGCTTAGGAAACTCATCCCATCCGGATTAGTTTTCATTAGTGAAAATTTTAATCCGGGGACATGGGAGCCAATGAGCCTCCGAGGAATAGCACGATTCTAACAGGACATTCGAGATCTTAAACACGGGAAGAAAATGTACAAATATTATATGGAGCCCATATTATTATATGGGGGTTGGTGAGGTAGATCAATGATAATCCTTTAGTGGATTGGATTATCATTTATGGATCGGACTTTATGTGGGCTTGATCCATGGGTGGACAAGATCCAACTCCTCCTCATGGTTCCTAATGTAGCCTATTAACACCTCATGAAGCTTAGATCCAATGGATAGAAACAAAACTCTAGATCCATAAGTAGAGATTAAATCTCTAAGATCCGACAGTTGAGATTAAATCACTAGATCCGACGGTTGAGATTAAATCCCTAGAACCAATGGTATAGATTAAAAGGAGGATTATCCCTAACTCTATAAAAGGAGCTTGAGGGGTTGGCATGGAAGAATAATCAAGAGAGGCTTAGGTTTTGGATTTGGCGGCAAAGCTAGGGTTAGGGTTTTGGAGGAGGTGGCGGCACCAAATAAGGAAGGTAATCCCTTTCTTCTTCTTCCTTCAAGGTGGCCGGCGTCCAGCTTGTTCTCCCAGCCCTTTTCTAGCCCTTGGACGGCGCCCAAAGACTCTCTTCTCTTCTCCTTGAGTGGTGGAAACAAGACTTAGGGGTCTCCCTTTGTGTCTTGGTCGGTTTCTATCATCATCTCCTCTTCCTAGTTGGTCGGCGCGAAGGATTCCTTTTGTTCCTTGTTGGTTGGTTTTAGGAAGAAGAAGAACCTTGTTTCTATTCATCCTTTTGCTTTGGAAGAGCAAGGAAGGAAGATTTGTGATCTTCGAGCTTCGACTTTTGGTAGATCGTCGTCCACACGACGTCCGAAAGGAGGAAGGTCAAACATTAGAAGATCGAGAGGTATACCTATTCTCTATTCTCTTTTGTTACTTGCTTGTTTTTGTTTTTCAACTATGAGCATGATATAAATCTGTATATGGCTAAATAATACTTGGATCCCGAGCATAAACACAAAAACCGGCGATCCAGACATTGTCTATTCCGAGGCTCCTCGTAGAATAGAGGATAGTCGCTTGAACAACGAGTTTGTTCAAGTGACCTCTCTAAACGAATAGCACGACGATGACTTGGTTGTTTGTGCAATCCCTTTTGTCTAGGATTAAATTTTTTTAATCCGGGGACCTCGAGGGGATCGCCATGAACAAACGACCAAGGTTAAGTAGGAAGCAAAGTTTCCTCTCACGGACTCGATAAGCAAAAACCCTTCAGAGCATGTGTTGCATGCAAGTATTCTATTAGCATGTTTTCCTAATGCAATATTTTGTGAGAATAGGAGGCACTTACTAAGCTTCATTGCTTATAGTTTGCATTCCTTATACTGCATATAAGGGCAAAGCAAGGCTTGAGTAAGAGGGGGCAAAGGATGAAGTGCTTGGTGTGTGTGGCGGTGGAATAGTGGATAACGATTTCTGAACTTGCTTGAATTTATGTTATGTTAAGAACTCTTAATTTACTAATGGTTATGTTGTGTCTAAGAATGTCAAACTTACTAGTATCATGTTATGTTAAAACCTTTGAACGTGCTAGTGTGCTAGAGTTCATGTTATGTGCTTGACTATCATTCTGGGGTGAACAGAGGCGCACATGGTTAGGCCGTGTTTTTCAACATGGTCGTGGGTGGTGAACACGACCAGGCAGTGTTTTTCAACATGGCCATGTGTCGTCGTTTTATGGGTTGAGTTATTTCTCTATCTTCTGTTGTTTCAAGTTAAGAGTATTATGATTCTTGTTATCAAAACCATGTTTAGATCTTGTTACGAGTTGTTGACACCCTTCGGTTTAAATCAAGTATTATTTAAATTAGTAAATAGTGTAAGTGAGTTCATGGAATAATTGAGACATATTTGGGTTATAATTAAAGTATGTTAGTTATAGCCCTAAGAACCAATCATGTGATGGTTGAATAGGGAACATTTTGTATCATATTCTATAAAGGTAAAGGATTGGTTATTATATTTAAGTCTTGCTTGTGCCAGCTAAATTAAATATAGTAATGCCCTAGAAAAGTAGGTTCTTATCTACAGCACATCAATTGGCAGAATTGATTATGAGAGGCTGTAGAGAACACTTACTAAATGTTCCTAGTCAAGTATTAATATGCAAGGGCAATATTAATACATAAAGACTAGCATGTAGGTCAATTGATGACTTGATCTCACAAGTCATGGATATATGATATCAAGTTGACACATGGGTATATATTAGAGAATATATACTGAACTGACCCGCCATGAGAAAGTTTCATGGATCGTTATATGAGTGTCATAAACTTTCTCATGTGACTATTGGTATGAATAGTCCTCAGACCTGAAGTCACTACGGTTCCCTACATAAGGAGTTATGTACTTTGGTATCGTCAAACGTCACCCGTAACAGGGTGGACCATAAAGGCGATTACTGGGTATATAACAAATTATGCGGAGGGATGTGAGTGATGTAGATGGGATCTATCCCTCTCATATGACGAGAGTGATATCGGTGGGCCCCTTGATTGAGTAGAACTACTAAAACGCATGGCCATGCTCGAATGAGTCAATATGAGATATTGAGCTCATTTGTTTGAGTTAGTTTACTCAGGGATCAAGAAACACATAGATTGATCGAGGATGACACGGTCTATGCCTCATTGATCAATCTGATATCAAGGATAGAAGGACACGGTCATATATTATAGTAGTCACGGAAAGGTTAGTCGGATCTTGACTTATCTCATAACTTGGGTAGCAATGATGTATTGCTAGATGCCGCTCATTGCTTGTGTATCTAAAAGAGTTTAGGTCCACTGCCAACGTTATGAGAGCCTATAGGGTCACACACAAAGAGCATGATGATTAGAGGAATTAGAGTATTCTAGTTTGACTAGAATAATTTGGGAATAAGCTTAAGTAAAAAATGGTTTTTGGACTTTAAGCTTAATGAGAATTTTAGCTAATTGATTTAATGAGATTAATTCAATATGTTACCTCATTGATTTAATAAGATTAAATCAATATGATAACATAAGCTTAATTGAATTAATAAGATTAATTCAATATGATAACATAAGCTTAATTGAATTAATAAGATTAATTCAACATGCATGAATGCCACATAAGAATGCCACATAAGCATGCCACATAAGCATCCACCTAAGCTAGATAAGGTGGAAGGAAACAAAATGGTTTTGTCTCCTTAAGTGGCCGGCCAAACAAATGTCCCAATGCAATGGATTGCATTGAATGTGTGGAGGTGAAAGGGTTTTTCCAACCCTATAAAAGACCCCATGGAGTGGCCGGCCAAAGCAATTGTAGGTGTGGTTGTTGGGAGCTTGAGGCTTGGAGAGAGCTTGAGAGCTTATTGTTGTGTGGCTTTTGTGAGTGTAGCAAGAAGAGTAGTCTTCTTCTTCCCTTCTCTTTTTCCCTAGTTTTCTCTCCTTTAGGGACTTCTCTAGCAAGAAGTAAAGGAGAGCTCCTCTAGTTTTCTTTTGTGAGACAAGAGCTTGCTCGTGTGGATACATATAGAGGCACGGACACTTGAACGTGCTAAAGATCCAACAAACAAAAGGAAGAAGCGGGATTAACAAGGGCACGCAACAAAGGTAATCCTCTCCTATAAGATAGGCTTGGTTTAGAGAAATTTATTTTATACGAGTTTGCTTTCGCATGGATCACTTGGAAGGGATCCTAATTTTTCCGTTGCATATGCCATTTGGCATAAAGAATTCCCCTACAAAGTGTATCAGAGCCACTTATGAAGATCGTATAAAATAGGTTTTCTCTATTTTATATGTGATATAGAAGTAGGATAAATTTTATTATGAGTTGATAATTGCATTAGCAATTGTCAAACATAATAAAATATCCAATGTCTTTTAAAAGTTAAAATGACATGGTGCATGGTTATGGCCTAGTCCCAAAAGGTTTGTGAATGTGTGTGTGTTGTAATTCTTAAATACGGCCTGCGTGTCGTGCCTTCCTCCTAAAATTCTTGTTGTAAAATTAGTTTTAGACTCGAATGTAACTCGAGTATTTCTCCTTTTGTAATGTACAAAACAAAGATGGAGGGTCCATTGGAAGATGAGGTTACAAGGAGGAAGTCAACACACAAGACAACCAAAAGGAAGCACTAAGGAGAAGATGCTATCCCTAGGTTGACCAATCAATCTTTTCATTGGCTTGAGAAGATTGTAGAATAAGGGCCATAACCATGACACGCTTAGTTTAATATGTATGTGATGCATGTTAGTTTAGCTTGTATGTGATGCATGATTAGTTTAGCTTATATGTGATGTATGCTAATATGTATATGATACATGTTTATTTCTTAATAAGTCAAAAACGATATGCCTACCAAAGCTTGGTACTCACTACTTCCTCGATCATTTGTTATTGGGTTTGCCAAAGCAAAGCAATGCATTTTATCTTGGAAGAGTGCGAGTGGACAATCGTGATGTCCCGCTATCAAACTTGGTTAAGACTTAATTAAGTTTTCTTAATTAGTTAAGAAAGTAGAGGCATATATTAGCTTTGTACATAAGTTTTAAAATTAGTTTTATGTGATTTCCGAACATCAGCTTTGTCTTAGAAGTGGTCGTTGCTCCGATATCCAAGAAGGCCCCTGTGCCTCGCCACAGCCTGGAAGCTGGTTTAGGAATAAACACTAAACTAATCTAAAACTTAACCAAAGCTATTAAAGAGTTACATCAGATGTAATTGGCAAAAGATTGCCTACCTAATTATACTACGTCTTGGGCGATTAGCCAAAGCTAACTCAAGACGAATTATAATGTGGATCTTTATCCCATATAAATTTATAGCTAAATAGTAGCTATGAGAATTTAGTGGGAGCCTCATTTAATTAAAGGCCTAATTAAATGATTTAGGTATGATACTTAACTTTGCATTTTAATGTTGTAGATCACCATGACATCTAACACGACACACCCCCTCAACTTGCGATCTGTCCTTGAGAAGGACAAGCTTAATGGAGCGAACTTTCTTGACTGGTATAGGAACTTGAGAATTATCCTCAAACAAGAATGCAAACTGTATGTCCTAGAGCAGTCTACCCCTGAAACACCCGCCCATGCGGCCACTCGTGCTGAAAAGGATGCTTATAAGAAGCATCAAGATGACGCATTAGATGTGTCATGTCTTATGCTTGCCACCATGAACTCTGAGCTTCAGAAGCAACATGAGAACATGGATGCCTATGATATGGTTGAGCATTTGAAACAACTATATCAAGGACAAGCTAGGCACAAGCGTTTTGAAGTGTCTAAGGCTCTTTTTGCATGCAAGATGCAAGAAGGAACACCTGTAGGAACTCACGTACTCAAAATGATTGGGTACGTTGAGAACCTTGAAAGACTAGGTTTTCCACTGAGCCAAGAATTGGCAACCGATGTTATCCTGCAATCGTTGCCGGAAGCATATAATCAATTCGTCATGAATTATAACATGAATGAAATTGATAAACCTTTGCACGAGATTCTCGGATGTTAGAAGCTGAACCGAATCTCAAAAGGAAAGTTAGCAACGTACTAATGGTCAAGAAGGGCAAAGGTAAGCGCAAAGGCAAGGGTAAGACCCAAGCCAAAGGCAAGGCCAATTCATCCACTTCAAAGGGTAAAGGTAAAGTACCTATGGAAGGGGACTGCTTCCATTGCGGTGAGGCCGGACCAGGCGGAGCGCAAAGTCTACCTTGAGGAAGTAAAGAATAAAAGAAGTGGGACTTCTGCCTCAGGTATACACGTTATAGAAGTTAATCTATCTATTTCTTCTACATGGGTATTAGATACCGGATGTGCATCTCACATTTGTAATAATGTGCAGGGACTGAGAAATAGTAGACAAATGGCAAAAGGCGAAGTAGACCTACGAGTAGGCAATGGCGCAAAAGTTGCTGCTGTAGCTGTAGGAACATATTCTTTGTCTTTGCCCACTGGGCTTATCTTAGAACTAGAGGAGTGCTTATATGTACCTGCATTGACAAAGAACATAATTTCTGTATCTTGTTTAGACAAGAAAAACTTTTCTTTTATAATAAAGGACAAATGTTGTTCCATTTATTTGAATGAAATGTTCTATTGTAATGCACCACTTATGAATGGTCTCTATGTTCTAGATTTAGAAAACCCAATTTATAACGTAAATACCAAGCGGTTCAAATCGAATGATTCAGAACCAAACATATCTCTCGCAACCTTTATCGCCTAGGTCACATAAATGAAAACGATATCCCAACTACATAAAGATTAATTATTGGACTCATTTGATTTTGAATCATATGAGGTATGCGAATCTTGCCTTTTAGGAAAGATGACTAAAACTCCATTTAGTGGACATGGATAGAGAGCGACAGACTTGTTAGGACTCATACATACTGATGTATGTGGGCCTTTCAATGTCGAAGCCAGAGGAGGCTATAAGTACTTTATTACTTTCACTGATGATATGAGTAGATTTGGCTACTTATATTTGATGAGACATAAGTCAGAATCCTTTGAAAAGTTCAAAGCATTCAAGAATGAAGTACAAAACCAACTTGGTAAGCGTATTAAGCTACTTCGATCAGATCGAGGTGGTGAATACCTTAGTCAAGAGTTTCGTGATCACCTGGCTGAGTGTGGGATAATATCCCAACTCACTCCACCTGGAACACCACAATGGAATGGTGTATCTGAGAGGAGAAATCTTACTCTATTAGATATGGTACGATAAATGATGAGCAGGCCAGATCTACCTACTTCCTTTTGGGGACTAGCTCTAGAGACAGTGCTTTCACTTAATCGCGTCCCATCAAAAGTCAGAGAAAAGACACCATATACGATATGGATCGAAGAGTCCCAAAATGTCTTTTATAAAGATTTGGGGTTGTGAAGCTTATGTAAGACGTCAAGTCTCGGATAAACTAGGACCCAAATCGGATAAGTGTTATTTTGTCGGATATCCCAAGGAAACTAAGGGATATTACTTTTACAATCCCACACTTGGCAAGGTGTTTGTTGCGAAATGTCTTTTCTAGAAAGAGAATTTATTTCTAGAAAACTAGTGGGAGTAAAATTCATCTTGAAGAAGTTCAAGATATAACGATAACACTAAGGCTTCGATGGAAAATGAGCAGGAACCACAAAGTGTTGTGGATGAGGAAATTGTTGCCCAAAGAGTTGTGGAACAAACACACATTCAAGTAGACCAACCTCTTCGTAGATCATAGGATCCGTCGTCAACCCGAGAGATATTCTTTTCTCTTGTGACAATAGCGGTGATGTATTGCTTGTCGATCTTGGCGAGCCTACATCCTATCAAGAAGCTATGATGAGCCAGTTAGAAATGGCTAGAGGCCATGAGATCGAAATGGAATCCATGTACACTAACCAAGTATGGACCTTGGTTGATCCACGAAGGGTAAAACCCATTGGGTGTAAGTGGGTCTTTAAAGTAAAGTGACATGGATGGTAATAAGCATACCTATAAAGGTAGATTGGTGGCTAAAGATTCAAACAAATTCATGGTATTGACTATGATGAAACCTTTTCACGATTGCGATGCTTAAATCCATTCGGATCATACTTGCTATTGCACCTACCACGATTATGAGATCTGGCGGATGGATGTCAAAACCGCTTTTGAATGGAAAGCTACTCGAGGATGTGTACATGACCACCTGAGGGTTTTGAAGATCAAAGCATCTGAAAGGTATGCAAGCGCAAGGTCCATTTATGGACTAAAGCAAGCCTCTCGAATTTGGAATCTTGATTCGATGATGCAATCAAGAGTTTGGTTTCATCAGAATGAAGATGAACCTTGTGTCTACAAGAGAAATAGTAGAACAGTTGTATTTCTTGTCTTGTATGTAGATGACATACTTCTCGCCGGAAATGATATTCCTCACTCAAATGTGAAGATGTGGTTAGGGAATTGTTTCTGATGAAAGACTTAGGTGAAGCCGCCTATATTCTAGGCATCAAGATCTATAGAGATAGATCTAAAAGATTACTTGGCCTAAGTCGAGTACATACATAAAGTGCTAGATCGCTTTGCTATGCAAAATTCCAAGAAAGGATTTCGCTTTTATCACATGGTGTGAGTCTTTCAAGACTCAATGTCCTCTTCTAAGGAGGA
The DNA here is from genome assembly GCA_025175895.1 of Wurfbainia villosa. NCBI lineage: Eukaryota > Viridiplantae > Streptophyta > Magnoliopsida > Zingiberales > Zingiberaceae > Wurfbainia > Wurfbainia villosa. The sequence goes on from CM045994.1 coordinate 28,005,888, forward strand.
GAGAGATCGCATGGATAAGATCCCTTATGCATCCGCTTATAGGGTCTATCATGTACGCCATGCTTTGTACATTCAGGCACACTGAAGATATCGCTTTAATCCGACGCCATTCAGACGCTATGGAGCATGACGTCCAGAAAGCAATAATACGTAATGTGAAAGTCATGGATAGCACCAAAAATATTCTTAAATACTTACGAAGAACGAAAGAATATTTCGATATTCGAGGCAATGAGGAGCTAGTCAGAAGGGTTACAGTGATGCAAGCTTCCAAATGCATAAGGATGACTATAGATCGCAATCGGGTATGTGTTTTGCCCGAATGGTGGAGCCGTGGAGTCGAAGAGTTCAAAGCAGACACAGCTTGTCGATTCTACAACAAGCCGAGTATATTGTCGCATCCGATGCAAAGAAAGGAGGTCGTTTGGCTCCGTAAGTTCATCGCTGAACTTGGGGTAGTTCCTAGCATTGCAGATCCAATAGACCTCTATTGTGACAACAATGGGGCTATTGCAGTGCTAAGGAACCTCGATCACATCGGACCAAACACATATCATGCGGCTTCCATCTCATTCGAGAGATCATCGATAGAGGAGATGTGAGGATATGCAGAGTACCGACAGAAGCTAACATTGCAGATCCATTGACCAAGGCTTTGGCACAGAGGAAGCATGATGGTCACACTAGGTCACTAGGTATTAGATATCATAGTGATTGGTACTAGTGCTAGTGGGAGATTGTTAGTTATAGCCCTAAGAACCAATCATGTGATGGTTGAATAGGGAACATTTTGTATCATATTCTATAAAGGCAAAGGAGTGGTTATTATATTTAAGTCTTGCTTGTGCCAGCTAAATTAAATATAGTAATGCCCTAGAAAAGTAGGTTCTTTTCTACAGCACATCAATTGGCAGAATTGATTATGAGAGGCTGTAGAGAACACTTTCTAAATGTTCCTAGTCAAGTATTAATATGCAAGGGCAATATTAATACATAAAGACTAGCATGTAGGTCAATTGATGACTTGATCTCACAAGTCATGGATATATGATATCAAGTTGACACATGGGTATATATTAGAGAATATATACTGAATCAATTCGCCATGAGAAAGTTTCATGGATCGCTATATGAGTGTCATAAACTTTCTCATGTGACTATTGGTATGACGAAGTCACTACGGTTCCCTACATAAGGAGTTATGTACTTTGGTATCACAAACGCCACCCGTAGGGTGGACCATAAAGGCGACATCGGGTATATAACAAATTATGCGGAGGGATGTGAGTGATGTAGATGGGATCTATCCCTCTCATATGACGAGAGTGATATCGGTGGGCCCCTTGATTGAGTAGAACTACTAAAACGCCTGGCCATGCTCGAATGAGTCAATATGAGATATTGAGCTCATTTGTTTGAGTTAGTTTACTCAGGGATCAAGAAACACATAGATTGATCGAGGATGACACGGTCTATGCCTCATTGATCAATCTGATATCAAGGATAGAAGGACACGGTCATATATTATAGTAGTCACGGAAAGGTTAGTCGGATCTTGACTTATCTCATAACTTGGGTAGCAATGATGTATTGCTAGATGCCGCTTATTGCTTGTGTATCTAAAAGAGTTTAGGTCCACTGCCAACGTTATGAGAGCCTATAGGGTCACACACAAAGAGCATGATGATTAGAGAAATTAGAGTATTCTAGTTTGACTAGAATAATTTGGGAATAAGCTTAAGTACAAAATGGTTTTTGGACTTTAAGCTTAATGAGAATTTTAGCTAATTGATTTAATGAGATTAATTCAATATGTTACCTCATTGATTTAATAAGATTAATTCAATATGATAACATAAGCTTAATTGAATTAATAAGATTAATTCAATATGATAACATAAGCTTAATTGAATTAATAAGATTAATTCAACATGCATGAATGCCACATAAGAATGCCACATAAGCATGCCACATAAGCATGCCACCTAAGCATCCACCTAAGCTAGATAAGGTGGAAGGAAACAAAATGGTTTTGTCTCCTTAAGTGGCCGGCCAAACAAATGTCCCAATGCAATGGATTGCATTGAATGTGTGGAGGTGAAAGGGTTTTTCCAACCCTATAAAAGACCCCATGGAGTGGCCGGCCAAAGCAATTGTAGGTGTGGTTGTTGGGAGCTTGAGGCTTGGAGAGAGCTTGAGAGCTTATTGTTGTGTGGCTTTTGTGAGTGTAGCAAGAAGAGTAGTCTTCTTCTTCCCTTCTCTTTTTCCCTAGCTTCCTCTCCTTTAGGGACTTCTCTAGCAAGAAGTAAAGGAGAGCTCCTCTAGTTTTCTTTTGTGAGACAAGAGCTTGCTCGTGTGGATACATATAGAGGCACGGACACTTGAACGTGCTAAAGATCCAACAAACAAAAGGAAGAAGCGGGATTAACAAGGGCACGCAACAAAGGTAATCCTCTCCTATAAGATAGGCTTGGTTTAGAGAAATTTATTTTATACGAGTTTCCTTTCGCATGGATCACTTGGAAGGGATCCTAATTTTTCCGTTGCGCATATGCCATTTGGCATAAAGAATTCCCTACAAAGTATGATGGTAACACCTCCTTCATTAGAGAAAAGAGAGGGGGGTGTTACAACACCAGATGTTGCTTGTCAATCTTTTTGCATTTAGTTTCCTGAATTAAATGTGGATGTTAAATTCTTTAAAATTGTACAATTTCTTCCAAAATTCCATGGTTATGCTAGCGAAGATCCAAATAGGCACTTGCTAGAATTTCATATTATATGCTCAGCAATGAAACCATGAGGTATATCACAGGAGGACATTATGCTCAGAGTATTTCTCTTCTCTTTATCAAATAGGGCAAAGGATTGGATCTATTATCTTCCTCTTTGCTCTATTACATGTTGGAGTGAAATGAAGAATGTCTTTCTGGAAAAGTTTTTCCCTGCATCTAAGACCATAGAAATTTGAAAGAGCATTTGTGATATCGAGCAAATGATAGGAGAGACTCTATATGAGTATTGGGAGAGATTCAAAAGATTGTGTGCTAGTTGCCCACATCACCAAATTAGCGATCACCTACTCATCTTGCACTTCTATGATGGACCATTTCCTATGGACAAGTGTATGCTTGATGCAACTGTTAGTAATATATGAGAGATGTCCTAAGGCAATCACCTTATGTATGAACCATTTATATGATAAATGAAGATTCACTATTTGAGTATACATGTTTTATGTATTTGATTGGATCTTAAACTAATTTACTAAATGTCCTCGATACGATTCACAGCATGAGAGAATTTGTAATTGGATCACAACTAGTGAGTATCTCTACATGTGTAATTGTGATGTATCGGAATCATCCCTAGTCAATGAATTGATGGATTTGGACACCATCAATTCTGTCGAGACTAGCACGAGGTATACTCCTTGGTGTATCCAAGCAAATTGATTCTCACCGGGCAAGACATTGTGATGTCCGAGTTGATCGTGATGCTAGTTATGGTAACTAGTTCATTGGAGTGACCACCGTAAGACTTCATATGGTTCTCTTGACATATAGATATGTCAATGAAGTTCTTATCGTAGCTTAAGTGCGATGTTCCTTCGACTTGTGTATTCAAGTCATCTTGATCATGGAGACTTATGCTTTGACATCTTAAGCAAGCATCTCTAAGGAGATGTGGACCCGGATGATTGGGTATAAGTCAAGTGATCAAGGTGTTTGAATAGCCTATAAAGGATTCACCACTCTGCGAGGAGATGTATACCCATGGCCTCTCGTCGGATTGTTACTAAAGTCTTTGGCCAAAGCATTACATGTTTAGAGTAAGGTACTCTTCGATACATGTGCAGAACTAGAACTGAGGACGAGGAAATGATACTTGGCTAGGTGTGACGAGTCACCTAGTGGGGACCGGCACAAGAGACCATGTCCCAACCAAGTGGGTATAAGATGAGTGAAGGGAATGGGGCACTATCATTCGAGCCACCAAGGGTTTCGTAAATAGTTCTCGATCAAATCGCTGATCTTTTTCTTGCTAATGGAGATCATGATGTACTACTAGGTGCCACTCATGATCGTTCTATAATTAATGGTTAATTATAGACGGCCAACATAAACCGAGAACCTATTTGGTCACACGCACAACGAGCGTAATCCGAAGGATTTAAAACGAGCATGAGAATGAGATTCTCAGACCGAGAGAAACTAGGTTTGGCTGGACCAAACAAGAAGCGAGCATGAAATCGTTTCAGTCGCAATGGAAGCATGGATGGGCCGTGTCTTATGAAGACATAATGGATGAACCAAAATGGTTTGGTTCTAATCCAATAGAGGAGAATAAACCAAAGGGTTTGGTTTATTTTAAACGAATGAACCAAAAGTTAGTTCAGTTCGTTTTAACTTAAAATAAACCATCATGGTTTGGTTTATTTTAACTTATATTAATGGAGCGGGTTAACGGGCCTTATGGTTATGATCCAATAACCATTAAGAGAATTATTTCTCTATAAAAGAGGGCTTAAGGGATTGTTAAGCCCTAATCCAAAACCCTAGCCCTAAGTTGCCGCCCACCTCCTTCCTTGGAGATTCTCGGCGCCAACCTCCATTGCCGCCCAGCTCCTTGTGCCGTCGTCCAACTTGTTGCCGGCGTCCAAGCTTCAGCCGGTGATCCTCCGGCGACCCTCCGGTGATCTTCCTAGGCTTCGGCGATAAGGTGAGCACTTGGCTTCCCTTGGTTGGCCGGCGCCTACTCCTCCTCCAAAGCTGTCCAATTTTCTGGACAGCTTGTTTTCCTCTCGTTGGAGCGTCGTTTGGACGACGGTTAGAGCTCCAACAGCACCTAACTTACCGGGCATTCGATCTCCAGTAATCCTTTGAGGTGGAGGACGAAGGATTTGTCAAACGGTTGACGAATACCTCTCCGGAGAAGCGAGTTTTGAGGACTCGTCTTTGGATCCGAATTTGGATTCGGATCGTGATCATCTCTCGATCACGTCGTATTTAACACGAGGCTAGTAACCCGTACGAAGATGAAGCTCGTGGATTAGCAAAGTCATCCTATGGATACTCGGCGTGGATACGGATAGAGACGATTCTAGCGAGGATCGTTCCGGTTGATGCCGTTCCCGCTACACGTGATATGAAAGATATACGTAGTTAAATTTCCTTTATTGCAAAATTTAAATTTACGATTATGTCTACACATGTTGTAATATGCATGCGTGTGATGTGTGTGTTGTAATAAATGTAGATTTAATATTTTTATTTCTTCCGTTGTGCACATGTTTGCGAAACATGTTCGAACAAACACTCGCCGCGGTGCCGGAAACCCAATAGTGGTATCAGAGCCCAGGTTGTGTTTCGACACAATCGTAAAATGGTTTTGCGATAGTCATAATGTTATTTCTGGAAATTTTCTAATTTTGGAAATTTATAAGTATTTATGGAAATTTTTCAATTTCCGAAAGTCTAGAAGTATTTATGGAAATCTTACACTTTTTGAAAGTTGGAAGTATTTATGGAAATTGATATTTTTCATAAATAAAATATTTGATTAGATTCTGGAAATTTTTTTCCTAATTTAATCATGATTTGATTTGGGAAATCAAATCTTAAAATATTTTATTTCCATAAGTAGTTTTGATGATTTAGGAAATTGGTTTCCTAAATTGATTTTCCTTAATCAACTATTTCCATAAATAAAATATGTGATTAGATTTGGAAATTTGTTTCCTAATTTAATCATGATTTGATTTGGAGAATCAAATCTTAAACATATTTTATTTCCATAAATAGTTATGACAAATAAGGAAATTATGTACATAACATAATTGTATGCCATGTAATTGCATTAGATGCATATCATTATGTCATGCGTGTCGTGACATGTAGATGTATGCCATGTATGTCATGCCATGTAGATAATAGTTATTTGCATGCAAAGAGGATGAGACATTAAAACCCTAACTCAATATTAAAGCTTACACCTTCCATTAATATGGTTAGAACCAGAGTTCCGTTTCTTGTTTGGGTTGTTGGACTCTCTCCAAGCCCGGCTCGAACCCGAACATGTTCAAACCATGGAATAGTTTCATACTAATATGGTAAGAGTCAGAGGTCAATCGTTTGCTTTGGTTGTTGGACTCTCTCCAAGCTGGGCTAATTGGTTGAATGCGCTCTAACCATATTAAAACTATTTCTCGATTAATGGGTTGGCTTTAACCTGAAGCATCGACTTGTTGGACTCTCTCCAAGGTCGATGTAAAGGGAGGTGAAGTTGGGTGCTATGCATATGATGCATACTTGTTAATGTGTTAACAACCCGATGTATGTGTGAACATTCAATTAGTTGATAGCACATTGTGATAGTTGCATATATGTGATATGCAATCGGTATAGTTGATACCTACCGTCATAGTTATGAATGACTTGTTGGACTCTTTCCAAGGTTGTTCATATCTATGATGGATATCAGCCCATTCGGAGATGGACCTACGATCTCCCGAATTGATTTTGGGGTTTTTGAAATTCAAAAAATGAATGGGATTTATAAATGTATATTGATGCATTTTAAAAAAAATAAATCATCTTTCTCATATATGCTCGTTTTGTATTTCTAAGATTGATCATGATGTCTTTAAAGTTGCGTTCCATTTTGGATTCGAATAAATTGACTGGGCCGAACTTCTTGGACTGGCTTAGAAACATAAGAATTGTTCTCAGGGTGGAAAAGCTTACCTATGTCCTCGAAGCGCCTCTTCCCGCCCGTCCTAGTGACAATACAACTCTGGACCAATTGTTGGCCTATCAGAAACATGTGAATGATTCTGAAATGGTGAGTTGCATCATGCTAGCCACGATGGTACCTGAGCTGCGGAAGCAGCATGAGTATATGGATGCTCATACCATAGTCCTTCATCTTTATGAGTTGGTTGATGAGCAAGTGAGATTCGAAAGGTTCGAAGTCTCCAAGCTCTTCTTCACCTCTGAGATGCAAGAAGGTTCATCTGTGGTACTACTCAACATGCTGAAGATTGTGGAGTCTCCTGAGAAGCATGAGCAGGGGATGGTGCTATTTGTTGATTCCTCGAAGAAAGGTTCTAAGAGGAAGTCAAAGGAATAGTAGAAGGGGAAGAAAAAGGATAAAAAGGCAGAACCAGCTCAAAAGGGCACTTGCCATCATTATGGCAAGGAGGGCCATTGGCGAAGAAATTGCAAGATTTATCTTGAGTTCGTGAAGAAGAATAAGGCATCGGATGCCCCATCTTCTTCAGATATCTTCGTTATTGATTGTCATTCTATTTCCTCAAACACTTGGGTATTGGATACTGGGTGTGGCTCACATATATGAAATGACATACATGGGCTAAGGAATAGAAGAAGACTCGTCAAGGGAGAGTCAAATTTACGTGTTGGGAATGGAGCAAAGGTTGCTGCACTCGCCATCGAAATGTATTTATTGAAACTCCCTGTAGGACTTGTCTTAGTACTGGACAATTGCTTTTATGTTCCTTCGTTGATAAAGAACATCATTTCTATTTCTTGTTTAAATAGAAATGGGTACCATTTGACTTTTAGTAACAATTGTTGTTACATAACTTTTAATGGAGTTCTTTATGGGACTGGAACTTTAAGCAATGGTGTTTATACGTTGGACGTATCCAGTGATATTTTCAATATCGAAACGAGCAACAAGCGTGCTCGAAAGGATAATCAATTAGACTCCTACATGTGGCATTGTCGTCTTGGCCATGTAAGCAAGAAATGCATGTCCGAATTACACCGATGTGGAATTCTGGAATCGTTTGAATTGGATTCATACGATACATGTGAATGATGCTTAAAAGGCAAGATGACTAAGTTACCTTTTACAGGAAAAGGTGAATGAGTGGGAGAGTTGCTAGGTCTAATACATACTGATGTATGTGGACCTATGTCAACTCAAGCTTTAGGAGGCTATAGCTACTTCATTACCTTCACCGATGATCACTCACAGTTTGGGTATGTGTTCTTGATGAAACACAAGTCTGAAGCCTTTGAAAGGTTCAAAGAATTCAGAAATGAAGTAGAGAAACAACATGACAAGAGTATTAAAATACTTCGATCGGATCGAGGTGGTGAATACTTAAGTCAAGAGTTTCTTGATTATCTAAGAGACAATGACATATTGTCTCAATGGACTCCGCCATATACACCACAGCATAATGGTGTATCTGATAGGCGTAACCGGACCTTGTTAGACATGGTCAGGTCAATGATGAATCATGCGAATCTTCCCAAGTCCTTTTGGGGCTATGCACTTCAGACAACTGTTTACTTGTTAAACAGAATGCCTACCAAGGTAGTCTCTACTACTCCATATGAGATATGGAATAATAAGAAACCTCATGTATCTTACTTGAAGATATGGGGTTGTCCTGCTTAGGTGAAGCAGACTGTATCAAACAAATTGGATGCTAAGTCTGATAAATGTCTATTTATTGGATACCCTAAGCAAATAAGGGGTTACCAATTCTATCATCCTGTGGAACAAAAGATATTTGTTTCAAGGCATGCTGTGTTTCTAGAGAAAGAGTTTCTCTTGCAAGAAAACAGTGGGAGTGTCATCAAGCTTGAGGAGGTTCGAGAAACTCAAATAGACATTGATGAGATACTTGGTGAAGCACAACAACCGACAACTCATAGTGATGAGCAATCGATTGGACCTATTGTAACACCACATCTTCGTAGATCTGGTAGAACACGCAACATTCCTGAGAGATATGGATTTCTCGTAAGTGAATCGAATGATGTGTTACTCATTGATGATGAGGAGCCTACCAGTTATGAAGAAGTGCTGACAAGTTCAGAAAGGGATAAGTGGCTTGATGCCATGAAGTCGGAAATGGATTCCATGTATGAAAACCAAGTTTGGAACTTGGTTGACCCACCTGAAGGCATTAAGCCTATAGGGTGCAAGTGGGTTTTCAAGAAGAAAACCGACATGGATGGTAATGTGATTACCTATAAGGCTAGATTGGTGGCGAAAGGATATCGTCAAAAGCAAGGTGTTGATTATGACGAAACCTATTCGCCTGTAGCTATGCTTAAATCCATTCGGATGCTCCTAGCCATAGCGGCTCATTATGATTATGAGATATGGCAGATGGATGTGAAAATAGCTTTCCTTAATGGAAACCTGCTCAAGGACGTATATATGATACAGCCTGAGGGTTTCACATCGGTTGATAAAACCAAGGTATGCAAATTGCGACGGTCCATTTATGGATTGAAGCAAGCATCCAGGAGCTGGAATATCCGTTTTGATGAGACAATCAAAAAGTTTGATTTCTCACAAAATTCAGACGAACCTTGTGTGTACAAGAAGGTTAGTGGGAGTGCAGTCGTGTTCATAGTATTGTATGTCGATGACATATTACTTATAGGAAATGATGTGTCAATCTTACAGTCAGTTAAGGTTTGGTTATCCAAGACATTCTCCATTAAAGACCTGGGAGAAGCAACCTACATCCTCGGGATTAAGATCTATAGAGATAGATCGAAATGATTGCTTGGACTTTCGCAGTCTACATATATAGACCGAGTGCTAAAGAGGTTTAGCATGTCGGAATCAAAGAATGGTTTCCTTCCCATCATGCATGGGGTACACCTTTCGAAGTCTATGTGTCTGCGCACAGAAGACGAGAAGATTTGCATGAGTAAGATTCCCTATGCATCCGTAATAGGATCTATCATGTATGCTATGTTATGTACGAAGCCCGATGTATCGTATGCTCTGAGTGTCACGAGCAGATACCAGTCTGATCCAGGAATGGATCATTGGGTGGCTGTCAAGACGATCCTTAAGTACTTAAGAAGAACTAAGGATGTGTTCCTAATATATGGAGAAGGGGACATGGTGATACGTGGGTATACGGATGCCAGCTTCCAGACAGACAAGGATGATTATAGGTCTCAGTCCGGATACGTGTTCACTTTGAATGGGGGCGCAGTGAGTTGGAAAAGTTCCAAACAAGACACTGTAGCGGATTCTACCACTGAGGCAGAATACATTGCAGCCTTCCTGGCAAAGGAAGCGGTTTGGATCAAGAAGTTCATTTATGGAAGCTTCCTGTCCTCTATCCAGGAGCTAGCCTTTCATGAATCAGTTAGGTGTCTGAAGGATTTTATATACTGAGGGAAAATTCTCCAAGATCCAATATAAGCAAAGATAAGCTGGCGATCGAGCAGCAAACGCTTTAGACAAATACTCTCAATAATCGAGCAATACGTAAACTGAACGAAGCTTAGCGGATCCTTTGACTAAAGCGTTACCTCAAAGTAAGTTTGAGGGTGATGTTAGAGCTTATGGTATTGGATACCGTAGCGATTGGCATTAGGCCAAGTGGGAGTCTGTTAGTAATATATGAGAGATGTCCTAAGGCAATCGCCTTATGTATGAACCATTTATATGATAAATGAAGATTCACTATTTGAGTATACATGTTTTATGTATTTGATTGAATCTTAAACTCATTTACTGAATGTCCTCGATACGATTCACACATGAGAGAATTTGTGATTGGATCACAACTAGTGAGTATCTCTACATGTGTAATTGTGATGTATCGGAATTATCCCTAGTCGATGAATTGATGGATTTGGACACCATCAATTCTGTCGAGACTAGCACGAGGTATACTCGGTGTATCCAAGCAGCTGATACTCACTAGCTGGAGACATTGCGATGTCCGGAGTTGATCGTGGATGCTAGTTATGGTAACTAATTCATTGGAGTGACCAGCCGTAAGACTTCATATGGTTCTCTGCATATATAGATATGTCAATGAAGTTCTCACTGTAGCTTAAGTGCGATGTTCCTTTGACTTACGGTATTCAAGTCATCTTGATCATGGAGACTTATGCTTTGACATCTTAAGCAAGCATCTCTAAGGAGATGTGGACCCGGGATGATTGGGTATAAGTCGAAGTGATCGAAGATGTTTGAATATCCTGTAAAGGATTCACCACTCCTTGCGAGGAGATGTATACCCATGGCCTCTCGTCGGATTGTTACTAAAGTCTTTGGCCAAAGCATTACATGTTTAGAGTAAGGTACTCTTTGATACACGTGCAGTAACTAGAATCCGTAGGACGAGGAAATGATACTTGGGCTAGGTGTGACGTAGTCAGCCTAGTGGGGACTGACACTATAGACCATGTCCTGAACCAAGTGGGTATAAGATGAGTGAAGGGAATGAGGCACGAATCATTCGAGCTGCTTAAGGGTTTGAGAAATAGTTCTGGATCAACCGTTGATCATTTCGGTCAATTGGAGATCATGATGTACTACTAGGTGCCACTCATGATCGTTCTATAATTAATGGTTAATTATAGACGGCCAACATAAACCAAGAACCTATTTGGTCACACGCACAACGAGCGTAATCCGAAGGATTTAAAACGAGCTTGAGAATGGGATTCTCAGACCAAGAGAAACTAGGTTTGGCTGGACCAAACAAGAAGCGAGCATGAAATCGTTTCAGTCGCAATGGAAGCGTGGATGGGCCGTGTCTTATGAAGACATAATGGATGAACCGAAATGGTTTGGTTCTAATCCAATAGAGGAGAATAAACCGAAGGGTTTGGTTTATTTTAAACGAATGAACCAAAAGATGGTTTGGTTCATTTTAACATAAAATAAACCAACATGGTTTGGTTTATTTTAACTTATATTAATGGAGCGGGTTAACGGGCCTTTTGGTTATGATCCAATAACCATTAAGATAATTAGTTCTCTATAAAAGAGGGCTTAAGGGATTGTTAAGCCCTAATCCAAAACCCTAGCCCTAAGTTGCCACCCACCTCCTTCCTTGGAGATTCTCGGTGCCAACCTCCATTGCCGCCCAGCTCCTTGTGCCGCCGTCCAACTTGTTGCCGGCGTCCAAGCTTCAGCCGGTGATCCTCCGGCGACCCTCCGGCGATCTTCCTAGGCTTCGGCGATAAGCTGAGCACTTTGCTTCCCTTGGTTGGCCGGCGCCTACTCCTCCACCAAAGCTGTCCAGTTTTCTGGGCAGCTTGTTTTCCTCTTGTCGGAGCATCGTTTGGACGACGGTTAGAGCTCCGAAAGCGCCTAACTTATCGGGGATTCGATCTCCGGTAATCCTCTGAGGTGGAGGACGAAGGATTCGTCAAACGGTTGACGAATACCTCTCCGGAGAAGCGAGTTTTGAGGACTCATCTTTGGATCCGAATTTGGATTCGGATCGTGATCATCTCTCGATCACGTCGTCTTCAACACGAGGCTAGTAACCCGTATGAAGACGAAGCTCGTGTCTTAGCGAAGTCATCCTAAGGACACTCGGCGTGGATACGGATAGAGACGATTCTAGCGAGGATCATTCCGGTTGATGTCGTTCCCGCTACACGTGATACGAAAGGTATACGTAGTTAAATTTCCTTTATTGCAAAATTTAAATTTATGGTTATGTCTACACATATTGTACTATGCATGCGTGTGATGTGTGTGTTGTAATAAATGTAGATTTATTATTTTTATTTCTTTCGCTGTGCACATGTTTGCGAAACATGTTCGAACACACACTCGCCGCAGTGCCGGAAACCCAACAGCAACTAGTGGAGGGGCGCTAGTCAACAAGACTCCTGCTCAGGATAGAGAACTTGTTGAGGTCATGGCTACAAATTCACAATATTCTTATCATCCCCTACCAATATGACAGAGGCCATCGCTTGAGATCCAAAATTTCCCAATGCTTAATAGCTCACAGCAGTCTCAGCAAATGCAAGTACAAGGATTCATTCATCCTTCGTCAGAGATGATTTCTCTGGATATTGACGCGCTAGAGGAGATGGATTGTGGAGTACGTGATAGCCAAGTTTATGATCTTGCTACTCTACAGGACTCCAATATTTCTATGTGCTATGATAATGAAGCTGTGGATGATGTGGATGTTATTGTTGATAAGAGTTCAGATATGATTGTAGATGATATTGTTACTGCTGGTTGTGATATTGTTAATGTTACATATGATATTTCAGATGTAGCAGATATTGTTACTTATATTGAGGTTGATGATGTTGTAAAGGAGACAGTGTCTGCAGAATTGTTATGTTCAGCTGTGCAATTACCTGATAAGCCTAACCAGAATTAATTTGAAGATATCAAGATGATTTCCATAGGAGTGATGGATACCTAGAGATCCCCAGACTAGACACTCCTACTACAACCTAAGACTCCAATATTTCTGCTTAACAAGGCCCCAACACCAAATATAGCAATCCATCTTCCTGACTGGTTGCTCAAAATAAATCGTCTTCGACCGCCTGAGATAACCTTTAAGAAGACTATAGTGAAGGAGTGGAGCTCATCTTAGCTTTGATTATTCTACTTCTGGGTTGGATTTTACACAGGAATTATTCTCATCCACCTAGAAGAACCTTCAAGAAGATGGTGATGGAGGGAGCTAGACTTTATGACACAGACCACATGAAGAAGACGCTCACTTCCACTCGATCTACTCCACTCCCAGCTTGGTTGCTTCTATTGAACTACCTCCAATTGCAAGGACCCCAGGGGAGTTCATTCCTTTTCCCATCTCTTTTCTTTTTCTTTGTATATATACATTCCCTTGTTTTGGTTGTTCTTTTTTTTAGCTAGTTATTTTGGTTGTCAAAATTTTAGTGTTGCATTTTTGTTTTGTTGGTTTTTCAAATAAATTCCCTATCCATTCCTTTATACCTTTTTAGAAGTCATGAAAGCTAGTTAAATTTGATTGTTGAATTTTGGGATTTATTATCATGAATGGATTATTTGATTGCATGTGGTTACTACTTGGTGATGGATTCGGATATTGATCCCAAAGGAACCTATTAGCCCAAGTAATACGTAACTGAACGAAGTACACTTGTTTGTGTGTGGTGCACTTGTGGTTATTATAACTCTAGAACTTGCTTTGATTCTTTCGAGACCACATAACAATAAATTTGCATGATTATTATGAAGGCAATCTCATTTGTTTTGCTTCACTTCTTTTGTCGCCACCTGCTTATTGAATAACATTCTAGTCGTTCATCATTTCTATTTTTCTTTCCTTCCATTACTTTCTTCTCCATTTCTATTTTTGGATGTGGAATACTTGGATGTTCCATGATGAGTGTTTTGCCCAGGATGGATAAATGTTTATGTGTAGGGGAGAGGAGCTGCTCAAGGAAATTCAGTGTAAGCATAGGCAAGTCATGCTTGATCACCATGAGCTAGCCATGCTCTTTATCTTTTAAGCTGAGCTTGATGTTGGAGCATAGGAAAGTGCACTACATGTCGAAAAAAAAGAGATTAAAAAAAAGCTGAAAAAAAGAAGTTGAAAAAAAATGAATAAACATTTGGGTTCCCCTAAAATAAAAAAAATATATTGTGAAAATTTTGACATGTTTTGTCATTTTTTTTATTCATGTGTGATAGTATTTTTGTGATGGACATCCCTTGTTGCAACCATTGAGAGATTTGTTGTATATCATGAGTGGATTTATATTAAATAATGTGATAAGGGTTGTTTACATGTTTATTGGGTTGGAAAAAAAATTTAGGGCAATGCTTTCTTGTACTCATCTATGTAGCATTCCATTATTTCCATATCTTCCACTATTTTGTTTGTCTTTTTCATTTATTTTTCTTGCATACACACCATCATTACTTTTATTTCATGTTTCCCTTAAATTTCTAATAAGCCTTCAAAGATTGTGCATTCTTATGTATATAATAGTGGTGAAGAGTAGAAGAGAAGCAAGCATATGGTAGTGCATAAACCATGACTAGCTTGAGTGAACTCAACTATTACATGCTTATGTGAGCGAGAGAAACCACCACTTACCTTGTGAGGCTTAGTCATTCTCAGTCTATTTATAATGGATTGAAGTTACCTGGTTTGTTAACCTATGTAAGATTTGAGTCCATGATTGCTTTAGTCTTTGAGAATTGACGATCCTAGGTAACTTTCTTTCACAATTTTCTATGTATGATTGGGAATTGCTAGGGGAATGCATCTTTAGTCATTTTCTTAGTTTTGTTTACATGCACGAGATGTGCAAGAATAAGTGTGGGGGAATTGATAACTCACATTTTGACATGATATTTTATATTCATTCCTCGCTGTTTTGATCGATTTCTATGAGTAATTCAACATATTTATCATATTTTACAAATATGGATCATTTTAGAACTTTAATAACATTCTAATTTGATGTCTTAAACACTAATTTGTTATATACTTTATTTTGTAAGACATATAAGAGAAAATCGAGGAATGCACATTGAAAAAATTGGAAATACTGTAGCAAAGTAACTATAGCACCATGTTTTTTCTCCAAAAAAAGACACAGCCTAGCCATGCCAAAAGGGATGGTCGTGTCGCGGACCCAGAATTTGCATTGGAGCATGTTTAAAAGAAAAAAAAGTCGAACAAAATGGCATCTCTTCTTCCCTAGTGCCCTAGCAGCCACCTCCACCTTCCTTCCATCCATTTTCCTCCATGGATTCCAAGAGGAACCGCTTCATCAAGGGATTTCAGCGATGTCTTCCATCTCCACAGCTCATCCACCTTCTCTTTTGGATTCGAGGAGTTCTACCCCGACGACACTTCTTCGAGCTCAATCGGATCCACGAGAGTTCGGAGCATCCATCAAGCTACTGGATTCAGGAGTTTGTGCCATCCCACATCCATTGCCATTTGCGGAGTCTCGATCGAGCTCCGTTGGACTAAGCCGGAGGAACTTGTTCATTCACCGGGCCTATCTTGGCTTGATTTGATCATTTATTTTCTTGTTTTACCATAGAGGACTTTAATTTGTATGCATGCCAATTGTTTGTTAAATTTCTCCTTACATTTATGGTAGTTTTGCATTTGTGCACATTATGTGTTTGATTTAATGCTTCATATAGTTTTGTTCTTTTAAATCCTACATTGCTTTACTTGTTGAATGCTTTAATTACTTGCATTTTTATATTATCATTTTAATTACCTTGTAATCGTATGTTAGAATTCAAATCACAAACCCCCCAATTTACATTAGAAAACCCCAAGCAATAAATGAAACGATCCTAAGAAAACCATTCTACCGATTGCATTTGTTTAGAGATGACTCGAGTCATCTCTATGCTACATTAGTATAGAGGGGGTTCGGTTTAATTATAAATTTTGTTTTGTTACATTGTAGAGGTGCGACACGTTACGAGTTAGCTATCAGGATCCTACTATCTTGCCAGGTTCCATAGCGGAAATTGTTGGGATGTATACTGAAAAGTCTATTCTTTGTATGAACATCTTTATTTTTGAAATAAGAATCACATGATCATTGTTTGTATATTTATGGTTATGCATATTGTCTGATATATTACATTGTAGATAACATAGTGTGTGGTGTCACACAGAAGATCATGTTATCAGTTCCTTGTAGAGTATAAGTAGAGGCTCACAACCAAGATGGTTTTGGACAAACCATTGGTATGGTTGTAGTGTAATTTGGTATTGGTTTGTCTTGACCATCGAATTACACTAGTACACTTTGTGTGTATTGAGCAGGATCGACTTAGAGGTGATTCAATTTATTGCTGACTACATAATGGAATCGGACCTCGGATATTATGGTGTACAGGCTCTTAATCCCTATATAATAATGGGCACATGTACTTAGTATTTATTTCTTTGATTTACCAATGAGTGAGATTTATAGATTAAATCGATAGGCTCGGTAAGTGGAAAAATAATATTATTTACATGGTGTGTCGTTGATTATAGGAAGAAATTGTGTCCTATGTATTAGGATGATAATGCCCCCTTGAGTAACTCATAAGGATCATCATGTAAACCCGCAGGTGGACTTGGTCCGGCATGATGATGAGGTTGAGTGGTACTACTCATGGAGTTAGATGTTGTTTAATTAATTGTCATTAATTAATTAATTGACAGACATTCGATATCTTAAACATGGGTAGACATTTGTACAATTAATATATGGAGCCCATATCTATTTATGGGGGTTAGTCAGGTAGATCAATGATAATCCTCTAGTAGAATGGATCATCATTAATGGATCGGATTTTATGTGGGCCAGATCCATTGGGTGGCCAAGATCCAACTCCTCCTCATGCTTCCTATTGTAGCCTATTAAAACCCTCATGAAACCTAGATCCAACAAACACGATTAAAAGGAGGTTTGGGAAAATCTATAAATAGGAGGCAAAGGCTTGGGCGGCAATATAGAATTGGAATTCTAGGGTTTGCTCCTTGGCTTGGGCGGAAACTAATCATTGGAGATTAGGGTTTGCTTCCAAAGGGGTTGGGTGGCTACAGTTTGTAGAGGTTTTAGGCGGCAACAAGTGGATGTTTTTCCTCTCTTGCTAAGGTTTAGTCGGCGCCCATATCTCTTCTTCTTTCTCTCTTGGCCGGTGCCCATATCTCTTCTTTTTTCTCTCTTGGCCGGTGCCCATATCTCTTCTTCTTTCTCTCTTGGCCGGTGCCCATATCTCTTCTTCTTCCTATTTTTCTCTTTGACCTGTAGCAAGAGTTAGGGTTCTTCCTTTAGAGCTCTTGGCCGATGCCCAAATTTCCTCTTCCTTTCCTTGGTCGGCAGAAAGGATCAAGCTAGGAGCTTGGTGGTCGACTCTAGATAGGAGAAGAATTGTTTGGTTATCTTCCTTTGTTTGGAGCGAACAAGGAAAGGAAGATACGCAATCTAGGAGGTTTCAACTCATGGAGGATCATTGCCCACACAACGTTCAAGAAGAGGATAGGTCATATAATAGAAGATCAAGATGTATAATCTTGTTTGTTTTGATTTAGTTCTTTTGTATAATGCATGTGGCTAATTTGCTTGGACCTCGAAGATAAATACAAAAATTGGCGATCCGTACATCATCTATTCTGCGGTTAATCATGGAAAAGAGTTAGGTTGCTTGAACAACAAGTTTGTTCAAGAGACCACTCGAATCGAATAGCACGATGATGGATCGGTTGCATGGGTAATCCGTCTTCGTCAAGGATTATTTTTTTTTAATCCGGGGACATAGAAAAGATCACCATGCACGAGCGACTGAAGAGGGAATCAATTCCCTTCAAGTGGTATCAGAGCCACGGTTTCCGGTTTTGTGTATTTAGGATTTGGTTACTTTTATGCACTTATCATATATTATATGTGTCAGATAATAGTAGGATGTGCATAGGCTAACTTTTTGGTTACAGGCATAAGATCCAACTATTATGGCCATATGTGTGTGTATGTGATTGGATGTGTGTAATTGTAATATTATTTGAATCCTCGGAGTTGACGAGGCTAGTATTTAATTTTTGTAATTAAGTACGACATTGTTTAGCCACTCTTTTATTTTAGTTTACTTTCGATCTAGATTTCATGTACACTCCTTTGTGGAGTATAGGATCGATGGATGTAAATTAAAATAATTTTTCTCGGCTCGGATCTCTGGATGGCTTGTACATGGCGTAGGGAGGAGCGGACGAGATGACGATACGACGGGAGCCATATTGGAAAACAAAAGCCATAATAGTTGGAAAATATTTTTTTCATATTTATTGCTTCTTGTTTGATATACATGTTGTGTGCTAGGAAAATTCCTCATTTTAAATTACTAAGTGAGAGAGGAATATTTTTTTAAATTTCCCATGACCTCTATTGCAATTTGACATGTGATGCAAACAAACTTGCATGTCGACTCTGAGTGCCTTCATCCCCATCAGATGAGTTTGTTTTACGGATCACTAGGTCAATTATGGTTATAGGAAATTATTTAGCAGCGTGTGTACTTCCCCATCAAAAGGCACATAATCCGAGATAATTGTCTTAGTATCGGGTAATGGTGAACACTTAGATGCAATAGGAGCATCCTCCCCATCGGAGTCACTGCTTTTATTAGTAGGGCCGAAGAGGAACCAACTATTAATTTTATTTGTCAAAAAGTAAGGTTGATAGGATAATAAAGTTAATGGGTAAAACCTCCTCTTACAAATGTAGAATTCGTATACATCCACACTATCGTGGCATATGATATTCTCGGTGTTTTAAGGTGTTGGTTGATTTTAAAATTTTATTTTTGGGGAATCAATAAATTTTTGAAATCTAATGTTTTGATCTATGTGATTCTTAGGATTTTCAAAAATGACTTTCAACCCACTTGCTGTGATACTAAAGGAAAATAAACTTACTGGACCCAATTATGTTGATTGGAAAAGGAATCTAGATATTGTCTTGACTGCTGAGGAGTACAAGTATGTACTCTTCGAAGAGTGTCCTCCTAATCCTACGGATGATTCTGAGGAAAAGGAGAAAGAGAGTTATAAAAAGTGGATTAAGGTTGATGAGATGGCGCGGTGTTACATTTTGGCTTCTATGTCAAATGTATTGCAACATCAGCATCAAGCCATGCCTACTGCTTATGACATGATGCTCAATCTCAAGGAACTTTTCGGACACCAGAATCGGGATACTAGGCAAGAAGCCATGAGGAACTTGATGATGACCATCATTCTCCAATCTCTACCTAGGAGTTTTGAGCAGTTTTGCCTGAACTACAACATGAATAAGAGGTTGTATTCGTTGGCAGTGCTTCTAACAGAACTCCAAGTGGCAAAGGGACTTTTTCGTCAGAGTGCTCAGGCTCAGGCCATGGTTGCAAAGAAGGTTTCTACTTCTAAGCCAAAAGGCAAGAAGAAGAAGAAACAAGGTGGAGCAAAGGTGGTGGGAGGATCTCAGGGAGGAGTGAAGAAGGCGAAAGGAAAGTGCTTCACTTGCAAGCAAACTGGACATTGGAAGAAGGACTGCCCCAACCAGAAGCAGAACAAAGGTATATCTTTTGGTCTAGTCATTGAAACTTGTTTAGCAATGTTATCTATCAGCACCTGGTGTGTAGATATGGGAGTCATTGATCATTTCTACAATACTTTGTAGGGGTTCCAAGAAACTAGACGACTAACTGAGGGGGAGATTACCATTTACTTGGGTGATGCTACGAAGGTGGCGGCTATTACAGTGGGAGATGTTTATTTTTCTTTTGATAGGAATAAAACTTTGGTTTTAAAAAATTGCCTTTACGTACCTTTATTTAGAAAGAATTTTATTCCTATTTCTAAATTGTTTATTGATCGATATTCTATTTCTTTCAATGACAGAGTTGTTATAAAAAGGAATAGGGAGATTATCTGTTCTGGTACGTTGGTAGGTAATTTGTACACTCTTGAACCAAAAGCTCCCACGATGCAAATAGAAGTAAATAACTCATCTTCTAAATCTAATAAGAGAAAAGAACCTTCGAAAATGAACCAAACATATCTTTGGAATCTAAGGTTAGGCCATATTAACCTGAGTAGGATTCAAAGGTTGATAGCTGATGGACCTCTGGATTCATTAGTGGTGGAAGATTTCCCAACCTGCGAATCTTGCTTGGAAGGTAAAATGATCAAGAGGACTTTTAAGGACAAGGGGTATAAAGCCAAAGATGTGTTGGAATTTGTTCATTCTGATTTGTGTGGTCCTATGTCTATCCAGGCTAGAGTTGGTTTTGAATATTTTGTTTGTTTTATAGATGATTATTCAAGATATGGATATATTTACTTGATGTGGTATAAGTCTGAATGCTTTGACAGGTTCAAAGAATTCAAGGCTGATGTGGAGAAACGTCATGGTTAAAGTATCAAGACACTACGATCTAATCGTGGTGGTGAGTACCTCTTGGGAGAGTTTAGGAATTACTTATCAGAAGTTGGGATTCAATCCTAATTGTCTACACCTAGCACACCCCAGTAGAATGGTGTAGCGGAGAGAAAGAATAAAACTCTTATGGATATGGTTAGATCGATGATTAGTTATTCTGAGTTACCAGATTCATTCTAGGGGTATGCTCTGGATACGACAGTGTATATTCTAAACTTGGTACCATCTAAAACAGTGTCTTCTACTCCCACAGAATTGTGGACTGGGCGAAAGCCTAGTCTGAGACATATTCAGATTTGGGGGAGTCCAACACATGTGCTGAAGGTAGATGCTAGTAAGTTGGAACCTCGTACAGAAGTTCACATGTTTGTATGCTATCCTAGAGGAACGAAAGGTGGTTTGTTCTATAGTCCTAGAGATCAGAGGGTGATTGTTAGCACGAACGCCAGATTTTTAGAGGAAGACTATGTGATGAACCACAAGCTCATGAGCAAGATTGTTCTGGAGGAATTGAGAGGGGAAGTCACTACTTTAGTACCACCGGTACAAGAGAATATACCACAAGTGACTGCACCTCGTGTCACAGAGGATACACAGGTGATACCTCGTCATAGTGGGAGGGTTGTTAGACAACCTGATAGATTTATGTTCTTGGGAGAATCTTCTGATTTGGTCTTTGGTGAACATGAACCTGATCCCTGGACATATGACGAGGCAATCCAAGATAAAGATGCGGTATCTTGGCAAAGTGCAATGAATTCTAAGATAGAATCTATGGATTCAAATCAGGTCTGGTAGATAGTAGAACCACCCAATGGTGTAAAAACCATTGGATGCAAGTGGATCTACAAAAGAAAGAGAGGAATAGACTGGAAGGTTGAAACCTTCAAAGCAAGGCTTGTAGCGAAAAGGTATACTCAGAAAGAGGGTATCGATTATGAGGAGACCTTTTCACCGGTAGCCATGCTTAAGTCTATCCGGATTCTCTTATCTATTGCTGCTCATATGGATTATGAGGTGTTGCAGATGGATGTCAAGATAGCTTTCCTTAATGTAAATCTTGAGTAAAACATCTATATGGAGCAACAAGAGGGATTCATTGAAAAGGGCAAAGAGCATCTTGTGTACAAGCTTAATCGGTCCATTTATGGATTGAAGCAAGCTTCGAGATTTTGGAACATCCGCTTTGATGAGGTAATACAGTCTTTTGGATTTATTCAAAGTCCGGATGAGCCTTGTGTATACAAGAGATGTGACAAAAACGTAGTGGTATTTCTTGTACTAAACGTATATGATATTTTGTTAATTGGCAACAATGTCAAAGTGTTATAAGACGTAAGGGTATGGTTGTCCAAATAGTTTGATATGAAGGACTTGTGAGAAGTGGGAAACATCCTTGGGATCAAGGTTATAAGGGATCGCAGGAAAAGGATGTTGTGCTTATCTCAAGCTTCATACATAGACACTATTTTGGCTCATTTTAGCATGCATAACTCCAAGAATGGTTTTCTACCTTTTAGGCATGCAGTACCTTTATCTAAAGAGTTGTGTCCTAGAACATCAAAGGATATAGAGTTGATGAAGGCGGTTCCTTATGCTTCGGCGGTAGGAAGCCTCATGTATGCTATGTTATGTACGAGGCCGGATATCTGCTTTGCCATGTGCATGGTTAGCATATATCAAAGTAATCCAGGATAGGGACATTGGACTGCAGTAAAGCATATATTGAAGTACCTGAGAAGGACTAGGGATTATATACTAGTATACTAGGCAGATCAATTACTCCCTGTGGGTTACATAGATTCCGACTTCTAATCAAATAGGGATAACAGTAAGTCTACCTCGGGTTTTGTGTTTACTTTGGGAGGTGGAGCCATTCTATAGAGGAGTGTCAAGAAGAAATGTGTGGCGAACTCCACCATGGAAGCTGAGTATGCGGCAGCCTCTGAGGCAACCAAAGAAGTTGTATGGCTTAGGAACTTCTTGATGGACATGGATGTGATTCCTGGTTTGCCTAGAACTATCACAATTTATTGTGATAACAGTGGTTCAGTTGCAAACTCGAAGGAACACGACCCCATAAGGCAAGTAAACACATTGAGTGCAAGTACCACCTGATTCGAGAGATAGTAAAGTGAGGAGAAGTTGTTGTATCCAAGATTGCATCAGAGGATAACCTGACAGATCCTTTCACTAAGGCCCTTCCAACGAGAGCTTTTGATAGACATGTGGAGGGAATGGGAATCAGATGTATGGCAGTATGAGAACAACATAGTCTTTTAGTATAAGGGAATTGCTCCCCTCTTCAGTCGCTCCTGCATGGCTATCCTATGTACGTCCTCGGATTAAAAAAAACTAATCCTTGATGAAGACGGATTACCCAAACAATTGATCCATCATCGTGCTATTCGATTCGAGTGATATCTTGAACAAACTTGTTGTTCAAGCAACCTAACTCTTTTCCTCAATTAGCCATGGAATAGATGATGTACGTATCGCCGGTTTTTGTGTTTATCTTCGAGGTCCAAGTAAATTAGCCACATGCATTATACAAAATAACTAAATCAAAACAAACAAGATTATACCTCTTGTATACCTCTTGATCTTCTATTGTATGACGTATCCTCCTCTTGAACGTTGTGTGGGCAACGATTCTCCAAGAGTTGAAACCTCCTAGATCGCGTATCTTCCTTTCCTTGTTCGCTCTTGATACTGCTGTTACCTCTTCTCTATGAACCGGATAAGAGGGCTCGCAGGAAAGACACCATCCGAACCAAATAATTGGTTCAGTGAAGAAAGAAGGGAAGTACGGTTCGGGCACAATCGCCTGGGACGATTGGCACGGGAGAGCCAGTTGAGGTAATTATCATGGCAAAATGGAGACAGAGGGCACTTTGTTAGGAAATAAAAGAGAATTGGTTTAGCATGATAGGCCTAGAAGAATATGGGACAGATACGAATCGACTCGACCCAGTTCGTCCGGAAGTAGTTTGGGGCGGAAAGGAGGGAAGTTGATTCGGGTTGCTGAAAAGCCCAAAGGCTATGCCACACGTGAGCTATAGGTCTAAGTTAGTTTCACCAAAAGAAAATGGTTGAAAGGGACAAGCTAACCTAGTTCCCCAAAATGTAGATGAAGAGGTGTTATGTAACAGAAGGGGGGGGGGGGTCCCCACACAATATTCCGAGAAGCCTTCGCTCCTCGTATCTGTAACAGAATTATTCTTTAGGTAGACTTGGTGGCCACATGTATGATGGGGACAGCTTGTGAGGTAACGATGGATCAGAGGAGGAGAATAAAAGGGAGGAAGAGGACAGAAGGAAGGGGATCCGCATTATTCCAACCAGCAAGAAACGAAGACACATTAGGGAGAAGGAGCGCTACCACTTCGCTAGAGAAGGAAAGTGGTGATCTTCGTTTCTCGTGTACTCTTTCTTGTATCATGATTTTAGTGTAAGAGGTTTTCTCCTCCACCTTCGGAAGTTTCCTTTTCCGTGAAGGAGGACGTTCATAGTGAAAGTGCTTTGGCACTGCATCTGGTGAGAGAGCTCACCTCCGTGGAGTAGGAATCCTTATTTCGAACCACATTACATCCTGTGTCTTGGTTTTGTTGCCTGTGTTGGTTTGCATTTCTCGGCTTTATTCTTTCATCTTTACTGTTGTGGTCGGAGAGAACCCCCCAAAGTTCCCTTTGTGCTTCATCACGTCGGAAGGAAGCGAACAAATCTTCTTCGCCGCATCAGTTGACACCGTCTGTGGGAACTATTTGAGCGAGACGTAGAGATGCAATCAGAAAAGATACAACACCCAGTTGCCTCCGCAGTAGAGGAAAACCCCATTACAATACTACCATCACAACTGAGGGCTCTGGTGGACGATGTTGTAACTGAGGCCCTCACTAGAGAAAGGGAAGGAAAGGATATCTTCATCCTCACTTTGGTGAACCTTCTTCTCGTGGACAACCACTAGAGGTGCCCCCTCCACCTTGCACAACCATTAACATTGAAGTAACGCCTGGAGAGGGGCCGGGAGGGTGAGCACATCAGAACATTATACCATTAACCCAAAATCGACGAGAAGAACAAGGTGAAAGTATGTCAACCAGGGCTCCGGAGGTTTAGGAGCCCATGCCTTTTACCATGGATATTCTCTCAGAAGTCCCACTATCATTCTTCCGGAATTCCCAAGTAGAAAAGTACGATGGTTCAACGGATCCGAAAGAACATCTATCACAATTTGCTGGAGCGGCCTCGCTCCACTGCTATACCGACGCCCTCAAGTGCCGAGTCTTCTGGACCACCTTAACCGGTTCAACACAAAAATGGTTCAACACCCTGCCCCCGGGGTCTATTACTTGTTTTACTGATTTTCAAGGGATATTCCGCCAGGAATTTGCTAGCTGTAAGGCATATAACCATGACACCTCTATCCTGCTGCACATTACGCAGGGGCCCTCAGAATCGCTCAAAGGGTATCTTCATCGGTTCACCTCCATAGCCTGGAGTATACCTTCCGCAAGGTCGGAAGCTTTCAGAGTCGCCATCCCGCATGGGCTGAGGAAGGGCCCCTTCCTCAGTTCCCTTTTGAGAAAGCCCACTAACAGCTATGAGGAGCTATTAAGTCGGGCGGAAAAAATCATCAACGAGGAAGAAGGACTGAAAGTACAAAGAGCCGAATGCACTGCCACAGCAGTCCCCACCGAAAGAAATCACCCCGCCGCCCCTTAAGAACCTCCACGTCGGGGATATGCGTGACCTCTTCTACTGGAGGCTCCCAGGCCTCGGTTATTGCTATAGGGCGCTCACCCTACGCAGCCATTACAGATTATGGCTGTTGATGCAGTTCCTCCTGCGAGGACTTGGAAGGAGTGAGAGATGGAATTCTATGATCAACAGGGTCTATTACAGCGACCCTCAGCATATAGGGGAGTACCATGTAACCCCCCCCCCCCCCCGCCCCATTTTTCTGCCAATACCACATGGAGTACGGTCATTCCAGTGGGCGATGTTTCATGCTACAGGAGGAGTTGGAGCGCCTCCGAGCCTCCTACCCACAATTGCGGCCTAAGACGGGGGGCGGGAAGGGGGGGGGGGGGCGGGGTCGCCCCAACAAGGGCAACGACCCAATGTGGCTCGCCCAGGGCCATATAACCAACCGCCATAAGTTACTTTCCCTCCGAACCCCCAAACCCCATCCCAGGAGGTTATTTCTCAAAGAGGCCCATCAGGTGAGGGCCCATCATCTAATCCAAATAACGCCCACACACGGGGGGTTATTCATGTCATTACAGGAGGACCCATTGAAGGGGACTCCAATCGGGTGAGGAAGTCATACGCCCACCTCATGAAAAGTTTGGCCATTGTCACCGACTAGACTGTCTAAACCACGTCATCGGTCTCGTTCGGGTAGGAAGATCTCCGAGGCGTCCTGCTACCCTACACGGATGCCGTAGTGATCCGCATTTCCCTAGCCAACTACGAAGTGGCCAGGGTACTGGTTGACTTCTAAAGCTCTGTCAACATCCTCTTCCAGGAGGCCTTTGGACAGATGCAGCTGAAAAATGTCCAGCTAGAAGATGTGGCCACACCCCTCTTCGGTTTTGCGGGACATATGGTCCACCCCATAGGGCAGATTTCATTGCCCCTGACTCTGGGCACAAAGCCCAGCCAAAAAACCAGTATAGTCCCCTTCCTCATCGTGGACGCTCCATCCACTTATAATGCCATTTTGGGTCATCCTTTCCTTGCCATTTTTCAGGCAGTGGCTTCCCCTTACCACTAGAAGGTGAGGTTTCCAGTCAGACAATTGGTGGGAGAAGTCCGAGGCGAGCAGAAAACCGCTAGGAGCTATTATGTGCAGATGGTCCGGGATGATCAGAAGAAGGCCCGAACCGATGATCCCAAAGGAAAGGTCATTTTCATTTCTGATGTCTGTGTCCTGGAAGAATCTCCTCCCAAAGTGGACAAGATAGAGGAAGGGGAGTTGGTGGAAATAGCTCCGGGAAAGGCCATTCGGGTGGCACAGCAGCTAGAGGCCAAGGAGGAGTTGGTGGCCTGCCTGAAGAAGAACGAAGACATCTTCGCAGGAGACGTGTATGACCTTACAGGAATCGACCCTCGCATTGCTGAACACCATCTCAACATAAACAGAGGAGTCCGACCCGTCCAACAGAAGCGGCGACACTTTGGACCTGAGAAGGACATGGTTATAGCCGAGGATGTAGATAAATTGTTAAAAGCGGGGGTCATGTGAAGGAAATCCAATTCCCCGAGTGGGTCACCAATGTAGTCTTGGTCCCCAAGCCTTCTGAGCAGTGTAGGATGTGTATTGACTTTCGCAATTTGAATAAAGTGTGCCCTAAAGATTGCTACCCCTTGCCTCGTATTGATAAGTTGGTGGATTCTAATGTAGGATATGAAGTACTGTCCTTAATGGATGCATACTAGGGATATCATCAAATACCCTTGGCTAAGGAAGATCAGAAGAGGATTAGTTTTGTGACGGCAGGGGCTTGTATGCTTATGTGGTAATGCCCTTCGTCTTAAAAAATGTAGGGGCCACCTACCAATGACTCATGGATAAGATCTTCGCAGAGCAAAAAGGAAAAAATGTGGAAGTCTATGTGGATGATATCCTAGTCAAATCAAAAACCACTCGGGATTTGGTTAAGGATCTAAATGAAACTTTCGCTACATTGACACGGTATAATATGAAGTTGAACCCTAAAAAATGCCTATTCGGGGTAAAAAGTGATAAATTCTTGGGGTATATAGTGACTGAGAAGGGGTTACAGGTTAACCCAGAGAAGGTGCAAGCACTATGCAACATGAATTCACCCACTAATTTGCAAGAGACTCAAAAGCTAGTGGGGAGGATTGTTTCCTTATCTCAATTTATAGCCAGATCGACGGACAAAGGGCTACTTTTCTTCAAGGTCGTGCGCAAAGCTACAAAGTTTCAATGGGATGATCAGTGCGAGCAGGCTATCCAAGAGTTAAAGAACTATCTAGCAGGACTTCCATTGCTGGCCAAACCAATAGCCGCAGAGCCATTGTGGATGTACTTGGCCGTGTCAGAGGGAGACATCAGTTCAGTTTTGCTGAAACAAGAAGGTTCTCATCAGCATCCTATTTATTATACCAGCCTGAAGGGTTTTGCTTATCGAGTCCGTGAGGGGAAACTTCGCTTCTCACTTCACCTCGGTAGATTGTCCATGGCGATCCCTTCGATGTCCCCAGATTAAAAAAAAATTAATCCTAGATAAAAGCGATTGCCCAAACCACCAAGTCATCGTCGTGCTATTCGTTTAGAGAGGTCACTTGAACAAACTAGTTGTTCAAGCGACCATCCTCTATTCTACGAGTAACCGCAGAATAGACGATGTATGGATCGCCGGTTTTTGTGTTTATGCTCGGGATCCAAGTATTATTTAGCCATATACATATTTATATCATGCTCATAATTGAAAAACAAATACAAACATGTAACATATAAAGATTAGAGAATCGATATACCTCTCGATCTTCTAATGTATGACCTTCCTCCTTACGGACGTCGTGTGGGCGACGATCTACCGTAAGTCGAAGCTCCTAGATCACAAATCTTTCTTCCTTGCTCTTCCAAAGCAAGAGTAAGAATAGAAACAAAGTTCTTCTCCTCTCTTAAACCAACCAACAAGGAGCACACCAAACCCTTGCCGCCGGCCAACTAGAAGGAGGGGAAGATGATGGAAAACAACCAAGACACCAAGGGAAGCCCTATATCTTGTTTCCACCACCTAAGGAGAAGAGAGGAGAGGCTTTTGCCGCTGACCAAGGGCTGGGAAAAGGGTGGAAAGGCTGCTGGATGCCAGCCAATGAAGGAGGAAGAAGAAAACAATACCTTCCTTATTTGGTGCCGCCCTAGCCTCCAAACCCTAACCCTAATCCTATAGCAACTAGGATTCCCTTCTCTTGCCGCCAAAGCCTAGCTCTCTTTGATGTTATTCATGCCAACTCCCATGTCCTCCTTTTATAGAGTTAGGGATAAGTCATCAATTAATCTCCTCCATTGGTTCTAGGGATTTAATCTCAACCGTCAGATCTAGAGATTTAATCTCAACCGTCGGATCTTAGAGATTTAATCTCTACCTATGGATCTTAGAGTTTTGTTTCTATCCATTGGATCTAAGCTTCATGAGGTGTTAATAGGCTACATTAGGGACCATGAGGAGGAGTTGAATCTTGGCCACCCATGGATCAAGCCCACATAAAGTCCGATCCACTAATGATAATCCAATCCACTAAAGGATCATCATTGATCTACCTCACCAACCCCCATATGATAATATGGGCTCCATACATTATTTGTACATTTTCTCCCCGTGTTTAAGATCTCGAATGTCTGTTGATTAATTAATTTACTGACAATTAATTAATCAACATCTAACTCCTTGAGTAGTACCACTCAACCTTTTCATCATGCCGGACCAAGTCCACCTGCAGGGTTTACATGATGAACCTTATGAGCTCCTCAAGGAGACATCATCATCCTAATATATAGGACACAGTTTCCTCCTATAATCAATGGCACACCATATAAATAATATCATCTCCCAACTTATCGAGCCTATTGATTTAATCTATAAATCTCGGCCATTGGTAAATCAAAGAGATGAGTACAAAGTATATGTGCACGTTATTATATCGGGATTAAGAGCATGTACTAAATAATATCTGAAGTCTGATTCGATTATGTAGTCATTAATAAATCGAATCACCTCTAAGTCGGTCCTGCTCAATACACACAAAGTGCACTAGTGTGATTCTATGGTCAAGACAAACCAACACCAAATCACACTACAACCATTCCGATGGTTTGTCCAAAGCCATCTCGGTTGTGAGTCTTTACTTATACTTTTCAAGGGGCCGATAACATGATCTCTTGTATGACACCACACACCATGTTATCTACAATGTAAAGTATTAGACAATATGCATAACCATAATAATATACAAATAATGATCATGTGATTCTTATTTCAAAATAAAGATGTTCATACAAAAGATAGACTTTTCAATATACATCCCTACAATCTCCCACTTATACTAAAAGACTATGCTGTCCTCAAAGTGTCATACATCTGATCCCCATTCCCTCCACATGTCTATCAAAATCTCTCGTCGGAAGGGCCTTAGTGAAAGGATCTGCCATGTTATCCTCCTATGCAATCTTGGCAACAGCAACTTCTCTCTTTACGATTTCTCATATCAGGTGGTACTTGCGCTCTATGTGTTTACTAGCCATATGGGCTCATGGTTCCTTCGAGTTTGTAACTGCACCACTATTATCACAATAAATTGTGATAGTTTTGGGCAAACCAGGAATCACATCCAAGTCCATCAGGAAGTTCCTGAGCCATACAACTTCTTTGGCCGCCTCAGAGGTCACCACATACTCAGCTTCTATGGTGGAGTTCGCCACTCATTTCTGCTTGACACTCCTCCATACAATGGCTCCACCTCCCAAAGTAAACACAAAACCTGAGGTAGACTTACTGTTATCCCTATCAGATTGGAAGTCGGAATTCGTGTAACCCATAGGGAGTAATTGGTCTGTCCGGTAAAGTAGCATATAATCCCTAGTCCTACTCAGGTACTTCAATATATGCTTTACCGCAGTCCAATGTCCCTGTCCTAGATTACTCTAATATCTGTTGACCATGCCCATGGCAAAGCAGATATCTGGTCTAGTATAGAGCATTGCATACATGAGGCTTCCTACTGCTGAAGTATAAGGAACCACCTTCATCTTATCTATCTCCTCAGATGATCTAGGACACATCTCCTTAGATAAAGGAACTCCATGCCTGAAAGGTAGAAAATCCTTTTTGGAGTTCTGCATGCTAAAACGCTCCATAATCGTGTCTATGTATGAAGCTTGGGATAAGCACAATATCCTTTTCCTCCGATCCCTTATAACCTTGATCCCAAGGATGTGTCCCACCTCTCCCAAGTCCTTCATATCAAACTATTTGGACAACCATACCCTTACATCCGATAACACCTTGATATTGTTGCCAATCAACAAAATGTCATCTACGTATAGTACAAGAAATACCACTACGTTTCCGTCACATCTCTTGTATACACAAGACTCATTCGGACTTTGAATAAATCCATAAGACTGGATCACCTCATTAAAGCAGATGTTCCAAGATCTCGAAGCTTGTTTCAATCCATAAATGGAACGATTAAGCTTACATACAAGATGCTCTTAGCCTTTAGCAATGAATCCCTCTGGTTGCTTCATGTAGATGTTTTCCTCAAGACTTCCATTAAGGAAAGTTGTCTTGACATCCATCTGCCACACCTCATAATCCATATGAGCTGCTATGCATAAGAGAATCCGGATAGACTTAAGCATGGCTACCGGCGAAAAGGTCTCCTCATAATCGATACCCTCTTTCTGAGTATACCCCCTCGTAACAAGCCTCGCTTTGAAGGTCTCAACCATCCCATCTATTCCTCTCTTTCTCTTGTAGATCCACTTGCATCCAATGGTTTTTACACCATCGGGTGGTTCTACTAGCTCCCAGACCTGATTTGTATCCATAGATTCAATCTCAGCATTCATTGCACTTTGCCAAGATACTACATCTTTATCTTGGATTGCCTCATCATATGTCCAGGTATCAGGTTCATGTTCGCCAGGGACCAAATCAGAAGATTCTCCCAAGAACATGAATCTATCAGGCTGTCTCACAACCCTCCAACTAAGATGAGGTATCACCTGTGTATCCTCTGTGACACGCGGTGCAGTGACATGTGGTATATCCTCTTGTACTGGTGGTACTAAAGAAGTGACTTCCCCTTTTAACTCCTCCAGAACAATTTTACTCTTGGCTTGTGGCTCATCACATAGTCTTCCTCTAGAAATCTGGCGTTCGTGCTAACGATCACCCTCTAATCTCTAGGACTATAAAACAATCCACCCTTCATTCCCCTGGGATAGCCAACGAACATGCCATGCATTTAGGTTCCAACTTACAAAGATTCGCCTTTCAAAGATCTTGTGCCGACTCCCATATCCGAATATGACTTAGACTAGGCTTTCGCCTAGTCCACAACTCTGTGGGAGTAGAAGGCACTGATTTAGATGGAACCAAGTTCAGAATGTACACCACCGTATCTAGAGCATATCCCCAGAACGAATCTGGCATGTCAGAATAACTCATCATCGATCTAACCATCTCCATAAGAGTCCTATTCCTTTGCTCTGCTACACCGTTCTGTTGGGGTGTGCCAGGTGGAGTCAATTGGGATTGAATCCCAACCTCTGATAAGTAGTTCCTAAACTCTCCCAAGAGGTACTCACCACCATGATCAGATCGTAGTGTCTTGATACTTTTACCTTGATGTTTCTCCACATCAGCCTTGAACACTTTGAACTTGTCAAAGCATTCAGACTTGCGGCACATTAGGTAAATGTATCCATATCTTGAGTAATCATCTGTAAAAGAGACGAAATACTCAAAACCACCTCTAGCCTGGATAGACATAGGACCACACAAATCAGAATGAACCAATTCTAACACAACTTTGGCTCTATACCCCTTGGCCTTAAAAGGCCTCTTGGTCATCTTACCCTCCAAGAAAGATTCACAGGTTGGGAGATCCTCCACCACTAATGACCCAAAGGTCCATCAGCTATCAACCTTTGTGTTAGTAATATATGAGAGATGTCCTAAGGCAATCGCCTTATGTATGAACCATTTATATGATAAATGAAGATTCACTATTTGAGTATACATGTTTCATGTATTTGATTGGATCTTAAACTCATTTACTAAATGTCCACGATATGATTCACAGCATGAGAGAATTTGTGATTGGATCACAACTAGTGAGTATCTCTACATGTGTAATTGTGATGTATCGGAATTATCCCTAGTCGATGAATTGATGGATTTGGACACCATCGATTCTGTCGAGACTAGCACGAGGTATACTCCTTGGTGTATCCAAGAAGTTGATTCTCACTGGCTGGAGACATTGTGATGTCCGAAGTTGATCGTGGAAGCTAGTTATGGTAACTAGTTCATTGGAGTGACCAGCTGTAAGACTTCATATGGTTCCCTTCATATATAGATATGTCAATGAAGTTCTTACTGTAGCTTAAGTGCGATGTTCCTTTGACTTGCGGTATTCAAGTCATCTTGATCATGGAGACTTATGCTTTGACATCTTAAGAAAACATCTCGAAGGAGATGTGGACCCGGGATGATTGGGTATAAGTCGAATTGATCGAAGGTGTTTGAATAGACTATAAAGGATTCACCACTCCTTACGAGGAGATGTATACCCATGGCCTCTCATCGGATTGTTACTAAAGTCTTTGGCCAAAGTATTACATGTTAAGAGTAAGGTACTCTTCGATACATGTGCAGTAACTAGAATCCGTAGGACGAGGAAATAATACTTGGGCTAGGTGTGACGTAGTCAGCCTAGTGGGGACTGACACTATAGACCATATCCTGAACCAAGTGGGTATAAGATGAGTGAAGGGAATGGGGCACGAATTATTCGAGCTACTGAAGGGTTTCAGAAATAGTTCTGGATCAATCGTTGATCTTTTCGGTTAATTGGGGATTATTATGTACTACTAGGTGCCATTCATGATCGTTCTATAATTAATGGTTAATTATAAACGGCCAACATAAACCGAGAACCTATTTGGTCACACGCACAACGAGCGTAATCCGAAGGATTTAAAACGAGCTTGAGAATGGGATTCTCAGACCGAGAGAAACTAGGTTTGGTTGGACCAAACAAGAAGCGAGCATGAAATCATTTCAGTCGCAATGGAAGCGTGGATGGGCCGTGTCTTATGAAGACATAATGGATGAACCAAAATGGTTTGTTTCTAATCCAATGGAGGAGAATAAACCAAAGGGTTTGGTTTATTTTAAACGAATGAACCAAAAGTTAGTTCGGTTCGTTTTAACATAAAATAAACCAACATGATTTGGTTTATTTTAACTTATCTTAATGGAGCGGGTTAACGGGCATAATGGTTATGATCCAATAACCATTAAGAGAATTAGTTCTCTATAAAAGAGGGCTTAAGGGATAATTAAGCCCTAATTCAAAACCCTAGCTTGAAGTTGCTGCCCACCTCCTCATTGGAGTTCTCGGCGACAACTCCTTGCCGCCACTCACTTCTCCTCCAACCGGCGTCCAGAAGGAGCTTTCCTTTCCCCTCGCCGGCGTCAAGCTGCTGCCGGTTGTTGCTCCGGTGATCTCCTTTAGGTTTGGCATCAAGGTGAGCTTTACCTTCCCTTGGTTGGCCGGCGCCTATCTCCTCCACCAAAGCTGTCCAGTTTTCTGGACAGCTTGTTCTCATCTCGTCGGAGCATCGTTTGGACGACGGTTAGAGCTCTGACAGTGGCTAACTTACCGGGGATTCGATCTCCGGTAATCCTCTGAGGTGGAGGACGAAGGATTCGTCAATCGGTTGACGAATACCTCTCCGGAGAAGCGAGTTTTGAGGACTCATTTTGGATCCGAATTTGGATTCGGATCATGATCATCTCTCGATCACGTCGTCTTCAACACGAGGCTAGTAACCCATACGAAGACGAAGCTCGTGGCTTAGCGAAGTCATCCTAAGGATACTCTGCGTGGATACGGATAGAGACGATTCTAGAGAGGATCGTTCCGGTTAATGCCGTTCCCGCTACACGTAATACGAAAGGTATAACGTAGTTAAATTTCCTTTTATTGCAAATTTAAATTTACAGTTATGTCTACACTTGTTGTACTATGCATGCGTGTGTTGTGTGTGTTGTAATAAATGTAGATTTATTATTTTTATTTCTTCCGCTGTGCGCATGTTTACGAAACATGTACGAACACACACTCGCCGCGGTGCCGGAAATCCAACAGTGGTATCAGAGCCCAGGTTGTGTTTCGACATAATCGTAAAATGGTTTTGCGATAGTCATAATGTTATTTCTGGAAATTTTCTAATTTTGGAAATTTAGAAGTATTTATGGAAATTTTTCAATTTTGGAAAGTCTAGAAGTATTTATGGAAATCTTCGACTTTTGGAAAGTTGGAAGTATTTATGGAAATTGATATTTTCCATTAATAAAATATTTGATTAGATTTTGGAAATTTGTTTCCTAATTTAATCATGATTTGATTTGGGAAATCAAATCTTAAAATATTTTATTTCCATAAGTAGTTTTGATGATTTAGGAAATTGGTTTCCTAAATTGATTTTCCTTAATCAACTATTTCCATAAATAAAATATGTGATTAGATTTGGAAATTTGTTTCCTAATTTAATCATGATTTGATTTGGAGAATCAAATCTTAAACATATTTTATTTCCATAAATAGTTATGACAAATAAAGAAATTATGTACATGACATAATTGTATGCCATGTAATTGTATTAGATGCATATCATTATGTCATGCGTGTCGTGACATGTAGATGTATGTCATGTATGTCATGCCATGTAGATAATAGTTATTTGCATGCAAAGAGGATGAGACATAAAAACCCTAACTCAATATTAAAGCCTACACCTTCCATTAATTTGGTTAGAACCAGAGTTCCGTTTCTTGTTTGGGTTTTTGGACTCTCTCCAAGCCCGGCTCGAACCCGAACATGTTCTAACCATGGAATAGTTTAATACTAATATGGTAAGAGTCAGAGGTCAATCGTTAGCTTTGGTTGTTGGACTCTCTCCAAGCCGGGCTAATTGGTTGAATGCGCTCTAACCATATTAAAACTATTTCTCGATTAATGGGTTGGCTTTAACTTGGAGCATCGGCTTGTTGGACTCTCTCCAAGGTCGATGTAAAGGGAGGTGAAGTTGGGTGCTATGTATATGATGCATACTTGTTAATGTGTTAACAACCCGATGTATGTGTGAACATTCAATTAGTTGATAGCACATTGTGATAGTTGCATATACGTGATATGCAATCGGTATAGTTGATACCTACCGTCATAGTTATGAATGGTTTGTTGGACTCTCTCCAAGGTTGTTCATATCTATGATGTATATCATCCCATTCGGAGATGGACCTACGATCTCCCGAAGTAATTTTGGGTTTTATGAAATTCGAAAAATGAATGGGATTTATGAATGTATAATGATGCATTTTAAAATCATCTTTCTCATATATGCTCGTTTTGTATTTCTAAGATTGATCATGATGTCTTTGAATTTGCGTTCCATTTTGGATTCGAATAAATTGACTGGGCCGAACTTCTTGGACTGACTTAGTAACTTGAGAATTGTTCTCAAGGTGAAAAGCTTGCGTATGTCCTCGAAGCGCCTCTTCCCGCCCTTCCTAGTGACGATGCAACTCTGGACCAATTGTTGCCTATAAGAAACATGTGAGTGATTCTGAACAAATGAGTTGCATCATGCTAGCCACGATGGAACCCAAGCTACGAAAGCAGCATGAGCATATGGATGCTCATATCGTAGTCCTTCATCTTTGTGAGTTGGTTGATGAGCAAGTGAGATTCGAAAGGTTCGAAGTCTCCAAGCTCCTCTTCACTTCAGAGATGCAAGAAGGTTCATCGGTGGTACTGCTCAACATGCTGAAGACTATGGAGCCTTCTGAGAAGCATGAGCAGGGGACGATGCTGTAAGTTGATTCCTCGAAGAAAGGTTCTAAGAGGAAGTCAAAGGAATAACAGAAGGGAAAGAAGAGTAGGGCTAAGAATGTAGAACTAGCACAAAAGGAAACTTGCCATCATTATGGCAAGGAGAGCCATTAGCGAAGAAAGTGCAAGATTTATCTTGAGTCTGTGAAGAAGAATAACGCATTGGATGCCCCATCATCTTCAGATATCTTCATTATTGATTGTCATTCTATTTCCTCAAACACTTGGGTATTGGATACTGAGTGTGGCTCACATATATGTAATGACATACATGGGCTAAGGAATAGAAGAAGACTCGTCAAGGGAGAGTCAAATTTACGTGTTGGGAATGGAGCAAAGGTTGCTTCACTCGCCATTGGAATGTATTTGTTGAAACTCCCTGCAGGACTTGTCTTAGAACTGGACAATTGCTTTTAAGTTCCTTCGATGATAAAGAACATCATTTCTATTTCTTATTTAAATAGAAATGGATACCATTTGACTTTTAGTAAAAATTGTTGTTACATAACTTTGAATGGAGTTCTTTATGGCACTGGAAATTTAAGCAATGGTATTTATACGTTGGACATATCCAGTGACGTTTTCAATATCATAGCGAGCAACAAGCGTGCTCGAAAGGATAATAAATTAGACTACTATATGTGGCATTATCGTCTTGGCCATGTAAGCAAGAAACGCATGTCCGAATTACACCGATGTGGAATTCTGGAATTGTTTGAATTGGATTCATACGATACATGCGAATCATGCTTAAAAGGCAAGATGACTAAGTTACCTTTTTCAGGAAAAGGTGAACGATTGGGAGAGTTACTAGGTCTAATACATACTGATGTATATGGACCTATGTCAACTCAAGCTTTAGGAGGCTATAGCTACTTCATTACCTTCACCGATGATCACTCACGGTTTGGGTATGTGTTCTTGATGAAACACAAGTCTAAAGCCTTTGAAAGGTTCAAAGAATTCAGAAATGAAGTAGAGAAACAACATGACAAGAGTATTAAAATACATCGTTCGGATCGAGGTGGTGAATACTTGAGTCAGGAGTTTCTTGATTATCTAAGAGACAATGGTATATTGTCTCAATGGACTCCGCCATATACACCACAGCATAATGGTGTATCTAAGAGGTGTAACCGAACCTTGTTTGACATGGTCAGGTCAATGATGAATCATCCGAATCTTCCCAAGTCCTTTTGGGGCTATGCACTTCAAACAGCTGTTTACTTGTTAAACAGAATGCCAACCTAGGTAGTCTCTACTACTCCATATGAGATGTAGAATGGTAAGAAACCTCATGTATCTTACTTGAAGATATGGGGTTGTCCTGCTTATGTGAAGCAGACTGTATCAGACAAATTGGATGCTAAGTCTGATAAATGTCTATTTATTGGATACCCTAAGGAAACAAAGGGTTACCAATTCTATCATCCTGTGGAACAAAAGGTGTTTGTTTCAAGGCATGCTGTGTTTCTAGAGAAAGAGTTTCTCTTGCAAGAAAATAGTGGGAGTGTCGTCGAGCTAAAGGAGGCTCGAGAGACTCAAATAGACATTGATGAGATACCTGGTGAAGCACAACAGCCGACAACTCATAGTGATGAGCAATCGGCTAGACCTATTGTAACACCACATCTTCGTAGATCAGGTAGAACACGCAATATTCCCGAGAGATATGGATTTCTCGTAAGTGAATCGAACGACGTGTTACTCATTGATGATGAGGAGCCTACCAGTTATGAAGAAGTGCTGACAAGTTCAGAAAAGGATAAGTGGCTTGGTGCCATGAAGTCGGAAATGGATTCCATGTATGAAAACCAAGTTTGGAACTTGGTTGACCCACCTGAAGGCATAAAGCCTATAGGGTGCAAGTGGGTTTTCAAGAAGAAAACCGACATGGATGGTAATGTGATTACCTATAAGGCTAGATTGGTGGCGAAAGGATATCATCAAAAACAAGGTGTTGATTATGACGAAACCTATTCGCCTGTAGCTATGCTTAAATCCATTCGGATGCTCCTGGCCATAGAGGCTCATTATGATTATGAGATATGGCAGATGGATGTGAAAATAGCTTTCCTTAATGGAAACCTGCTCGAGGATGTGTATATGATACAACCTGAGGGTTTCACATCGGTTGATAAAACCAACGTATGCAAATTGCGACGGTCCATTTATGAATTGAAGCAAGCATCCAGGAGTTGGAATATCCTTTTTGATGAGACGATCAAAAAGTTTGATTTCTCACAAAATCCAGACGAACCTTGTGTGTACAAGAAGGTTAGTGGGAGTGCAGTCGTGTTCCTAGTATTATATGTCGATGACATATTACTTATAGGAAATGATGTTTCAATCTTACAGTCAGTGAAGGTTTGGTTATCCAAGACATTCTCCATGAAAGACCTGGGAGAAGCAACCTACATCCTCGGGATTAAGATCTATAGAGATAGATCGAAACGGTTGCTTGGTCTTTCGCAGTCTACATATATAGATCGAGTGCTAAAGAGGTTTAGCATGTCGGAATCCAAGAAAGGTTTCCTACCCATCATGCATGGGGTACACCTTTCGAAGTCTATGTGTCCGCGCACAGAAGACGAGAGGATTTGCATGAGTAAGATTCCCTATGCATTCGCAATAGGATCTATCATGTATGCTATGTTATGTACGAGGCCCGATGTATCGTATGCTCTGAATGTCACGAGCAGATACCAGTCTGATCCAGGAATGGATCATTGGCTGGCTGTTAAGACGATCCTTAAGTACTTAAGAAGAACTAAGGATGTGTTCCTAATATATGGAGAAGGTTACATGGTGATACGTGGGTATACAGATGTCAGCTCCAGACAGACAAGGACGATTCCATGTCTCAGTCTGGGTATGTATTCACCTGGAATGGAGGCGCAATAAGTTGGAAAGGTTCCAAGCTTGACACTATAGCGTATTCTGCCACTAAGGCAGAATACATTGCAGCTTTGGAAGAAGCAAAGGAAGCGGTTTGGATCAAGAAGTTCATCTTTGAACTTGATGTGGTTTCATCAATTATCCAAACATGTGCTTCACCGCTATCATCTGATCAGAGAGATCATTAGTAGGAAGGAAATACAAATCGAGAAAATTCCCACTGAAAGGAACTTAGCGGATCCTTTGACTAACGTATTACCTCAAAGTAAGTTTGAGGGTCATGTTAGTGCTTATGGTATTGGATACCATAGCGATTGGCATTAGGCCAAGTGGGAGTCTGTTAGTAATATATGAGAGATGTCCTAAGGCAATCGCCTTATGTATGAACCATTTATATGATAAATGAAGATTCACTATTTGAGTATACATGTTTCATGTATTTGATTGGATCTTAAACTCATTTACTGAATGTCCACGATACGATTCACAGCATGAGAGAATTTGTGATTGGATCACAACTATTGAGTATCTCTACATGTGTAATTGTGATGTATCGGAATTATCCCTAGTCGATGAATTGATGGATTTGGACACCATCGATTCTGTCAAGACTAGCATGAGGTATACTCCTTGGTGTATCCAAGTAGCTGATTCTCACTGGCTGGAGACATTGTGATGTCCGGAGTTGATCGTGGATGCTAGTTATGGTAACTAGTTCATTGGAGTGACCAGCCGTAAGACTTCATATGGTTCCCTGCATATATAGATATGTCAATGAAGTTCTTACTGTAGCTTAAGTGCGATGTTCCTTTGACTTGCGGTATTCAAGTCATCTTGATCATGGAGACTTATGCTTTGACATCTTAAGCAAACATCTCCAAGGAGATGTGGACCCGGGATGATTGGGTATAAGTCGAAGTGATCGAAGGTGTTTGAATAGCCTATAAAGGATTCACCACTCCTTGCGAGGAGATGTATATACATGGCCTCTCGTCGGATTGTTACTAAAGTCTTTGGCCAAAGTATTACATGTTAAGAGTAAGGTACTCTTCAATACATGTGCAGTAACTAGAATCCTTAGGACGAGGAAATAATACTTGGGCTAGGTGTGACGTAGTCAGCCTAGTGGGGACTGACACTATAGACCATGTCCTGAACCATGTGGGTATAAGATGAGTGAAGGGAATGGGGCACGAATTATTTGAGCTGCTGAAGGATTTCAGAAATAGTTCTGGATCAACCGTTGATCTTTTCGGTTAATTGGGGATCATGATGTACTACTAGGTGCCACTTATGATCGTTCTATAATTAATGGTTAATTATAGATGGCCAACATAAACCGAGAACCTATTTGGTCACACGCACAACGAGCGTAATACGAAGGATTTAAAATGAGCTTGAGAATGGGATTCTCAGACCGAGAGAAACTAGGTTTGGTTGGACCAAACAAGAAGCGAGCATGAAATCATTTCAGTCGCAATAGAAGCATAGATGGGCCGTGTCTTATGAAGACATAATGGATGAACCAAAATGGTTTGGTTCTAATCTAATGGAGGAGAATAAACCAAAGGGTTTGGTTTATTTTAAACGAATGAACCAAAAGTTGGTTCGGTTCGTTTTAACTTAAAATAAACCATCATGGTTTGGTTTATTTTAACTTATCTTAATGGAGCGGGTTAACGGGCCTAATGGTTATGATCCAATAACCATTAAGAGAATTAGTTCTCTATAAAAGAGGGCTTAAGGGATAATTAAGCCCTAATCCAAAACCCTAGCTTGAAGTTGCCGCCCACCTCCTCATTGGAGTTCTCGACGCCAACTCCTTGCCGCCGCCCACTTCTCCTCCAACCGGCGTCCAGAAGGAGCTTTCCTTTCCCCTCGCCGGCGTCGAGCTGCTGCCGGTTGTTGCTCCGGTGATCTCCTTTAGGTTTGGCATCAAGGTGAGCTTTATCTTCCCTTGGTTGGCTGGCGCCTATCTCCTCCACCAAAACTGTCCAGTTTTCTGGACAGCTTGTTCTCCTCTCGTCAGAGCATCATTTGGATGACGATTAGAGCTCCGATAGCGGCTAACTTACCGGGGATTCGATCTTCGGTAATCCTCTAAGGTGGAGGATGAAGGATTCGTCAATCGGTTGACGAATACCTCTCCGGAGAAGCGAGTTTTGAGGACTCGTTTTGGATCCGAATTTGGATTCAGATCGTGATCATCTCTCGATCACGTCGTCTTCAACACGAGGCTAGTAACCCGTACGAAGACGAAGCTCGTGGCTTAGCGAAGTCATCCTAAGGATACTCGGCGTGGATACGGATAGAGACGATTCTAGCGAGGATCGTTCCAGTTGATGCCGTTCCCGCTACACGTAATACGAAAGGTATAACGTAGTTAAATTTTCTTTTATTGCAAATTTAAATTTACGGTTATGTCTATACTTGTTCTAATATGCATGTGTGTGTTGTGTGTATTGTAATAAATGTAGATTTATTATTTTTATTTCTTCCGCTGTGGCCATCTTTACGAAACATGTACGAACACACACTCGCCGCGGTGCCAGAAACCCAACACTTTGAATTCTGCTTAGGTTAATGTAACCAAGCCTAAGATGCCAAAGATATGTTTGGTTCATCTTCAAAGGTTCTTTTCTCTTATTGGAATTAGAAGATGAGTTATTAACTTCAATTTGCATCGTGGTAGATTTTGGTTCAAGTGTGTACAAATTTCCTATCAATGCACCCGAATAGATAATGTCCCTATTCCTTCTTATAACAACTATGTCATTAAAAGAAATAGAATATTCATCCATAAATAATTTAGAAACCGAAATTAAATTCTTTCTAAATAAGGGTACATAAAGGCAATTCTTAAGAACCAAAAGTTTATTTTTCTCAAAAGATAAATGAACATCTCCCACTGCAATAGCCGCCACCTTCGTGGCATCGCCCAAGTACACGGTAATCTCCCCTTCAGCCAGTCATCTGGTTTCCTGGAACCCCTACAAAGTATTGCAGACATGATGAGTGGCTCCTGTATCTACACACCTGTTGCTGGTAGATAAAACCGCTAAACATGTTTCAACGACTAGACCAAAAGATATACCTTTGTTCTTGCGGTTGAGGCAGTCCTTCTTCCAGTGTCCAGTCTGCTTACAAGTGAAGCACTTGCCTTTCGGCTTCTTCACTCCTCCCTGACTACCTCCCACCTCCTTCGCCCCGATTTGTTTCTTCTTTTTCTTGCCTTTCGACTTAGAAGTAGAAACCTTCTGGGTCATCACGGCATGCGCCTGAGCACTCTGACAAAATAGTCCCTCTGCCGCCTGGAGTTCTGTCAAAAGTTTCTCCAACGAATACAACCTCTTGTTCATGTTGTAGTTCAGGTAAAACTGCTCAAAACTCCTAGGAAGAGACTGGAGTATGATATCGACCTGGGATTCCCCATCGATCTCAGCTCCTAGGACCTCCAGCTCATTCAAATGAGCCATCATCTTGAGAACATGATCCCTCACGGGTGTTCCCTCGATCATGGTGGTCGTCATCAAGTTTCTCATGGCCTCTTGCCTCACAGCCCGATTCTGGTGTCCGAAAAGCTCCTTGAGATTGAGCATCATATCATAAGCAGTGGGCATGGCTTGATGCTGATGTTGCAGTACATTTGACATAGATGCCAAAATGTAACACCGCGCCATCTTATCGGCCTTGATCCACTTCTTATAGCTCTCTCTCTCCTTTTCCCCAGAATTATCTGCAGGCTTGGGAGGGCACTCTTCGAGGAGTACATATTTGTATTCCTCAGCAGTCAAGACAATGTCTAGATTCCTCTTCCAATCAACATAGTTGGGTCCAGTAAGTTTGTTCTCTTTCAGTATTATAGTAAGTGGGTTGAAAGTCATTATGAAAGAAAACCTATGAATCACATAAATAAAAAAATAATTGATTCCTCAAACAATAAAATTTTAAAATCAACCAACACCTCAAAACACCGAGAATATCGTATGCCATGATAGTGTGGACGTATACGAATTCTACATTTGTAAGAGGAGGTTTTACCCATTAATTTTACTATCTTTTCAAACTAACTTTTTGACAAGTAATATTAATAGTTGGTTCCTCTTTCGCCCTACAAATAAAAGCAGTGACTCCGATAGAGAGGATACTTATATTTGTATCTAAGTGTTCACCATTACTCAGTACCAAGGTAATTATCTCGGGTTATGTGCCTTACGATGGGCAAGTACACATGCTCCTTAATAATTTTCTATAACCGTATTCGACCTTGTGATCCGCAAACAAACTCATCCGATATGGAGGAAGGCACTCAGAGCCGACGCGCAAGTTTGTTTGCATCACTTGTCA
Source organism: Wurfbainia villosa (assembly GCA_025175895.1). Lineage (NCBI taxonomy): Eukaryota > Viridiplantae > Streptophyta > Magnoliopsida > Zingiberales > Zingiberaceae > Wurfbainia > Wurfbainia villosa. The sequence continues at coordinate 28,049,525 of CM045994.1, forward strand.
AATCGTAATGGAGGTCGTGGGAATTTTTAAAAAATTCCCTCTCCCACTTAGTAATTTGAAATTGAGGAATTTGCCTAGCCTACGACATGCATATCAAACAAAAATCAATAAATATGAAAAATAAATTATTTTCCAACTATTATGGCTTTTGTCTTCAATATGACTCCCGTCGCATCGCCATCTCGTCCGCTCCTCCTACGCCATGTACGAGCCATCCGGAGATCCGAGCCGAGACTAAAACCTATTTTAATTTACATCCATCGATCCTATACTCCACGAGGGAGTGTACATGAAATCTAGATCGAAAGTAAAATAAAATAAAGAGTGGCTAAACAATGTCATATTTAATTTACAAAAACTAAATACTAGCCTCGTCAATCCCGAGGATTCAACAAAATAAATATTTACACACATACAATCACATACACACATATGGCCATAATAGTCGGATCTTATGCCTGCAACAAAAGAGTTAAAATACGCATATCCTACTATTATCCGGCATATATAATATATGAAAAAGTGCATAAAAATTAACTGAATCCTAAACACACAAAACCGGAACCCTTGGCTCTAATACCAATTGAAGGGTTTTGCTTATCGAGTCCGTGAGGGGAAACTTCGCTTCCCACTTCACCTCGGTAGCTTGTCCATGGCGATCCCTTCGATGTCCCCGGATTAAAAAAAATTTAATCCTAGACAAAAGGAATTGCCCAAAGCACCAAGTCATCGTCGTGCTATTCGTTTAGAGAGGTCACTTTAACAAACTAGTTGTTCAAGCGACCATCCTCTATTCTACGAGTAGCCGGGGAATAGACGATGTCCGGATCGCTGGTTTTTGTGTTTATGCTCGGGATCCAAGTATTATTTAGCCATATACAGATTTATATCATGCTCATAATTGAAAAACAAATACAAACATGTAACATATAAAGATTAGAGAATCGATATACCTCTCGATCTACTAATGTATGACCTTCCTCCTTTCGGACATCATGTGGGCGACGATCTACCGTAAGTTGAAGCTCCTAGATCGCAAATCTTTCTTCCTTTCTCTTCCAAAGCAAGAGGAAGAATAGAAAAAAAGTTCTTCTCCTCCCTTAAACCAACCAACAAAGAGAAAACCAAACCCTTGCCGTCGGCCAACTAGAAGGAGGGGAAGATGATGGAAAACAACCAAGACACCAAGGGAAGCCCTATATCTTGTTTCCACCACCTAAGGAGAAGAGAGGAGAGGCTTTTGTCGCCAGCCAAGGGCTGGGAAAAGGCTGGAAAGGCTGCGGGATGCCAGCCAATAAAGGAGGAAGAAGAAAACAATACCTTTCTTATTTGGTGCTGCCCTAGCCTCCAAACCCTAACCCTAATCCTATCTCAACTAGGATCCCTTCTCTTGCTACCCAAGCCTAGCTCTCTTTGATGTTATTCACGCCAACTCCCATGCCCTCCTTTTATAGAGTTAGGGATGAGTCATCAATTAATCTCCTCCATTGGTTCTAGGGATTTAATCTCAACCGTCGGATCTAGAGATTTAATCTCAACCGTCGAATCTTAGAGATTTAATCTCTACCTATGGATCTTAGAGTTTTGTTTCTATCCATTGGATCTAATCTTCATGAGGTGTTAATAGGCTACATTAGGGACCATGAGGAGGAGTTGTATCTTGGCCACCCATGGATCAAGCCCACATAAAGTCCGATCTACTAATGATGATCTAATCCACTAAAGGATCATCATTAATCGACCTCACCAACCCCCATATGATAATATGGGCTCCATACATTATTTTTACATTTTCTCCTCGTGTTTAAGATCTTGAATGTTCGTCGATTAATTAATTTACTGACCATTAATTAATCAACATCTAACTCCTTGAGTAGTACCACTCAACCTTTTCATCATGCCGGACCAAGTCCACCTACAGGGTTTACATGATGAACCTTATGAGCTCCTCAAGGGGACATCATCATCCTAATATATAGGACACGGTTTCCTCCTATAATCAACGACACACCATATAAATAATATCATCTCCCAACTTACCGAGCCTATCGATTTAATCTATAAATCTCGCCCATTGGTAAATCAAAGAGATGAGTACTAAGTATATGTGCTAGTTATTATATCGGGATTAAGAGCATGTACTAAATAATATCTGAGGTCCGATTCGATTATGTAGTCAGCAATAAATCGAATCACCTCTAAGTCGGTCCTGCTCAATACACACAAAGTGCACTAGTGTGATTCTATGGTCAAGACAAACCAACACCAAATCACACCACAACCATTCCGATGGTTTGTCCAAAGCCATCTCAGTTTTGAGCCTTTACTTATACTTTTCAAGGGGCCGATAACATGATCTCCTGTGTGACACCACACACTATGTTATCTACAATGTAAAGTATTAGACAATATTGCATAACCATAAAAATATGCAAACAATGATCATGTGATTCTTATTCCAAAATAAAGATGTTCAGACAAAAGATAGACTTTTCATTATACATCCCTACACACCTATATCCTGAAGGGGGATGAATCTCGTTACACCGAGCTAGAGAAGTTGGCATATATTCTGGTCCTGACAGCCTGCAAATTGAGGCCATACTTTCTGGCTCATCCTATCACTGTTTTAACTCATAGTGAATTGGGTAGGGTGGTCTCCAAGCCCAATTTTTCCACGAGATTGGCTAAATGGGTGGTAGAGCTAACCGAGTATGATATTCATTACCAACCCCGAACCATTATCAAGGCCCAGGCGCTTGCTGACTTTCTGGCGGAAGTACCTTTTGGTTCGGGAAATAGCTTATCAACAAAAGAGGAAGGGTTAAATACATGGAGTGTATTTATAGACGGTTCTTCAGGATCCACGGGTAGCGGAGTTGGAGTCTTGTTGATTTCCCCTGATAAAGAGGAGATGTGCATAGCCGTATGCCTGGGATATCGGCCGTCTAATAATGAAGCAGAGTATGAAGCCATTTTAGCGGGATTACAGGCTGCAAAAGTTGTAGGGGCTTCTTCAATTATAGTCCACTCGGATTCCCAGCTGGCGATATCACAACTTCAAGGATCTTTCACGGTTCGGGAAGAAAGATTGCAAAAGTATTTAAAAGCTTTCGAGTGTGAAAAGGTTTCAAGTGGATAGCGTTCTAGGGTCGAGGAATTTCCTTACCCTGGTCATCCTTTAGATGATACACTGACCCTGCTATGCGACGTGTCACTTCATAGGGCCCCTCCTAGTTTGGAGCTAACTTTTCAGGATCTCCAGTAGGATTAACTTTGCGCAGAACCCAATCCCCCTCTTGAAATCTTCAGGGCATCACCTTTTTATTAAAGGTTTGCTGCACTCTCCGCTTGTAAAACTCCGCTCGCCTCCGTGTCGTCTCCCTCTTTTCTTCCACTAAGTCCAACTCAGTGCTTCGAATAATTTGGTTCTACTATGGCTCATAACATTCCACTCAGGCGCTACTTAAGAGGGCTTCCACTGGAATAATGGCCTCTATCCCATATACCAGACTAAAAGGAGTTTCTCCCATTGCGATTCTTGGTGTGGTTCGGTAGGCCCATAAAATTCCAGAAAGTTCTTCCACCCAGTTCCCCCTCTGAGCCCCCAATTTAGTCTTCAACCCTTGAATGAGAATTCTATTAGTGACCTCAACTTTCCCGTTAGCTTGAGGGTGGGCCACCGAAGTAAAAGCTTGTTGGATATTGAGACTTTGGCACCATGCTTTGATTTTCTTGCCCTAGAATTGTCGTCCATTATTGCTAACTAACCTCCGGGGAATACCATACCGACAGACGATATTCTTCCACAGGAATTGTATGACAACATTCTCCGTAATTTGGGCAAGAGACTCTGCTTCCACCCACTTGGAGAAATAATCCACCGCCGGAGTGATGGATAAAAGAAAAGGAGTTGAGGGGCTCTCGAAGGGATGTACTTGACAATTTGTTGTATTGATTAGATGTATAGCTAATCCGAGTTTGATTGATGAGTTATTTATAGTAGTATTATAGTCCTTGTAGTGAACTATGAAAAAGAAAAAAAGATAAAAAGGGAGCCATGTCTCGAAGCAATACATCAAGTTATAACTTAAACTTGTCGGGAGGATAATGTCGGAAGCCGGCCTCCCAATTTAAGGAGAGAGTGGGATGGTTCGCAGGGGGAGGTCCTTGGTCAGCATACTACCAAACCGCCTCAATAAACCCGTCTTGATAGGTGGCGCGCAGCAGGATGACTAACCGCTCCTACCAGTTTGGGCGATCAGGACTCCAGTTTCGATGGAGCCTGTGACACTTCTCTTGTTGCTCCCGGAGGGCTCGACGCATGTCACTATAACGCCGGGATATTTCCATAATGGCAACTGCCAAGACTGAGATATCATCGGCTCGGGAAGTTTGGTCCTCCTCGAAGAGGTTCGTCATATCCACCATATTCTGGCGCATTAAAGCTAAAATTCCCTCTACCACCTCGGTGTAGGATCTGGTGCAAATGATCTCATTACCCACCCTTTGAAGGGAAGTTTCTTGCCTGCATATACAGGTATGAGCATGCACCCTAGATGTTATGAGGGAAGAGTTTTCTTGTACCTCCTTGCACAGGCGAGTGCGGAGGTCCCCTATTTCGTCCTCTGCTTTTTGATGCTGAACCCGCAGGTGGGCAATGATGTCAGAGTCTCGTTGCTTCTCTTGAAGGATCTCTATTACCTGCCCTCGAAGACTTATTAATTCTTGAGAAGGGGAGGCCTCCTTGTCAAACTGTGCCAGCTGAACATCTCGTCGGATTGAGAGTGATTCTGTGTAAGCCCACTATTGTTCTTGTAATGCCACTATAGTCTCGGCATCTTTTTGATGTTGGTAGCGAGCTTCTGTCAGTTGCTCCTGACATTGCTGCAGTTGCTGCGATAAGAGGCGCTCTCGATTTTGAGCAGCCATCAGATCCTCCCGTTGTTGTTGTTCCAACTTCAGAGATTGAGCTCGATATTGTTGGAGGGAGAGATCCAATTCTTGGTAGTTTGTAAGGGCCTCTAAGCTGTTTGTCGAAAAGAAGTCATTCAGTAAGGAAAATTAAATAAGTTGATTGGAGAAACATACCAATTATAAATCATGGTGCAGGCCTTCCATCCGAGGGATCAGTTCCTCCATATTTAAGATCCGAAGGCCCCGGGGAGAAGAAGAAGAGGAGGGGATGGATGACACCAGTGGTGGAGGCTCACTTATAATGGGGAGGAAAAGGGTAGGAGCTAGAGGTTGTCTCGGAGGTGCGAAGGGAAAAGATGAAGGAGCGCTGGTAAGGAGGCTCGAAGGGATAGAGGTCAGGGGCAAAGAATCAAGAGCCTGAGGGGGAAGGTGTAATGTGGTTAGCTGCGAGGTTGGCATGCAAGAAGTTGCGGAAGGGGATTGGTTTGGCGAGGAATCTGGGGAGGATGATATAGAGAGCATCGAGATGGAGAACTCTTCGCTGGGAAGGAGAGAAGTGGAAGGACCCGGTAGTGCCCATAGAAGGTGAAGGGCTCTCCAAGCAATGAGCAGCAGGGGAAATAGGCAGTGGAGGAATACCAACCATCATGGGTTCATGGCCGGTGGAATGTTCCGGAGAAAGAGAAGGCGGGGATGCTGAAGCATCTGTAGTTGACTGGCATGGACGCACTACCTCCCTGGATTCATCTTCAGGTTGTGATGAAAGAGGGGGCGCCTTTCGAATACCCAAGGCGGAGGGGGAGAAAATGGGAGAGTTAGGGTTTGTAAGTAACATGGGAGATGAGGATGGGTTGGCTACTCTAGTTTCATCTTGGGTGAATGAGACAAGGATTTCAGGAGAAGGCAGAGAAGAAGGGAGAGATGTGGCAGGTGGGATGGTAATAGACGAGGGTGAGGGCGAAGATGAGGCTGGCGGCTGACCCTCACCCCATTTGATGTGTGAGTAACGACTTGCTATTTCTCGGTAGAAAGAGGAATGCATGCTTCCCGTTGGAGAAAGAACAAAAGCATTGAGGTGGGTTACTGGGGCAACGGAGGATGGCGACGGAAAGAGGAACAGATGAAGAAGAAGGAGACGAAAAGGTGGAAGGAATGACGGTAACTGAAGAAAAGGAAGACGAAGCATCCCCTATAAAAGGAGGGGGGAATGGGCTTGTAACGGCTATTGGGCTCCTAGTTTAGAGAAAAGGAGGCCCTAAGCAGAAGGGAAACGATGATTTATTTCTCTGATGACCCGTTATTTACTAAAACCCTTGCTTTTATAAGAGGGGATGGATGAAGGTGTTCACCTTCGAGATGAAGGATGGAAGAATAGCAGCACGAAAGTCGCGCACTCTTTATACAGAAGGCATTGGTCATTGTATATTATTTTATCCCCGTGCGGAGGTGGAACGAAAGAGTTGAGTTTATTTCTCAACTATACATTATTTTATCCCCGTATGGTGGCGGATCGGAAGAGCTGAAAATTTCTTCAGCTGTATATTATTTTATCCCTGTGCGGAGGTGGAACAGAAGAGTTGAGTTTATTTCTCAACTGCATATTATTTTTATCCCCGTGAAACAGAAGAGTTGAGTCATTCCTCAACTAAATATTATTTTATCCCCGTATGGTGGCGAATCGGAAGAGTTGAACATTTTTTCAGCTGTATATTATTTTATCCCCATCTGGTGGTGGATCGGAAGAGTTGAGTTCATTTCTCAACTATACATTATTTTATCCCCGTGTGGTGGCAGATCGGAAGAGCTGAACATTTCTTTAGCTGCATATTCTTTTATCTCCGTGCGGAGGTGGAACGAAAGAGTTGAGTTTATTCCTCAACTGCATATTATTTTTATCCCCGTGAAATGGAAGAGTTGAGTCATTCCTCAACTATATATTATTTTATCCCCGTATGGTGGCGGATCGGAAGAGCTGAACATTTCTTCAGCTGTATATTATTTTATCCCTGTGCGGAGGTGGAACAGAAGAGTTGAGTTTATTCCTCAACTGCATATTATTTTTATCCGCGTAAAATGAAAGAGTTGAGTCATTCCTCAACTATATATTATTTTATCCCCATCTGGAGGCCGATTTGAAGAGTTGATCATTTCTTCAACTGTATATTATTTTATCCCCATGCGGAGGTGGAATGAAAGAGTTGAGTTTATTCCTCAACTGCATATTATTTTTATCCCCGTGACACGGAAGAGTTGAGTCACTCCTCAACTATATATTATTTTATCCCCATATGGTGGCGGATCTGAAGAGCTGAATATTTCTTCAGTTGTATATTATTTTATCCCCGTCTGGTGGCGGATCGGAAGAGCTGAACATTTCTTTAGCTGTATATTATTTTATCCCTGTGCTGAGGTGGAACGGAAGAGTTGAGTTTATTTCTCGACTGCATATTATTTTTATCCCCGTGAAGCGAAAGAGTTGAGCCATTCTTCAACTATATATTATTTTATCCCCGTTTGGTAGCGGATCGGAAGAGCTGAACATTTCTTCAGCTGTATATTATTTTATCCCCGTGCAGAGGTGGAACGGAAGAGTTGAGTTTATTCATCAACTGCATATTATTTTTTCCCCATGAAATGGAAGAGTTGAGTCATTCCTCAACTATATATTATTTTATCCTTGTATGCTGGCGGATCGGAAGAGATGAACATTTCTTCAACTGTATGTTATTTTATCCCCGTGTGGAGGTGGAACGGAAGAGTTGAGTTTATTTCTCAACTGCATATTATTTTTATCCCCATGAAACGGAAGGGTTGAGTCATTTCTCAACTATATATCCCCGTGCGATGGCGGAGCGGAAGAACCGAACTTTCGTTCGGTTATATATTTCTATTATCTTTATCCCCGTGTAATAGAAGAGTTGAGTCATTCCTCAACTGTATATTATTTTATCCCCGTGCGGTGGCGGAACAGAAGAGCTTAGTATTCCCTCAGCTATATATCGTTTTATTTTCGTATAGAGGATGTATATGTGTGACCCCTGTGCAATGAAAGGGTGAAGAGGCGGTACATCTATTTGATTTTCATACGAGGAAGATAGAGTTTGGTATAGCTCGAGGAATATTGGGAGAAGAAGATAAGCGGGAAAAGTAGAAGTGAAGGTTTACATTACAGAAAGGTTACATCTTACAACTCCCTCACAAGAAGAAAATAGCAAAACAAATCCTTATATAGGGCATTGCAGTTCTTTGTTGGGAGGAACTGATGGAGCTTCTTTGCGTGGCTGGGGTTGGCACCATAGTTGCCGAAGGTAGGATTATTGCAAGAAGATATGCTTAGCTAGGTCCTTTTGGGACACTGCTAGCTGTTGGCGCAAAGAGTAGTTATTGGTGGAAGCTTCCCTCAATCGCCGCTACAGGCATCTCACCTGTTCCTCCAAGTTAGCAATGTAGCATTGTTCTTCGGTCTTTTCCTCAGAAGGGAAAGAACTGTTGCCCTGTTCGGAAGTTTCTTCCATGGCGAGGTGAAGGGAAAAGAGAAGATGGACGTTGAGCAAGGATGGTCGGAGGTCTTTATAACGATGAAGGAGAAAGGTGCATTTATTCGCAAAGGAAATAAAAATAATAAATGCTAGTGAAGAAGGGGAAACGTAAAGACAGTAGGTGAAAAGTCACTCATACAATAACTATGAGAGAGATGGTACGAATTCCACAGAAGTGGTAAGAAGAAGTATGTTCAGATGAGATGACAGTTTTTTCTGATGATAAAGGCTCTACCATTACAGGAAAACGACAAGAATTGGCATCAATTCCTTTCTTCCTTTTTATTAACATATTTGAGAGCAGTTACATCATTTAAGCTACGTAGGCTTTTTAGGATTATTCTTAATAGGAGAATTGTTGGGAGGCTCCTCCGAGGGGGAAGGTGCCAAGATGACTCTGTAAAGATCGGCTTGAGTGGGAGGCATCGCTGGTGGAGCTTCATCAAAAGGGGGCTGCCGAATCCTCGTCGGAGAGACTGGAACGAAAGCTAGGGCTGGCGGAAGTGGAGGAAGTTCAGTAGAGGCCCGGGGATCTCCTATTGTATATTCCCACATCACAGGAGGATTCCATACTCGATTGCGAAAGGAAGGGAAGGGCGCTCGGAAGGACCTCCCTGCTGAAGGGGATGGAGCAGTAGTTAAAGACGGAAGAGGGAGTGGGCAAAAGGCTGAAGTAGTTGTTGAAGGGGTCTCATAATCTTCAGTGTCTTCAGTAGACCAGTCCTGTAGCTCGAAAGATTCAGAATCTGAGGAAATCTCAATGGGGTGTTCATCCGAAGCCATGAGAGTGAGATGGAAGGATGAAGACATGGGGGGTGATAATTTATAGTTGAAAGAAAAGGAACTGCAGTCATTCTCGGGAAGGAGAAGAAGATGAAGAGACTAATATCATAATGGTAGCAGCATAGGTACTTGTCAAGATATTATTTTCAGAGCAGCAAGGTAGACGAAGAAGATTAAAAGACCGAAGTAATTTAATCTTTAACTGAGCCAAAATTGGGTCGGACATGAATAAGATCATCCGGGACCTTCTGAGTGGGTTCCCGAGCGAAGGGAGTAATCGCACCAGGCGAGATAAAAAAGGGACCATAATTGTAAAAAGAAAAAAAAACATAGAGTCAATCTAAAATTCCCGACCCGCACCAAGGCGTACACGAAGAACAACAAAAAGCTATGCCAATATAAATATTCTTTAACAACGGGAAAATAGTCATTACAAGGAGCAAGATATTATGAATTACAATTCAAAGAGTTCTGGAGGCCATTTAGATAATGCATCAACAGGGTTCAAATAGCTAGTGTCCATGATTAGGGTGGATATCCTCGTTCAGCATTTAAGGCCAAGGACCCGTCGAAGCCAAGTATGAATAGATCCACTCCCTTCTTGACGTAACGTCCTTTCAAGTCAGCCTCTTGCTCCTTCAGTTGAGACTGGCAACTGGCTAGTTGAGCTTAACACTTGGCCAGCTGGGCTTGACTTTTGGCTAGTTGGGCTGCCAGAGCATCTTTCTCGATTGTTGCTTTTATGACTCACTGACCCAGAGCTGAAAGAGCCTCGAAGTATTCTCGATGAAGTTCTGTTTGTTGCCGATCCGCTGCCGATAGGGCTTGAGGAAGGGTTGCCACCATTGAAGAAAGCTCCTGACATTTCTCTATACAAGACTTTTGAGTAGCTTCCCATGCTTGACGTTCTAGCTGAAGCTGTTGACGTTCTTGCCGAAGCTGCTGAATTGTAGTGGAAGAATCAGCAACTTGAATAATGGCATCCCCAAGCTATCTTTTATATCCTATTAATTCATGGGTGAGAAGATCCACCTGCTGAAGCTCGCTGGATTGTAGGAAGAGTTGTTATTCAAGGTCTTCATTTTTTTGCTGAAGTTCCTCCTTTTCACTCTAAACCAAGGACAATTGCGTCATGGAGTCCATGCATTGGCCCCTCATATCTGATTCCATTTGCTCCTTCTCGCTCAATTGCCGAGTGAGTTGCTTTTGGTGCGCCAATGAAGCAAAATGGCGCGTCTCCACATTGGATTGAAATTGGACTATTTGAGATATCATTTTGTTATGCTTAGCCGAGGCCTGAAGGAAAGAAAATACAATCGCCAGGTGTTGACATATAGTGGCATATACATGTACGTATACCCTAAAGGTAAAAAGGGAAAGCAGTTACCTCAGCCAGCAATTTGCTCACTTGGTCACAAGGGCCTTGTATGCCCGATTGGTTGATGAATTTAACCTCTGAAAGGTGACGGATCTGCAACTGAGACCCCAATGTAGTCATTGAAGGGTTCGAGAGGGGAAGATCTCCCCCCCTCAGAAGGAAGAGTGGGACCGGCACACTGAAGAGGGGAGGGAGAGATAAGTGTTTCTGAGGGAATAGGAGTGGAGATGGATTTGGTTTGGGAAGGTAGGGGAGAATTATAAGGAAGGGAGGATGAAGTAGAAGAATGGGAAAGAGAATCTCCTCCTTGGGAAGAAGAGGATGGGGCGGATAAAGTAGTATCCCTCATCCTCTGTTCATAGACAGTTAAAGGCAGGGATTCAGGTTGATTGGAAGAGGAGGGAGGAGGAACTAACGAATTAGGAACTCCTTCTTTAATAAGTCGCAATCTCTTCCGAGGGGCTGCCACAGACTTACCTCTCTTTGTTGAGGTCTTCTTCTTCTTGGCGGCCTCAATCTCTTCTCCCTTTACTAGAGCGTCCTGCATTAGATTATCTACAAAATGTATTGATAAGAAAGATGGGTGAAGCAAATAAGAAGTTATATTGAAGGGTAAATGTGATCCTACCTATTGCGGCTGAGGCCGTTGAAGGGAAGGGGGACAGCCCGAAGTGGCATAGGAGAGGAGTTTTCATTAGGTAGTCTAAACAATAGTGGGATTCTCCCAGTGCTTTATAAACCTCCGAGAAAGGATACTGGGTCCTCATTTCCCGAAAAGGAGGTAGTTCAGGGAGTTCTAGCTTCCAGGTGTCCGAGTGGGGTAGAGGTACAGGAAGCTGAACAAAAAAGTACAATTCTTCCCATCATTTATGGGAAGTAGGCATATTCATTAAAAATTAGCAGTCCATGTGGCTAGATAGGTAAAAGAGGCCTGCCTTGGAGGATTTTAACTGGAAGAAACAGTGGAATATTTGAGGGGATAGAGGGAGATTTAGGTGTTGAAATACTTTAGAGGGTCCCGATAGAATGCGAAAAGAATTGGGGGTAAATTGGTTCAGAGGAAGTCCGTAAAAATCTAAGATTTCTAGATAAGGGGGGGGCGCTGGTAGAAACAGGCCATTAAGGAACTGTTCGAAAAAGAAGCAAGTCAGACCGGGGGGAGGACAGTGTGGTCGGTGAGTCTTGGTCGTGAAACAACATTTTATGGAAGAGTCTATGAACCTATCTTTAAGGTTAAAGAAGTAATGGTCACAGTCTAGTTGGGTTATAGTGTGCTCATACCACGGAGTTGAGGTGGTGGTCTTAGGGGCCATTGTAGGGATGTATACTGAAAAGTCTATCTTTTGTATGAACATCTTTGTTTTTGAAATAAGAATCACATGATCATTGTTTTCATATTTTTATGGTTATGCAATATTGTCTAATACTTTACATTTTAGATAACATGGTGTGTGGTTTCACACAGGAGATCATGTTATCGGACCCTTGAAAAGTATAAGTAAAGGCTCACAAGCGAGATGGCTTTGGACAAACCATCGGAATGGTTGTAGTGTGATTTGGTGTTGGTTTGTCTTGACCATAGAATCACACTAGTGCACTTTGTGTGTATTGAGCAGGACCGACTTAGAGGTGATTCGATTTATTGCTGACTACAAAATCGAATCGGACCTCATATATTGTTTAGTACATGCTCTTAATCCCGATATAATAACGGGCACATATACTTAGTACTCATCTCTTTGATTTACCAATGGGTGAGATTTATAGATTAAATCGAAAGGCTCGGTAAGTTGGGAGATGATATTATTTATATGGTGTGTCGTTGATTATAGGAGGAAACCGTGTCCTATATATTAGGATGATGATGTCCCCTTGAGGAGCTCATAAGGTTCATCATGTAAACGCTGCAGGTGGACTTGGTCCGGCATGATGAAAAGGTTGAGTGGTACTACTCAAGGAGTTAGATGTTGATTAATTAATGGTCAGTAAATTAATTAATCGACGGACATTCGAGATCTTAAACACGGGGAGAAAATGTACAAATAATATATGGAGCCTATATTATCATATGGGGGTTGGTGAGGTAGATCAATGATGAACCTTTAGTGGATTGGATCATCATTAGTGGATCGGACTTTATGTGGGCTTGATCCATGGGTGGCCAAGACCCAACTCCTCCTCATGGTCCCTAATGTAGCCTATTAACACCTCATGAAGCTTAGATCCAATGGATAGAAACAAAACTCTAAGATCCATAGGTAGAGATTAAATCTCTAAGATCTGACGGTTGAGATTAAATCTCTAGATCCGACGGTTGAGATTAAATCCCTACAACTAATGGATGAGATTAATTCATGACTTATCCCTAACTCTATAAAAGGATGTCAAGGGAGTTGGCGTGGAAAACATTGAAGGAGAGCTAGGGTTTGGGTGGCAAGAAGGAATCCTAGTTGAGATAGGATTAGGATTAGGGTTTGGAGGCAAGGGTTGCACCAAATAAGGAAGGTATTCTTCTCTCCTTCTTCCTCTTTTGGCCAATGTCCACCACCTCTCCAGCCTCTTTTCCAGCCTTCGTCGGTGCCCAAAAGCCCCCTTCTCCTTCTCCTTAGGTGGTGGAAACAAGATATAGGGCTTCCCTTGGTGTCTTGGTTGTTTTCCACCATCTTCTCCTTCACCTAGTTTGCCGGTGGCAAGGATAGTTTTAGTTCCTTGTTGGTTGTTTCTAGTGAGGAGAAAAACCTTGTTTCTATTCTTCCTCTTGCTTTGGAAGAGAAAGAAAGATTTGCGATCTAGGAGCTTCGACTTTTGGTAGATTGTCGCCCACACGACGTCCAAAAGGAGGAAGGTCATACATTAGAAGATCGAGAGGTATACCTATTCTACTTTCTTTTTTTGTTTATTGCTTGTATTTGTTTTTCAATTATAATCATGTTATAAATCTGTAAATGACTAAATAATACTTGGATCCTGAGTATAAACACGAAAATCGGCGATACGGACATCGTCTATTCCGCGGCTACTCGTAGAATAGAGGATGGTCGCTTGAACAACTAGTTTGTTCAAGTGACCTCTCTAAACGAATAGCACGATGATGACTTGGTGGTTTAGGCAATCCCTTTTGTCTAGGATTAAATTTTTTTATTCCGAGGACATCGAAGGGATCGCCATGGTAAAACGACCGAGGTGAAATGGGAAGCGAAGTTTCCCCTCACGGACTCGATAAGCTAAAACCATTAAATTGGTATGAGAGCTTCCGAGGCAAAACCCTTCAATTGGTATCAGAGCCAAGGTTTCCGGTTTTGTGTGTTTAGGATTCGGTTATTTTTTATGCACTTTTTCATATATTATATGTGTGGGATAATAGTAGGATATGCGTTGTTTAACTCTTTGGTTGCAGGCATAAGATTCGACTATTATGGTCATATGTGTGTATGTGACTGTATGTGTGTAAATATTTATTTTGTTGAATCCTCGGGGTTGACGAGGCTAGTATTTAGTTTTTGGTCAATTAAATACGGCATTGTTTAGCCGCTCTTTATTTTATTTTACTTTCGATCTAGATTTCATGTACACTCCCTCGTGGAGTATAGGATCGATGGATGTAAATTAAAATAGGTTTAAGTCTCGGCTCGGATCTCCGGATGGCTCGTATATGGCGTAGGAGGAGTGGACGAGATGATGATGCGGCGGGAGACATATTGAAGACAAAAGACATAATAGTTGGAAAATAATTTTATTTTTCATATTTATTGCTTTTTGTTTAATATACATGTCGTAGGCTAGGAAAATTCCTCAATTTCAAATTACTGAGTGGGAGAGGGATATTTTTATAAATTCCCGCGGCCTCCATTACGATTTGACAAGTGATGCAAACAAACTTGCGCGTCGGCTCTGAGTGCCTTCCTCCATATCGGATGGATTTGTTTGCGGATCACTAGGTCGAATATGGTTATAGAAAATTATTAAGGAGCGTGTGTACTTGCCCATCGTGAGGCACATAACCCGAGATAATTACCTTGGTACTAAGTAATGGTGAACACTTAGATACAAATATAAGTATCCTCCCCATCGGAGTCACTGTTTTTATTTGTAGGGCCGAAGAGAAACCAACTATTAATTTTACTTGTCAAAAAGGTTAGGTTGACAAGATAGTAAAATTAATGGGTAAAACCTCCTCTTACAAATGTAGAATTCGTGTACGTCCACACGATCGTGGCATGCGATATTCTCGGTGTTTAGAGGTGTTGGTTGATTTTAAAATTTTATTGTTTGAGGAATCAATAATTTTTTGAAATCTACAGTAATGATCTATGTGATTTTTAGGATTTTCAAGAATGACTTTCAGTCCACTTACTATGATACTAAAACTTACTGTACCCAAACAATGTTGATTGGAAAAGAATCTAGATATTATCTTATCTGCTAAGGAGTACAAGTATGAACTCTTCGAAGAGTGTGTTCAAGCCATGGTTGCTCAAAAAGATTTCTACTTCTAAGCCGAAAGGAAAGAAGAAGGAGAAATAAGGTGGAGCAAAGGTGGTGGGAGGATCTCAGGGAGGAGTGAAGAAGCCGAAAGGCAAGTACTTCACTTGCAAGCAGGATGGACATTGGAAGAAGGACTGTTCTAATCCAAAGTAGAACAAAGGTGTATCCTTTGGACTAGTCGTTGAAACATGATTAGCGGTGTTATCTACCGGCACCTGATGTGTAGATACGAGGGCTACTAATCATGTCTGCAATACTTTGGAGGGGTTCCAGGAAACCCGACGACGAGCTAAGGGAGAGATTACCGTTTACTCGGGCAATGCCATAATGGTGGTGGCTATTGCAGTGGGAGAAGTTTTATTTATCTTTTGAGAAAAAAATAAAATTTTGGTTATGGAAAATTCCCTTTATGTACCTATATTTAGAAAGAATTTAGTTTCAGTTTCTAAATTGTTTATAGATGGATATTCTATTTCTTTTAATGACAAGTTGTTACAAAAAGGAATATGGAGAATATCTGTTCAGGTACATTGAAAGGAAATTTGTATACAAAACCTCCCACGATGCAAATTGAAGTTAATAACTCATCTTCTAATTCCAATAAGAGAAAAGAACCTTCGAAGATGAACCAAACATATCTTTGGCATCTTAGGCTTGGTCACATTAACCTAAGCAGAATTCAAAGGTTGATAGCTGATGGACCTTTGGGTTCATTAGTGGTGGAGGATCTCCCAACCTGTGAATCTTACTTGGAGGGTAAGATGACCAAAAGGCGTTTTAAGGCCAAGGGGTATAAAGGCAAAGATGTGTTAGAATTGGTTCATTCTGATTTGTGTGGTCCTATGTCTATCCAGGCTAGAGGTGGTTTTGAGTATTTCGTCTCTTTTATAGACGATTACTCAAGATATGGATACATTTACCTGATGCGCCGCAAGTCTGAATGCTTTGACAAGTTCAAAGAATTCAAGGCTGATGTGGAGAAACGTCAAGGTAAAAGTATCAAGACACTATGATCTGATCGTGGTGGTGAGTACCTCTTGGGAGAGTTTAGGAACTACTTATCAGAGGCTGGGATTCAATCCCAATTGACTGCACCTGGCACACCCCAGTAGAATGGTGTAGCAGAGCGAAGGAATAGGACTCTTATGGAGATGGTTAGATCGATGATGAGTTATTCTTACTTTCCAGATTCATTCTGGGGATATGCTCTAGATACGGCGGTGTACATTCTGAACTTGGTTCCATCTAAATCAGTGTCTTCTACTCCCACAGAGTTGTGGACTGGGCGAAAGCCTAGTCTAAGACATATTCGAATATGGGGGAGTCCAGCACATGTGCTGAAGGCAGATGCTCGTAAGTTGGAACCTCGTATAGAAGTACGCATGTTCATTGGCTATCCCAGGGAAACGAAGGGTGGATTGTTTTATAGTCCTAGAGATCAGAGGTGATCGTTAGCACGAACGCCAGATTTCTAGAGGAAGACTATGTGATGACCCACAAGCACAAGAGTAAAATTGTTCTGGAGGAGTTAAAAGGGGAAGTCACTTCTTTAGTACCACCAGTACAAGAGGATATACCACATGTCACTGCACCGCGTGTCATTGTTAGTTATAGCCCTAAGAACCAATCATGTGATGGTTGAATAGGGAACATTTTGTATCATATTCTATAAAGGCAAAGGATTGGTTATTATATTTAAGTCTTGCTTGTGCCAGCTAAATTAAATATAGTAATGCCCTAGAAAAGTAGGTTCTTATCTACAGCACATCAATTGGCAGAATTGATTATGAGAGGCTGTAGAGAACACTTTCTAAATGTTCCTAGTCAAGTATTAATATGCAAGGGCAATATTAATACATAAAGACTAGCATGTAGGTCAATTGATGACTTGATCTCACAAGTCATGGATATATGATATCAAGTTGACACATGGGTATATATTAGAGAATATATACTGAACTGACCCGCCATGAGAAAGTTTCATGGATCGTTATATGAGTGTCATAAACTTTCTCATGTGACTATTGGTATGAATAGTCCTCAGACCTGAAGTCACTACGGTTCCCTACATAAGGAGTTATGTACTTTGGTATCGTCAAACGTCACCCGTAACAGGGTGGACCATAAAGGCGATTACTGGGTATATAACAAATTATGCGGAGGGATGTGAGTGATGTAGATGGGATCTATCCCTCTCATATGACGAGAGTGATATCGGTGGGCCCCTTGATTGAGTAGAACTACTAAAACGCATGGCCATGCTCGAATGAGTCAATATGAGATATTGAGCTCATTTGTTTGAGTTAGTTTACTCAGGGATCAAGAAACACATAGATTAATCGAGGATGACACGGTCTATGCCTCATTGATCAATCTGATATCAAGGATAGAAGGACACGGTCATATATTATAGTAGTCACGGAAAGGTTAGTCGGATCTTGACTTATCTCGTAACTTGGGTAGCAATGATGTATTGCTAGATGTCGCTCATTGCTTGTGTATCTAAAAGAGTTTAGATCCACTGCCAACGTTATGAGAGCCTATAGGGTCACACACAAAGAGCATGATAATTAGAGGAATTAGAGTATTCTAGTTTGACTAGAATAATTTGGGAATAAGCTTAAGTACAAAATGGTTTTTGGACTTTAAGCTTAATGAGAATTTTAGCTAATTGATTTAATGAGATTAATTCAATATGTTACCTTATTGATTTAATAAGATTAATTCAATATGATAACATAATCTTAATTGAATTAATAAGATTAATTCAATATGATTGAATTAATAAGATTAATTCAATATGATAACATAAGCTTAATTGAATTAATAAGATTAATTCAACATGCATGAATGCCACATAAGAATGCCACATAAGCATGCCACATGAGCATGCCACCTAAGCATCCACCTAAGCTAGATAAGGTGGAAGGAAACAAAATGGTTTTGTCTCCTTAAGTGGCCGGCCAAACTTGTGTCCCAATGCAATGGATTGCATTGAATGTGTGGAGGTGAAAGGGTTTTTCCAATCCTATAAAAGACCCCATGAAGTGGCCGGCCAAAGCAAGTGTTGTTGTGGTTGTGAGAGAGCTTGGTGGAAGCTTTGGTTGTGTGGGTTTGTGAGTGTAGGCTAGCAAGAAGAGGAGTCTTCTTCTTCCTTTCTCCTTTTCCCTCTCTTCCTCTCCTTTAGGGACTTCTCTAGCAAGAAGTAAAGGAGAGCTCCTCTAGTTTTCTTTTGTGAGACAAGAGCTTGCTCGTGTGGATACATATAGAGGCACGGACACTTGAACGTGCTAAAGATCCAACAAACAAAAGGAAGAAGCGGGATTAACAAGGGCACGCAACAAAGGTAATCCTCTCCTATAAGATAGGTTTGGTTTAGAGAAATTTATTTTATACGAGTTTGCTTTCGCATGGATCACTTGGAAGGGATCCTAATTTTTCGTTGCACATATGCCATTAGGCATATAGAATTCCCTACAGTGGTATCAGAGCCACTTGTGAAAGATCGTATAAAATAGGTTTTCTCTATTTTATATGTGATATAGAAGTAGGATAAATTTTATTATGAGTTGATAATTGCATTAGCAATTGTCAAACATAATAAAATATCCAATGTCTTTTAAAAGTTAAAATGACATGGTGCATGGTTATGGCCTAGTCCCAAAAGGTTTGTGAATGTGTGTGTGTTGTAATTCTTAAATACGGCCTGCGTGTCGTGCCTTCCTCCTAAAATTCTTGTTGTAAAATTAGTTTTAGACTCGAATGTAACTCGAGTATTTCTCCTTTTGTAATGTACAAAACAAAGATGGAGGGTCCATTGGAAGATGAGGTTACAAGGAGGAAGTCAACACACAAGACAACCAAAAGGAAGCACTTAGGAGAAGATGCTATCCCTAGGTTGACCAATCAATCTTTTCATTGGCTTGAGAAGATTGTAGAATAAGGGCCATAACCATGACACGCTTAGTTTAATAAGTATGTGATGCGTGTTAGTTTAGCTTGTATGTGATGCATGATTAGTTTAGCTTATATGTGATGTATGCTAATATGTATATGATACATGTTTATTTCTTAATAAGTCAAAAACGATATGCCTACCAAAGCTTGGTACTCACTACTTCCTCGATCATTTGTTATTGGGTTTGCCAAAGCAAAGCAATGCATTTTATCTTGGAAGAGTGCGAGTGGACAATCGTGATGTCCCGCTATCAAACTTGGTTAAGACTTAATTAAGTTTTCTTAATTAGTTAAGAAAGTAGAGGCATATATTAGCTTTGAACATAAGTTTTAAAATTAGTTTTATGTGATTTCCGAATATCAGCTTTGTCTTAGAAGTGGTCGTTGCTCCGATATCCAAGAAGGCCTGCTCGCCACTACCGAAGCTGGTTTAGGAATAAACACTAAACTAATCTAAAACTTAAACCAAAGCTATTAAAGAGTTACATCAGATGTAATTGGCAAAAGATTGCCTACCTAATTATACTACGTCTTGGGCGATTAGCCAAAGCTAACTCAAGACGAATTATGATGTGGATCTTTATCCCATATAAATTTATAGCTAAATAGTAGCTATGAGAATTTAGTGGGAGCCTCATTTAATTAAAGGCCTAATTAAATGATTTAGGTATGATACTTAACTTTGCATTTTAATGTTGTAGATCACCATGACATCTAACACGACACACCCCCTCAACTTGCGATCTGTCCTTGAGAAGGACAAGCTTAATGGAGCGAACTTTCTTGACTGGTATAGGAACTTGAGGATTATCCTCAAGCAAGAACGCAAACTGTATGTCCTAGAGCAGTCTACTAAACACCGCCATGCGGCACACTCGTGCTGAAAAGGATGCTTATAAGAAGCATCAAGATGACGCATTAGATGTGTCATGTCTTATGCTTGCCACCATGAACTCTGAGCTTCAGAAGCAACATGAGAACATGGATGCCTATGATATGGTTGAGAATTTGAAACAACTATATCAAGGACAAGCTAGGAACGAGCGTTTTGAAGTGTCTAAGGCTCTTTTTGCATGCAAGATGCAAGAAGGAACACCTGTAGGAACTCACGTACTCAAAATGATTGGGTACGTTGAGAACCTTGAAAGACTAGGTTTTCCACTGAGCCAAGAATTGGCAACCGATGTTATCTCGCAATCGCGTTTAAGCATATAATCAATTCGTCATGAATTATAACATGAATGAAATTGATAAACCTTTGCTCGAGATTCTCAAAGATGTTAAGAATCACGAACCGAATCTCAAAAAGAAAGTTAGCAACGTACTAATGGTCAAGAAGGGCAAAGGTAAGCGCAAAGGCAAGGGTAAGACCCAAGCCAAAGGCAAGGCCAATTCATCCACTTCAAAGGGTAAAGGTAAAGTACCTAAGGAAGGGGACTGCTTCCATTGCGGTGAGACTGGACACTGGAAGCGGAACTGCAAAGTCTACCTTGAGGAAGTAAAGAATAAAAGAAGTGGGACTTCTGCCTCAGGTATACACGTTATAGAAGTTAATCTATCTATTTCTTCTACATGGGTATTAGATACCGGATGTGCATCTCACATTTGTAATAATGTGCAGGGACTGAGAAATAGTAGACAAATGGCAAAAGGCGAAGTAGACCTACGAGTAGGCAATGGCGCAAAAGTCGAGTCAGAGGAACATATTCTTTGTCTTTGCCCATCGGGCTTATCTTAGAACTAGAGGAGTGCTTATATGTACCGCATTGACAAAGAACATAATTTCAGATCTTGTTTAGACAAGAAAAACTTTTCTTTTATAATAAAGGACAAATGTTGTTCCATTTATTTGAATGAAATGTTCTATTGTAATGCACCACTTATGAATGGTCTCTATGTTCTAGATTTAGAAAACCCAATTTATAACGAATACTAAGCGGTTCAAATCAATGATTCGAACCAAACATATCTTCGCATCGCCGCCTAGGTCACATAAATGAAAAACGCATATCCCAACGCCATAAAGATGGATTATTGGACTCATTTGATTTTGAATCATATGAGGTATGCGAATCTTGTCTTTTAGGAAAGATGACTAAAACTCCATTTAGTGGACATGGCGAGAGAGCGACGGACTTGTTAGGACTCATACATACTGATGTATGTGGCCCTTTCGATGTCGAAGCCAGAGGAGGCTATAAGTACTTTATTACTTTCACTGATGATATGAGTAGATTTGGCTACTTATATTTGATGAGACATAAGTCAGAATCCTTTGAAAAGTTCAAAGAATTCAAGAATGAAGTACAAAACCAACTTGGTAAGCGATATTACTTCGATCAGATTGAGGTGGTGAATACCTTAGTCAAGAGTTTCGTGATCACTGGGCCGAGTGTGGGATAATATCCCAACTCACTCCCTGAACACCACAATGGAATGGTGTATCCGAGAGGAGAAATCGACTCTATTAGATATGGTACGATCAATGATGAGCCGATGATCTACCTACTTCCTTTTGGGGACTAGCTCTAGAGACACCGCTTACACTTAATCGCGTCCCATCAAAAGCAGAGAAAAGACACCATATATACGATATGGATCGGGAAGAGTCCCAAAATGTCTTTTATAAAGATTTGGGGTTGTGAAGCTTATGTAAGACGCCAAGTCTCGGATAAACTAGGACCCAAATCGATAAGTGTTATTTTGAGGATATCCCAAGGAAACTAAGGATATTACTTTACAATCCCACACTTGGCAAGGTGTTTGTTGCCAGAAATGCTGTCTTTCTAGAAAGAGAATTTATTTCTAGAAAAACTAGTGGGAGTAAAATTCATCTTGAAGAAGTTCAAGATGACGATAACACTAAGGCTTCGATGGAAAATGAACAGGAACCACAAAGTGTTGTGGATGAGGAAATTGTTGCCCAAAGAGTTGTGGAACAAACCCCTGTTCAAGTAGACCAACCTCTTCAGATCCGACAGGATCCGTCGTCAACCCGAGAGATATTCTTTTCTCTTGACTGACAATGGTGATGTATTGCTTGTCGATCTTGACGAGCCTACATCCTATCAAGAAGCTATGATGAGCCCAGATTTCGAGAAATGGCTAGAGGCCATGAGATCCGAAATGGAATCCATGTACACTAACCAAGTATGGACCTTGGTTGATCCACCAAGGGTAAAACCCATTGGGTGTAAGTGGGTCTTTAAAGTAAAGACTGACATGGATGGTAATAAGCATACCTATAAAGGTAGATTGGTGGCTAAAGGATTCAAAAAAATTCATGTTATTGAATATGATGAAACATTTTCACCCCATGATGCTTAAATCCATTCGGATCATACTTGCTATCAGCCTACCACATTATGAGATCGCAGATGGATGTCAAAACCGCTTCAATGGAAAGCTACTCGAGGATGTGTACATGACACACCGAGGGTTTTGAAGATCCAAAGCATCCTGAAAAGGTATGCAAACTGCAAAGGTCCATTTATGGACTAAAGCAAGCCTCTCGAAGCTGGAATCTTCGATTCGATGATGCAATCAAAGAGTTTGGTTTCATCAAGAATGAAGATGAACCTTTTGTCTACAAGAGAAATAGTGGGAGCACAGTTGTATTTCTTGTCTTGTATGTAGATGACATACTTCTCATCGGAAATGATATTCCCTCACTCCAGTCTGTGAAGATGTGGTTAGGGAATTGTTTCTCGATGAAAGACTTAGGTGAAGCTGCCTATATTCTAGGCATCAAGATCTATAGAGATAGATCTAAAATATTACTTGGCCTAAGTCAGAGTACATACATTGATAAAGTGCTAGATCGTTTTGCTATGCAAAATTCCAAGAAAGGATTTCTGCCTTTATCACATGGTGTGAGTCTTTCGAAGACTCAATGTCCCTCTTCTAAGGAGGAGAGAGATCGCATGGATAAGATCCCTTATGCGTCTGCCATAGGGTCTATCATGTACGCCATGCTTTGTACTGCTCTGACGCCTCGTATGCTTTGAGCATGACGAGTAGATACTACGATCTGTGAAAGTCATCGGATAGCGTAAAAATATTCTTAAATACTGACGAAGAACGAAAGAATATTTCCTGATATTTGGAGGCAATGAGGAGCTAGCTGTAAAGGGTTACAGTGATGCAAGCTTCCAAACAGACAAGGATGACTATAGATCGCAATCGGGTAATGTGTTTTGCCTCGAATGGTGGAGTTGTGAGTCGAAGAGTTCAAAGCAGACACGCTTGCCGATTCTACAATGTCCGAGTATATTGTCGATCCGATGCAAAGAAAGGAGGTCGTTTTGGCTCGTAAGTTCATCGCTGAACTTGGGGTAGTTCCTAGCATTGCAGATCCAATAGACCTCTATTGTGACAACAATGGGGCTATTGCGAGCTAAGGAACCTCGATCACATCTGGACCAAACACATATCGGCGCTTCCATCTCATTCAAGAGATCATCGATAGAGGAGATGTGAGGATATGCAGATCGGCTGTAAGCTAACATTGCAGATCCATTGACCAAGGCTTTGCAGAGGAAGCATGATGGTCACACTAGGTCACTAGGTATTAGATATCATAGTGATTGGTACTAGTGCTAGTGGGAGATTGTTAGTTATAGCCCTAAGAACCAATCATGTGATGGTTGAATAGGGAACATTTTGTATCATATTCTATAAAGGCAAAGGATTGGTTATTATATTTATGTCTTGCTTTGCCAGCTAAATTAAATATAGTAATGCCCTAGAAAAGTAGGTTCTATCTACAAAGACATCAATTGCGTAATTGATTATGAGAGGTCAGAGAGAACACTTTCTAAATGTTCTAGTCAAGTATTAATATGCAAGGGCAATATTAATACATAAAGACTAGCATGTAGGTCAATTGATGACTTGATCTCACAAGTCATGGATATATGATATCAAGTTACATGGGTATATATTAGAGAATATATACTGAACTGACCCGCCATGAGAAAGTTTCATGGATCGTTATATGAGTGTCATAAACTTTCTCATGTGACTATTGGTATGAATAGTCCTCAGACCTGAAGTCACTACGGTTCCCTACATAAGGAGTTATGTACTTTGGTATCGTCAAACGTCACACGTGAAGAGGTGGACCATAAAGCGATTCTTGGGTATATAACAAATTATGCGGAGGGATGTGAGTGATGTAGATGGGATCTATCCCTCTCATATGACGAGAGTGATATCGGTGGGCCCCTTGATTGAGTAGAACTCCTAAAACGCATGGCCATGCTCGAATGAGTCAATATGAGATATTGAGCTCATTTGTTTGAGTTAGTTTACTCAGGGATCAAGAAACACATAGATTGATCGAGGATGACACGGTCTATGCCTCATTGATCAATCTGATATCAAGGATAGAAGGACACGGTCATATATTATAGTAGTCACGGAAAGGTTAGTCGGATCTTGACTTATCTCGTAACTTGGGTAGCAATGATGTATTGCTAGATGTCGCTCATTGCTTGTGTATCTAAAAGAGTTTAGATCCACTGCCAACGTTATGAGAGCCTATAGGGTCACACACAAAGAGCATGATAATTAGAGAAATTAGAGTATTCTAGTTTGACTAGAATAATTTGGGAATAAGCTTAAGTACAAAATGGTTTTTGGACTTTAAGCTTAATGAGAATTTTAGCTAATTGATTTAATGAGATTAATTCAATATGTTACCTTATTGATTTAATAAGATTAATTCAATATGATAACATAAGCTTAATTGAATTAATAAGATTAATTCAATATGATTGAATTAATAAGATTAATTCAATATGATAACATAAGCTTAATTGAATTAATAAGATTAATTCAACATGCATGAATGCCACATAAGAATGCCACATAAGCATGCCACATGAGCATGCCACCTAAGCATCCACCTAAGCTAGATAAGGTGGAAGGAAACAAAATGGTTTTGTCTCCTTAAGTGGCCGGCCAAACTTGTGTCCCAATGCAATGGATTGCATTGAATGTGTGGAGGTGAAAGGGTTTTTCCAACCCTATAAAAGACCCCATGAAGTGGCCGGCCAAAGCAAGTGTTTTTGTGGTTGTGAGAGAGCTTGGTGGAAGCTTTGGTTGTGTGGGTTTGTGAGTGTAGGCTAGCAAGAAGAGGAGTCTTCTTCTTCCTTTCTCCTTTTCCCTCTCTTCCTCTCCTTTAGGGACTTCTCTAGCAAGAAGTAAAGGAGAGCTCCTCTAGTTTTCTTTTGTGAGACAAGAGCTTGCTCGTGTGGATACATATAGAGGCACGGACACTTGAACGTGCTAAAGATCCAACAAACAAAAGGAAGAAGCGGGATTAACAAGGGCACGCAACAAAGGTAATCCTCTCCTATAAGATAGGTTTGGTTTAGAGAAATTTATTTTATACGAGTTTGCTTTCGCATGGATCACTTGGAAGGGATCCTAATTTTTCGTTGCGCATATGCCATTAGGCACATAGAATTCCCTACAGTCATAGAGGATACACAGGTGATACCTTGTCGTAGTGGGAGGGTTGTGAGACAGCCTGATAGATTCATGTTCTTAAGAGAATCTTCTGATTTGGTCCTTGGCGAACATGAACCTGATCCCTGGACATATGGCGAGGCAATCCAAGATAAAGATGTAGTATCTTGACAAAGTGCAATGAATGCTGAGATTGAATCTATGGATTCAAATCAGGTCTGGGAGCTAGTAGAACCACCCGATGGTGTAAAAACCATTGGATGCAAGTGGATCTACAAGAGAAAGAAAGGAATAGATGGGAAGGTTGAGACCTTCAAAGCGAGGCTTGTTGCGAAGTGGTATACTCAGAAAGAGGGTATCGATTATGAGGAGACCTTTTCGCTGGTAGCCATGCTTAAGTCTATCCGGATTCTCTTATGCATAGCAGCTTATATGGATTGTGAGGTGTGGCAGATGGATGTCAAGACAACTTTCCTTAATGGAAGTCTTGAGAAAAACATCTACATGAAGCAACCAGAGGGATTCATTGCTAAGGGCAAAGAGCATCTTGTATGTAAGCTTAATCAGTCCATTTATGGATTGAAACAAGCTTTGAGGTCTTGGAACATCCGGTTTGATGAGGTGATCCAGTCTTATGGATTTATTCAATGTCCGGATGATTCTTGTGTATACAAGTGATGTGACAGAAATATAGTGGTATTTCTTGTACTACACGTAGATGACATTGTGTTGATTGGCAACAATATCAAGGTGTTATCGGACGTAAGGGTATGGTTGTCCAACAGTTTGATATGAAAGACTTGGGAGAGGTGGGACACATCCTTGGGATCAAGGTTATAAGGGATCGCAAGAAAAGGATGTTGTGCTTATCCTAAGCTTCATACATAGACACGATTATGGATCGTTTTATCATGCAGAACTCCAAGAAGGGTTTTCTACCTTTCAGGCATGGAGTTCCTTTATTTAAGGAGATGTGTCCTAGATCATCTAAGGAGATAGAGAAGATAAAGGTTATTCCTTATGCTTCGGTAGTAGGAAGCCTCATGTATGCGATTTTATGTACGAGACCAGATATCTGCTTTGTCATGGGCATGATCAACAGATATCAGAGTAATCCAGGACTAGGATATTGGACTGTGGTAAAGCATATATTGAAGTGCCTGAGAAGGACTAGGGATTATATGCTAGTTTACCAGGCATACCAATTACTCCCTGAGGGTTACATGGATTGCAACTTTCAATCAGATAGGGATAACAGTAAGTCTACCTAAGGTTTTTTTTTTTACTTTGGGAGGTGGAGCCATTGTATGGAGGAGTGTCCAACAGAAATGCGTGGCGGACTCTACCATGGAAGCTGAGTATGTGGCAGCCTCTGAGGCGGCCAAAGAAGTTGTATGGCTCAGAAACTTCCTGATGGACTTGAATGTGATTTCTGGTTTGCCCAGAACTATCACAATTAATTGTGATAATAATGGTGCAGTTGCAAACTCGAAGAAACCACGAGCCCATAAGACTAGTAAACACATAGAGTGCAAGTACCACCTGATACGAGAAATCGTAAAGGAGATAGAAGTTGTTGTCGCTTAGATTGCATCAGAGGATGACCTGGTGGACACTTACACTAAGGCCCTTCTAGCGAGAGCTTTGATAGGCATGTAGAGGGAAGGGGAATCAGATGTATGACAACATGAGGACAGCATAGTCTTTTAGTATAAGTGGGAGATTATAGGGATGTATACTGAAAAGTCTATCTTTTGTATGAACATCTTTATTTTTTAAATAAGAATCACATGATCATTGTTTGCATATTTTTATGGTTATGCAATATTGTCTAATACATTACATTGTAGATGACATGGTGTGTAGTGTCACACAGGAGATCATGTTATCGTCCCCTTCAAAAGTATAAGTAAAGGCTCACAACCGAGATGACTTTGGACAAACCATCAGAATGGTTGTAGTGTGATTTGGTGTTGGTTTGTCTTGGCCATAGACTCACACTAGTGCACTTTGTGTGTATTGAGCAGGACCGACTTAGAGGTGATTCAATTTATTGCTGACTACATAATCGAATCGGACCTCAGATATTATTTAGTACATGCTCTTAATCCCGATATAATAACGGACACATATACTTAGTACTCATCTCTTTGATTTACCAATGGGCGAGATTTATAGATTAAATTGATAGGCTCGGTAAGTTGGGAGATGATATTATTTATATTGTGTGCCGTTGATTATAGGAGGAAACCGTGTTCTATATATTAGGATGATGATGTCCCCTTGAGGAGCTCATAAGGTTCATCATGTAAACGCTGCAGGTGGACTTGGTCCGGCATGATGAAAAGGTTGAGTGGTACTACTCAAGGAGTTAGATGTTGATTAATTAATGGTCAGTAAATTAATTAATCGACAGACATTCGAGATCGTAAACACGGGGAGAAAATGTACAAATAATATATGGAGCCCATATTATCATATGGGGGTTGGTGAGGTAGATCAATGATGAACCTTTAGTGGATTGGATCATAATATGTGGATCGGACTTTATGTGGGCTTGATTCATGGGTGGCCAAGACCCAACTCCTCCTCATGGTCCCTAATGTAGCCTATTAACACCACATGAAGCTTAGATCCAATGGATAGAAACAAAACTCTAAGATCCATAGGTAGAGATTAAATCTCTAAGATCCGACGGTTGAGATTAAATATCTAGATCCGACGGTTGAGATTAAATCCCTAGAACCAATGGATGAGATTAATTCTTGACTTATCCTTAACTCTATAAAAGGATGTCAAGGGAGTTGGCATGGAAAACATTGAAGGAGAGCTAGGGTTTGGGCGGCAAGAAGGAATCCTAGTTGAGATAGAATTAGGATTAGGGTTTGGAGGCAAGGGTGGCACCAAATAAGGAAGGTATTCTTCTCTTCTTCTTCCTCTTTTGGCCAACGTCCAGCACCTCTCCAGCCTCTTTTCCAGCCTTCGTCGGTGCCCAAAAGCCCCCTTCTCCTTCTCCTTAGGTGGTGGAAACAAGATATAGGGCTTCCCTTGGTGTCTTGGTTGTTTTCCACCATCTTCTCCTTCACCTAGTTGGCCGGCGGCAAGGATAGTTTTAGTTCCTTGTAGGTTGTTTCTAGTGTGGAGAAAAACCTTGTTTCTATTCTTCCTCTTGCTTTGGAAGAGAAAGGAAGATTTGTGATCTAGGAGCTTCGACTTTTGGTAGATTGTCGCCCACACGATGTCCAAAAGGAGGAAGGTCATACATTAGAAATCGAGAGGTATTCTACTTTCTTCTTTTGTTTATTGCTTGTATTTGTTTTTCAATTATAAGGATGTTATAAATCTGTAAATGGCTAAATAATACTTGGATCCTGAGTATAAACATGAAAACTGGCGATCCGGACATCGTATATTCCGTGGCTACTCGTAGAATAGAGGATGGTCACTTGAACAACTAGTTTGTTCAAGTGACCTCTCTAAACGAATAGCACGACGATGACTTGGTGGTTTAGGCAATCCCTTTTGTCTAGGATTAAATTTTTTTAATCCGGGGACATCGAAGGGATCACCATGGTCAAACGACCGAGGTGAAGTGGGAAGCGAAGTTTCCCCTCACAGACTCGATAAGCTAAAACCATTAAATTGGTATGAGAGCTTCCGGGGCAAAACCCTTCAGCCATAGGTATAAAATGGGGCAGAACACTTACTTGAGGGTTGGAGGATAAACGTGTGGAAAAGGAAGGGCTGGGTCGCTGAAACGCCGTCGGAGAAAACCGCTAGAGGGAAGAAGCAGAAAGGACGGGATTGTTAGGCACGCTAAATCATGCATAAAAGGAAAGGGTGGAGATTTTTATAGTGTTTTTCGCGACGGTTCGACTATACAAGAGAAAAAGAGAAGCGGGGCCCATGGACCCATTAGGCCGCCTCAAGTATATAGGGTGGGGTTGTAGAGGAAAGTGAATTTGAATTAGTAAGCAAAGGATGGAGTAGATACTTTATATATTTGGAAAGTCAATCTTATAACTTCGCTTGAATATTTTTGGGGTTGACTAATGATACTGCTGTTACCTCTTCTCTATGAACCGGATAAGAGGGCTCGCAGGAAAGACACCATCCGAACCAAATAATTGGTTCAGCGAAGAAAGAAGGGAAGAACGGTTGGGCGCAATCTCCTGGGATGATTGGCACAGGAGAGCCAGTTGTGGTAATTGGCATGGCAAAACGGAGGCGGAGGGTGCTTCATTAGGAAATAAAAGAGAATCGGTTCGGCTTGATAGGTTTAGAAGCAGATGGGACGGATACGAATCGACTCGACCCAGTTCATCCGGAAGTAGTTTGGGGCGGAAAGGAGGGAAGTTGATTCGGGTTGCTGAAGAGCCCAAAGGCTATGCCACACGTGAGCTATAGGTCTAAGTTAGTTTCACCAAAAGCAAATGGTTGAAAGGGACAGGCTAACCTAGTTCCCCAAAATGTAGATGAAGAGGTGTTATGTAACAGAAGGGGGGGGTCCCCACACAATATTCCGATGAGCCTTCACTCCTCGTATCTGTAACAGAATTATTCTTCAGGTGGACATGGTGGTCACATGTATGATGGGGACAGCTTGCGAGGTAACGATGGATCAGAGGAGGAGAATAAATGGGAGGAAGAGGACAGAAGGAAGGGGATCCGCATTATTCCAACCAACAAGAAACGAAGACGCATTGGGGAGAAGGAGAGCTACCACTTCGCTGGAGAAGGAGAGTGGTGATCTTCGCATTTTGTGTACTCTTTCTTGTATCATGATTTGACTGTAAGAAGTTTTCTTCTCCACCTCCGAAAGTTTCCTTTTCCGTGAAGGAGGACGTTCATAGTGAAAGTGCTTTGGCACTGCATCCGGTGAGAGATCTCACCTTCGTGGAGTAGGAATCCTTATTCCGAACCACGTTACATCCTGTGTCTTGGTTTTTTTGCCTGTGTTGGTTTGCGTTTCTTGGCTTTATTCTTTCATCTTTACTATTGCGGCCGGAGAGAACCCCCGAAAGCTCCCTTCGTGCTTCATCGCGTCGGAAGGAAGCGAACAAATCTTCTTCGCCGCATCAACTCTGAACAAAGGAAGATAACCAAACAATTCTTATCCTATCTAGAGCCGACCACCAACATCCTAGCTTGATCCTTGCTGCCGGCCAAGGAGAGGAAGAGGAAATTTGGGCGTCGGCCAAGAGCTCCAAAGGAAGAACCCTAACTCTTGCCGCCGACCAAAGAGAAATATAGGAAGAAGAAGAGATATGGGTACTGACCAAGAGAGAAAGAAGAGATATGGGTGACGGCAAAACCTTAGGAAGAGATGAAAAACTTCCACTTGTTGCCGTCCACAACCTATCCAAACCCTAGCCGCCCAAACCCTTTGGAAGCAAACCCTAATCTCCAATGATTAGTGATACTACTGGCAACTTTTTCATATAAATCAAGATAAAAGGGTTAACGTGTAACCCCGGATCCGATCCAAAATATTCGGCTCGGCGAAGAGAAAAAAGGAAGAATTATTCGAACGCGAATAACAGAAGCAATTGGTATGGGAGAGTTAGCAGAAGCAACTGGCATGGGAGAGTTAGCAGAAGCAATTGGAACGGGAGAGTTGGCAGAAGCAATTGGCACGGGAGAGTTAGCAGAGGCAATTGGCACGGGAGAGTTAGTAGAAGTAATTGGCATGGCAAAGAAGAGACGGAAGGCACTTCGCTAAGGGGTCGGCTCAACCTGATCGATCCGAAGGAAGTTTGGCACGGGAAAAAGAGGAATTGGTTCGGGTTAATGAGGAGCCCTAAGGCTAGGTCACCCGTGGGCCATAGACCTAAGCTAGCTTCACCTAAAGTGGATGGTTGAGGGAGACAGTCTAACCTAGTTACCTGGAAAATAGAGAGGAGACGTTATGCAATGGCTTGGGAGGCCCCCACACAATATTCCGAGGAGCCTTCGTTCCTCATATATGCAACAGAATTATTCTCCAGGTGGAGGTGGTGGCCACGTGTACGATGGAGATAGTCCACGATGCTACAATGGGGAAAGAAAGGAGGATAAAAGGGAGGAAGAAAGGAGGAGGGAGGGGATCCGCAATTATTCCAACCTAGCAAGAGGGAAGAAGATGCCAGAGGAAAAAAGGGGACAACCATCTCGCCGGAGAAGAAGGGCAGTGATTTGTTGTTGTTACATCTTTTGTGTTTATTCTCGTCTGGTGATATCATTGTAAGAGGTTCTTTTCCTCCACCTCTGAAAATTTCTTTTCTATAAAGGAGGACCTTCATAGTGAAAGTGCTTGGGCACTGCCCCTGGTGAGAAAGCTCACCTCCGTGGAGTAGGAATCCTTATTCCAAACCACGTTACATCTTGTGTCTGAGTTTCGATTGCTGGTGCTAGTTTTTGCATTTCATCTACTTCATCTTCTTATTCTCTACTGATTTGCGGCCTGTGAGAACCCTCTGAGACCTCCCTTAGTGCTTCACTGCATTGAAAAAGGAGTGAACAGATTTTCCCCGTCGCATCAGTTGGCGCCGTCTGTGGGAACCATTGAGCTGGACGTCTAGATGCAACCTGAAGAAGTACAACAACCTGCTACCTCTACAGCGGAGGAGCACCCCATCACCCTTCTACCATCGCAGCTGAAGGCCCTGATGGATGACGCTATTACAGAAGCCCTCGCTAGGGAAAGGAGAAGGACCGGATATCTACATCCGCATTCCGGTGAACCTTCTTCCAGAGGCCCACCCCCAGAAATGCCTCATCCATCTCGTACAACCGTCAATGTGGAAATATTGCCTGGAGGAGGACTTGGGGGAAGAACGCCTCAGAACACTATGCCCTTCACCCAAACACACAGGGAAGAATAGGGCGAAAGTCAATCAACCAGATCTCTAGAAGTATATGAGCCCAGTCCCTTTACAATGGACATTCTCTCTGAAGTCCCTCCGTCCTACTTCCGGAATCCTCAGATCGATAAGTATGATGGTTCGACAGATCTCGAAGAGCACATATCTCAGTTCGACAGAGCGGCCTCGCTCCAGTGTTAAATCGATGCTCTTAAATGCCGAGTTTTCTGGACCACCTTAACCGGCTCGGCACAAAAGTGGTTTAATACTCTGCCCCCAGGATCCATCACTTGTTTCGCTGATTTCAGGGGAATGTTCAGCCGGGAGTTTGTCAGCTGCAAGGCGTATAAACATGACGCCTCCATGGTAAT
Organism: Wurfbainia villosa; assembly: GCA_025175895.1. Lineage (NCBI taxonomy): Eukaryota > Viridiplantae > Streptophyta > Magnoliopsida > Zingiberales > Zingiberaceae > Wurfbainia > Wurfbainia villosa. The sequence goes on from CM045994.1 coordinate 28,082,271, forward strand.
GCATATCACCCAGGGACCCTCAGAATCCCTTAGAGGGTACCTCCACCGATTCACTTCTGCGGCTAGGGGAATCCCCTCGGCAAAATCCGAATCTTTCAGAGGCACTGTTCAGCACGGGCTGAAGGAGGGCCCCTTCCTCAATTCCTTGTTAAGACAACATGCGGACAGTTATGAGGAGCTACTAAGCCGTGCGGAACAATTTATCCGCGAAGAAGAAGGATTAAGGGTGCGGAGAGCTGAGCAGGTTGTCTGATAGTCCCAAGCGAAAAGAGCTCGCCCCGCTGCTCCTCAAGCGCCCCCTCGGCGGGAATATGTGCGACCTTTTCGATAAGAGGCTCCGAGGCCTCGTCCCATGCCGCAGGGTGTACGCCCTGTGCCACCGTTACAAATCATGGCCGCTGAAGTGCTTCCTCCTGCGAGGACTTGGAAGGAACGAGAGATGGAATTCTATCATCAACGAGTGTTTCTGGCGACCCTTAAGTGCAGGGGATCCCACGTAACCCCCCCATTCTTCTTTCAATATCATACGGAATATGGCCACACTAGTGGCCGATGTTTTAAGTTATAGGAGGAATTTGATCGCCTCCACACTGCATATCTGCAAATGCGGTTCCAGGCAGGAGGACCGGCACGGCAAGGCCCCCGACCCAATGTAACCCGTATAGGGCCATATAATCAACCGCCTCAAGTCACCTTCCCCCAAACGCCGTCCCAGGAGGTTATTTTTCAAGGAGGCCCATCTGGTGAGGGCCCTTCATCCAATCTAGATATGCCCCACACGGGAGTTATCCATGTTATAATTTGGAGGACCTACAGCGGGGACTCTAGCGAGAAATCTCGCCCGCCTCATGGAGAGTTTGACCATCGTCACCGACCAAACTATTCAAGTTGCACTGCCCGTTTCATTCGGGCGGAGAAGATCTCGAGGTGTCCTGCCACACCGCGGATGCCTTAGTTGTGGTCGACTCGGGAAGCTCCGTCAATATCCTCTTTCAGGAAGCTTTCGGACAGATGCAGCTGGGAAATGCTCAGTTAGAAGATGTGGCTACCCCCTCTTTGGATTCACAGGGCATGTGATCCACCCTACAGGCCATATTTCATTGCCCCTGACTCTGGGTGTAAAACCCAGCCAAAAAACTAGTATAATCTCTTTCCTTATTGTGGACGCTGCGTCCACTTATAATGCTATTCTTGGGCTCCCTTTCTTTACCCTTTTTCAGGCGGTAGCTTCCCCGTATCACCAAAAGTTGAAATTTCCAGTGGGACAATTGGTGGGAGAAGTTCATGGAGAACAAAAGGCCTCCAAAAGTTACTACGTACAAATGGTTCGGGATGATCAAAAGAAAGCCCGAACCGATGACCTCAAAAGCAAAGCTATTATCATTTCGGATGTCTGCATCCTAGAGGAATCCCCACCCAAGGCTGGCAAAGTGGAGGAAGGAGAACTGGTGGAAATCGCCCTAGGAAAGGCCACACGGATAGCACAACAGCTGGAAGCCAAGGAAGAGTTGGTGGCTTGCCTGAAGGAGAACGAGGACATCTTTGCGAGAGATGTGCATGATCTCACAGGGATCAACCCTCGAGTGGCTGAACAGCATCTAAATATCACCAAAGGAGCTCGACCCATCCAACAGAAGAGGCGACATTTTGTACCGGAAAAGGACAAAGTCATAGACAAAGAAGTGGAAAAACTGCTAAAAGTGGGTCATGTAAAGGAAATCCAGTTTCGCGAGTGGGTTTCTAATGTAGTCTTGGTCCCCAAGCCCGCAGGGCAATGGAGGATGTGTATCGATTTTCGTGATTTAAATAAAACATACCCTAAAGACTGCTACCCCTTGCCTCGTATTGTTCAAATCGTAGACTCTACTGTGGGATATGAAGTGATGTCCCTAATGGATGCCTATCAAGGATATCATCAAATACCTTTGGCCAAAAAAGATTAAAAGAGGGTTAGCTTTGTGACTGCAGGAGGGTTATATGCTTACGTGGTAATGTCGTTCGGATTAAAGAACGCAGGGGCAACCTATCAGTGCCTCATGGACAAGATCTTTGCGGAGCAAAAAGGGAAAAATGTGGAAGTCTATGTGGATGATATATTAGTCAAATCAAAGACCACTCGGGATCTAGTCAAGGACTTAAATGAAACCTTCACTACATTGAGACGGTTTAATATGAAGCTAAACCCTAACAAATGCCTGTTCGGGGTAAAAAGTGGCAAGTTCTTAGGGTACATAGTGACTGAGAAGGGGTTGCAAGCCAACCCTGAGAAGGTATAGGCATTGTGCAACATGAAATCACTCGCTAATTTGCGAGAAACCCAAAAGTTGGTGGGCAGGATTGTTTCTTTATCCCGATTTATAGCTAGATCGGCTGACAAAGGGCTGCCTTTCTTCAAGATTTTGCGTAAAGCTACTAAATTTCAGGGGGATGATCAATGTGAATAGGCTTTACAGGAGTTGAAGAAATATTTGGCTGGACTCCCATTGCTAGCCAAACCAATAGCTGGAGAACCATTATGGATGTATTTGGCTGTCTCGGAGAGAGCTATTAGTTCGGTTTTATTGAAACAAGAAGGCTCTCACCAGCAGCCTATTTATTATACCAGCCAAATCCTGAAGGGGGCTGAATTCCGTTATACCGAGTTAGAGAAGCTGGCATATATCCTAGTGTTAATCGCCCACAAATTGAGGCCGTACTTTTTGGCTCATCCCATCACCGTTTTAACTCACAGCGAATTGGGCAAGGTCGTCACTAAGCCCAATTTCTCCGGAAGATTGGCCAAATGGGTGGTAGAACTAAGCAAGTATGATATTTCACTACCAACCCCGAACGGTTATCAAGGCCCAAGCACTCGCTGATTTTTTGGCAGAGGTACCTTACGGCTCGGAAGATGGATCGGCAGCGAAAGATGAGGGATCAGATGCATGGAATATATTCGTAGACGGTTCTTCAGAATCTACAGGCAGCGGCGTCGGTGTTCTATTAATTTCCCCTGATGGTGAAGAAACTCGCCAGCCCATCCAATAATGAAGTAGAATATGAAGTCATTCTAGCGGGATTGCAGGCTGCTAAAGCAGTAGGGCCTTCTTCAATTGTAATCCATTTGGATTCCCAGTTGGTAATATCACAACTTCAAGGTTCTTTTGCGGTTCGGGAGGAAAGGCTACATAGGTACTTGAAGGCTTTTGAAAAAGAAAAAGCTCAATTCCGTCAAGTCCTCTTAAAGCAAATCCCGTAGGAGAATAATGGGAAGGCAGATGAATTGGCTCGGATGGCCTGTGCTATGGAAGGAGTGAAGTCCCGGGAAACGATCCATGCGGAAATCCATACTTCCTTCGCAGTATGCAACGTGGAGGAAGATGCACCCGAATCAAGCCTAATTCCTGATTGGAGGACTGACATCATATCTTATTTACAGCATGGGAAGGTCCCTGAAGAAAAAGCAGCGGCATCCATTTTAATGAGCCGAGCAAAACGGTTTACCCTTCTAAATAGGGACTTATACAAGACTTCTTTCGGACGACCCTTATTGAAGTGGTTGGGAAGTGAGGATGCGGAATGGGTACTCCAAGAGATTCATGAAGGTTGCTGCAGCAATCATTTAGGAGGAAGAGCTTTAGCAAGGAAGGCCTTATTAGCAGGATATTTTTGGCCTACTCTCCAGCAAGATGCTGCTCGCATAGTGCAAGCCTGCATTGCTTGTCAGAAGCATAGCAACCGTTCCGAACGGCCGGCTGAGTTAATGAAAGTCGTGGTCTCTTCATGTCCTTTTGATCAATGGGGAATGGATATAGTGGGTCCGATGCCAGTGGCACCTTTACAGAAGAAGTTTTTGTTGGTGGTTGTAGATTATTTTTCCAAATGGGTGGAGGCAGAGCCCCTAGCCAAAATTACTGAGAATCTTGTAATCTGATTCTTATGGAAAAATATTGTTTGTCGATACGGTATTCCTCGGAAAATAGTCAGTGACAACGGACGACAGTTCCAAGGGAAAAAGATCCAAGAGTGGTGCCAAAGTCTCAACATCCATCAGGCTTTCACTTCAGTAGCTCACCCTCAGGCTAACGGACAAGTGGAGGTGACTAACAGAATTCTCGTTCAAGGATTAAGGACCAAATTGGGGGCTCAGAGGGGAAATTGGGTAGAAGAATTACCAGGAGTCCTGTGGGCCTACTGAACAACACCCAAGGCAGCAACAGGGGAAACTCCCTTCAGTTTAGTGTACAGGATGGAAGCTGTTATTCCGGTCGAAGTTCTATTAAATAGAGCTCGAATAAAGGCGTACGAACCAAATCAGAACCAACTTATCCGAAGCGTTGAATTGGATTTGGTGGAAGAAATGCGGGAGATGGCACGGAGGCGAGCTGAATTTTACAAGCAAAGAGTGCAGTGAGCCTTTAATAAGAAAGTGATGCCTCAAAGATTTCAAGAAGGGGATTGGGTTTTGCATAAAGTTAATCCCGCTGGAGACCCGGGAAAGCAAGCTCCGAATTGGGAAGGACCCTATGAAGTAACACGCCGCGTAGCGGGGTCCGCATATTATCTGAAATATGACCAAGGCAAAGAACTTTCGTGACCCTAGAATGCCATTCATTTAAAACTTTTTCACACTGTATGAGAAGTCGGGAATAGAAGAAGAAGAATTATGAGACTCTGAAAGGGTGTACTTATTGACTTGGTTGCATTAATTAGACGCAAAGTACCCTTCAAATTTCATTAATAAGTCATTTGTCAGTGCAATGTGGTACTGATTGATAAATTCTGAAAAAGAGAAAGAAAATGGAAAGGAAACTCCCGTTTCAAAATAATATATCGAATTACAGCTTAAAACGGTCGGGAGGATAACGATGGAAGCCAGCCTCCCAATTTAAAGAGAATGAAGGATAAGTTGGAGGAGGTAATCCTTGATCAGCATATTGCCGAACCACTTCATTAAATCCATCCTGATAAGTAGCACGCAACAAAATGACGAGTCACTCCTAGCGGTTCAGACGGTTAGGGCTCCGATCCCGATGCAGCCTCTGGCATTTTTCTTGTTGTTCTTGAAGATTTCGGCGCACATCAACATAGCGTCGCGACACCTCCATAATAGCATCGGCTAGGATGGAATCATCGTCGGCTCGGGAACTTTGGTCCTGCTGTACAAGGTGCGTCATCTCCACTATATTTTGGCACATTGAGGCTGAAATTCCCTCCACTGCTTCAGAATAAGATTTGGTTCGGGCGAGTTCAGTGCTCAGTCTTTGGAGGGAAGTCTCTTGCCTGCGTAGACGGGCGTGAGCATGCACCTGGGAATTTATGAGGGATGAGTTTTCTTGTACCTCCTTGAATAAGCGGGTGCGGAGGTCCCCTATCTTATCCCGTGCTTGCCGGTGTTGAACCTGAAGACGAGCAATGGTGTCAGAGTCCTGTTGTTTCCCTTAGAGGAGCTCTGCTACCTGCCCTTGAAGACGTATTAATTCCCAAGCGGATGAAGACCCCTCATCAAAAGGAGCCGGTTGGACTTCCCACTGGGGAACGGGTGTATCCATACCTACTCGCTGTTGTTCCTGTAATGCTGCAATGATATCCGCATCCTTTCGAATGCGTTGGCGAGCCTCGGCTAATTGCTTCTGGCACAGGTGCAGTTGTTGTAACAGGAGTCGTTCTTGATTCTGAGCCTTCGCAAATCTTCCCTTTGCTGTCGCTCCCATTCCAGAGCTTGCGCTCGATATTGATGAAGGGAGCGATCCAACTCTTGATGGTTGGTCAGGGCCTGCATGCCAGTCGTAGAAAAGAAATGGGTTAATAAGACAAAGATAAGGAGGCTAATTGAGGAAACATACCAAATCCAGAGCATGGCGTAGGCCTTCCATGCGAGGAACCACTTCCTCTAAGTTCAGGATTCGAAGACTCCTGGGAGAAAGGGAAGAAGATGGGATGGATGATACTGAGGTGGGAAGCTCGCTTATAATGGAAAGAGTGGGGGTGATATCTATGGGAGGAGAAGGGCTCTTCAAGCAATGAGGGGAGGGGAAAGTTGGCGGGAAGGGGATATCAACCGCCATGGGTTCGGAAGAGGAATTGTATTCGGGGGTAAGAGAAGGCAGGGATGAGCCAGCCTCTTTCATTGGCTGACATGGAGGTACATCCTCCCCAGGTTCGTCCTCAGGTTGCAGGGAAGGGGAAGGCGACTTTTGAGCAGCGGGGGAAGAAGGAGAAAGAGTTGGAGAGCTAGGGTTTGTGAATGCCGGAGGAAGTGAGGAAGGAATAATCATCCCGGTTTTCCTTTGAGGAGGAGATAACAAGGGTTGCAGGAGGAGGAGGAGAAGAAAAACTAGGTGAAGCAGGTGTGGTGGTGATTGGAGGAGGTGAAGAGGAAGACGGAGCTGACGGCTGACCGACACTCCTCTTGCGGTGTGGATAACGACCCGCTATCTCTTCGAAGAAGGAAGAATGCATTTTGAGGGTCTGAGAATAAGGAAGAAGGGCTGGAAAAAGGGCTCAAAGCCAAGGAGTGTGGCGGCGGAGGAATGAACAAGCAAAGAAAAGGGAGACGAAAAGGCGAAGGGATGAAGATAGCAAGAGAAACGAAGACAAAGGATCCCCTATAAAAGGAAGGAAGAATGGGCCTATAACCATTATTGGGCCCGTCATCTGTGGTAAAGAAGGCCCTAAGTGAAAGGGAAAAAAGGGTTTATTTTTCTAAATGGCCCATTATGTACTAAAGCCCTCATTTGCTTGGGAAGGGGGCGGGTATAGGTGTTTTCCTTCAGAAGGAAAGCCAAAATAGGAATGATATGAACGCCTTGTCTCCTTTATGCTGATGGTATTTGAGCCATATATATTTAAATTTGTATCCCATCGAAGCGGAAGATATCCCCTTGTGGTTGTGGAACGGAAGAACAGAAATTCATTCGATTATACCTAAATTTTTATCCCCGCGAAGCGGAAGATATCCCCGTGTGGTGGTGGAACGGAAGAACCGAAATACCTCGGTTTTATGTTATAGTTAAATTTTTATCCCCGCGAAGCGGAAGATATCCCCGTGTGGTGGTGGAACGGAAGAACCGAAATTCATTCGGTTATACTTAAATTTTTATCCCCGGGAAGCGGAAGATATCCCCGTGTGGTGGTGGAACGGAAGAACCGAAATTCATTCGGTTATACTTAAATTTTTATCCCCGCGAAGCGGAAGATATCCCCGTGTGGTGGTGGAACGGAAGAACCAAAATTCCTTCGGTTATACTTAAATTTTTATCCCCGCGAAGCGGAAGATATCCCCGTGTGGTGGTGGAACGGAAGAACCGAAATACCTCGGTTGTATGTTATACTTAAATTTTTATCCCCGCGAAGTAGAAGATATCCCCGTGTGGTGGTGGAACGGAAGAACCGAAATTCATTCGGTTATATTTGAATTTTTATCCTCACGAAGCGGAAGATATCCCCGTGTGGTGGTGGAACGGAAGAACCGAAATACCTCGGTTGTATGTTATACTTAAATTTTTATCCCCGCGAAGCGGAAGATATCCCCGTATGGTGGTGGAACAGAAGAACCGAAATTCATTCGGTTATACTTAAATTTTTATCCCCGCGAAGCGGAAGATATCCCCGTGTGGTAGTGGAACGGAAGAACCGAAATACCTCGGTTGTATGTTACACTTAAATTTTTATCCCCGTGAAGCGGAAGATATCCCCATGTGGTGGTGGAACGAAAGAACCGAAATTCATTCGATTATACTTAAATTTTTATCCCCGTGAAGCAGAAGAAATCCCCATGTGGTGGTGGAACGGAAGAACCGAAATTCATTCGGTTATACTCAAAAATTTTATCCCAGCGAAGCGAAAGATATCTCCGTGTGGTGGCGGAACGGAAGAACTGAGATCTCCTCAGTTATATATCACTTTTTGTCCCCGTAAATGGGAGAAGTTGAAGTCCTTGTTTAACTCTATATTGTTTTATTCCTGTAAAATAGCATAGTCAATTCATTTAATGGTTCTATATTCCCGGTAGGGTGAAAAGGCAGGAGAACCGAAATATGCCTCAACTATATTTCAGTACGAAAAGAAGTAAAGCACGGTACAACTCAAAAGATACGGGAAGAAGAAGAAAAACAGGGAAAAGTTCATTGAGGCAGAAAAATTACATATTTCAAGTCATTTACAAGCGGGAAATAACAAAAAGAAACCCTTATACATCTAGGGTATTACAGTTCTTTGTTGGGAGGAACGGATGGAGCTCCTTTGTGCGATCGAGGTTGGCACAGTAATTGCCGGCGGTAAGACTGCTGCAGGAAGATTTTCTTGGCCAGTTCCTTTTGGGACCCGACCAGTTGTTGACACAGGGAGCGATTACTGGCGGAAGTTTCCTTCAGCCGTTGTTGTAAATACTTCACTTGCTCCTCCAAGCTAGATATGTAGCGGCGTTCGTTTATCTGTTCTTCAGCAGGAGAGGAACTGCTGCCCTGTTCAGATATTCTGTCCATGGCAAATAAAAGGAAAGGGAAAGGATGGAAGTTATTAGGTAAGGGGCAGAGGTTTTTATAGCGATGAAGGGGAAGAGTGCATTTATTGGTAGAAGAAATAGGGACAATAAATGCCAGTAAAGAAGAGGAAACGTGGGGGCAGTAGGGGGAAGGTCGATGGGACTAAAACTGTAATTAAGAGGGTCCGAATCCCTGGGCGATGATAGAAGAAGGTATGTTCGGACCAGATTACAGTCATTTTGAAGACAAAAACCTTACTTCTACGAGAAAAAGACAAAAGCAAACATCCGTTCCCTCCTTCATTTTTATCGATATATTTGAAATAGTTACATTAGTTTAATCTATGAAGACCTTCTCTGATTACTTCTAACAGATGAAGCAGGAGAGGTTTCTTTGGGAGGAGAAGGTGCTAATATAACTCTGAAGCGTTCGCCTTGAGATGGAGGAAGGGCTGATGGACCTTCATCAAAATAAGGAGAAGGAGCCCTTGCTGGGGGGACTGGGATGAAAGCCAGCGCTGGTGGAAGTGGGGGAAGTTGGGAAGCAGCGCAAGGGTCTCCCACTGTATACTCCCATGTAAAGGGAGGATTCCACACCCTGTTACGGAAGGAGGGGAAGGGAGCACAAAAGGACCTCCCTGAAGGAGGAGGTGGAGCTGGACTGGGAGGCAGAAACGGAAGGGGGCGGAAGGCTGAAGTGGCGGTCGAGCGGATCTCCGAATCTTCGATATATTCAGAAACCCAGTCTTGTAGCTCGAAAGATTCTGATTCTGAAGAAATTTCGATGGGGTGCCCCGCTGAAGCTTGATAGTGAGATAGGAGGACGAAGACATGGAGGGCAATGATTTATAATGGAAGTGAAGCGACGACAGAAGTTCTTGGGAAGGGGAAGAAGACGAAGAGATTGATATAGTTTCCGAAGCAGTAAAAGGAATGGGGAAAACCAACAGGCAAGAGTCATTTAAAGCAAATCCCCGAGCCGAAATCGGGACGGATATGAATGATATCGGGCCAAACCCTACAAGCAAATCCCCGAACCAAAATTGGGTCGGATATAAATAATGTCGCTCAAAACCTCCCCAATAAGTCCCCCAAACTAACAAGGTGATTGCGCCATACGACACAGGAAAAGAGATAATGGTATAAAAAGGGATTAGTTTAAAATTGGTCCAGAATTCCTCACCCGTCAAGAAACATGACTAGATGATGACTACTAAACATATGGACAAATCCATCATTCAGAAGCAAAAAAGAAGCTATTGACAAAATTACTAAAGAAGAGAATAGTAGAAATTACAACTCAAAGAGTTCAGGCGGACACTTAGCTAGCGCCTCCGTGGGATCTAAATAGCTAGTGTCCGTGCCAGGAGGCGAGTATCCTTGTTCAGCATTTTGAGCCGATGACCCCTCAAAACCTAGTATAAATAAATCCACCCCCTTCTTGACATAGCGTCCTTTAAGGTCGGCTTCTTGCTCCTTCAGTTGGTCTTGATATTGAACCACCTTAGCTTGACTTTCCACCAATTTAGCCGCCAAAGCATCTCTTTCGATGGCTGCCTTTATAGCTTGCTGTCCTAAGGCTGAAAAAGCTTCAAAGTACTCCTGATGGAGGGTAGATTGTTGCCGAGCCACCGGCGATAAGGTTTGGGGAAGAGCCGCCACCATGGAGGAAAGCTCCTAACACTTCTCTGTAAAGGATTTTCTGGTAACTTCCTAGGCTTGACGCTCTAGATTAAGCCAGTGGCGTTCTTATTGAAGTTGTATAATAGTAGTCGAGGAGTCAGCTGCCTTGATCATGGCATCCCCAAGATACCCCTTATACTCCTTCAGTTCACGGGTCAGGACGTCTACCTGTTGCAGCTCACTGGATTGTAAGAAGAGGCACTGTTCAAGTTCTTCATTTTTTTGCTGCAGCTCTTCCTTCTCGCTTCGGACCAGGGCCATTTGCATCATTGCATCTTCACATTGGCCCCTTAGGTCCGCATCCTTGGCCTCTTGCTCGCTTAACCGCCGAACGAGCTCTTTTTGTTGCATTACGGCGGTGAAGTGGCGAATCTCCACGCTGGATTGGAACCGAGCCAGCTGGACCACCATGTTATAGTGTTGGGATGAAGCCTGGAAGAAGGAAATCAATGTTAGTATATGTCGATGTATAAAGACGTATGTTAGAGATAAGAAAGGGATAAGAGATACCTCCTCCAACAGCTTGCCCACTTGCCCGCAGGGGCCTTGTACGTCCGACTGATTGAAAAATTTAACCTCCGAGGGGTGCCGAATCTTCAGTAGGGATCCCAACGTGGCCCTCGGAGGAATGGGAAGGGAAGGATCCTCCCCTTCAGAGGAAGATGGGGGTCTGATACGACGAAGGGGGGTAGGAGCAACTTTTGAGTCGGAATGTATAGGAGCTTGGAGGGACTCCATATGAGAAGGTGGGGGTGAATTTTGTGCAGATGGGGAGGAATGAAGAAAATGGGAGGGAGAATCCCCTCCTTGAGGAGATGGAGAAGGGACAGGGGAGGTATTGCCTCCTCTTCTTGGCTCATAAATGGCTAGGGATTGAGACCCAGGCTAGTCGGAAGATGAGGGGAGGAGAGCCGATGAACTTGAGGCTCCTTTCTTGGTGAGCCGCAGTTTTTTCCGAGGGGAGGACGGCGCGGCTATTGATTTACCTCTTTTAGTTGAGGGTTTCTTCTTTTTGGAAGCCTCAATTGCATCTCCTTCCACCAAAGCCTTCTGCATTAGATTATCTGCAAAGTATACTGGTAAGAAAGATGAATAATATAGAAAGGAAATCATATTGCAGGGTAAGTATCACTCTACCTACAGCAACCAAAGTCGTCAAAGGTAGAGGAGACAATCCAAAGTGGCTCAATAGAGGAATTTCTATTAGGTGGTTTGAGCAGTAATGTAACTCTCCTAATACTCTATAAACCTTCGGGAAGGGGCATTTGGTCCTCATTTCCCGGAAGGGTGGCAATTCGGGAAGATCTACCTTCCAAGTATCAGAATAGGGTAGAGATTCTGGAAGCTGTACAAAAAAGTAGAATTCTTCCCATCCCTTGTGGGAAGTAGGCAGGTTCACTAAAAATTGGCAATCTGAACGGCTAGATAAATAGAAGAGACCTGCCTTGGAAGATTTCAATTGGAAAAAGCAGTGGAATATTTCAGGGGTTAGGGGAAGGTTTAGGTGTCGAAACACCATGGAAGCTCTTGATAAGATGCAGAAGGAATTAGGGGTGAATTGGTTTAAAGGAAGTTTGTAAAAATGAAAGATATCTAGGGAACTGGAAGGCGCTGGTAGACATAGACCATTAAGAAATTGTTCAGAGAAAAAACACGTTGAACCGGGAGGAGGATTATTAGGCCGATGTAGTTTAGTAGTGAAACAACACTTTATGGAAGGGTCTATGTAGTCGTTCTTAATATTAAAGAAATAATGGTTGGAATCTAACTGAGTTATGGTATGTTCATACCAGGCGGGTGAAGGGATGGTCCTAGGAGCCATGGGTGTGAACAAAGCAGAGCACTTACTTGGAGGTTAAGGAAGAATCGTGTGGGAAAAGAAGGACAGGGTCGCCGAAACGCCGCCGGTGGAAATCACGGAAGAAGAAGAATAGACTGGATTGTTATACACACTAAAATGATACCTAAAAGGAGAAGGCAGGGGTTTATATAGGGTTTTTAGTGACGATTCGACTGCACGAAAGGAGAAGGAGAAGCGGGGCCCATGGGCCCGTCGGGCCGCCTCGGGTATACATAGGGGAGCTATAAGGGAAGGAGTAAATTCAAGTTAAGAAATAAAGAATAGGGCAGAAACTTTATATACATTTGGAAAGTCAAGCTTATAACTTCGCTTGACTATTTTTCGGGGTTGACTAATGATACTACTGGCAACTTTTTCATATAAATCCAGATAAAAGGGTTAATGTGTAACCCCGGATCTGATCCAAAATATTCGGCTCGGCGAAGGGAAAAAAGGAAGAATGATTCGGACGCGAATAGCAGAAGCAATTGGTATGGGAGAGTTAGCAGAAGCAATTGGCACGAGAGAGTTAGCAGAAACAATTGGCACAGGAGAGTTGCGAAGCAGGCAATCGCAGGAGAGTTAGCGAGGCAGGCAATTGCGCAGGAGAGTTAGCAGAAGTAATTAGCGTGGAAAAGAAGAGACGGAAGGCACTTCGCTAAGGGGTCGGCTCAACCTGATCGATCCAAAGGAAGTTTGGCACGGGAAAAAGAGGAATTGGTTCGGGTTGATGAGGAGCCCTAAGGCGAGGTCACCCATGAGCCATAGACCTAAGCTAGCTTCACCTAAAGTGGATGGTTGAGGGAGAAAGTCTAACCTAGTTAGCTGGAAAATAGAGAGGAGGCGTTATGCAATTGCTTGGGAGGCCCCCACACAATATTCTGAGGAGCCTTCGTTCCTCATATCTGCAACAGAATTATTCTCCAGGTGGAGGTGGTGGCCACGTGTACGATAGAGATAGCCCACGACGCTACGATGGGAAAAGAAAGGAGGATAAAAGGGAGGAAGAAAGGAGGAGGGAGGGGATCCGCAATTATTCCAACCCAGCAAGAGGGAAGAAGACGCCAGAGGAAAAAAGGAGACAACCATCTCGCCGAAGAAGAAGGGCAGTGATTTGTTGTTGTTACATCTTTTGTGTTTATTCTCGTCTGGTGATATCATTGTAAGAGGTTCTTTTCCTCCATCTCCGGAAATTTCTTTTCTGTAAAGGAGGACCTTCATAGTGAAAGTGCTTGGGCACTGCTCCCGGTGAGAAAGCTCACCTCCGTGGAGTAGGAATCCTTATTCCGAACCACGTTACATCTTGTGTCTGTGTTTCGATTGCTGGTGCTGGTTTTTGCGTTTCATCTACTTCATCTTCTTATTCTCTACTGATTGCGGCCTGTGAGAACCCTCTGAGATCTCCCTCAGTGCTTCACTACATTGAAAAAGGAGTGAATAGATTTTCCCCGTCGCATCAGTTAGTTTCCACCCAAGCCAAGGAGAAAACCCTAGAATTCCAATTCTATATTGCTGCCCAAGCCTTTGCCTCCTATTTATATATTTTGCCCAAACCTCCTTTTAATCGTGTCCGTTGGATCTAGGTTTCATGAGGGTTTTAATAGACTACAATAGGGACCATGAGGAGGAGTTGGATCTTGGTCACCCAATGGATCTGGGCCACATAAAATCTGATCCATTAATGATGATCCATTCCACTAGAGGATTATCATTGATCTACCTCACCAACCCCCATAAATAAATATGGGCTCCATATATTAATTGTACAAATGTCTCCCCGTGTTTAAGATATCGAATGTCTGTCAATTAATTAATTTACTGACAATTAATTAATCAACATCTAACTCCATGAGTAGTACCACTCAACCTTATCATCATGCCGGACCAAGACCACCTGTAGGGTTTACATGATGATCGTTATGAGCTCCTCAAGGGGACATCATCATCCTAATACATAGGACATGGTTTCCTCCTATAATCAATGGTTCGCCATGTAAATAATATTATTTCCCAACTTACTGAGCCTATTGATTTAATCTATAAATCTTGCCTATTGGTAAATCAAAGAAATAAATACTAAGTACATGTGTATGTTATTATATCGGGATTAAGATCATGTACACCATAATACCCGAGGTCCGATTCAATTATGTAGTCAGCAATAAATTGAATCACCTCTAAGTCGGTCCTGCTCAATACATACAAAGTGTACTAGTGTAATTCTATGGTCAAGACAAACCAATACCAAATTACACTACAACCATACCAATGGTTTGTCCAAAACCATCTTGTTGTGAGCCTCTACTTATACTCTATAAGGAACTGATAACTTGATCTTCTGTGTGACACCGCACACCATGTTATCAATAATATAATGTATCAAACAATATGCATAACCATAAATATGCAAACAATGATGATGTGATTTTTATTTTAAAAATAAAGATATTCATACAAAGAATAGACTTTTCAGTATACATCCCAATAGAAATTTCTTGTGTCGGCTAGGTAAATCTTTGCATATATTGCCGAAGACTTTTTTGCTCTCTCTACTTAAGATTAAAAAGAATCGACGGTTGAGGTAGATATTTCTTAGAACTAGAAAAATGCCTTAAAAATAATGCTGAGAAATCCTTAAATGAAGCAATACTTTGTGATTTTAAATCAATAAACCATTATTGTGCCAGTCCTACTATGTAGAAAGAAACACTTGACATTTAATCCCATCAGTATAACGATATAATAGTGTTGAATTTTCAAATCTGCTCAAATGGTCTTTGGGATATGAGGAACAAGTATACTCAGGCATATATGGAACTTGAAAAAGTCGAGGTAACTCTTAATTCAAGATATCCTCCGTAAAGGGATTTACCTCTTCTACTTTTAAAATATAACTTACAAAAGGAAAATCCCCCTCAGGTTGTTCGCCCCCAAGAGGAGCTACATACTTCTTTTTCTTCCTCCTAGATTGCTTATACACACGAGAAGAATCGTTCTTCGGACGAGAAACTCTGATTAACTCCTCTTCAAAATCATCACCAGAGGTATCATCCTCCATCTCCTTCGGGGCTGCCAACACTTGCATAAGATTCTCCTTGCACAAGGGTTCGCGACGTCTTCTACTAGTGCCCCCCTTAGAAGTACTAGATATATATTTCTCTTCCTCCAAAGGCTTCTTTAGTATCCTCCTGGTGTTCACCATCACAGCTTATTGTCCAGGATCCCACAAACCACAAATTTAATGGTGTCCTCTTCTTCGACCTATTAGATTCCTTTCTCTCTTCTTACGGACCCATTCCAATAGCCTTTGATCCTTGAGGTACCGATTGTAGAAGAAACGGAAAAAGTGAGAAGAAATGGAAATGTAGAATGTAGAAGAAGATCTTTGAGGAACTGAAAAGTGAAGAGAAAAAACATCCTCTTCTTCCGTCCACCTCTGCCCCTTTTATAGATGAGTCATCCCACCATTTCTTGGAGCAAATTTGCTACAATACCATTTCCAACCTATCAATCTGTAACCACTTTTTCCACTCCTTTTCAAAATCTCTCTTTTCAAACCCTTCATATGCTTCTTATCTTCCTGTCAATTATTAATTAAACAAAATAGACAAACAGATGACAAAATACTTCATATTAACAACACTTTTTATTTAATAAATCCCTCTTCATTTATTGTACACAAAAATACCCCTTGTAACGCCCGCCCTTATCTGCTCTCAGGGCGGCGCTACTTTTTTTTTTATATATAACATAACTTATATGGATCATTTCACAATCTACATAATCAAACATGTTATCATTGTTGGTTTTCCGGCACCGCGGCGTGTGTGTGTTCGATCACGTTTCGTAAACATGAACACAGCGGAAGCAATAAAAATAATAAATCTACATTTATTACAATACACACAACACACGCATACATATTACAACAAGTGTAGACATAACCGTAAATTTAAATTTGCAATAAAAGGAAATTTATCTACGTTATACCTTTCGTATGACGTGTAGCGGGAACGGCATCAACCGGAACGATCCTCGCTAGAATCTTCTCTATCTGTATCCACGCCGAGTTCCTCGGGATGACTTCGCTAAGCCACGAGCTTCGTCCTCGTACGGGTTACTAGCCTCGTGTTGAAGACGACATGATCGAGAGATGATCACGATCCGAATCCAAATTCGGATCCTAATACGAGTTCTCAAAACTCGCTTCTCCGGAGAGGTATTCGTCAACCAATTGACGAATACTTCGTCCTCCACCTCAAAGGATTACCGGAGATCGAATCCCCGGTAAGTTAGCCGCTGTCGGAGCTCTAACCGTCGTCCAAACGACGCTCCGACGAGAGGAGAACAAGCTGTCCAGAAAAACTGGACAGCTTTGGTGGAGGAGATAGGCGCCGGCCAACCAAGGGAAGAAAAGGCTCACCTTGATGCCAAACCTATAGGAGATCACCGGAGGGTCACCGGAGGATCACCGGCTGAAGCTTGGTCGCCGGCAAGGAGCTGGACGGCGGCACAACAAGCTGGGCGGCAATGGAGGTTGGGCGGCAATGAAGGTTGGGCGGCAACTCCAAGCTAGGGTTTTTTTTTGGATTAGGGCTTAATTATCCCTTAAGCCCTCTTTTATAGAGAACTAATTCTCTTAATGGTTATTGGATCATAACCATTAGGCCCGTTAACCCGCTCCATTAAGATAAGTTAAAATAAACCAAACCATGATGGTTTTTTTTAAGTTAAAACGAACCGAATCAACTTTTGGTTCATTCGTTTAAAATAAACCAAACCCTTTGGTTTATTCTCCTCCATTGGATTAGAACCAAACCATTTTGGTTCATCCATTATGTCTTCATAAGACACGGCCCATCCACGCTTCCATTGCGACTGAAACGATTTCATGATCGCTTCATGTTTGGTCCAACCAAACCTTGTTTCTCTCTGTCTGAGAATCCCATTCTCAAGCTCGTTTTAAATCCTTTGGATTACGCTCGTTGAGCGTGTGACCAAATAGGTTCTCGGTTTATGTTGGCCGTCTATAATTAACCATTAATTAAAGTACGATCATGAGTGGCACCTAGTAGTACATCATGATCCCCAATTAACCGAAAAGATCAACGGTTGATCCAGAACTATTTCTGAAACCCTTCAGCAGCTCGAATGATTCATGCCCCATTCCCTTCACTCATCTTATATCCACTTGGTTCTGGACATAGTCTATTGTGTCAGTCCCCACTAGGCTGACTACGTCACACCTAGCCCAAGTATCATTTCCTTGTCCTACGGTATCTAGTTACTCCACATGTATCGAAGAGTACCTTACTCTAAACATGTAATACTTTGGCCAAAGACTTTAGTAACAATCTGACGAGAGGCCATGGGTATACATCTCCTCGTAAGGAGTGGTGAATCCTTTATAGGCTATTCAAACACCTTCGATCACTTCGACTTATACCCAATCATCCCGGGTCCACATCTCCTTAGAGATGCTTGCTTAAGATGTCAAAGCATAAGTCTCCATGATCAAGATGACTTGAATACCGCAAGTCAAAGGAACATCGCACTTAAGCCACAGTAAGAACTTCATTGACATATCAATATATGCAGAGAACCATATGAAGTCTTACGGCTGGTCACTCCAATGAACTAGTTACCATAACTAGCATCCACGATTAACTCCGGACATCACTATGTCTCCAGCCAGTGAGAATCAGCTGCTTGGATACACCAAGGAGTATACCTCGTGCTAGTCTCGACGGAATTGATGGTGTCCAAATCCATCAATTCATCGACTAGGGATAATTTCGATACATCACAATTACACATGTAGAGATACTCACTAGTTGTGATCCAATCACAAATTCTCTCATGCTGTGAATCATATCGTGGACATTCAGTAAATGAGTTTAAGATCCAATCAAATACATAAAACATGTATACTCAAATAGTGAATCTTTATTTATCATATAAATGGTTCATACATAAGGCGATTGCCTTAGGACATCTCTCATATATTACTAACAGACTCCCACTTGGCCTAATGTCAATCGCTACGGTATCCAATACCATAAGCTCGAACATGACCCTCAAACTTATTTTGAGGTAATGCCTTAGTCAAGGGATCCGCTAAGTTCCTTTCAGTGGGAATTTTCTCGATTTGTATTTCGTTCCTACTGATGATCTCTCTGATAAGATGATAGCAGCGAAGCACATGTTTTGATCATTGATGAGACCACATCAAGTTCAGAGATGAACTTTTTGATCCAAACCGCTTCCTTTGCTGCTTCCAAAGCTACAATGTATTCTGCCTTAGTGGCAGAATCCGCTATAGTATCAAGCTTGGAACCTTTCCAACTTATTGCGCCTCCATTCCAGCTGAATACATACCCAGACAAAGACATGGAATCATCCTTGTCTGTCTGGAGCTGGCATCCGTATACCCACGTATCACCATGTACCCTTCTCCATATATTAGGAACGCATCCTTAGTTCTTCTTAAGTACTTAAGGATCGTCTTAACAGTCACCCAATGATCCATTCCTGGATCAGACTGGTATCTGCTCGTGACACTCAGAGCATACGATACATCGGGCCTCGTACATAACATAGCATACATGATAGATCCTATTGCGGATGCATAGGGAATCTTACTCATGTAAATCCTCTCGTCTTCTATGCGCGAACACAGACTTCGAAAGGTGTACCCCATGCCTGATGGGTAGGAAACCTTTCTTGGATTCCGACATGCTAAACCTCTTTAGCACTCGGTCTATATATGTAGATTGCGAAAGACCAAGCAATCGTTTCGATCTATCTCTATAGATCTTAATCCCGAGGATGTAGGTTGCTTCTCCCAGGTCTTTCATGGAGAATGTCTTGGATAACCAAACCTTAACTGACTGTAAGACTGAAACATCGTTTCCTATAAGTAATATGTCATCGACATATAATACTAGGAACACGATTGCACTCCCACTAACCTTCTTGTACACACAAGGTTTGTCTGGATTTTGTGAGAAATCAAACTTTTTGATTGTCTCATCAAAGCGGATATTCCAGCTCCTGGATGCTTGCTTCAATCCATAAATGGATCGTCGCAATTTGCATACCTTGGTTTTATCAACCGATGTGAAACCCTCAGGCTGTATCATATACACGTCCTCGAGCAGGTTTCCATTAAGGAAAGCTGTTTTCACATCCATCTGCCATATCTCATAATCATAATGAGCCGCTATGGCCAGGAGCATCCGAATGGATTTAAGCATAGCTACAGGCGAATAGGTTTCATCATAATCAACACCTTGCTTTTGACGATATCCTTTCGCCACCAATCTAGCCTTATAGGTAATCACATTACCATCCATGTCGGTTTTCTTCTTGAAAACCCACTTGCACCCTATAGGCTTTATGCCTTCAGGTGGGTCAACCAAGTTCCAAACTTGGTTTTCATACATGGAATCCATTTCTGACTTCATGGCACCAAGCCACTTATCCCTTTCTGAACTTGTCAGCACTTCTTCATAACTGGTAGGCTCCTCATCATCAATGAGTAACACGTCGTTCGATTCACTTATGAGAAATCCATATCTCTCAGGAATATTGCGTGTTCTACCAGATCTACGATGATGTGGTGTTACAATAGGTCCAGTCGATTGCTCATCACTATGAGTTGTCGGCTGTTGTGCTTCACCAAGTATCTCATTAATGTCTATTTGAGTCTCTCGAGCCTCCTCAAGCTCGATGACACTCCCACTGTTTTCTTGCAAGAGAAACTCTTTCTCTAGAAACACAGCATGCCTTGAAACAAACACCTTTTGTTCCACAGGATGATAGAATTGGTAACCCCTTGTTTCCTTAGGGTATCCAACAAAAAGACATTTATCAGACTTAGCATCCAATTTGTCTGATACAGTCCGCTTCACATAAGCAGGACAACCCCATATCTTCAAGTAAGATACATGAGGTTTCTTACCATTCCATATCTCATATGGAGTAGTTGAGACTACCTTGGTAGGCATTCTGTTTAACAAGTAAGCAGCTGTCTGAAGTGCATAGCCCCAAAAGGACTTGGGAAGAGTCGCATGATTCATCATTGACCTGACCATGTCCAACAAGATCCGGTTACGCCTCTTAGATACACCATTATGCTGTGGTGTATATGGTGGAGTCCATTGAGACAATATACCATTTTCTCTTAGATAATCAAGAAACTCTTGACTTAAGTATTCACCACCTCGATCTGATCGAAGTATTTTAATACTCTTATCATGTTGTTTCTCTACTTCATTTCTGAATTCTTTGAACCTTTCAAAGGCTTCAGACTTGTGTTTCATCAAGAACACATACCCAAACCGTGAGTGATCATCGGTGAAGGTAATGAAGTAGCTATAGGCTCCTAATGCTTGAGTTGACATAGGTCCACATACATCAGTATGTATTAGTCCAAGTAACTCTCCCACTCGTTCACCCTTTTCCAGTAAAAGGTAACTTAGTAATCTTGCCTTTTAAGCATGATTCGCATGTATCGTATGAATCCAATTCAAACGATTCCAGAATTCCACATCGGTGTAATTCGGACATGCGTTTCTTGCTTACATGGCCAAGATGACAATGCCACATGTAGGAGTCTATTTGATTATCCTTTCAAGCACGCTTGTTGCTCGCTTCAATATTGCAAATGTCACTAGATACGTCCAACGTATAAACACCATTGCTTAAAGTTCCAGTCCCATAAAGAATTCCATTCAAAGTTATGTAACAACAATTGTTAATAAAAGTCAAATGGGACCCATTTCTATTTAAACAAGAAATAGAAATGATGTTCTTTATCAACGAAGGAACATAAAAGCAATTGTCCAGTTCTAAGACAAGTCCTACAGGGAGTTCCAAAAAATACGTTCCGATGGCGAGTGCAGCAACCGTTGCTCCATTCCCAACACGTAAATTTGACTCTCCCTTGACGAGTCTTCTTCTATTCCTTAGCCCATGTATGTCATTACATATATGTGAGCCACACCCAGTATCAAATACCCAAGTGTCTGAAGAAATAGAATGACAATCAATAAAAAAGATTTCTGAAGATGATGGGGCATCCGATGCCTTATCCTTCTTCACGGACTCAAGATAAATCTTGCACTTTCTTCGCAAATGGCCCTACTTTCCATAATGATGGCAAGTGCCCTTTTGAGCTGGTTCTGCCTTTTTAGCCTTTTTCTTCTTCCCCTTCTGTTGTTCCTTTGACTCCCTCTTAGAACCTTTCTTCGAGGAATCAACTAACAACACCGTCCCCTGCTCATGCTTCTCAGAAGACTCCACAGTCTTGATATTGAGTACGCATGAACCTTCTAGCATCTCAGAGGTGAAGAGGAGCTTTGAGACTTCGAACCTTTCGAATCTCACTTGCTTATCAAACAACTCATAAAGATGAAGGACTACGATATGAGCATCCATATGCTCATTCTGCTTTCGTAACTTGGGTTCCATCGCGGCTAACATGATGCAACTTGTCCGTTCAGAATTAGTCACATGTTTCTGATAGACCAACAATTGGTCCGGAGTTGCATCGTCACTAGGATGGGCGGGAAGAGGCGCTTCGAGGACATACGCAAGCTTTTCACCTTGAGAACAATTCTCAAGTTTCTAAGCCAGTCCAAGAAGTTCGGCCCAGTCAATTTATTCGAATCCAAAATGGAACACAAATTTAAAGACAACGTGATCAATTTTAGAAATACAAAACGAGCATATATGAGAAAGATGATTTTTAAAATGCATCAATATACATTTATAAATCCCATTCATTTTTTGAATTTCAAAAACCCCAAAATCACTTCGGGAGATCGTAAGTCCATCTCCGAATGGGCTGATATCCATCATAGTTATGAACAACCTTGGAGAGAGTCCAACAAGCCATTAATAACTACGACGGTAGGTATCAACTATACCGATTGCATATCACGTATATGCAACTATCACAATGTGCTATCAACTAATTGAATGTTCACACATACGTTGGGTTGTTAACACATTAACAAGTATGCATCATATGCATAGCACCCAACTTCACCTCTCTTCACATCGACCTTGGAGTGAGTCCAACAAATTGATGCTCCAAGTTAGAGCCGACCCATTAATCGCGTAATAGTTTTAATATGGTTAGAGCGCATTCAACCAATTAGCCAGGCTTGGAGTGAGTCCAACAACCCAAACTAACGATTGACCTCTGACTCTTACCATATTAGAGTTAAACTATTCCAATGATTTGAACATGTTCAGGTTCAAGCCGGGCTTAGAGTGAGTCCAACAACCCAAACAAGAAACAGAACTCTGGTTCTAACCATATTAATGGAAGGTGTAGGCTTTAATATTGAGTTAGGGTTTTATGTCTCATCCTCTTTGCATGCATATAACTATTATCTACATGGCATGACATACATGGCATACATCTACATGTCACGACACGCATGACATAATGTTATGCATCTTATGCAATTACATGGCATACAATTATGTCATGTATATAATTTCCTTATATGTCATAACTATTTATCGAAATAAAATATGTTTAAGATTTGATTCTCCAAATCAAATCATAATTAAATTAGGAAACAAATTTCCAAATCTAATCACATATTTTATTCATGGAATTATTTGATTAAGGAAAATCTATTTAGGAAACCAATTTCCTAAATCATTGAAACTACTTATGGAAATAAAATATTTTAAGATTTGATTTCCCAAATCAAATCATGATTAAATTAGGAAACAAATTTCTATAATCTAATCAAATATTTTATTTATGGAAAATATCAATTTTCATAAATACTTCCAACTTTCCAAAAGTGGAAGATTTCCATAAATACTTCTAGACTTTCCAAAATTGAAAAATTTCCATAAATACTTCTAAATTTCCAAAATTAGAAAATTTCTAGAAATACATTATGACTATCGCAAAACCATTTTTACGATTATGTCGAAACACAACCTGGGCTCTGATACCACTGTTGGTTTTTCGGCACCGCGGCGTGTGTGTGTTCGATCACGTTTCGTAAACATGAACACAGCGGAAGCAATAAAAATAATAAATCTACATTTATTACAACACACACAACACACGCATGCATATTACAACAAGTGTAGACATAACCGTAAATTTAAATTTGCAATAAAAGGAAATTTATCTACGTTATACCTTTCGTATGACGTGTAGTGGGAACGGCATCAACCGGAACGATCCTCGCTAGAATCGTCTCTATCCGTATCCACGCCGAGTTCCTCGGGATGACTTCGCTAAGCCACGAGCTTCGTCCTCATACGGGTTACTAGCCTCGTGTTGAAGACGACATGATCGAGAGATGATCACGATCCGAATCCAAATTTGGATCCTAATACGAGTTCTCAAAACTCGCTTCTCCGGAGAGGTATTCGTCAACCAATTGATGAATCCTTCGTCCTCCACCTCAGAGGATTAACGGAGATCGAATCCCCGGTAAGTTAGCCGCTGTCAGAGCTCTAACCGTCGTCCAAACGACGCTCCGACGAGAGGAGAACAAGCTGTCCAGAAAAACTGGACAGCTTTGGTGGAGGAGATAGGCGCCGGCCAACCAAGGGAAGAAAAGGCTCACCTTGATGCCAAACCTATAGGAGATCACCGGAGGGTCGCCGGAGGATCACCGGCTGAAGCTTGGTCGCCGGCAAGGAGCAGGACGGCGGCACAACAAGCTGGGCGGCAATGAAGGTTGGGCGGCAACTCCAAGCTAGGGTTTTTTTTTGGATTAGGGCTTAATTATCCCTTAAGCCCTCTTTTATAGAGAACTAATTCTCTTAATGGTTATTGGATCATAACCATTAGGCCCGTTAACCCGCTCCATTAAGATAAGTTAAAATAAACCAAACCATGATGGTTTATTTTAAGTTAAAACGAACCGAACCAACTTTTGGTTCATTCGTTTAAAATAAACCAAACCCTTTGGTTTATTCTCCTCCATTGGATTAGAACCAAACCATTTTGGTTGATCCATTATGTCTTCATAAGACACGGCCCATCCACGCTTCCATTGCGACTGAAATGATTTCATGCTCGCTTCATGTTTGGTCCAACCAAACCTTGTTTCTCTCGGTCTGAGAATCCCATTCTCAAGCTCGTTTTAAATCCTTTGGATTACGCTCGTTGTGCGTGTGACCAAATAGGTTCTCGGTTTATGTTGGCCGTCTATAATTAACCATTAATTATAGAACGATCATGAGTGACACCTAGTAGTACATCATGATCCCCAATTAATCGAAAAGATCAACAGTTGATCCAGAACTATTTTTGAAACCCTTCAGCAGCTCGAATGATTCGTGCCCCATTCCCTTCACTCATCTTATACCCACTTGGTTCAGGACATGGTCTATTGTGTCAATCCCCACTAGGCTGACTTCGTCACACCTAGCCCAAGTATCATTTCCTCGTCCTACGGATTCTAGTTACTCCACATGTATCTAAGAGTACCTTACTCTAACCATGTAATGCTTTGGCCAAAGACTTTAGTAACAATCTGACGAGAGGCCATGGGTATACATCTCCTCGCAAGGAGTGGTGAATCCTTTATAGGCTATTCAAACACCTTCGATCACTTCGACTTATACCCAATCATCCCGGGTCCACATCTCCTTAGAGATGTTTGCTTAAGATGTCAAAGCATAAGTCTCCATGATCAAGATGACTTAAATACCGCAAGTCAAAGGAACATCGCACTTAAGCCACAGTAAGAACTTCATTGACATATCTATATATGCAGAGAACCATATGAAGTCTTACGGCTGGTCACTCCAATGAACTAGTTACCATAACTAGCATCCACGATTAACTCCTGACATTACTATGTCTCCAGCCAGTGAGAATCAGCTGCTTGGATACACCAAGGAGTATACCTCGTGCTAGTCTCGACAGAATTGATGGTGTCCAAATCCATCAATTCATCGACTAGGGATAATTCCGATACATCACAATTACACATGTAGAGATACTCACTAGTTGTGATCCAATCACAAATTCTCTCATGCTGTGAATCGTATCGTGGACATTCAGAAAATGAGTTTAAGATCCAATCAAATACATAAAACATGTATACTCAAATAGTGAATCTTTATTTATCATATAAATGGTTCATACATAAGGTGATTGCCTTAGGACATCTCTCATATATTACTAACAATCATGTCATAAATCTTCTTTTATAGCATGCATCACATATCATAGACCTAATTAGCATGTTAACATATCATAACTTCTTTTATAACATGCATTACATATCATAGACCTAATTAGCATGTTAACATATCATAACTTCTTTTATAACATGCATTACATATCATAATCATAATTAGCATGTTAACATATCATAACTTCTTTTATAACATGCATCACATATCATAATCATAATTAGCATGTTACAACATCATATCTCATTTTATAACATGCATAACATAAAGATTAGAGAATGTAACTATTATTAACACGATCCATTCATGAGTTCTAACATATCAAACTTTCATAAGTAAGGTCAATAATAACATAAACTAAGCAACATCCAACATGGTACTAATAAATCACAAGTCATAAAAGTTGAAGCAAATGTCTTAAGTTGTTCATTGGGCATATAAATAAAAGCAGAGAGTAATAGGGTCTTTTTCCACCATGTCACTATCACACACACTCTGCCCCTCCTGTTACTTCCTCTAGTTCATGTTTCCTTTATCTACAGTATATGGTCAACATAAACTATAAGCATATAGCTTAGTAAGATTCTTGCCTACTCACAAAAGCCACCAATTACCTCAAATAATTAGAAAACATGAGCATACTAGCATAAATAACATAAGCATTGCATAACAACACTAAACATCAGCATACTAACGTAATGAAACACAAGCATGGCATAAAATTTACATAAGCATTCATGACGTCATCAGTCCTAAACATGCATAAAGGACATAATCATAAGCATTCTTAAACTTGAACATAAGCAGTCATGAAATCATCAATCCTAAACAAGCATAAAGGACATAATCATAAGCATTCTTAAACTTGAACATAAGCAGTCATGACATCATCAATCCTAAACAAGCATAAAGGACATAATCATAAGCATTCTTAAACTTGAACATACGCATCCACAATTTCATACAAGTCCTTTCATTTCAAAACATATACATATAGATACTTCAACATAATCATAACATGAAGGGGGGGGGGGCCAGGCTAGTTACCACATAAAGCGTATTCCCTAATAGGCTGGGGTAGCTAGCCACCAGACCTACTAGAGCAAGACCTCTTACGTCTTACCAGGGCAAGACCTCTTACGTCTTCTTATGTCCCTTGGATTTGATTAACGACCACCTAACGGGTCGGGTACTTAACCTCTTACAAAGTAAAATACTTATTTTTCTTTCTTTTCTTTCTTATCATATCATAAAGAATGCTCTTAATCCCCTAACATAAAAAGGGAAGCATCTCCGTCTTATCTTATCATAAAGAGAGCTCTTAATCCCAACATAAAAAAGGGGAAGCATCTTCTTAGACATTTCATAGCATATATGCATTCATAACATAATAATACCCTAAAGGGGTCTTAAAGCATAAACATGTTCATCACATAGGCATATTTCAAGGCATATTAAATCATTAACATGGTCATCACATAGGCATAATTCATGGCATATTAAATCATAAACATGTTCATCACATAGGCATATTTCGTGGCATATTAAATCATAAACATGTTCATCACATAGGCATAATTCATGGAATATTAAATCGTAAACATGTTCATCACATAGGCATAATTCATGGCATATTAAATCATAAACATGTTCATCACATAGGCATAATTCATGGCATATTAAATCATAAACATGTTCATCACATAGGCATAATTCATGCCATATTAAATCATAAACATGTTCATCACATAGGTGTTGGTATTGCCTAGAAGCTCTGATACCATTTGTTGGCAACCGTGCTAATCCTCGGAATGCTCATAGGCTCCCATGTCCCCGGATTAAAATTTTCACTAATGAAAACTAATCCGGATGGGATGAGTTTCCTAAGCACAACCAATTCATCGTCGTGCTAACGACTCGAGCGATCGCTTGAACAAACTAGCTGTTCAAGCAACACAACTCTTCTAGTCGGTTAGCCACGGAAGAGACGACGGACGGATCGCCGGTTTTTGTGTTTGTCTTCGGGGTCCATGATTATACAATATATATTCATATACACACATGTATAATCATCATATATAAGAACATGCTCAGATCTGAAATTAAAGTTATAAAACTTTTATACCTCTTGATCTTCTATCGTATGTCCTAACCTCCTTGTAGACTTCGTGTGGGCGAAGATCCTCCACAAGTTGAAGCTTCTTAGATCTTCTTCAATCCAAAGAATGAAGAACTCTCTTTCCCTTCTTGCTTGAGCCAACCACCAATCCACAAAGGATTGATGCCGCCGGCCCCAAGAATAGAGAGAACATAATGGAAACAACCAAGCAACCAAACTAGGGACAAACCCTAGCTCCTAGTGCCGCCGGCCAAGAGGAAAACAAAGGGAAAAGAGGAATAGGTTGGGCACCACCAAAGGTATAGGAAAAAGGATAGGAACCGGCCAACACCCTAGGAAGAAGAAGAACACTTCCCATATAGTTGCCACCTACCTTACCTTCCAAACCCTAGCCCAACCAAGCTTCCTTTGGATTTCTTGCCGCCAAGGTAGAGGAAGAGAAGGTAGTGGCCGCCAACCCTTAGAAGGAAGAAGATGAGCCCTTCCCTATAGTTGCCCCAACCATAACTTCCAAACCTAGCCGCCTAATCCAAAGAGCCAAACCCTAATCTAATTAGGGTTTCCTCCATAGGTTTCTTGCCTAAGCATGGTGGAGAGGAGAGATCTAGGAGCTAGCCACCTCCAAGGAAGAAGACAAGCTCATCCATAGGTTGCCGCCCCCTCTAGCTCCACCACCTTGGCCGCCCAACCTAAGGAACCAAAACCCTAATTAGGGTTTCCTCCTTGAGGTTGCTTGCCGCCCAAGTAATGCTAGGCAAAACCCTAATTTCCTTAGCATCCATCATGAACCATCCATGAAACTTAGTTGCCGCCCAACCCATGCTCCCTTATATAGAACTTAGGAGAAAATTGGTTATTGATGAGGTAGCCAAAAATATAGGAACTAATTCCCAATTTTCTTGCCGCCCACCTTATCCAACCTTTCCTCTCCTTTTTATATAGAGTTAGGTTTAGGCCTTGGTTTAATCTCCACCGTCGGTTCTAGGAAATAATCTCAACCGTCGGATCTAGAGATTTAATCTCAACCGTCGGTTCTAGGAATTTAATCCCAACCGTCGGATCTAGAGATTTGTTTTCCATCATTTGATCTAGACTTCATGAGGTTTATATAAGGCTACGATAGGGACCATGAGGAGGAGTTGGGTCTTGGCCACCCGATGGATCGGAACCACACAAACTTGATCCATCAATGATGTTCCATTCCACTAGAGGATCATCATCGAACTACCTCACCAACCCCCATAAATTAATATGGGCTCCATATATTATTTGTACATCCATCTCCCCGTGTTTAAGATATCGAATGTCCGTCAATTAATTGATTTACTGACCATCAATTAATTAACATCTAACTCCTCGAGTAGTACCACTCAACCTTATCATCATGTTGACTAAGTCAACCTGCAGGGTTTACATGATGAACCTTATGAGCTCCTCAAGGGGACATCATCAACCTAATATATAGGACACGGATTCCTCCTATAATCAACGGCACACCATGTAAATAATATCACTTCCCAACTTACCGGGCTTATTGATTTAATCCATAGAAATCTCACCCTCTGGTAAATCAAAGAAATAAATACTAAGTACATGTGCCCGTTATTATATCGGGATTAAGAGCATGTACAACATAATATCCGAGGTCCGATTCAATTATGTAGTCAGCAATAAATTGAATCACCTCTATGTCGGTCCTGCTCAATACACCGAGGTGTACTAGTGTAACTCTATGTTCAAGATAAAACAATACCAAGCTACACTACAACCATGCCAATGGTTTGTCCAAAACCATCTTGGTTGTGAGCCTCTACTTATATTCTACAAGGGACTGATAACATGATCTTCATGCACTGTGCACCATGTTATCTACAATGTAAAATATTAGACAATATGCACACATATAAATATAACATGCAAACAATGATCATGTGATTCTTATTTCAAAATAAAGATGTCCATACAAAAGAGCTAGGCTTTCAGTATACATTCCAACAATCTCCCACTTATACTAAAAGACTATGCTGTCATCATACTGCCATACATCTATTCCCCTTCCCTCCACATGCCTATCAAAGCTCTCGCTAGAAGGGCCTTAGTGAAAGGGTCTACCAGGTCATCCTCACGATGCAATCTTGGCGGCAAAGAACTTCTACCTCCTTAACGATTTCGTATCGGGTGGTACTTGCACTCTATGTGTTTACTAACCTTATGGGCTCGTGGTTCCTTGAGTTTGCAATCGCACCATTATTATCACAATAAATTGTGATAGTTGGGCAAACCAGAATCACATCCAAGTCCATTAGGAAATTCGAGCCACCCGGCTTCTTTGGCCGCCTTAGAGGCTGCCATACAGTCAGCTTCCATGGTAGAGTCCACCACGCATTTCTGCTTGACACTCTTCCATACTATGGCTCCACCTCCCAAAGTAAACACAAACCCTGAGGTAGACTTACTGTTATCCCTATCAGATTGGAAATCGGAATCTATGTAACCCACAGGGAGTAATTGGTCTGCCCGGTAAACTAGCACATAATCCCTAGTCCTTCTCAGGCACTACAATATATGCTTTACCGCAGTCCAATATCCCTGTCCTGGATTACTCGACGATATCTACCATGCCACCGCAGCGGATATCCGGTCTCATCTGAGAGCATCGCATATATGAGGCTTCCTACTGCTGAAGCATAAGGAACCGCCTTCATCTCCTCTATCTCCTCAGATGATCTACGGACACATCTTGTTAGATAAAGGAACTCCATGCCTGAAAGGTAGAAAAACCCTTCTTGAAGTTTTGCATGCTAAAACGATCCAAAATCATGTCTATGTATGAAGCTTGGGATAAGCACAACAACCTTGATCCCAAGGTTGTGACCCACTTCTCCCAAGTCCTTCATATCATACTGTTTGGACAACCATACCCTTACGTCTGATAACATTTCGATGTTGTCGCCAACCACCAAAATGTCATCTACGTATAGTACAAGAAATACCTCTACGTTTCCGTCACATCTCTTGTATACACAAGACTCATCCGAACTTTGAATAAATCCATAAGACTGGATTTACCTCCTCAAAGCGGATGTTCCAAGACCTCTAAGCTTGCTTCAATCCATAAATGGACCGATTAAGCTTACATACAAGATGCTCTTTGCCCTTAGCAATGAATCCCTCTAGTTGCTTCATATAGATGGATTCCTCAAGACTTCCATTAAGGAAAGCTGTCTTGACATCCATCTATCACACCTCATAATCCATATGAGCTGCAATGCATAAGAGCTCCCAGACCTGACTTGAATCCATAGATTCAATCTCAGTATTCATTGCACTTTGCAAAGATGCTGTATTTATATCTTGGATTGCCTCGTCGTATGTCTAGGGATCAGGTTCATGTTTGCTAGGGACCAAATCAGAAGATTTGTCCAAAAACATGAATCTAAGAGGTTGTCTAACAACCCTCCCACTACGACGAGGTATCTTCTGTGTATCCTCTGTGACACGTGGTGCAGTGACATGTGGTATATCCTCTTGTACCGGTGGTACTGAAGTCGGGACTTCCCCTATCAACTCCTCAAGAACAATCCTACTCGTGGGCTTGTGGTTCATCACATAGTCCTCCTCTAGAAATCTGGCATTCGTACTAACGATCACCCTCTGATCTCTAGGACTATAAAACAAACCACCCTTCGTCTCCTTGGGATAGCCAACGAATATGTATACTTCTGTACGAGGTTCCAACTTACCAGTATCTGCCTTCAGCACATGTGCTGGACTCTCCATATCCGAATATGTCTTAGACTAGGCTTTCGCCCGGTCCACAACTCTGTGGGATTAGAAGGCACTGATTTAGATGGAACCAAGTTCAGAATGTACACCGTCGTATCTAGAGTATATCCTCAGAACGAATCTGGCAAGTCAGAATAACTCATCATCAATCTAACCATCTCCATAAGAGACCTCTTCCTTCGCTACGCTACACCATTCTGCTGGGGTGTGCCAGGTGCAGACAATTGGGATTGAATCCCAAGCTCTGATAAGTAGTTCCTAAACTCTCCCAAGAGGTATTCACCACTACGATCAGATCGTAGTGTCATCTTGAATAACTGTCTATGAAAAAGACGAAATATTCAAAACTACCTCTTGCCTGGATAGACATAGGACCATACGAATCAGAATGAACCAATTCCAACACATCTTTGGATCTATACCCCTTGGCCTTGAAAGGCCTCTTGGTCATCTTACCCTTCAAGCAAGATTCGCAGGTTGGGAGATCCTCCACCACTAATGAACCCAAAGGTCCATCAGCTTTCAACCTTTGAATTCTGCTCAGGTTAATATGACCAAGTCTAAGATTCCAAAGATATGTTTGGTTCATCTTCGAAGGTTCTTTTCTCTTATCGGAATTAGAAGATGAGTTATTAACTTCAATTTGCATCATGGGAGCTTGTGGTTCAAATTATTAATTTCCTATCTATGTACCTGAATAGATAATGTCCCTATTCCTTTTATAACAAATCTGTCATTAAAAGGAATAGATTATCCATCCATAATTTAGAAACCGAAATCAATTCTTTCTAAATAAAGGTACATAAAGAAAATTCTTAAGAACCAAAAACTTTATTTTCTCAAAAGATAAATAAAACATCTCCCACTGCAATAGCCGCCATCTTCATGGCATTGCCCAAGTAAATAGTAATATCCCCTTTGGCTAGTTGTCAGGTTTCCTGGAACCCCTGCAAAGTGTTGCAGACATGATTAGTGGCTCTCGTATCTACACACCAGGTGCCGGTAGATAACACCGCTAACCATGTTACAACGACTAGACCAAAAGATCTACTTTTGTTCTTGCTTCGGATTGGGATAATCCTTCTTCTCATGTCCGGTCTGCTAGTAAGTGAAGTACTTGCCTTTCGGCTTCTTCACTCCTCCCTGAGATCCTCCCACCACTTTTGCTCCACCTTGTTTCTCCTTCTTCTAGCCTTTCGGCTTAGAAGTAGAAACCTTTTTGAGCAACCATGGCTTGAGGACACTCTTTGAAGAGTGTATACTTGTACTTCTTAGCAAATAAGACAATATCTAGATTCTTTCCAATCAACATTATTTGGGAACAGTAAGTTTATTTCCTTTAGTATCATAACAAGTGGACTGAAAGTCATTTTGAAAATCCTAAGAATCACAATGATCAAAACTTTAGATTTCAAATATTATTGATTCCTCAAAACAATAAAATTCCGAAATCAACCAACACCTCAAAACACCGAGAATATCGCATGCCACGATAGTGTGGACGTATACGAATTCTACATTTGTAAGAGGAGGTTTTATCCATTAATTTTATTATCTTGTCAACCTTACTTTTTGACAAATAAAATTAATAGTTGGTTCCTCTTTGGCCCTACAAATAAAAGCAGTGACTCCGATGGGGAGGATACTTTTTATTTGCATCTAAGTGTGCACCATTACACGATACTAAGGGAATTATCTCGGATTATGTGCCTTACCGATGGGGAAGTACACACGCTCCTAAATAATTTCCTATAACCATTATTTGACCTAGTGATCCGCAAACAAACTCATCCGATGGGGAGGAAGGCACTCAGAGCCGACGCGCAAGTTTGTTGCATCACACGTCAAATTGTAATGGAGGCCGCGGGAATTAATTAAAATGTCCCTCTCCCACTTAGTAAATTGAAAATGAGGAATTTTCAAGCACACACAACATGCATATAAAACAAATCAGCAATAAATATGGAAAAATCAGAATTTTTCCAACTATTATGGCATTGTTCTCCAATATGCGTCCCGTCGTGTCGCCACCTCGTCCGCTACTCCTACGCCATATACGAGCCATCCGGAGATCCGAGCCAAGAATAAAACCTATTTTATTTTACATCCATCGATCCTATACTCCACGAGGGAGTGTACATGAAATCTAGATCGAAAGTAAAATAAAATAAAGAGTGGCTAAACAATGCCGTATTTAATTACAAAAATTAAATACTAATCTAGCCTCGTCAACCCCGAGGATTCAAATAATATACAATCATACACAAACAATCACATACACACATATAGCCATAATAGTCGAATCTTATGCCTGCAACCAAAAAGTTAGCCTACGCACATCCTACTATTATCCGGCATACAAAATATATGATATGTGCATGAAAGTAACCGAATCCAAAAACACACAAAACCGGAAACCATGGCTCTGATACCAAATGTTGGTATTGCCCAGAAGCTCTGATACCATTTGTTGGCAACCGTGCTAATCCTCGGAATGCTCATAGGCTCCCATGTCCCCGGATTAAAATTTTCACTAATGAAAACTAATCCGGATGGGATGAGTTTCCTAAGCACAACCAATTCGTCGTCGTGCTAACGACTCGAGCGATCGCTTGAACAAACTAGTTCAAGCAACACAACTCTTCTAGTCGGTTAGCCGCGGAAGAGACGACGGACGGATCGCCGGTTTTTGTGTTTGTCTTCGGGGTCCATGATTATACAATATATATTCATATACACACATGTATAATCATCATATATAAGAACATGCTCAGATCTGAAATTAAAGTTATAAAACTTTTATACCTCTTGATCTTCTATCGTATGTCCTAACCTCCTTGTAGACTTCGTGTGGGCGAAGATCCTCCACAAGTTGAAGCTTCTTAGATCTTCTTCAATCCAAAGAATGAAGAACTCTCTTTCCCTTCTTGCTTGAGCCAACCACCAATCCACAAAGGATTGATGCCGCCGGCCCCAAGAATAGAGAGAACATAATGGAAACAACCAAGCAACCAAACTAGGGACAAACCCTAGCTCCTAGTGCCGCCATCCAAGAGGAAAACAAAGGGAAAAAAGGAATAGGTTGGGCACCACCAAAGGTATAGGAAAAAGGATAGGAACCGGCCAACACCCTAGGAAGAAGAAGAACACTTCCCCTATAGTTGCCACCTACCTTACCTTCCAAACCCTAGCCGCCCAACCAAGCTTCCTTTGGATTTCTTGCCGCCCAAGGTAGAGGAAGAGAAGGTAGTGGCCGGCCAACCCTTAGAAGGAAGAAGATGAGCCCTTCCCCTATAGTTGTCGCCCAACCATAACTTCCAAACCTAGCCGCCTAATCCAAAGAGCCAAACCCTAATCTAATTAGGGTTTCCTCCATAGGTTTCTTGCCGCCTAAGCATGGTGGAGAGGAGAGATCTAGGAGCTAGCCACCTCCAAGGAAGAAGACAAGCTCATCCATAGGTTGCCGCCCCCTCTAGCTCCACCACCTTGGCCGCCCAACCTAAGGAACCAAAACCCTAATTAGGGTTTCCTCCTTGAGGTTGCTTGCCGCCCAAGTAATGCTAGGCAAAACCCTAATTTCCTTAGCATCCATCATGAACCATCCAAAAAACTTAGTTGCCGCCCAACCCATGCTCCCTTATATAGAACTTAGGAGAAAATTGGTTATTGATGAGGTAGCCAAAAATATAGGAACTAATTCCCAATTTTCTTGCCGCACACCTTATCCAACCTTTCCTCTCCCTTTTATATAGAGTTAGGTTTAGGCCTTGGTTTAATCTCCACCGTCGGTTCTAGGAAATAATCTCAACCGTCGGATCTAGAGATTTAATCTCAACCGTCGGTTCTAGGAATTTAATCCCAACCGTCGGATCTAGAGATTTGTTTTCCATCATTTGATCTAGACTTCATGAGGTTTATATAAGGCTACGATAGGGACCATGAGGAGGAGTTGGGTCTTGGCCACCCGATGGATCGGAACCACACAAACTTGATCCATCAATGATGTTCCATTCCACTAGAGGATCATCATCGAACTACCTCACCAACCCCATAAATTAATATGGGCTATATATTATTTGTACATCCATCTCCCGTGTTTAAGATATCGAATGTCCGCCAATTAATTGATTTACTGACCATCAATTAATTAACATCTAACTCCTCGAGTAGTACCACTCAACCTTATCATCATGTTGACTAAGTCAACCTGCAGGGTTTACATGATGAACCTTATGAGCTCCTCAAGGGGACATCATCAACCTAATATATAGGACACGGATTCCTCCTATAATCAACGGCACACCATGTAAATAATATCACTTCCCAACTTACCGGGCTTATTGATTTAATCCATAGAAATCTCACCCTCTGGTAAATCAAAGAAATAAATACTAAGTACATGTGCCCGTTATTATATCGGGATTAAGAGCATGTACAACATAATATCCGAGGTCCGATTCAATTATGTAGTCAGCAATAAATTGAATCACCTCTATGTCGGTCCTGCTCAATACACCGAGGTGTACTAGTGTAACTCTATGTTCAAGATAAAACAATACCAAGCTACACTACAACCATGCCAATGGTTTGTCCAAAACCATCTTGGTTGTGAGCCTCTACTTATATTCTACAAGGGACTGATAACATGATCTTCTGTGCCGCACCCAGGCACCATGTTATCTACAATGTAAAATATTAGACAATATGCACACATATAAATATAACATGCAAACAATGATCATGTGATTCTTATTTCAAAATAAAGATGTCCATACAAAAGAGCTAGGCTTTCAGTATACATTCCAACAATAGGCATATTTCATGGCGTAATAAATCATAAACATGTTCATCACCAAGGCATACATACAATCATGCAACATATCATGAATTCTATGGAAATTCTTGTACACCAATTTGAGCACATAATCTTAACCCTAGCTTAGGTACCCTAAGTGGCCGAAATCACTAGGGAGGGGTTCATACACATTTTTTTTTTGTCACATAAAATTCATACACGAAGGCATACAACATATCATAATTTCATAAGGGGTGTTTCCATGCAACCCTAGCCCTAAAACCCTAGTTGGCCGAAACATTAGGGGCACCAAAATCTTATTTTTGTCACATAAAATTCATACATGAAGGCATACAACATATCATAATTTCATAATGGGTGTTTTCATGCAACCCTAGCCCTAAAACCCTAGTTGTCCGAAACATTAGGTGCACCAAAATCTTATTTTTGTCACATAAAATTCATACATGAAGGCATACAACATATCATAATTTCATAAGGGGTGTTTCAATGCAACCCTAGCCCTAAAACCATAGGTGGCCGAAACATTAGGGGCACCCAAACTTTATTTTTTTGTCACATAAAATTTATACATGAAGGCATACAACATATCATAATTTCATAAGGAGTATTTTCATGCAAACCTAGCCCTACAACCCTAGGTGGCCGAAACATTTGGGTATCAAGCATCATATTTCTTTCATATATCATGTCCTACAAGAGCAAATATACTGCAGGTGAGGGAATCTTACCACTTATAATTTGGTTACCCCTTAATAAGAGAGAGACCTTGATTGGAGAGGAGACTAAAATAATAATCTTGCCCTAGAACCCTTCTTGGTGATCTTGACCCTTAGATGGAGATTAGCCCATTAGATGAACCCTTCTCTTTGCTTAACTAACTAGGGTGGAACCCTAGTTGGCTTTGGCCGAAACTCAAAGAAGGAGCCTTAGGGTTTCGGTGGAAGGAGTAAGAAGGAAGAAGAAGTGGTCAAGTGGAACCTTCCCTCTTCTTTATAAAGGGAGGAAGAGAAGTGTCTCTTCTCTTTTCATGCCTCTTCATTTACCCTCCTCACACTCATCTAACATTTCTCCTCTTTCCCCAATAGTAAGCTACTGCTGAGCACTTGCTCATCACATGCATGGTAAGAGTTAACTCTCACCAAGAGGTTTAAGGTTCAAACCTCACCTCTCCACTTTTTTTATTCTTTTATCATCATTTTCCAGGATTCCATATATAATCTACTATACATGCAATTAAATTCTATACAAAAATTTTGGAGAAAAATTTTTGGGGTGTTACAATCCCCCGTACCTTATGAAAAGTTCGTCCCGAACATAAAATAGTTCCGGATACTTTTGTCGCATCTCGTCTTCTCGTTCCCACGTGAACTCTTCTAACCCTTGACTTCGCCATAGTACCTTCACTAAGGGTACCTCTTTGCTCCTTAGCTTCTTGACCTCTCGATCTGTTATCTGAACAGGTCGGCTTTCATAACTTAGGTCCCCTTGAATTTGTACTGCCATTGGTTCGATCACCTGGTCTGCATTGGGAACGCATCTCTTGAGCATTGATACATGGAAGACATTGTGCATAGCCAACATCTCCTGAGGTAGCTCCAGCTCATAGGCCACCTTGCCGATTCTTTTCAGGATCTGATACGGTCCTACATAACGCGGACTCAGCTTTCTCTTTCTTCTAAATCTCATTACTCCTTTCATAGGGGCGACCTTGAGGAACACAAAATCCCCAACTTCGAATTCCAATGGTCGACCTCTCTTATCCGCATAACTCTTTTGCCGGCTCTGAGCAGTCTCTATCCTCTGACAGATAGTTTGTATAGCTCGGGTGGTATCGTCAATAATATCGGCCTGAAGACCCATTTCCCTCCTTTCACCACCCTCGTACCAACAGATAGGAGACCTGCATCTTCTCCCGTATAGAGCTTCATATGGTTCCATTCCAATAGTAGCCTGGTAACTGTTGTTGTAAGCAAATTCTGTCAAACACAAATATCGACACCAACTCCCCTTAAAGTCCAGAGCACAAGCCCGCAACATATCTTCCAGCACCTGGTTCACTCTTCTTCTAACCGCTTGGCCTTCGAGGATGAAACGCAGTGTTGAATCTCAACTTAGTGCCAAGAGCCTTCTGAACACATTCCCAGAAATGGGAGGTAAAATGGCCATCACGATCAGAAATAATAGCCTTAGGCACTCCATGTAATCTGATAATTTTCTGGGCATATAATTGAGCTAGCTGCTCAACCGGATAGGTCATCTTAATTGCCAGGAAATGAGCAGATTTTGTCAACCGGTCTACGATTACCCATATAACATCATAACCATTTTTTGTTTTGGGTAATCCCGAGATGAAACCCATAGAAATTTCTTCCCATTTCCACTCTGGAATCTGTATCGGCTGAAGTAATCCTCCCGGTTTCTGGTGTTCTACCTTAACCCTCTGGCAGGTCAGACAGGTGCTGACGTACATAGCCACATCCCTTTTCATGCCGGACCACCAAAATTTATCTCTTAAGTCCTGATACATTTTTGTAGATCCAGGATGCATGGTATAAGGTGTTCCATGGGATTCCTCGAGTATCTTCTTCCGTAATTCCAGATCATCCGGAATACATAGTCGGTCTCGGAGGTATAATAATCCGCTGTCGGAAATGCGGAATCCATTATCCCTTCCTTCCAGGATTTCCTGTTTGATCTTCTGGATGTCTGGATCACCATCTTGCTTTCCCAATATATCGTCGAACAATGTCGGCACTATCGTCATGGTGGAAAGTTGTCTAGAAATAATCTCTATTCCGTAATTCATTATTTCCCTTTTCAGGGGCTGAGATAGCATTGATAAGGACATCAAAGCGGCACAGGACTTTATGCTACGTGCATCTGCCACTTTGTTGGCCTTTCCTGGATGATAGAATATCTCACAATCATAATCTTTGACTAGCTCGAGCCATCTGTGTTGTCTCATATTTAGGTCTTTACAGGTGAAGAAATATCTCGGACTACGGTGAGTCTATAAATCTTGCACCGAGCTCCGTATAAGTAGTGTCTCCATATTTTAGCGAATACCCACGGTTTGCTAGTTCTAAGTCATGGGTAGGATAATTTCTTTCGTGCTCCTTGGTGTCTGAGCGTAGCGATAACCTTGCCATTTTGCATAAGTCTGACTCAAGCCCAATTTAGAAGCGTCACTATACATATCGAAGCTTTCATTATCTTGAGGAGAGTCGAGAATGGGAGCGTGGTCGAGTCTCCTCTTGATTCAGTAAAACTCCTCTCACGATCCTCGATCCATTTGTATTGCTTGTCCTTTACGGTGAGGGCTTTGTCATAGAGAAGTCCTCTACAAACTTTACGTAATAGCTGCTAGCGAGAAAACTTACGATCACTCGCATTCCTTGGCCTATTCCAGTTCCTCACAGCTTCAATCTTTATTGGGTCTACCATGATTCCTTCTTTAGAGATGACCCAAGAATGACACTTGATCGAGCCAGAACTCACATTTGGAGAACTTCGCATATAGTTGCTCTTTCTGAAGAATCTGTAGTATTGTCTTCAGATGTTCTACATGCTCTTCTCGGTCTCTCGAGTAGATAAGAATATCGTTGATGAAAATGATTGCAAATTTGTCGAGGAAGGCCGAGAATACTCGATTCATCAGGTCCATGAACATCGCAAGAGCATTGGTTACTCCGAAGGGCATAACTACGAACTCATAATGTTCGTATCTTGTCCGGAAGGTCGTCTTCGGAATATCGCCTAGCTTTACTTTTACTTGATGAAAGCCAGACCTGAGATCAATCTTTGAAAAGACAGTAGCTCCCTTCAGTTGGTCGAACAGGTCATCGATCCTGGGAAGGGGGTACCTATTCTTGATGGTCACGTTGTTCAGTGCCCGGTAGTCTATACACATTTGCATAAACCCATCTTTTTTCTTTATGAACAGCACTGGAGCCCCCCAAGGTGAGTGACTAGGGTGGATAAATCCCTGGTCGAGTAACTCTGGTAGTTGTTTCTAAAGTTCTTTCAACTCAGTCGGCGCCATACGGTAAGGTGCCTTAGAGATCGGGTTAGTTCCGGGAATCAATTCGATCTCGAACTCAATTTCTCTATCAGGTGGTAATCCAGGTAGGTCATCAGGGAATATCTCCGGATGGTCGCATACCACTCAGACATCTTCTACCTTTTGGTTCTTTGCTGATACGGTATCAACCACGTGTGCTAGAAATCTGATGCCTCCATTTTCTAACATTTTTCGGGCTTTCAGCGCTGATAAGAATTTCCTTGTTCCTTTCTTTGGCTCCCCGATAAACTCAAATGAAACCTCTGCTTCGGGTCGGAAGATCACCTTCCATTTACGACACTCAATTGAAGCGCCGTACTTGTGCAGAAAATCCATGCCCAATATAATTTCATAGTCCCGCATATCTAGAACTATCAGGTCACAATAGAGCTCCCTGTCTGCGAGTCTAATTGGTGCGGCGCGCAGAATATGGGTGGATGGCATCACTTCTCCCGAAGGTAACGTTGTTAAGAATTTATAGTCCAAAATTTGGGGATGCCTATCTATCTTTCTTATGAAAGGCGTAGAGATGAACAAATGGGTGGCCCCAGTGTCAAACAATATAGTAGCATATTGACTGAAAATAAATATCTGACCTGTGACAACCGTCAAGGCACTCGCTACATCTTCTCTGGTGAGGGAGAACACCCTGGCATTTGTCACAACGGGTGGGGCTTCCAGTCTCCCTTGGCTTATCTGAGGACCCTCTATCGTAGCCTGCATCTGGTGAAGCTGTGGAAGAGCACCTTGGTACTGGACATACTGCTGAGGAGGTGCCTGAACTCGAGTAGGGCAGTTCCAGGCTATGTGTCCCTCTAGTCCACAACTGTAACACTTCCTCGTGCCCTGACGACATTCCCCCGGATGCTTCTTCCCACATGTAGGACAATCAGGATACATAGTTTGGTTGTTTCCTGGGCCCCCTTTTGGGCCATTCCACTATTTCTTCTTGCCACTGCGGTCCCTCTTCCAGCTAGTATTCTGAGATTTCTGACCTCCAGTCAGTGCCTTATTCTGCTGACTGATGTTTTTCAGGTAGTGCTCAGTGATCAGGGCACTACTGAATAGATCTTTGGCAGTCTGGGGTCGATTGACTCCGCTGACCACATTCAGGGTTATCTCCGGTCGTAACATTTTCAGCATGAGTCTGATCCTCTCCCTTTCTATACTGAGTAATTCTGGGCAGAGACGAGCCAGTCAGTTGAACCTTTTCATAGCTTCACTGACTGATAGATCGCCTTGTCGGAACTTGAGGAACTCATCGTAGTGCTTATTTGTGATCCGTCTCTGAAAGAACTCCTCGAAGAACTCAGATTCAAAGTCTGTCCACCTCATTTGATTTACTTGTCTCTTTGCTTTGACTCTCTCCCACCACATCCTTGCATCTCGGAAGACGAGAATGAGGCACATTTTATCTTTTCGTGCTCGGGCCAATCCAGCAGCTCCACGATGCTCTCAACTGTTTTGAACCAGGCTTGGGCATCCCATGGTTCGCAGGCACCTGAGAACTTTTCTGGTTTCAGCCTCTGCCACTGAATCAGATAAGCTTCGGGTCGGACCCCGGTGGCAGCATTGACTAGTGGTGCTTGCACCATAGTGGTCGTGTTTGGCGTCACGTTCTGCGTCTCTGGTGTGGTGCTAGGGTTCCCTTGTTGATTCATGAGAGGGTTGTTCTGCGACGATCTGTAGAGCTCAAGAACTACTGCATCAAACCGTGGGAGTCTTGATTCATTCTCTCTATTACTACGTCTCCTAGCCATGTTATCTAAGTTATAAATAAATAATTAAGGTATTATTATAATTTCTACTCATATACATGCATCTAAACATTCCTTATCATAAACAAGGTAAGGTATCCTTTCTAGTGGTATTTCTAGGTTAGAAACAT
This sequence comes from Wurfbainia villosa, assembly GCA_025175895.1. Lineage (NCBI taxonomy): Eukaryota > Viridiplantae > Streptophyta > Magnoliopsida > Zingiberales > Zingiberaceae > Wurfbainia > Wurfbainia villosa. The sequence goes on from CM045994.1 coordinate 28,124,124, forward strand.
GTTTCCATCATATAAAGCATGGTAAGGTATCATTACTATCTAAGTCACAAGTATGGTTCCATTCTACTAAAACACGATGAGGTATTATTTCTATCTAGATAGAAGACATTCTTCATTATAAAAGAAACTTAGGTATGCATAAAGTTACTTACTTGGAAATAGCAGGATGGAGGCTTGATATGTGATAGAGGAAAGGTGAACCCGCTCTGATACCAACCTGTAACGCCCACCCTTATCTGCTCTTAGGGCGGCGCTACTTTTTTTTTTTATAACATAACTTATATGGATCATTTCACAATCTACATAATCAAACATGTTATCATGTCATAAATCTTCTTTTATAGCATGCATCACATATCATAGACCTAATTACCATGTTAACATATCATAACTTCTTTTATAACATGCATTACATATCATAGACCTAATTAGCATGTTAACATATCATAACTTCTTTTATAACATGCATTACATATCATAATCATAATTAGCATGTTAACATATCATAACTTCTTTTATAACATGCATCACATATCATAATCATAATTAGCATGTTACCACATCATATCTCATTTTATAACATGCATAACATAAAGATTAGAGAATGTAACTATTATTAACACGATCCATTCATGAGTTCTAACATATCAAAGTTTCATAAGTAAGGTGAATAATAACATAAACTAAGCAACATCCAACATGGTACTAATAAATCACAAGTCATAAAAGCGGAAGCAAATGTCTTAAGTTGTTCATTGGGCGTATAAATAAAAGCAGAGAGTAATAGGGTCTTTTTCCACCATGCCACTATCACACACACTCTGCCCCTCCTGCTACTTCGTCTAGTTCATGTTTCCTTTATCTGTAGTATATGGTCAACATAAACTATAAGCATATAGCTTAGTAAGATTCTTGCCTACTCACATAAGCCACCAATTACCTCAAATAATTAGAAAACATGAGCATACTAGCATAAATAACATAAGCATTGCATAACAACACTAAACATCAGCATACTAACGTAATGAAACACAAGCATGACATAAAATTTACATAAGCATTCATGACGTCATCAGTCCTAAACATGCATAAAGGACATAATCATAAGCATTCTTAAACTTGAACATAAGCAGTCATGACATCATCAATCCTAAACAAGCATAAAGGACATAATCATAAGCATTCTTAATCTTGAACATAAGCAGTCATGACATCATCAATCCTAAACAAGCATAAAGGACATAATCATAAGCATTCTTAAACTTGAACATAAGCATGCACAATTTCATACAAGTCCTTTCTTTTCAAAACATATACATATAGATACTTCAGCATAATCATAACATGAAGGGGGGGCCCAGGCTAAGTACCACATAAAGCGAGTTTCCTAATAGGCTGGGGTAGCTAGCCACCAGACCTACTAGAGCAAGACCTCTTACGTCTTACCAGGGCAAGACCTCTTACGTCTTCTTATGTCCCTTGGATTTGATTAACGACCACCTAACGGGTCGGGTACTTAACCTCTTACAAAGTAAAATACTTAATTTTCTTTCTTTTCTTTCTTATCATATCATAAAGAATGCTCTTAATCCCCTAACATAAAAAGGGAAGCATCTCCGTCTTATCTTATCATAAAGAGAGCTCTTAATCCCAACATAAAAAGGGGAAGCATCTTCTTAGACATTTCATAGCATATATGCATTCATAACATAAGAATACCCTAAAGGGGTCTTAAAGCATAAACATGTTTATCACATAGGCATATTTCATGACATATTAAATAATAAACATGGTCATCACATAGGCATAATTCATGGCATATTAAATCATAAATATGTTCATCACATAGGCATAATTCATGGCATATTAAAACATAAACATGTTCATCACATAGGCATATTTCGTGGCATATTAAATCATAAACATGTTCATCACATAGGCATAATTCATGGCATATTAAATCGTAAACATGTTCATCACATAGGCATAATTCATGGCATATTAAATCATAAACATGTTCATCACATAGGCATAATTCATGGCATATTAAATCATAAACATGTTAATCACATAGGCATATTTCATGGCATATTAAATCATAAACATGTTCATCACATAGGCATATTTCATGGCATAATAAATCATAAACATGTTCATCACCTAGGCATACATACAATCATGCAACATATCATAAATTCTAAGGGAATTCTTGTACACCAATTTGAGCACATAATCTTAACCCAAGCTTAGGTACCCTAAGTGGCCGAAATCACTAGGGAGGGGTTCATACACATTTTTTTTTGTCACATAAAATTCATACATGAAGGAATACAACATATCATAATTTCATAAGGGGTGTTTTCATGCAACCCTAGCCTTAAAACCCTAGTTGGTTGAAACATTAGGGGCACCAAAATCTTATTTTTGTCACATACAATTCATACATGAAGGCATACAACATATCATAATTTCATAAGGGGTGTTTTCATGCAACCCTAGCCCTAAAACCCTTGTTGGCCGAAACATTAGGGGCACCAAAATCTTATTTTTGTCACATAAAATTCATACATGAAGGCATACAACATATCATAATTTCATAAGGGGTGTTTTCATGCAACCCTTACCCTAAAACCCTAGGTGGCCGAAACATTAGGGGCACCCAAACTTTATTTTTTTGTCGCATAAAATTCATACATGAAGACATACAACATATCATAATTTCATAAGGAGTATTTTCATGCAAACCTAGCCCTACAACCCTAGGTGGCCGAAACATTTGGGTATCAAGCATCATATTTCTTTCATATATCATGTCCTACAAGAGCAAATCTACTGCAGGTGAGGGAATCTTACCACTTATAATTTGGTTACCCCTTAATAAGAGAGAGACCTTGATTGGAGAGGAGACTAAAATAATAATCTTGCCCTAGAACCTTTCTTGGTGCTCTTTACCCTTAGATGGAGATTAGCCCCTTAGATGAACCCTTCTCTTTGCTTAACTCACTAGGGTGGAACCCTAGTTGGCTTTGGCTGAAACTCAAAGAAGGAGCCTTAGGGTTTCGGTGGAAGGAGGAAGAAGGAAGAAGAAGTGGTCAAGTGGAACCTTCCCTCTTCTTTATAAAGGGAGGAAGATAAGTGTCTCTTCTCTTTTCATGCCTCTTCATTTACCCTCCTCACACTCATCTAACATTTCTCCTCTTTCTCCAACAGTAAGCTACTGCTGAGCACTTGGTCATCACATGCATGGTAAGAGTTAACTCTCACCAAGAGGTTTAAGGTTCAAACCTCACCTCTCCACTTTTTTTATTCTTTTATCATCATTTTCCAGAATTCCATATATAATCTACTAGACATGCAATTAAATTCTATACAAAAATTTTGGAGAAAATTTTTTGGGGTGTTACACCCCTATCCCCTTCTTTTCCCTTCTTCAGAAAGAGCCCCAAAAATTTATACATCGCTTGGGAAGTCAACATACTACTCGGGAAATACACTAACCACTCGAGAAATATACATACTGCTCGGGAATTACATTGACTGCTCAGAAATTGCATAGATTGCTCTGTCAACACTATACTTAGCTCTGAGCAACACTGCACTACTCACCCTTACTTTGCTCAGAATTTTCATATACTGCTCGGGAAACACACAGACTGCTCTGTCAACACTATACTTATCTTTGAGTAACACTGCACTACTCACCCTTACTTGGCTCAGAATTTACATATATTGTAGTGAAACACATAGACTGCTCAGGAAAGGCATAAACTAGTCTGCTAGCACACAAATTAATCCACAAACACAGTTAATATACATGCCTCTACCTGACTCGGACATTACATACACTGCTTGGGAACTATATATACAACTCAGAAAACCTTCTAACTGATCAGACAATCTCGCCCTCATCAGTTACAAAGTTCAAAACCATTGATAACTTCAATGTTTTAAGACTACTTTGTATCAACTTCATCAATCGTGATAGCTATTAAAATATAGACTTCACCAAGGGTTTTCAAAATGATTTTGAAATGGTTTTAAAACCTTATTTTGACCCATGGTCTATGGGCTAGATGTAAATGACTTGTACATTAGCTTTCCTCATGATTTATTAATGTCATGTTATGAGTTTGAGTTCATCTAGATGCAAGAACTATGCACCTTGAACTTAACACATTTTCCTAACATCTCACATGTATCTAAGGTGTATCAATATACACACATGTCAATTTAATATAAGATGTGGGTTTTTGTTCGTCCTAGTCTAAGGCCGCATGCATTTTAAGTAGGCAACTCTATTTGATTCCCTTATCATAGGACTTCAAATCATGTCATTGTCTTTAATTCAATTTTAATAACCTAAATGCATGAAATATGATCATGGCATATAAGGATTGTATAATTTAAAGCATAGCCAATGATGCATGATGCCATGTCATTATAAGATTTTTCTAAGTGAAATTAAACCTAAATATTGCTCATGACATTTTAAATAGTTAAATGAAGTCATTAATTAGAAGCATTATCATGACATTTTAAATGTGCATGAAATACATGATGTCACGACATTGTATAGCACTCAATGCATGACATAAGAGTAATATAGTGCACACTAATACATGTAATGAGCCATACAACACACAATTTTGACAACCAAACAGTTTCATTCATTTTCAAAAGTGTTCATACAAAAATTTTTCAACAAAAAGATAAAGGATCCTACAATAAGCCAAAAAAAAATGAAAACAAAAGACCCATCCTACAACTGCTAGACTACTAGTCACCGCCATGGTCGATTGGAGGTGGTGGAGGTTGCCGACTCTGGAGCAACGTATGTACCATGTCATACATCTCGATCTAACGTTGCCCGATCACAGAGTGCTCGAGGCTCATCTCCTCAAAATATGTATCTATATTCTCATGGAGCTCCTCAATCTAAGACTCGATGCATGTGAGTCAATCTGATGTTCGCCGCTGAAACACAATTGACTTCTCAGAAAATTCCTCTCCCTCTGGATCCTATGTTGCCTCCTGCTCTCCCTCTATAGGTGGCAGCTACTCCCCATGACCACTCCATCCGTCCATAGCCTATTCGTATTCCTGCCAATGTGAAATGTCTGAGGGTGATGCGGTCATAGGAGTAGGATAGCACCCTCATGTTACCTCTGGAGATGTTGATGCCAACAGACGCTAGCCAAGCTATGATAATGTAACCCAAGGGCATGTGAATCTTCCCTTCGACAGGGGACACAAATTGGACTATGCAGTGAAAGATGTTCAATGCAATATTTATGCCAAGCAGGTTACGCATAATGTACATAAAAAATAGATGGGGAGGACGAATCATGGCCTGACCCTATGTCACTATAAGTAAAAGACAATTGACAATGACTTTGTAAAGTACATTGTTGGGAGCAGACAAAGTATTGATTGAGAAAAAATTTTGGCCCAAAGGACTGGGTCGATGAAAGAAAAACTCGTGCATATAATCGATAGAGATATGGTTAAAAGGAGATGGAAGTAACTCATCCAACATGGGATAAAAGTCAAGAGTGTCATCAGATAGGCAACACTCTAGAAAATCCTGTAGGATCTCCGGAGTAAACTCCAGATCACATTTTGCAATGCGAGTCTGGTACGTCAGACCATCTCTGACTTTCCGAAGGTTAGAAAATAATTCAGTGAGCAGATCAATATTGATGGGATGGGTACAAAATACTAACTTGGCTAATTGATAATGAATGATGAGAAGAATAAGATCCCTGCAATATGCCCTAAAAAATGGTTCATCTAGATAACGTATGGCAACGGGTTGACATGTATGGGATGGACGAGAATCACCACCGGGAGCCTTAGTGGATCCCTCACCCGACTCTAATCTAAGTCTTTGTCTAAATGAAATGCAAATGAATGTCATGATCATGAATGCACAAATAATTTGGTTAAAAAATATATTGGTGCAATCGACCCAGGTCATGATTGACAAGATTCGAGTTTGACTCGAGCGGTATTTTGATGTTCAACAAAATGTGTGGTAATGTGATTGTTATGGGAAAGTCAAAGTCTTGAGTACTTGGCATGGAAAGTCCAAGTGGGACACTTGGCAATGGGAAAGTCCAAGTCATGGGTGCTTGGCATGAAAAGTCCAAGATGGGTCTTAACAAGGGAAAGTCCAAGCTTGAGTCTTGGCAATTGGAAAGTCCAACATGGGTTGGCATGGAAAGTCCAAGCATGGGTCTTGGCAAGGGAAATTCCAAGCTTGAGTCTTGGCAAATGGAAAGTCAAACATGGGTTGGCAAGGGAAGTCCAAGGTTTATATTGGTGACATAAAGTCCAAGTGGGAGTCTTGGCAGCATAAGTCCAATGTTTGGTGGCATAAAGTCAAAGCGGTAGTCTTGGCAGCGTAAGCCCAATGTGCCTTGGCAGTATCGACCATCTTAGCATGACAATAGCCGATGGAAGGACTTGAAGGCTAGCATTGGGATGAACAAGTCATGGATGACTTGGAGGGATCTGATAGGCGTGAAGCTGAAGGAGGTGGCTAGAAGGCTTAGGTCTAGGCTAAGGGTGGTCTAGCAAGTATGAGGGAATCATATTTGGGGTTAAACCTCATGTTTGAGGTTATCAGTCGACCGGAGCTTTGGACCAATCGATTGGTCAAATGTTTTGACACTTGGTAGCCAAGTTGACTTTTGACAATCGATTGGGATTATGGCTAGTCGAACTTATCAGAGTCGTCTAGTGTTCGACTACAGTAAATGACCTGACATTCGACTACCAACATTGGGAAGGGCGATTCTCGTGAGCCTCGTGATAGCGACTTGGCAAATGATCACGGGTAATGCCGGTGATTGTCGGTGTAATCGCTATTTGAATGTCGACATCAATTAAGTCCGTTGTGAGACAACGGTACTGTTGGTAGTTGATTGGGGCCTTATGGATTTCGACTACCTAGCGGAAATCAAGGTCGCGAGGAGGATTAAAAGGATCTCAACAGGAGGGATTTCAGCAGCGATTTCTTGGGCATTTTTGAGGTGATTTGCTAGTGCAAATTAGGGTCTTCAAGTACGGTTCAAGCAATCAACAAGCGAGCATCCAAAGCAATAGTTGTAAAGTTTTCTTTACGTTGTTTTGTGTATTTCATTTGTACTTGCTTGTTTATTACGTGTATTACTTTTGTAATCATTTTAAGAGATTTCTTTGCCTCAGACTTGTTGTCGAGAAGGAGTGTTTGTGATTATTAGTGGTGTTTGGCATCGCTAGGGCTCATTCGAGGCCAACCCATGGAGTAGGAACCTTGAGCTTCCGAACCACATAATATCTTGCTGTTGTGTTCTTGTATATTTTTTTATTGCTTTATTATCTTTATTTCCACTGCACATAACAAGTTGTGTAGCAAGCACACAAAAAAATTCCATCGACGCATCGAATGCGCTATTCACCCCCCCCCCCTCTAGCGGTCACCAACGTTCCTACAATTGGTATAAGAGTTGTGACCTCTTCACCAGCTTCACATCCGAGGGAGCATGCTAGAGGGAAGAAGATGGAGTTTTAAGATAGATTGGGTGACGACATCAACATTCCACCGTCCTTCGACCATGAAGATTTCGCATATAATGAATTTTCTTTTTGTGATTTTGATAATTGGATTAGTGTCGTAGTAGGTTTCAATGCTCCGAAGGACGAAAAAGGAAAAAGACTTAAGAAGAAGAAGTGGAGCAAAGAGCAACTCCGATACTTCAACATAAATAATAAGGTAATGGGTATATTACTTAGCGTAATTCCTAATGATATTTTGATCAAGATAGGAGATTGTAAAGACACCAAGGTCCTTTGGAGCAAGTTGGCAAAATATCATGAAAACCCATCACCGGTCTAAGAAGAAGAGGAAGAAAAGGAATGCTCATCGGCTCAATCGGAGGAGACCGAAGAAGCAAGCTCGTCCTCATAAGAAAGTGAGGAGTTGGAAGTTGAGAAGGAGTCAACTTTCGGATCAGTGGAAGAGGAAGAAGTAGAGGAAGCCTCCACCTCTAGGATTAAGGGGGAGGATATTAGAGTGTCGGAGCAAGGGCAAGAGCAAGAGGAAGCTTCTACCTCCGGGAGAAGTGATGAACAAGCTTAAGAGGCCTCTACCACCACCCTAGGTAACTCAAGCATTTCAATCAAAAATAAAAATAATATTGTATGCTTTGAGTGTAGTGAAAATGGATACTACAAGAGCAAGTGTCCTAAGAAAGTCAAGAAGGCTCTACTGGTGCCAAAGATCAAGGATGTCGGTGCCCGAAAAATTAAAAGCAAGGGGCACGTGGTGTGCTTCAAATGCAACCAAAAGGTGTACTATAGAAGTCAATGCCCTATGAGGAAGAAAGGGCAAGAAGGAGCATCATATGTAGGGGGAGCTTCTAAAGCAAACCCTAAGGTAAAATTCAATAATGCACCTTCAAATTTTAATGTTAAAAAGAATGCTAGAAATAATTTAAACACTCTTGCTATTCTTCATGAAAAGCATGCTAGGAATAACAAATATTTTTGTTTTGGTGCTAAGAGTTGTAACCTTAGAACTAAGGAGAAATTTGGGACTAATGTCCCTAGAAAAATTCTACCTAAGGCAAGTATTAGAAAAATAGAAGATCATCTAGGCTTTAATCCAAAGAAATATAGACATATGCCAAGGAAGTCTCATTCCCAAAAGATTGATGAAAAATATAAATTGGGAAGACTAGAATTGGAAAATCAAGTCTTGAGGTCAAGACTTGAGAAACTTGAAAAGAGCCTTAGGAAAATGCAAAATCAAATGCAAGGGTCAAATGGACAAAATCTAGGTCCTATGAAGCAAGAACCTTCAAGGGGTAAGAAAAGTTTGGGTCACAAACCCAACCCCAAGAAGACATCATAATGTTCCATTTGATTATGGAACTCAACCTAGGTCTAGGAAAGCCAAGGTTAATTGGGAAGTGATGTGAGCAAAACATATAGGATTTTTGGAGTAGTTTTCCCTCACATCTCATTTCATTTTATGTATGTTTCATGTATATTTTACTTTATTTTGTATGCATTTCCTATTTTCTGGTTCGGAGATCTGCTCGTTGTACTTTTGTGTGTAGGACAACATTATACGGGGAAAATGGTGCACTTTTGAAGCGAAAAGAAGACATTTAGCATATAGAGCAGAATGGCACACCGCCCGACCTTGTGAAAACACATGACCTGTGCCTCAGCACCACACACAGCCTGGTCGTGTGGATCCACATGATCGTGTGGAACTGTACGATTCCGATGCGAGTCGATTATTTTCTAGGTTTTGGGGAGATCCAAGCGGATGTCTATATAAAGGAGGCTACGCCCAAACCCTAGGGGGGAGACCTGCCAATCGGGACGACACAATGGTGCCCTAAAAAGCACCGGAAACTCACAACGGGGAGGAAGGAAGCTGTCAGAGATCCAAATTCTTCACCTCAACGCCAAGGAGAAGAGCACCATCTCATTGTAATCTATATTCTTTCCATGCTTTATTTTATATATACAAATTCGACAATTCCTTGTGTTTCTTTTCTCATATTCATGGAGTAGATTCTCTGATTCTAGGACTAGAGAGTAGTTTGTGTTGAGTTAGAACATGTTAGTTCAAATATCCTTTCGTTATTGAATTTATATTTGCAATTGGCATTTGGTATATATCTATAGCTATTCTTTTGGTTTTCTAGTCACTGTGCTTAGCCAATACGAGGGGCAATAGCCCTCGTATCAAAGATTTAGGCAAATTAAGGAGGAACCTAGGGGTTGGCCTCATCGCTGGTAACCGTGGGTAGAAGGATGCGATAGAGTAGAAAAAGCACCCCATTTTTGACTCGTCACAGGGATCGATTCAGCATCCTTGTAGCAACTATCCCATCCTAAAGATAGGGGTTGACCTATTATGGCAAAGGTAGCTTCCGATAAATGCGAAGGCTCATTGGGGGAGTGTATGATGTCCTTTTCACAAAATCGTAATTAAAAACCTAGAAAAAACTCAATTGACAACGTGTTCTGTGACACACAAACGAAATTGAAATCCTAGAATCCCATCTAAAGACTCGTAGCAACCCTTCTCTTCCTCCATGTGAGACCGTACTGAGTTCGGACCACCAACAACCTCCTAAGCACAACCATTAGAATTGAATTCAGAACAACAATGTCCACCGAATAAATCGATTCTCGAATCTCAGTCCCTGTGGGATCGATAATCTTTTTATTACTTGACGACATCTATGCACTTGTGAGCGTTGAGCGTGAGCACGCACTTCGAGTCCTCGACGATCTCCGTCGCAAGATTTGAGGGTGCGTTCGTGTGCATCAAGTTTTTGGCACCGTTGCCGGGGACTGATTGATTCGATATCGAATCAAGAAGTGGATAGTTTGATCGGACTTAGGCTAGATTTATTTTCTTGTTTTATTTTATGTTATTTCAGATTTATTTCATTTTAGATTTTTTCTATTTAATTTTCAGTTTAGGTTAATTACATCTTTCTTTCTTTCAGTTTTTAGTAGTGCTCTAGTTTAAAAAAAAAGGAGACTCTTGCCAACCCACTGCTATTTCTTTCCTTACCTATAATTTCCTGTGTATAACGATGCATACTTTTACTCATGATTTTGGTCAATTTAATGTTGTAAGTTTTGGTAACATTTATTGTGAGCATTATGGTGAAACATGACATACCATTAATGATTGTCTGGATATATTCGAACCTTCACAATTTGAACAAGAAGATGTCACCTACAATTACAACCAGTGACCACAAGATGATTCCTAGTCATATAGTTATGACCCTGGCTACTTAAACCCTCAATACTATCTGCCTAAATCCCAACTTGAGCAGATGATGGAAGATTTTATTCAAATGCAACAAGCGGTGAACGATGAATTCCGACGGCGGCATTCATAGACAAAGACTCAATATTGTTTCCAAGCTTATAAAGTAAATCACTTAAATCTGTATAACAAAGTTCCACCAAAGCCCAAAGAGTTACATAGAATCAACAACTATAGTCACTTCATTTAGTTTATGGAAAAATCTAGTAGACGTAAGAAACTGTCACTAGCTTAGGTTTTTGGCCTGAGTAAATCAACTAGGAGCATACATTTTTTTTTTTTTACCTAATATGTCAGAGACTCACTTTGAGCGAATGAATGAGGAGGACGTAGATGACATAGGAAATGAAGAAGGACAATCCATTCAATCACCACTAGAAGAAGAACTTGAGGATTATATAATTGATACATTAATCGAGGAGTGCATTGCTTCAATCCAAACACCTCCTAACCTCAAGGGTCTATAAGAGCCTACCTTAACCCTCATCGAAACTTTAGCTACCAATAACGAAGCCCATTTAGTCATTTGTAATGATAAAATTTCATTTGACATAATAGAATCGGCTAATCAATCTTTTGGTGAGGATATTTGTGGTGAGTTACATTATTCATAGCATATGGATGAAACAGAATATCATGATCAAACTCCTGATGATACTTTAAAGATAAGCATGTTCACTCTTGAACCAAGGAAGGAAGCCAATAAATATCTTGGCCCTCCACGAGCAAGATTTAAGAGATATGGTGATAAGGGACCACAAGGGAGGAGGCGTAAGGTGAGCAAATATCTTGCTCCCCCACGAGCAAGATTCAAACACATCAAATGAAATGCAGGAATAAGGTCGAGCTAAAAGATCTTAAACAAAGCGCTTCTTGTGAGGCAACCCAAGTTTAGTTTTTATGTTTTCTTTTTTTCTATTGCATTCATTTGGGTAATTTGAACTTTAATTTATAACATTTAGAATTTTGCAAATAAATTAGGACTAGAAAGGACTTGCTAGGTAGAAACAAAAATCATTTTGAACCTACACAACTGATTGTGTAAGGAGAATTTGGACCGTTGTGCACCATGATAGAGAAACAGGGGCACACAGCCTGGTCATGTATTTTCACATGGCCATGCCCCACATTCCAGTAGCACGCATGGTATGGCCGTGTGTTTTCACACGGCCATGTTGCGCAAGGGATAAAGGGTGTCACACCATGAGTTTCGCCCATATTCATCACTCTCCCTCCAGTCCACATATGTATAGGAGCCCACCTAGTCCACGTTGACATGAACCTGCACCTGCACCACCACCTTTTTCTACTTTTGAGCATGATGCAAGTACATCTGCCTATGAATTTTCGGAGTTTCGATCGTGCCTCGACGATATATACGGCGAGTAGCAGATGCAGATGTAGCAATGGAAGAAGCAGAGCACATATACTCAGGTAGAGTTTCAGGGCTTCTGGGAGCACTTCCAGTGGGTCGAGGAGTTCTATGACGAGGCCCTCATCTACCTCAAGGAGGAGGTTGCCCGTCGCCAGGATAAGGCCACCTACTGCCAGGAGATGCGACAGCATATGTGTGCCCAGCAGGCATAGTGGGCTAGGGAGGAGGAGCACCGAGCAGTCGCTGCATCCACCAGCTCTCAGATCGACCACATGTACATGTGGCATCAACAGCTCAGTAGCAGGTTCTCTTAGGACCCCAAGATGCTGAGGCTACCAGACTTTCCACCTCATCCACCATACTAGAGGTATGCTTCACTTAAGTCTGGGGGGCCCCAAGTCTTGATTTATTTTGTTTCTAGCAGTAGTTTATTTCCTGATATTTGCATCTTAGTTAGCATTCATTTGTTCATGCATAGGTTGTTTAGTTTCTTTCAGCACTTAGTTTTTGTTATCTATAAGCTGCCTCAAGAGTATTTTTAAAGTTTTCTTCATGAGTTGTTTCCATGAGTAGCTTAACTTCATTTACCTCGTGGTATTTTATTTTATTAGCTCTAATGAATGTTCTAGACTTACACTGGTTAGCTTTTATTTTTACACTTACACATGACGAATATTCTGAGAGGGAAAATCTAGTACGTACCTAGTTATGATTCATCTCAGTAGTCTAGTACTTTGGAATTCATATGTGACTCTAGATTTAGCATTTTAGTTACTAGAGATGCTCAGATTATGGAAGCCCATTCGGAAAAATCAAAATCCCAAGAGAGAGAGAAAAGAAAAGAAAAAAAATTGATTGAAAAAGATTATGAGGGATAAAAAAAGTTGTCGACGGTTGAGACGGCACACCGGTGCAATAAAAAGCACCGGAAACTCACAACGGGGAGGAAGGAAGCCGCCAGAGATCCAAATTCTGCATCTCAACGCCAAGGAGAAGAGCACCATCGCATTGTAATATATATTCTTTCCATGCTTTATCTTGTATATACAAATTCGACAATGCCTTGTGTTTCTTTTCTCATATTCTTGGAGTAGATTCTCTGATTCTAAGACTAGGGAGTAGTTTGTATTGAGTTAGAACATGTTGGTTCAAATGTATTTTCATTCTTGAATTTATATTTGCAATTCGAATTTGGTTTAGATCTATAGCTATTGTTTTGGTTTTCTAATCACTATGCTTAGCCGATACGAGGGGTGACAGCCCTCGTATCAAAGATTTAGGCGAATTAAGGAGGAACCTAGGGGTTGGCCTCATCGCTGATAACCGTGGGTAGAAGGATGCGATAGAGTAGGAAACACACCCCATTTTCGACTAATCATAGGGATTGATTCGACATCCTTGTACTGACTATCCCGTCCTAAAGTGAGGGGTCGACCTAGTATGGCAAAGGTAGCTTCCAATAGATGCGAAGGCTCATCAGGGGAGTGTATGATGTCCTTTCCACAAAATCGTAGTTAAAAACATAGACAAAACTCAATTGATAATGTGTTTTGTGACACACAAATGAAACCGAAATCCTAGAATCCCATCTAAAGACTCGTAGCAACCCTTCTCTTCCTCCATGTGACACCGTATTGAGTTCGGACCACCGACGACCTCCTATGCACAACCATTAGAACTGAATTCCGAACAACAATGTCCACCAAATAGATCGATACTCGAATCTTAGTCCCTGTGGGATCGATAATTATTTTATTACTTGACGACATCTATGTACTTACGGGCGTTGAGCGCGAGCGCACGCTTCGAGTCCTCGATGGTCTCCGTTGTGAGATTTGAGGTCGCGTTCGTGTGCATCAGGAAGTCATCCCTAAGGTTAACCAAGGCAATTGTCTAGTGGCCAAGGTTTCAAGGAAACCTAGGGAAGCCACTAAGAAGGTTATAAGGGGAGTCACCCCTAGAGTTAACCTAGCCAAGACCCAAATAACCAAGGCTACCAAGCCTAGGAGGGTCATTATGAGGGTATCTAGGGTAGTCATTCCTATGGAATACCTAGTAAACCCAAGGAGCTCCAATAGGTATTGGGTTCCTAGGAGCGTGATCAACTCATGCTAGATGTGTTAGGGTGTGCCAAATTTGAATGGATAGGTAGTTAACCTAACCATGGTAAAGGATGCACTTTAGGTCATTTCCAAGGTAATGGGATACTTGGAAATAAATATGAATTTTAATCCTAAAATATTTTAATATGTACCAATATATTTTTAGAAGTTTGATAAATTAATCAAATTGACACAAATTAGGTCTAGAGGTCACAGTGTGTCATTTTGGGTTTTTAGCACACTTGGGGGATTAGTAGTAATATGGAAAAATGGACTTAATAATAACAAATGGCAATCAATATTAAAATTTAGGTATTGGTATACCTATACCTTTTAATTGCCATGCTTTATTTGCCATATACCATGTCATGATATCATATTCATTTGAATCATATAAAATGTCATGATTAATTTCTAGGGTTTAGTATTATGTCATGTGTATTTAGGTTTAATCATATGCCATGACATCATGATTTTTGGCAATACTTACTTATGTTATCATTTATGTCATGATCATTCATGCATTAATAAAATTGAGTTAAGGACTATGGCATGACTTGAAGTCCTATGTATAAGGGAATCAAGTAGTGTTGCCTTAGAAAAATACATGAAACCCTTGATTAGGATGAACAAAACCCACATCTCACATCAAATTGACATGTTTGTGTTTTCAAACACCCTAGATACTTGTGAGATGTTAGGAAAATGAGTTAAGTTCAAGGCGCATTGATGTTGCATCTAGATGAACATAAACTTATTTCAATCATAAAGGTGGATCATGGAGAAAACTAATGTGCAAGTCAAGTGCATTGAGCCCATTGATCATGATCCAATATAGGTTTTCAAAAATATTTTAAAATCATTTTAGAAAACGTTGGTGAAGTCTATCTTTTGATAACAATCACCATTGAGAGAGTTGATACAAAGTATGGCCAAAACATTGAACTTTTCAATGGTTTTGAACTTTGTGTCAATATCATTATTTAATGTGTATTTTATTTTTTTCAAATATTTTTCACCCATAATGTTTGACATAAGTATTATACATATGAATTTTTGTGATTTTTTTATCTATGTATAATTACTTATGATTTTTTGAAATTCATTTCGACATTCAAATTCGCTTTTAGAAATCAGTTATTGTCGCTATGGCAATCGGCCGGCATCAACAGTCGATTGTAAACAAGGTTTGTTTAGCTTGATTTCAGCTATGTTAGGCTACCCTTACTACTCCTAACCCTAGGATATGCTTGGGAAAGCATTATAAAGGGTGATAATCCATTGGATATGGATTAGGAGAGTTGTTTAGGTGTGTATCAAATTTTAAGTTGTGTGAAAGTTCAAGGTTGAACTTTTAACCTTAATTTTGATGGTTCAGTGTTCCTATAGACTTAGGGACTCTCAAAGGACATTGTTGGTGCAATGGTCCCGGGGGAGCAAGCCTTTAGGGAGAGGTTATCCATCATGGGATGATGGATGTGTTCTTCCTCATGAGAGGAGAATTTTGAGAATGTGAGATGCCCAATTTGGAAATTGGGAGAGTGTGAGGATTGCCTTTCTTTAGTGATATGGGACTTATCACTAGGAAGAGTGAAGGCATCCTAGGTGTTTTGGACCAAGGGGGAGAATGTAAGATCTCATTGGGATATGAGACATTGACACCCTTGGGGAGAACCTTTTTGATCTATGTCAAAAAGGAGGAGAATTAACGGGAGAAGTTATGGGAGAATTGGTAAAGAGATTTGAGTTAGGTGGCCAAACTCAAAGGTGTTTGTGGTTTTTGTCAAACATCAAAAAGGGGGAGATTATTGGTGCAATCGGCCCAGGTCACTATTGACCAGACTCGAGTTTGACTCGAGCAATATTTTGATAATCGACAAAATGTATGATAATGTGATTGTCATGGGAAAGTCCAAGTCTTGAGTACTTGGCATGGAAATTCCAGGTGGGACACTTAGCAATGGGAAAGTCCAAGTCATGGGTACTTGGCATGGAAAGTCCAAGCATGAGTCTTGGCAAGGGAAAGTCTAAGCTTGAGTCTTGGCAATTGGAAAGTCCAACATGGGTTGTCATGGAAAGTCTAAGCATGGGGCTTGGTAAGGGAAAGTCCAAGCTTGAGTCTTGGCAAATGGAAAGTCTAACATGGGTTGGCAAGGGAAGTCCAAGGGTTGATCTTGGCGGCAGAAAGTCCAAGCGGGAATCTTGGCAACATAAGTCCAATGGTTGGCGGCGTAAAGTCCAAGCATTAGTCTTGGCAACGTAAGGCCAATGTGCCTTGGCGGTATAGACCATCTTAGCATGATAATAGCCGATGGAAGCACCTGAAGGCTAGCATATGGATAAACAAGTCATGGATGACTTGGAGGGATCCGATAGATGTGAGGCTGACGGAGGTGGCTAGAAAGCTTATGTCTAGGCTAAGGGTGGTCTAGCAAGTATGAGGGCATCATATTTGGGGTTAAACCTCATGTTTGAGGTTATCAGTCGACTGGGGCTTTAGACTAGTCGATTGGTCAAGTGTTTTAACACTTGGCAACCAAGCTGACTCTTGGCAGTCAATTGGAATTATGACCGATCGACGTCGATCGTCGGTGTTCAATGAGGAAATGACGACAATCGACGCTCAATCTTTGCGATCGGTGATGTCTTGAGCAGTCTACTTCCATGGATGGCAGTCGACTGTTGGTTGGGGTTGCAAGAGAAGAATGCTCGGTAGTCGATCGTCGATTAGCTATGGCCCCGGCGATCATTCTGGTAATGGCGATGGCTTGAATTCCGACGTGGATTAAGTCCGTTGTGAGACAACGGGATATACATATTTATAATCATGATTCATGATTTTTAACTTAGTGTTGGGTGATTATAATGCATTATTTATAAATTAAATGTTATACTTGATTTGTGATCATAATATGGAAGGTTGAATAATACTTGTTTTTCTGATCATGATAGGTTTTTCGGATAACACTTAACCTTTGATAGAATTGCATGAAATTTTTGGTTAAGTATAAATACCTCTAGGCACATCTCACACTCACTATAGGCTAACTTGATTGATAACATAGCATTGGGTGAGATGTTAGGATGATACAATGACTCACTTATGCTTATGATATTTTTTAAGAGTCATTCAAAGTATCATAATAGAGCAATAATAGATCAATCAAGGGGAAAACATATGTTTAATTCATAGACATATTTCCAAAAGATCATGGTTGGATATTTCAAATGATTTTAAAACCATTTCTTGTGTTACATTCTGTGTATTCTAATGTGCACGGATGCGACCTCGAATCTCGTGACGGATACCATCGAGGACTCAAAGCGCATGCTCGCGATCAACACCCGCAAGTGCATGGATGTCGTCAAGTAATAAAGATTATCGATCCCACAGGGACTGGGATTTGAATACCAATATACTTAGTGGTTGTAATTGTTCGAACGTGATCTCTAAGAGGTTACGGTTGGTGAGGGTTGTCGGTGGACTCTACTCTGTACGGTGTCACACGGAGGAGGAAAGGAGTGTGCCGAGGTCTTCAAAGATGATTCTAGGACTTCAATTTTGCTTGTGTATCACAAAACAATGTTGTCAATTGACATTGTCTAGACGTTTACCTATGGTTTTGTGGAAGGGACATCATACACTCTCCTACAGAGCTACCGCATTCACCGGGAGCTATCTATGCCCACAAGGATGAGATAGAGGGTACGAGGATGCCAAATCAATCCCTACGGTGGACCGTTTCTGATTCCACTGCACCCTTTTCCTCACAGTTGTAGGAGATCAGGTTTACCCCCAGGTTCTTTAATCAAATCTCCTAAATTTTAGATTACGAGGGTTGTCACCACCTCGTATTGCCTAAGCACAACAGAAAGAAAGCCAAACACATGTAGATATAATAAAGAGCAACTACCAATTGTCATATCAAACTCTTGTCAAGAATTAAATATGAACCAACATTATTTATGTACACAAGCTACTCCCTAATCCTAGAATTGAAAGTACTACTCCATAAATACGAAGGAAGAATCACAAAACATGTTTAAGTTCTAATACAATAGAAATAAAGCACAAAAATAGAGATATACGATGCTTTCGTGATGTTCTCTTCAGCGTTGTATTGCAAGTTGTGGACCTCCGACGGTGTTCCTCTTCCCCATTGTGAGTTACCGAAGCTTTTTAGGGCTTCGACATGCCATCCTACCCGTCGTGCCTCCCCCCTATGGTTTGGGCGGAGCCATCCTTATATAGACATCGCCTCGGACAGCTGCAAAATCCCAAAAAATCCTTAGTCACGCAAATCCATCGGGGTGCCACACAGCCGTGTGTTTTTCCACATGGCCAGGCCGTGTGCGGCCCTGGGGTGCTGATCTTCGCCCATTGGACACGACCGTGTGAATCCACATGCCCTAGCCATGTCCCACTCTGCGTCTAGCTGTGAAAGTCCTTCTTTTTCTCCGAAAATGCATCTTTTTCACTAGAAAAGCTATCCTGCACACAAAAGTACAACGAGCATACCTCCGAACGAGAAAATAGGCAATTCGTGTAAGAATAGAGTAACATATGCAGGAAACTAACAAAATGTAATAAGATGTGAGCAAAAACTACTCCTAAAACCCTATATGTTTTGTTCACATCATATTCATGCTTTAAATCACTTCAAGGCAAACTAGGTTCTAAAATTTATAAAACTTTGAATGTTTTTAAGACTTTTGAGTTTTTGCCAAATGTTGGAAAATTAAATGAATTTTCATGAAAAACTATTTTTCATTAATAAAGGGACTTATGAGAAATGTGTTTTAAAATTTTCATGATTTTTCAAATTTTATGAAATTTTTGGTGCATTTCGGAATTTTGTCCAAAAAATCAGAAAATCCAGATTTACTTGTGCCAGTCGACTGCCATACTGATAGCAGTCGACTGCTGAACTATGCATGAGCACAGTAACCTATTTTGACAGGTTTTGAGGATGTTTTGGTATTTTTCTCCTTTTAGACCTGGATGCCATGCTTTATTACATATGTTTGATGTTTTTAATGGTGTCAAAGGGGGAGAAATTGTGGGTTTAAGTTAATCATGATAGGGGGAGAAAATTAGCATGTGTTAAGGGGGAATTGCATGTATTTAGGGGAAGTGTTTGATATCCATGTTTTACATGCTTTCTTGCCTTGTGTTTTTATGTTAATGTTTTACCTAACTTAAACATGGTTGCCACACATAAAAAAGGGGGAGATTGTTAGGGCAATCAACCCATGTATGATGTGGTTTTGATGCGTGTGACAAAGGTTTAAGTTAGGTTGTTTATGGATTTGATATGTGTGTTGAAGTCATGCAGGACTTAGTAATTCACATAGGAGTTAGCTTGATATAGCATTGGTGGGTTCACCATCTCATGACTCGATCCTTGAGTCAGTGAAGGATGGCATTGCGGAAGCCGTGTGCTTGGTGCATCTGAGGGACCGCCAGACGAGGAGCTTTGGAGTGAAGCCAAAGGAAGTAGACTTCAGTTCGAGACGCGAAGGATGACATTGGAAAGCCGTGCGCTTGGTGCATCCGAGGGACATGGCCGGACGAAGATAACTTCAACGAGGGACTTCAAGGGAGATGAGAGAATGAGCGAAATATAACGTAGCTCATAGGTGAACTTGGCCGAATGGCTATGACCGTCGGATGCTCAAACAAGTTTCTTGTTTGTGGTTTACTCGGCACCAGTCGAATGCCATGAATGTGCAGTTAAATTTATCCAAGTCGAATGAGTTCGACTGGTGTGCGGTAGAGTTGCCTAATCAGCAGTCGGACTTCTACATTAGCAATTGATCGCTGATGGCGTGAGCGCCATGGATAGCGATCATTCGGAGTTTGCAGCATAGAATGCTTGATCGACTAATGAAGTCATCAGTCGACTACCAAGGTTTCCGTTGGACGGTGACAATCGTGGATCAGACATCGTCAGAAGCCGTTGCAAAGGCGGCAGTCGACTGCTGGCATGCAGCAATCCACTGATGAAACCCCAACGGGAAGATTTTGTCCCTCTCTATAAAAAGAGAGGGTGAGGGCTTTGGGGAGTTTAATCTTCATGCTTCTAAGTGCTCCCTAAGTGCTCCACACATTCACAACTCCTTCTCCTTGCATTTCTTTCAATTCTATTGTAAGAAGGAGTGCATTTCTGTAAGAAGGGTTACCTCCACCTTGCTTGGGCAAAAGGAGAGACTAGTGAAGGTTTAGGAGTGATTCACCTGGAACGAATTGGTCCGTGGATTAGCGGCAAGGGTCGTGAACCACGTTACATCTCCCGTGTTAGCGTTTATGCTTCCTTGTCTTGTATATTGTCTTAATTGTATTGTTTAGCTTTATATTACCACTGCGCTAACCTTGTACGTAGACAATTAAGCGATCGACTTCCATCATCTACAGAAAAAGAGCTATTCATCCCCTCTCTAGCCGGCCACCGATCCTCCAACACTTCTTGCCCCTTCTTCCTCCCCCTAGGGCATTGGCTTCGGTAGTGTCCTCTTTGGTTGCATTTGAAGCACACAATGTACTCTTTTCTTTTCTTAGCGAGGACTCCGGCATCCTTTGATTTTTGTTGAACTTTTGGTGTCGGTACTTTTTTTTTGGCCAATTTTGGGCATTTAATCTTGTAGTGCCCTTTCTCCCGACACTCAAAGCAAATTATGTGATCTTTATTATTATGAATTGCATTTGAGTTACCTAGGGCATTGGAAGCCTCTTAATCTTCTCTTCTCCCGGATGTAGATGCTTCTTCTTGTTCTTGCTCTGGGATAGAAGATCTCTTCTCCCCCTCAATGGTAGAGGTGGAGGTTTCCTCCAATTAATCCTCATTCTCCGATGTTGATGGTGATTCTTCCTCTTGAGCATGGGAGGATGAATGCTCTTTCTCGACTTCCTTCTCTACTTGTGTCGGTTTGGAATTTTTATGGAATCGGACCAATTTATTCCATAATTCCTTCGAATCTTTATATTCACCTAGTCTAGACAAAATATTGTAAGGTATTAATTTCACTAACATTTTTGTTACCTTGACCGTTGTCTTGAATTGTTGTTGTTGCTCCTCGGTCCATTTTGATTTTGTCATGAGCTTCCCTTCTTCATCCCTAGGCACTTCAAAACCATCCTCAATTGTTAGCATCATATCGAAATAGGTTTCGAAGTATACCTCCAGCCGTTTCTTCCACCATGAGAATTCTCCTTCGAATTTTGGGGGTTGGATGTTGATGCCAGCCATTTCGGTTGATTGTCGCGGTGGTGAGTTCGATGACAACCTCTTCGCTCTGATACCACTTGTTGGAGGATCGGTGGCCGGCTAGAGGGGTGAATAGACCTTTTTGCTTGATGATGGAAATCGTTCGTTCTTTCGTGCTTTGTCTACAATGATCGTTAATATGTGCAGCGGAAATGCAAATATGAAATAAAAATATAAAGACAATACAAGCACACACAACACAAGCGATATATGTGGTTCGGAATCTTAGGGTTCCTACTCCACGGGGTGAGCTCAACGAGCTCGAGTTATGCGCACGACACTAACAAACTCCTTCTCGACAACATGTCGGAGGTGGAGAAACCTCAAACAATGATTACAAAAGTAATATAATGAAATACAAACGAATACAAGACAATAAACAAAACAAGTAAAGAACACTTTACAACAATGCTTTGAACCCTTTTCTTGTAGCTTGCTTTGGTTTGCTCTTGAAGGTCTAGAATGCAACAGCAATTCCCCTCCAAAAACGGTTGCAAAATCTTCCATCTCGAGCTCCTTAAATAACCTGTATCGAGATGATTTTGCACCAATCAGTCGACTGATCGAGACCATCAGTCACTTCTCCTATAGTCATTGTCTCACAATGACTCGATCCATGTTGGACAAGTTCCAACGGATCCACCATCAGTTGACTGATCTAACCATCAGTCGAGTGATCCAGTCAATCAGTTGAGTGAAAATGGTTTTGTGGCCGCATTCACCTTCATCAGTCGACTGATGGTCAAGCAGTCGACTTCCATCCCTTGGCATTCGACTGCTGGGCCAGAAACCACCAGTCGCACACTAGTCAATTGCCATCGACTTGGATCAGTCGAACTGGCACCTATACCAGTCGATTGTTGCCGGGTAAAACCTCAAACAAACACTTTGTTTGAGCATCCGACCGTCGGGTAAAACCTTACACATCATGTTTGAGCATCCGACACTTCATCTTAGCCACTTGGCCAAGTCCACCTCATCCTCTCATGGAGTTCCCCTCCGAAGCTCTCTTCCCTCGGCCTACGTCCCTCGGATGCACCAAGTGCACGACTTCGCAATGTCATCCTTCGCGTCTTACCCTTGAAGTCTGCTTCCCTTTGGCCTCACTCCATTCGCTCTCCATTTGGCGATCCCTCGGATACACCAAGCGCACGACTTCTGCATTGCCATCCTTCACCGACTCAAGGACCCTAAGCCTATGAGACTAGTGACCTTGCCAAGTCCTCATGACTTCTCATTGCCAAGGCTACACACTTGGACTTACCAACACCAAGTCCTATGCTTGGATTTTCCTAACACCAAGCCCCATGCTTGGACTTTTGCCGCCAAGGCTACACACTTGGAATTACGTGGCTAACCCATGTTGGACTTCCCAAATGCCAAGCCCCATGCTTGGACTTTCACCGCCAAGGCTACACACTTGGACTTACATGGCCAAGGCTACACACTTGGTCTTCCCATGACAATCACATGTCATATATTTTGTCTAACATCAAAATACTGCTCAAGTCAAACTTGAGTTCTATCAATCGTGACCTGGGCCGATTGCACCAACAAGAATGAAAACGACAAGGCAAGTGTCACCCCGATCTACTACCTCGGAGCGAAGAGGATGGAGAAGAGATGCCCCACAAGCTCCGAAGGAAGGTGACGCTCTTCCAACCCTTCTTTTTTGCAATAATGAGCATAGAGATAGATATAATGTGCTTTCTACTCGTAATATCACTGCAACTAGATTTTTAGATGAAGAACTCCTAGAATCCCTAGGCTTGTTAGGTGATGTTCATGCCCTATTTGCAAAAATGGGGTGGGGAGAGATCATGGGAATAATTCACTCAACATACCCTAAGATAGTTTTAGAATTTTTGAGTTCTTTAGAAGCAGAGATTCTAACAGGAAGAGAGAGCGATGAGGGAAGGATCACATTTAGGTTATTTAATATCGAGCACGAGTGGACTTTACACAAGTGGAATAATTGTTTTGGATTGCCTAGTGGCGGAGAGCAGAGGACTCCTAATGGGTTCAATGCGCGGATCTTTTGGTCCGACTTAATAGAGGAATATAACTATGATCCCTCTAGGGTCAAAGCCTCGCGCCTCCAAAACCCAATCTTTCGGTATCTTCATCGAGTCATGGCAACCACCATCTTTGGGAAAGGAGAGAGTGATGGTGTAGTGAGGGCCAGTGAGCTGCTTTGCCTATGGGACATGCTACAAGAACGGAGTAGTATCGATGTAGGATCCCATTTCATTAGACGTCTAGTGAAAATGGGCAAAGCGGCGAGAGGAGAGATTATCTTGGGAGGGCTAATCACCCGTATTTGCCATAGGATGAGGTACGACTACACTGCACTAGACAGAGTGGAGGGGAGCCCTAGGATCGACCTAGGAGTGTGTATGGCAATGAAGATGATCGTTAGAGTGGGACACTCCTTGTGATTTGTAAAGAAAAACTGATCATCCCTTAGGCTTCCTGACCCAGATCGTACCACCATCACCACATGCGCCAATTGGCATTTGGACCTGATAGTGGAGTCCCCACCATATGAGAAGCCCTCCACTTCGACACCCATCTCTCTCCCTATACATCACTCTCCCTCCAGTCCACACATGTATAGGAGCCCACCTAGTCCACGTTGACATGATCCTGCACCTGCACCACCACCTTGTTCTACTTTTGAGCACGATGTAGGTACATCCGCCTATGACTTCTCAGAGTTCCAATCGTGCCTCGATGACATATACAAAGAGTAGCAGACACAGGGGCAGCGATGGGAGGAGAATAACGCCTACACACAGGCAGAGTTTCAGGGCTTACGGGAGCACTTCCAGCAGGCCGAGGAGTTCTACGATGAGGCCCGAGTTTATTTTCAGGAGGAAGCTACCTGTCGCCAGGAGAAGGCCATACATTGCCAGGAGGTTCGACACCACATGAGTGCTCAACATGCATAGTGGGCCCGGGAGGAGGAGCACCGAGCAGCCGCTGCATCCACCATCTCGCAGATTGACCACATGTATATGTTGCATCAGTGCCTGAGCACCAGATTTATCCAGGATCCCAACATGCCGAGGCTACTAGACTTTCCACCTCGACCACCCTATTAGAGGTATAGCTTTATACAAGTCTGGGGGGGCCCAAATGTTAGTGAAAGCCCAAGAGCCAATCATGTGATGATTATTGTAAGGACTTTATTGTATCATATTCCTATTTATAAAGGCATGGTTATTATATTTACTTGTATTGGTGACAAATAACTAAATATAATAATGTCCTTGAGTAGTAGGTTGTTATCTATATCAATCGATTGGTTGAATCGATAATGAGATGATATAGAGAACACTACTCTTAATCATTCCTAGTCAGGTATTAACATTCAGGGACAATGTTAATGTGTAGAGACTATCATGTAGGTCAATATGATGACTTGATCTCACAAGTCATGGATATGAGATATCGAGTTAACACATGGGTATACATTAGAGAATGTATACTGAATGACCCGCCATGAGAAAGTATCGTAGATCATTATATTAGTGTCATATACTTCCTCATGTGGCTATTAGTATGACTACTAGTCCTTAGACCTGAAGTCACCATGGTTCCCTACATAAGGAGTTGCATACTTTGGCTTCATCAAACGTCACCCATAAATGGGTGGACTATAAATGCGATTACTGGGTATGTAATAAATTATGTGGAAGGATGTGAGTGATGTAG
Source organism: Wurfbainia villosa (assembly GCA_025175895.1). Taxonomy (NCBI): domain Eukaryota; kingdom Viridiplantae; phylum Streptophyta; class Magnoliopsida; order Zingiberales; family Zingiberaceae; genus Wurfbainia; species Wurfbainia villosa. Next base: position 28,149,432 of record CM045994.1, read on the forward strand.
ATGGGATCTATCCCTCCTATATGACGGAAGTGACATCGATATTATTGATAGAGTGAGACCACGAAGTGCATGGCCATGCCCAAATGAGTCAATATGAGATATTGAGCTCATTTGATTAGAGTGAGTCTACATGGAGTTCAAGATATAGATTGTACCAAGCATGACACAGTCTATGCCTCGATTGGTCAATCTAGATGTCAAGGATAGTGGGGCATTGTCACATATTGTGAGAGTCACAATTAGTAGTCACAAAGGTGATGTTGGAGCTCAACATTCTTGTAACTTGGGTAGCAATGATGTGTTGCTAGATACCGCTCATTGCTTATGTTCCTAAATCAGTTTAGGGACATTGCCAACGTTACAAGAACCTATAGGGTCACACACAAAAGGGCAATTAGATGGAGATTAGGTTCATATGATGAACCATGAGGATTAGGTTCATGGGATGAAACAAATTGGATTAAGAGTAATCCTAATTAGACTAATTGAGTTGGACTCGATTTGATTCAAGTGTTGAATGAGTCTAATTTAGATTTGATTTATCAAATAAATTTAAATTAATGAAGAGAGATTCATTAAACTAAATTGACTTGAGTCAAGTGGTTAGATTTGATCAACCATGGGAGATAAGAGATCAAGTTTGACTTGACTTGAGAGGAAGATGAAAGCTCAAGTTTGACTTGACCAAATGTCATGTCATGATGATGACTTGGCATGGCCGGCCAATGATTATGCTCCACATCATCATTGACTTATCATGTGGTGCCACCTCATGAGGGAGACCAAGAGCCATTGGAGTTGCATGCATGCATGTAACCTCCCAAGCCTTATTGTGGCCGGCCACTTTACTCCATTTGATGGTGAAATTGATTTTGTGAGTTACTCTCCAACTTCATCTTCTTCCTTGGATCATCCTCTCAAGCTCTCTCACTCTTCTTCCTCATCTTGCCATGAGCATCTAAGGAGTGGTAGCACACTCAAGATTGCTTTTCTCCACCTATTGCTTGTGTGGATACCAATAGAGGAGTGTGCACTTGACGCTCTTGAGTTTCGGCGAAGCTTTTGGATGAGCGGGATTTGCGAAGGGCGTCGCATCGAGGGTAATGATCTCACCTTCTAGATCTAAGGTAGATTTAGGGTTTTTAGTAAACACATACATGTTTTAGTTTTAATACATCTTCGCACGGATCCGTGGCCGAACTTTCGGGGTTTTTGCAATGCAAAAAGCGGTTTTTGCGGCTCGGAAAGTCCAACAGTGGTATCAGAGCCATGTGCGAAGCATGTTTGTGTTTCATTTTTGTAGTTTTGTATTAGATATAAAAATTACAGATTTTTATGTTTATGTAAATTTCCTATTTTTATAGAATTTTTCGGTATTTTTCTCGAAGAGTTGAAGCAACGAGTGTTGGGACACTTGTAGGCTTCAACCATCGAGAAAAACTCTCCGAAACGGCGAGTTCTCGCTTTAGGTTTTTGGGACACCGACTTAAGTCGCTGTAATATCATAGTAGGGAAACTCACAAAGTTTATTTTGCGAGTAGGGGTGCTGCCCCTATCCCCGAAAGGGGCCTTGTCCCGCGATCGCACCCGGAAACCGCTTAGCGGGACCGTTACGGAGAGGTGACTCATAAAATTGAAAATAAAATTAGAAAAATTATAGAAATTTTCTGTAAAAATACATAATTTAGAATTATGTATAATTCTGTGATTGTCATGGCCCAATGTCCCCAATTTGATTGGATTATGATGTGTTGTAATTCATAATACGGCCTGCGTGCCATTTTTGTGGTTGTGCGTGTTGTATAGTGTATGCGACCTGCGCGTCGTACCTCTTCTTTTGAAATTCTAGTTGTAAATAGTTTTAGACTCAAATGTAACTCGAGTTTCATATTTGTAATGTACAAAATGGAGCGGTGGAAAGTCCACTTGTAGACGAAGTTACGAGAAGGGTGCCGACAACACATGGCGGTCAAAGGAAGCGCTTGGAGAAGCCGCTAGCCTTAGGTTGACCGTCCGATCTTCTCATTGGCTTGAGAAGATCGTAGTTGGGCCATGACCACATCACAGTTAATTATATATATATATATATATGTTGATATATATATATATATATATATATATATATATATATATATATATATATATATATATTTGATTTTGCTTGTATGTATGTGATGCATGCTAGTAGAATAATGCTTGTATGTATATGATGCATGCTAGGATATTTTTCTTGTATGTATATGATGCATGCTAGAATAATGCTTGTATGTATGCGATGCATGCTAATATAGGATAATAAAGGCCTTAATGCATATATGATACACATTACGATTAGATTAGATCTTAATCGAATCAACTCGTAAATGCCTACCAAGTCCTTGATACTCATCACTACCTCGATCATTTGTAGTTGTTGAATCTGCCAAAGCAAAGCAACGCATATTATCTTGGTAGGGTGCAGAGGGACAATCTTGGTCCCGCCTATTATGTCTTGGGTTAGAGTAAGCTCAATTAGATTGAGTAAAACTAGTTAACTCAATTGGATCGAGTAAAAACTATAGGCATATTCCAATCATTGGAAAGATAGGATAAGATCGCATTTACACTAAATCTTGGGCGATTTAGCCAAAGCTAACTCAAGGTCTTTTGTAAATGTGGGTCTTGATCCTATAAACAAGAGTTGCATAGAGATGTAATCGGTAATGTGTTACCCACCGATTGTACTAAGTCTTGGGCGATTTAGCCAAAGCTAACTCAAGGCTTAGTATGATGTGGATCTTGTCCCGCAAGAATTATACCTAGTTTATATGAATCTAGTAATGTGGTTTGACCACATCCATAACTCGATTCTACAAAATTCCTATAATTCAGTGGGAGCATCATTTGATTAAAGGCCTAATTAAATGATAAAAGGAATATGATATTAATTCTCTGCATTATATGTTGTAGATAACTATGTCGACAAACACGAACACTCTCTCTCTGCGTTCTGTCCTTGAGAAGGACAAGCTCAATGGAGCAAATTTCCTGGACTGGTACAGGAACCTGAGAATTGTTCTCACCCAAGAAAGGAAGTTGTACATCCTGGAGCAGCCCATTCCAGAGGCACCTCCTACCACTGCCTCGCGAGCTGACAAAGATGCTTACAAGAATCATCAAGATGATGCATTAGATGTGTCATGTCTAATGCTCACAACCATGAACTCTGAGCTTCAGAAGCAACACGAGTTCATGAATTCTTATGATATGGTTGAACATCTTTGTCAACTATATCAAGGACAAGCAAGGCACGATAGATATGAAGTCTTTAAGGCATTGTTTGGGTCCAAAATGCAAGATGGGACTCCCGTAGGTCCATATGTACTCAAGATGATTGGGTACGTAGAAAACCTACAAAGGCTGGGATTCTCACTTGGCAAAGAGCTGGCTACTGACCTTATCTTGCAATCTTTGCCACAAGCCTACAATCAATTTTTCATGAATTATAACATGAATAAAATTGATAATCCACTTCCTGAGATGCTCAGCATGTTGAGAACTGCTGAGCTTAACCTTAAGAAGGGAAAATCTGATGCCATTTTGATGGTGCAAAAGAAGAAAGGCAAGGGCAAGCCTAAAGGTAAGGGAAAGTCCCAAGCCAAGGGCAAGGGCAAGGAACTGAAACCCAAAGGAGGGGTAGCCAAGGAAGGGGCTTACTTCCACTGCAAGGAAGCTGGACACTGGAAGCGTAACTGCAAGGCATACCTGGAAGATCTTAAGAAGAAGAGAAGTGAGACTTCAACTTCAGGTATAAATGTTATAGAAGTCAATCTATCTATTTCTTCATCTTGGGTATTAGATACCGGATGTGCATCTCACATTTCTACCAATGTGCAGGCGCTGAGAAATAGCAGGGCATTGACAAAGGGCGAGGTGGACCTACGAGTAGGCAATGGAGCAAGAGTTTCTTCTGTTGCTGTAGGAACTTATGATCTATCTCTGCGCACTGGGCTTGTACTAGAATTAGATGAATGTTGTTATGTGCCTGCCTTAACTAAGAACATAATTTCGATTTCTTGTTTGGACAAGAAAGGATTTTACATTTATAATAAAGAACAAATGTTGTTCAGTTTATTTAAATGATATGTTCTATTGTAGTGCACCTCTAATGAACGAACTCTACTTTCTAGACTTAGAGAGCCCTATCTATAACATAAGTACTAAAAGGTTCAAGTCAAATGAGTTGAACCAAACCTATCTCTGGCATTGTCGCTTAGGTCACATAAACGAGAGTCGCTTATCTCAGCTCCATAAGGATGGGCTGCTAGACTCATTTGATTTTGAATCATATGAGACATGCGAGTCTTGCCTTTTAGGCAAGATAACCAAGACTCCCTTTAGTGGACACAGTGAAAGAGCAACAGACTTGTTAGGACTTATACATAGTGATGTATGTGGTCCTTTCAATGTTCCAGCTAGAGGTGGTTACAGGTACTTCATTACATTTACTGATGACTTCAGTAGATATGGTTATGTGTATCTCATGACACATAAATCAGAATCCTTTGAAAAGTTCAAAGATTTCAATAATGAAGTACAAAACTAGCTTGGCAAGAATATTAAGATACTTCGATTAGATCAAGGTGGTGAATACCTTAGCCATGAGTTTCATGACTATCTAGCTGAGTGTGGGATTTTATCCCAACTCACTCCTCCTGGAACACCACAGTGGAATGGTGTATCCTAAAGGAGGAATTGTACTCTATTAGATATGGTACGATCTATGATGAGTCACACAGATCTTCCTATATCCTTTTGGGGATATGCTCTAGACACAACAGCCTTTACCCTTAACCGTGTACCATCCAAGACTGTGATAAAGACACCATATACAATATGAACAGGAAGAAATCCCAAGATGTCTTTCATGAGGATTTGGGGGTGTGAGGCTTACGTTCGACGTCAAGTCTCAGACAAACTGGGACCCAAATCCGATAGGTGCTATTTTGTAGGATATCCCAAGGATACAAAGGGATATTACTTCTACATTCCCAGTCAGCACAAAGTGTTTGTGGCAAAGACTGGGATTTTTCTAGAAAGGGATTTTGTTTCTAGAAAAATTAGTGGGAGTACGTTCGATCTTGAAGGAATTCAAGATAAGGACCATAGCACTGAGGCCTTGATAGAGGTTGAACAGGAATCACAAAGTGTTGTGAGTGATGAGGTTGTTGCACAAAGGGTTGTGGAACAACCACCTGTTCAGGTAGACCTACCTCTTCGCAGGTCTGATAGGGTATGTCGTCAGCCTGAGAGATATTCATTTCTCTTGTCTGACCATGATGACGTTATGCTCATTGAGATTGACCCTACATCCTATCAAGAAGCTATGATGAGCCCAGATTCTGAGAAATGGCTAGAGGACATGAGATCCGAGATGGAATCCATGTACACCAACCATGTATGGACTTTAGTTGATCCACCTGAAGGGGTCAAACCCATTGGGTGTAAGTGGGTCTTTAGGAGAAAGACTGACATGGATGGACTTATGCATACCTATAAGGGTCGATTGGTGGCTAAAGGTTTGAAGCAAATTCATGGCATTGACTATGATGAAACCTTTTCTCCAATGGCGATGTTTAAGTCCATTCGGATCTTGCTTGCTATTGCAACATACTACGATTATGAGATCTGTCAGATGGATGTCAAAACCACATTTCTGAATGGAAACTTACTCGAGGATGTGACATGACACAACCTGAAGGTTTTATAGATCCACAGCATACTGGGAAAGTATGCAAGCTGTAAAGGTCCATTTATGGGCTAAAGCAAGCTTCTCGGAGCTGGAATCTTCGATTCGATGATACAATCAAACAGTTTGGTTTCATCAAGAATGAAGATGAACCCTGTGTCTACCAAAGGGTTAATGGGAATACAATTGTCTTCCTTGTATTATATGTGGATGACATACTGCTCATTGGGAATGACATCCCTTCGCTACAGTCTGTGAAGACTTGGCTGGGGACATGCTTCTCAATGAAGGACTTAGGTGAAGCAGCCTGTATTTTAGGCATCAAGATCTATAGAGATAGATCTAAGAGATTACTTGGCCTAAGTCAGAGTACATACATTGACACGGTATTACTACGATTTGCCATGCAGAATTCCAAGAAGGGACTTCTACCGATGTCACATGGTGTGAGTCTTTCGAAGACTCAAAGTCCCTCTTCTAGAGAGGAGAGAGACCACATGGATAAGATCCCTTACGCATCTGCTATAGGATCTATCATGTACGCCATGCTGTGTACTCATCCTGATGTCTCGTATGCTTTGAGCATGATGAGTAGATACCAGTCAGATCCAGGTGAGCGTTACTGGATAGCAGTCAAGAATATTCTTAAGTACTTGAGAAGGACTAAAGAATATTTCTTGATATTTGGAGGCGATGAGAAGCTAGTTGTAAAGGGTTACAGCGATGCTAGATTCCAAACTGACCAGGATGATTATAGATCGCAGTCAGGGTTCGTGTTTTGCTTGAATAGTGGTGTTGTGAGCTGGAAGAGTTCCAAGCAGGACACAGTTGCTGAATCTACAACAGAGGCTGAATATATCAGTGCTTCCATCACATTAGAGAGATTATCGATAGTGGAGATGTGACGATTTGCAGAGTACCCACAGAGGCTAACATCGCAGATCCCTTGACCAAGGCTTTGGCACAGAAAAAGCATGATGGTCACACTAGGTCATTGGGTATTAGATACTACGGTGATTGGCACTAGTGCTAGTGGGAGATTGTTAGTGAAAGCCCTAGAGTCAATCATGTGATGATTGTTGTATGGACTTTATTGTATCATATTCCTATTTATAAAGGCATGGTTATTATATTTACTTGTATTGGTGCCAAATAACTAAATATAATAATGTCCTTGAGTAGTAGGTTTTTATCTATATCAATCGATTGGTTAAATCGATAATGAGATGATATAGAGAACACTACTCTTAATAATTCCTAGTCAAGTATTAACATTCAGAGACAATCTTAATGCGTAGAGACTAGCATGTAGGTCAACATGATGACTTGATCTCACAAGTCATGGATAAGAGACATCGAGTTGACACATGGGTATACATTAGAGAATGTATACTGAATGACCCGCCATGAGAAAGTATCGTGGATCGTTATATGAGTGTCCTATACTTTCTCATGTGGCTATTAGTATGACTACTAGTCCTTAGACCTGAATTCACCATGGTTCCCTACATAAGGAGTTGCATACTTTGGCTTCGTCAAACGTCACCCGTAAATGGGTGGACTATAAAGGCGATTACTGGGTATGTAACAAATTATGCGGAGGGATGTGTGTGATGTAGATGAGATCTATCCCTCCTATATGATGGGAGTGACATCGATATTCTTGATAGAGTGAGACCACAAAGTGAATGGTCATGCCCAAATGAGTCAATATGAGATATTGAGCTCATTTGATTAGAGTGAGTCTACTTGGAGTTCAAGATATAGATTGTACCGAGGATGACACAGTCTATGCCTCAATTGGTCAATCTAGATGTCAAGGATAGAGGGACATTGTCATATATTGTGAGAGTCACAATTAGTAGTCACAAAGGTGATGTTGGAGCTCAATATTCTTGTAACTTGGGTAGCAATGATGTGTTGCTAGATACCACTCATTGCTTATGTTCCTAAATCGGTTTAGGGACATCGCCAACGTTACAAGAACATATAGGGTCACACACATAAGGGAAATTAGATGGAGATTAGGTTCATATGATGAACCATGAGGATTAGGTTCATGGGATGAACCAAATTGGATTAAGAGTAATCCTTATTAGACTAATTGAGTTGGACTCGATTTGATTCAAGTGTTGAATGAGTCTAATTTTTATTTGATTCATCAAAGCAATTTAAATTAATGAATGGAGATTCATTAAATTAAATTGACTTGAGTCAAGTGATTAGATTTGATCAACCATGGGAGATAAGAGGTCAAGTTTGACTTGACTTGAGAGGAAGATGAAAGGTCAAGTTTGACTTGACTAAATGTCATGTCATGATGATGACTTGGCATGGTCGGCCAATGATGATGCTCCTCATCATCATTGACTTATCATGTGGTGCCACCTCATGAGGCAAACCAAGAGCCGTTGGAGTTACATGCATGCATGTAACCTCCCAAGCCTTATTGTGGCTGCCCACTTTACTCCATTTGATGGTGAAATTGATTTTGTGAGTTACTCTCCAACTTGATCTTCTTCCTTGGATCATCCTCTCAAGCTCTCTCCCTCTTCTTCCTCATCTTGTCGTGAGCATCTAAGGAGTGCTAGCACACTCAAGATTGCTTTTCTCCACCTATTGCTTGTGTGGATACCAATAGAGGAGTGTGCACTTGACGCTCTTGAGTTCCAGCGAAGCTTTTGGATGAGCGGGATTTGCGAAGGGCGTCGCATCGAGGGTAATGATCTCACCTTCTAGATATAAGGTAGATCTAGGGTTTTTAGTAAACACATACATGTTTTAGTTTTAATACATCTTCGCACGGATCCGTGGCCAGACTTTTGGGATTTCCGCAACACAAAACGCGGTTTTTGCGGCTCGAAAAGTCCAACGCCAAGTTTTGATTTATTTTTTTTCTAGATATAGTTTCTTTCCTGATATTTGCATTTTAGTAAGCATTCATTTGTTAATGCATAGGTTGTTTAGTTTCTTTCATCATTTAGTTCTTGCTATCTATAAGCTGCCTTAGTAGTATTTTTAAAATTTTCTTCATGAGTCGATTCCATGGATAGCTTAACTTCATTTACCTCGTGGTATTTTATTTTATTTTATTTTTTCTAATGAATGTTCTAGACTTACACTGGTTAACTTTTATTTTTACACCTACACATGTCAAACATTCTAAAAGGGAGAATCTAGTACGCACCTAGGTATGATTCATCTCAGTAGTCTAGTACTTTTGAATCCATAGGTGACTCTAGATTTAACATTTTAGTTATTGGAGATGCTCGGATCGTGGAAGCTCATTCAGAAAAATCAAAATACCAAGAGATAAAGAAAAAAAAAGAGGGAAAGCAAAAGATAGTGAGAAAAATTCAAAAAAAAAATTATGAGGGATAAAAAAAAATAGTTGTCATGGGTGGAAATAGTTAGGTGCCCCTTTGAGACCGAGTTAGGTTACTGGAGAAACACCTACCAATTTCTCTCTCTTGGTGTAATCGGCCCAGGACTCGAGTTTGACTCGAACTATATTTTGATGTTAGACAAAATGCATGACATGGGATTGTCATGGAAGTCCGACATAGGGTTGGCCACGTAAGTCCAAGCATAGGGCTTGGCGGTGAAAGTCCAAGCATGGGGCTTGGCATGGAAAATCCAAGCATGAGGCTTGGGGTGGGAAGTCTTGAGGACTTGGCAAGTTCACTAGGCTCGAGGTCCTTGAGTCGGTGAAGGATGACATTGCGAAGCCGTGCGCTTGGTGCATCCGAGGGACCGCTGGATGGGGAGCGAATGGAGTGAGGCCCAAGGGAAGCATACTTCGAGGGAAAGAGACGCGAAGGATGGCATTGCGAAGTCGTGCGCTTGGTGCATCCGAAGGATGTAGGCTGAGGGAAGAGAGCTTTAAAGGGGAACTCCATGAGGGGATGAGGTGGACTTTGCCAAGTGGCTAAGACTGAGTGTTGGAGGCTCAAACGTGATGTTTGAGGGTTTACCCGACAGTCAGATGCTCAAACAACTTGGTGTTTGAGGTTTTACCTGACATCAGTCGACTGGCATAGGTGCCAGTCGACTGCTCTAGGTCGATTGGCCCCAACCGGTGTTCGACAGATAAAGTTCTGGCCGAACAGTCGACTTCCGAGGGAGGGCAGTCGACTACCAACACCATCAGTCAATTGATGATGGGATCAGTCGACTGATCAAGGTATTTTCGATTACAGAATTGTTTCCTGTCGAGTGATCTTAGTGACCACTCGACTGATGGGACCATAAGTCAACTGATGGGCATGATCAGTTGACTGATGGTGGATCCATTGGAGTTTAGCCAGGGTGGATCAAGTCGTTGTGAGACAACGGCTATAGGACGATCGATGATGGTCGATGGTCAATCGGTGATGGAATCTTGAGAGCTCGAGATGGAGGATTTTGCCAAGACTTTTGGGGTGAATTTGGAGAGGAATTGTTGTTGCATTCCAGACCTTCGAGAGCAAACAAAAGCAAACAACAAGCAAGTGATCAAAAGCAATCGGTGAAAAGTTTTCTTTTGTATTATATTTGTATTGTTGTTTGTACTTCGTGTATTACCATGTAATTGCTTGTATGAGGTTTCTCCACCTCCGACGTGTTGTTGAGAAGGAGTGTTAGTTAGTGTCGTTCGCATAACTAGAGCTCGGTGAGCTCGCCCATGGAGTAGGAACCATTCGGTTCCGAACCACGTATATCGTGTGTATTTGCGTGTGCTTGTGTTGTTGTTAGTATTTCTATTTGTATTACTATTCTGTTGCGCTAACGACAATTGTAGACAAGTGATGCATGATGAACGATCGTATTCCACCATACATGTGAATTGGGTTATTCACCCCCCTCTAGTCGGCCACCTACGTTCCAACAAGTGGTATCAGAGCTAGGAGCTTGTCGAGGACTAACCGCCAACACATGCACGACAAGATGGCCGACTACAACCTCCAACCACCAAAATTCGAAGGAGACTTTCAATGGTGGAGAAGAAAAATGGAGGTATATCTAGAAACCGATTTTGATATTATGTTAATTCTAGAAAACGATTTCAAAATGCCTAGGGATGAAGAAAATAGGGAAATTGGGAAGTCAAGGTGGACCCAAGACCAAATGAAGGATTTCAAGACAAATCTCAAGGTAATCAAATTACTTAGTCATTTGATTCCTAACCGTATTTGGTCTAGATTAGGTGAATATAGGGATCTAAAGGACCTATGGGACAAGGTGATCAAATTTCATGAAGAGCCCACATTGGTCTATAAAGAGGAAGAATTCCCATCAACATCCGGATCCGAGGATGTTGAGGAATCGCCATCCACCTTCGATGATGTTGATGATTTTGTGGAGACCTCCACCTCTAGCATTGAGGGGGAGGAGAGGCCTTCTATCTCGGAACAAGTTCAAGAAGAATCTTCAACATCCTAGAGAAGCAAAAATTCCCTAGGTAACTCAAGTATTATGATTATAAATAAAAATCATATAACATGCTTTGAGTGTAGGAAACAAGGGCACTATAAAAGTAAGTGTCCCAAGAAGGTGAGGAAGGCTCAACCAGCACCAAAAGCCAAAAATGCCGGAGTCCCCACAATTAGAAGCAAGGAGCACATTATGTGCTTCAAATGCAACCAAAGGGGGCATTATAGAAGCCAATGCCCTAGGGGGAGGAAGAAGGGGCCAGAAGGGGCATCTCATGTAGGGGGATCTTCCAAAGCTAACCCTAAGGTAAATTCAATTAATGCACCTTCAATTTCTAGGACTTATGAGCATGCTAAAAATTATTTTAGTTGACTTGCCAATTAATGAAAAGCATGCTAGTAGAAATAAATATGTTTGTCTAGGTGCCAAGCATGTTAGTTTACCTAAGGATAAATCTAAACACCATAATTCTAGACCTATCTTGCCTAGGGAGAGTATAAGGAGAATACAAGAAAACATGGGCATTAACCCCAAGAAATCTAGGCATATGCCTAAAAAGAAAAACAATTCCCAAAAATCTAATGATAGATCAAAATTGGGAAGATTAGAGGTGGAGAATCGAGCCTTGAGGTCAACGCTAGAAAAATTGGAAAAGACCCTTAAAATTATGACAAAATCATTTAAGGGGTATAGTGATCAAAATTTAAGGCCTAGGAAACAAGAAATGTCCAAGGGCAAGAAAGGTTTGGGTCACAAACCTATTGTTGGAATTTTGAGGCCGCTAGAGGGGGGTGAATAGCGTTGACCGTACGTAGATGGAATTCGTTCGCGATCGTCTCTACAAAACTCGTTATGCGCAGCGGAATAGAAATAATCAAAGCAATAACGAAAAGATACAATCATGAACACAAGCACAACACGAGATATAACATGGTTCGGAACCGAAACGGTTCCTACTCCAAGGATTGGGTTCGTACGAACCCTAGCGATGCCAATCACACACCACTATGATAAATACTCCTTCTCGACACAAGTTGAAGGTGGAGAAACCTCTTACAATAAGATTACAACAATAATCTAAATACAACAAGCAAATATAAGAAGAAATACAACAAGAGAAGTAAAGAACACTTTACAAAACTCTTTAGAAGCTTGCTTGTTGATTGCCTTGGACTAGCACTTGAAAGCCCTGATTTGCAGCAGCAAATCGCTTCAAAACGTCCAAGAAAATCGGTGCCAAAAACCCTCCCATCGAGCTCCTTTTATCCTTGTGCACGACCTGGATTTACATCCCATCATTCGCCGTAAGTCACCCGATCGGTGATGCCACCGTGTCGTGAGACAACACCGATCCACACCGAAAAACTCCAACGGATCTCTTGGCGGTGATCGCGTATTGCGTAGTCGATCGCATCGACTACGAGCATTCTGCGTCGCGGTGAACTAGCAAATGATCGCCGGTCCCTTGGCGATCATTGCCAGCCGACACCACCGATCGCCCCCCATACTTGCTAGACCACCCTTAGCCTAGACCTAAGCCTTCTAGCCACCTCCATCAGCCTCACGACTCTCGGATCCCTCCAAGTCATCCATGACTTGTTCATCCATCGCACTAGCCTTTAGGTGCTTCCGTCGGCTATGTCATGCTAACGGTGTCTACACCGCCAAGGCACATTGGACTTACGCCGCCAAGACTCCGCTTGGACTTTACGCTGCCAATATCAATCCCCTTGGACTTCCAAATGCCAAGACTCAAGCTTGGACTTTCCCTTGCCAACCCATGTTGGACTTTCCATGCCAAGACCCATGCTTGGACTTTCCATTTGCCAAGACTCATGCATGGACTTCTCATTTGCCAAGACCCATGCTTGGACTTCTCATGCCAAGTACACAAGACTTGGACCTTCCCAATTGCCAAGTGTCCCACTTGGACTTTCCATGCCAAGTACCCATGACTTGGACTTTACCTTGCCAAGACCCATGCTTGGACTTTCCCATAATCACATGGTCAACCCCAGTCAACCATCAAAGTCTCCCTCGAGTCAAACTCGAGTCTAGTCAATTATAACCTGGATCGATTGTATAAACAATCTCCCCAACATATTAACCGACATCAATGTCAAACATCAATGTCAAACCACTTTGTCAAACATCAAAACATCACTCGAGTCAAACTCGAGTCCTGGTCAATTGTGACCTGGGCCGATTGCACCAACAATCTCCCCCTTTTTGATGTTTGACAAAAACCAAACAAATCATTTGAGTTAGACCACTAACTCAAATCCCTTACCAATTATCCCAAATTGGTAAACACTCTCCAAATGTTCTCCCCCTTTTTGACTAACATCAAAAAGGTTTTCTCTCCAAGGAGGTCAATGTCTCATGTCCCAATGAGATCTTATAATCTCCCCCTTGATCAAAAAATAAATACCTAGGATGCCTACCATCTTCCTAGTGATAATTCACATATCACTCAAGAGAGACAATCCTATACTCTCTCTCAATTTCCAAATTGGGTATCAAAAACCCATCAATTTTCCCAATTGATGATACTCTCCCAATAACTTCTCCTCTTCAAGGAGAAAAATACATCCATCATCCCAAGATGGATACCTCCCCCTAAAGGCTTGATCCCCCTTGACCATTGCACCAACAATGTTCTTGGGAAACCCCTAAGCCAATAGGAACTCTAAACCATCAAAATTAAGGTTCTAAGTTCAACATAGAACTTTCACTCACCCTAAATTTGATACTTTGACCTAACACAGCTCCTAATCCATATCCAATGGATTTTCACCCTTTATAATGCTTCCTAAAGCATATCCTAGGGTTAGGAGTGATTAGGAACCTTTTCCATAGCTGAACACGGGCTAAACAAACCTTGTTAACCTGAAATCAGACTGGCAATGACTCGACAGATGTCGATCGCACTACATCACATCGAATGCCACTGAAGGCCGATCGATAATAAATCTCGATTTTCAACTATCAGAAATGGATTTTGGAAATTCATAAATAATTATACGTAATTCGAAAAATCATGAAAATTCATACGTATAATACTTATGACACACACAATGGGTGAAAAATATTTGAAAATTATTTTACCCATAAAATAGTGAGTTTGATACAAAACTCAAACCCATTGAAATTTTTAATGTTTTGGCCCTATTTTGTATCAACTCTATCAATGGTGATTGCTATCAAAAGATAGACTTCACCAAGGTTTTTCAAAATGATTTTAAAATGTTTTCAAAACCTTATTTTGGATCATATTCCTTGGGCTCTATGTACATGACTTGTACACATGCTCTCCCAAAGATCCACAAATGAAACAGGATGAGTTTTAGTTCATCTAGATGCAAAAACTATGCACCTTGAACTCAACTCATATCCTAGCATCTCACATGTATCTAAGGTGTATAAATACACATACATGTCAATTGGATGTGAGATGTGGGTTTTGTTCATCCTAATCTAGGGTTTCATGCATTCTCTAAGGCAACCCTACTTGATTCCCTTATAAATGGGACTTCAAGTCATGCCATAGTGCTTAATTCAATTTCAACCAAATTGTCTTAAATGCATGAATGATTATGGAATTAGAAATGTTATAAATAAGCATATGCTCATAATCATGATGTCATGGCATAAGATGAAATCTAAAAACACATGACATTTGAAACCTTAATCCTAAATATGAACATGACATATAAAATCATAGAATTAGGCATGATGTCATGACATGACATATGGCAATCAAAGCATGGCATATAAAATATATAGGTATAGTAATAACTAAATTTTAATATTAATTGTCATTTGATATAGTTAGATATATTTTTCCATATTATCATTAATCTCCCTAGTGTGCCAAAAACCCAAAATGACACACTAACACTCTAAACCCTAATTGTGCCAATTTGATCATTTTATCAAACTTCATAACTAATATTGGCACATCATAAAATCTTTTAGGATTATAATTCAACCCTATTTCCAAGGTATCCATAACCTTAAAAAAAAACCTAAAATGTCACATTTATCATGGTTGAGTTAACTACCCATCCACTCAAGGTTGTCACATCCTAAACCCACCTAGCGTGAATCAATCACGCTCTTAGGAACCCAAAATCGATTTGAGTTCTTAGGGTTAATTAGGTATTCCTTAGGGATAACCTCCCTAGATACCTTCCTAATGACCCTCCTAGGCTTGTTAGCCTTGGTCATTTGGGTCTTACCTAAGTTGACTCTAGGGGTAACTCCCCTTGCAACCTTCTTAGTGGCGACCCTAGGTTTCCTAGAAACCCTAGCCACTAGGCACACCCTTTGGTCAACTCTAGGGATAACCTCCCTATTGACCTTGGTCTTCCTAGACCTAGTCAGTGTTCCATAATCTAATGGAACACTATGGTAAGTCACCTTGGGCTTAGGTTTGTGACCCAAACCTTGCTTGCCCTTAGTTGACTTTTGACTCTTATGTCCTAAGTTTTGACTTTGATATTTTGACCTAGACTTTTGATCATTTGACCCTTTAAATTGATTTTGTATATTTCTAAGAGTCTTTTCTAGTTTTTCAAGCCTTAACCTCAAGGCTTGATTTTCAACCTCTAATTGCCCAATTGATTTTTGATTAAGTTTTTGGTCATTTGACTTCTTAGGCATATGCCTAGTCCATTTAGGATTGAAACCTAGGTGCTATTGCACCTTTCTAATGGTCTCCCTAGGTAAAATTTTTCTAGAGTTATTTGACCTAGGTTTATCCTTAGATAAATTGTTTTTAGGGACATTAGTCCCAAATTTCTCCTTACTTTTGAAGTTAACGCTTTTAGCTCCTAAACAAATATATTTATCTCTAGCATGCTTTTCATGGTGAATTGCAAGAGAATTAAAATTTCTAGCATGCTTTTGACTTTTAAATTTGGAAGGTGCATTATTAAAATATACCTTAGGGTTAGCTATAGAAGCTCCCCCTACTTGTGATGCTCCTCCTTGCCCCTTCTTCTTCCCCCTAGGGCATTGACTCCGATAATGCCCCTTTGAATTGCACTTGAAGCATATAATGTGCTCCTTGCCTTTAGGTGTTGGGGAACCGGCATCCTTGACTTTTGGTGCCGGTGGAGCTTTCCTAATCTTCTTTGGGCACTTGCTCTTATAGTGCCCAAATTCCCTACACTCAAAACACATAATATTATTTTTATTTGAAATTAGAGTGTTTGAGTTACCTAGGTTAGTGGTGGAGTTCGGAATTGACACTTCTTCATCTTGACTGGATGTAGAAGCTACTTCTTGATGCTCCGGTGTTGAGGAAACTCTAATCTCCTCCTCAATCCTAGAAGTGGATGCTTCTTCCACTTCCTCCACCGACCCGAAAATTGACTACTTATTAACTTCCGAATCCTCACTTGCTTGTGAGGAGGAGCTTGCTTCTTCGGCCTCTTCCGATTGAACCGATGAGCATTCTACATCTTCTTCTTCTTCTTGGACCAGTTGAGGGATTTCATGGAGCTTGGCCAAATCGCTCCATAGTTCCTTGGCATCCACATAGTCACCTAGACTACACAAGAGGTCATTAGGAATTAAATCAAAGATGAATTTGATTACCTTCTTGTTTTTCTCGAATTGTTGGAGTTGCTCCTCACTCCACTTCTTCTTCTTGAGAAACCCTCCCTTTGGTCCCTTAGGATATTCAAATCCTTCCATCAACGCGGACCACTCCTCAAGGTCTCTCATCATCAAAAAATCTTCAATTCTCGCCTTCCAAGAATTGAAACCTTCTCGTCCATAGAAGGAATAGGGAATTGGGGTGTTGATGTTCCATCCCAATGGTTCTTCCATCTTCACCCTCTAGCCTCTTTGTCTTAGCTCCCGGCGGTTAGTCCGTAGAAGAGCCCCGGGCTCTGATACCAATTGTTGGAATTTTGAGGCCGCTAGAGGGGGGGTGAATAGCGTTGACCGTACGTAGATGGAATTCGTTCACGATCGTCTCTACAAAACTCGTTATCAACAGCGGAATAGAAATAATCAAAGCAATAACGAAAAGATACAATCATGAACACAAGCACAACATGAGATATAACATGGTTTGGAACCGAAATGGTTCCTACTCCATGGATTGGGTTCGTACGAACCCTAGTGATGCTAATCACACACCACTATGATAAATACTCCTTCTCGACACAAGTCAGAGGTGGAGAAACCACTTACAATAAGATTACAATAATAATCTAAATACAATAAGCAAATATAAGAAGAAATACAACAAGAGAAGTAAAGAACACTTTACAAAACTCTTTAGAAGCTTGCTTGTTGATTGCCTTGGACTAGCACTTGAAAGCCCAGATTTGCAGCAGCAAATCACTTCAAAACGTCCAAGAAAATCGGTGCCAAAAACCCTCCCGTCGAGCTCCTTTTATCCTTGCGCGCGACCTAGATTTCCGCCCATCGATCATTGCCGCCAGTCACGATCGGCCCGATGCCCTTGTCGTGAGACAACGGCTCGATCACGCTTGGAAAAACTCCAGCGGATCTCTTGGCGATCGACTTCGCGTAGTCATTGGCGATCGGCTACGAGCGTCTAATGCTCGCGGTTAAACTAGCGATCACGTCCCGGTCGGTCATTGCATCCTTAGCGATCATTGCTACGACATCGATCGGCTTCTCCAATGGCGATCGAATGCGAGCGATTCGGCTCAAGCGGTCGAACTCAAGTCGACTCACGGCAGTCGAACCGGCCATAATGCCAGTCGACTGCCAACCTCAACATGAGGTTTAACCAAAGTATGGTGCCCCCATACTTGCTAGACCACCCTTAGCCTAGACCTAAGCCTTCTAGCCACCTCCATCAACCTCCGCCTCTCGGATCCCTCAAGTCATCCATGACTTGTTCATCCATCCGCTAGCCTCGGTGCTTCCCTCGGCTATGTCATGCTAAGCGGTGTCTACACACAAGGCACATTGGACTTACGCCGCCAAGACTCGCTTGGACTTTCTGTTTGCCAATATCAATCCCCTTGGACTTCAGTGCAAGACTCAAGCTTGGACTTTCCCTTGCCAACCCATGTTGGACTTTCCATGCCAAGACTCATGCTTGGACTTTCCATTTGCCAAGACCCATGCTTGGACTTCTCATTTGCCAAGACCCATGCTTGGACTTCTCATGCCAAGTACACAAGACTTGGACCTTCCCAATTGCCAAGTGTCCCACTTGGACTTTCCATGCCAAGTACCCATGACTTGGACTTTACCTTGCCAAGACCCATGCTTGGACTTTCCCATAATCACATGGTCAATCCCAGTCAACCATCAAAGTCTCCCTCGAGTCAAACTTGAGTCTAGTCAATTATAACCTGGATCGATTGTATAAACAATCTCACCAACATATTAACTGACATCAATGTCAAACCACTTTGTCAAACATCAAAACATCACTCGAGTCAAACTCGAGTCCTGGTCAATCGTGACCTGGGCCGATTGCACCAACACCTATGTCCTACCATAATGTCCCATTTAATTATGGAACAATGTCTAGGTCTAGAAAAACCAAGGCTAATAGGGAAGCTATCCCTAAGACTAGCCATGGTGTGTGTTTAGTGGCTAAGAACTTAAGAAAAACCTAGAAAGCCACTAAGAAGGTCAAAGGAGGAGTCACCTCTAGAGTTGACCTAGGAAAGACCCAAATGACTAAGGTGTCAAAACCTAAAAGGGTCATTAGGAAGGTATCTAGGGAAGTTATCCCTAGTGAATACCTAGTTAACCCAAGGAGCTCCAATAGGTATTGGGTTCCTAGAAGCGTGATCGATTCACACTAGATGGGTTAGGGTGTGTCAACCCTAAGTGGATGGGTAGTTAACCTAGCCATGGTGAGTTGACACATTAGGATGTGCCAATGTGGTTTGAGAAGATGAAAAATGATTAAATTGGCACAATTAGGTCTTAGAAGTATTGGTGTGCCATTTTGAGTTTTTGGCACACTAGGGGGATAATGGCATTAAGGCAAAAATAGGTTTAATCTTAGAAATGACAATTTGAATTTAACACTTAGGTATTTTATACCTTAGTATCTTATAATTGTCATGCTTTGTTTGCCTTGCCATGACATGACATCATATTAATTTTTATCATATAAAATGTCATGATCATTTTTAGGGTTATGTTTATGTGTCATGTATATATATATTTCATTCACATGCCATGACATCATGATTATATGACACATGCTTTATTCTTGTATCATTATGCCATAATCATCATTCATGCATAAATAAAATGAATTTAAAGACTAAGACATGATTTGAAGGGAATCAAATATTGTTGCCTAGAGATATGCATGAAACCCTAAATAACACAGTTCCCACATCTCACTAATACTTGACTTGTATGTGTTTTACACATTTAGATACAAGTGAGATGTTTAGGAAAATTAAATTAAAGGTTTTAAAACATTTAAAAAACATTTGAAAAACCTTGGTGAAGTCTATCTTTTGATAGCAATCACCATTGAATGAGGTGATACAAAGAGGGCTCAATATTGAAGCTTTTCTTAATTTTTGAACTTTGTATCAATCTCACTATTTTGTGGGTAAAATAATTTTCAAATATTTTTCACCCATAATGATTGTGATAAGTAATGTACATAAAATTTTTCATGATTTTTCAATGTATGTATATTTACTTACGAATTTTAGAAATTCATTTCTGAAAACTTGAAAACTACATTTTGAAGTTATCGATCATCGCAATGGAGGCCATCCAGCGATGTCGATCGATATCCGATATACGATCGCCAAGGTGATTCGGGTAAACCATGGTGGTTAGGCCCATGTTCAGCTATGATTTGGTCCCCTAATCACTCCTAACCCTAGTATATGCTTGGGAGAGCATTAGAAAGGGTGGAAATCCATTGGATATGAATTAGGAGAAGTGTTTAGGGTGAGTATCAATTTAAGGTGCATGGAGGTTCAATGTTGAACTTGTGCCTTAATCTTGATTGTTTAAATGTTCCTATTGGCTTAGGGACTCTCCAAGGACATTGTTGGTACAATGGTCAAGGGGGAGCAAGCCTTTAGGGGGAGGTATCCATCATGGGAAGATGGATGTGTATTTCCTCATGGGAGGAAAATTGGGAGATGACCTCTCTTAAGTGATATGGGACTTATCACTAGAAAGATTGTAGGCGTGTGTGTTCCTCCAAGGGAGAGATTGTAAGATCTCATTGGGATATGAGACATTCATATCCTTGGGGAGGACCTTTTTGATGTATGTCAAAAAGGGAGAGAAGTTACCAATTGGGATAGTTGGAATTCTCATTGGGACGTGAGAATTGCCAATTGGGGATAGTTGGTAGACTTGGGTTTGAGGTTTTGTCGAACATCAAAAAGGGGGAGATTGTTGGTGCAATCGGCCTAGGACTCGAGTTTGACTCGAAATATATTTTGATGTTAGACAAAATGCATGACATGGGTGTAATGCCAGTAAAATTCCTAGCAAATTTTATAAGAATTTTTGCATGATTATAATGGGCTTTTATGTGAGGTCTTTCAAAAATAAAAGAGAATAGAGCCAAAAAGGGATGCATGGCCCAGGGTTTGAACCCTGAACCTCCAAGCAGATAACTAAACATTAAGATGCATGTGATAACCAGAAGCCCAGTAGGGGTGTGCTGTTAGAAGGGTAAGGGAAAGGATAGATAAGGGTAGGGGAGGCAAAGGGACACCTTTACTTAGAATAAATAGGAGTAATGAGGAGACAAGAGAACAACAACTCATTTTCTTCCTCTTTTCTTCTTCCTCCACCGAAAACCACCCCTCTCCTTCTCCCATTTCTGAAAGCTCAAGAAGAAAAAAAGAAAGAGGCCTTGTCTTGACACCAAGGGTAGTTCTTATAGTAAACCAAGCGAAAGGATGTAAGTAATCCCCTCACCTCCAGTACAAGTTGTTTTGGGTGTGGATTTCCTAAGACCTTTCCTTGGATGTTTCGGCCATGACAAGTTTGTGCTCACCAATTATCTTCCTTGCCACGCTATATATATATATGATGTTAACATGTTGATAGGTAGACCTTGTACAAGTTGTTTTGGCTATTGATTTCCTAAGACCTTTCCTTGGATGTTTCGGCCATGACAAGTTTGTGCTCACCAATGATCTTCCTTGCCATGTTATATGTATATATGATGTTAACATGATGTTAGTTAGGCCTTGTGTTAGTAGGTTTGAGTGTTTGATTTCCTAAGACCTTCCTTTGAAAGTTTCAGCCAAACAATGTTTGGGCTACTAATGATCTTCCATGCCATGCTATATGTATATATGATGTTAACATGATGTTAGTTAGGCCTTGTGTTAGTATGTTGAGTATTTGATTTCTTAAGATCATCCTTTGAAAGTTTCAGCCAAGCCCCTACTTGTGCTCACTAATGATCTTCCATGCCATGCTATATATTTATATGATGTTAACATGATGATAGTTAGGCCTTGTGTTAGTATGTTGAGTGTTTGATTTCTTAAGATCATCCTTTGAAAGTTTCGGCCAAGCCCTACTTGTGCTCACTAATGATCTTCCATGCCATGCTATATGTATATATATGTTAACATGATGTTAGTTAGGCCTTGTGTTAGTATGTTTGAGTGGTTGTTTTTCTTAAATCCTCCATTAGGGGTTTCGGCCAAGACCAAGAATTAGGGTTAGGAAGAAATTCCAAGCCCCTCTATGGTTTCTAAGAATCCCCCATGTTAGGTAGTATGTGATGGTATTGGTTATCATCCGTAAAACATGCTTATGCTTACTAATGACCTTCCATGCCATGATGTATACGTATATATGATGTTGACATGATGATAGTTATACTTTATAATAGCATGATTTGTTTATGCCACTACCTTATGTCCATGTTAATTGTATTAATGTATGCTTATGTTATGCTCATTGCATCATGATGTACAAGTATGTATGATGAAATGCCTAAGAGACGTTTCCCTATGAATGGAGACTAAGAGCACTCTTTATGTTATGATAAGGAACATGATATGTTATGATAAGGAATATGATATGCTATTTTACTTTTGTATGGCTTGTACCAGACCCTAGCAAGGTCCATGGGATGGGCTCCTATGTGCCCCTAGGTCGACGGTCATAGTACGGACCTAGTATGGGATGGGCTCCTACGTTACCCATAGGTCGACGGTCGTAGTACCCTAGTAGGTTCGGGATTAGCTACCTCGGATCTATTTAGGGATGCACACAAAATGATGTATGCGGTACAATGTCGAGCCCTCATGTTGAGATTTATGTTTAAGTACCTATAAAATATATATTTTCAAAGAACATCTTGCATATACCCATTTCATGTCTATGCGATTATCATGTTTTTATGAATTCTAGTCTTATGTTCCTAAATGATCATGTCAAGACTTTTATATGAATGCTATGCCAATATGTGTCTAGATGAACATGTCAATGTTTTTTTGAATTCTAGTCTTATTTTCCTAAATGATCATGTCAAGACTTTTATATGAATGCTATGCCTATATGTGTCTAGATGAACATGTCAATGTTTTTATGAATTCTAGTCTTATGTTCCTAAATGATCATGTCAAGACTTTTATATGAATGCTATGTCTATATGTTGTCTAGATCAGCATGTCACTACTCTATGTCTAATACTTGATGTATGGCTTTTGTGAGTAGGAAAGGATCTTACTAAGTCTATGTGCTTATAGTTTCATGTTTCCCTTGTACTGCATAAAAGGGTAAAGAATGGCTAAACTAAAGGGAGTAGCAGGAGGGGCAAAGTGTGTGTGGCAGTGGCAGGGTGGAAGAGATCTTTTTTATCTTCCAAGACTTATGCATGTTCTAAAGTTCTGCATGTTAATTGTTAAGAGTTGATCACTACTTGATGTTTTGATGGTTGCTACTTGGTGTTAACTTAGACTAGTTTTGAGGGTTTATACTTGATGTGAAACTATACTTGTTTTGTTTTATGAAACCTTGGCATGTTAAGCACTTGATTTAGTTAAAGAATTACTAAGAACCTTCTTATCCTGATTGAATTGTTAGGTGATAGAGAACTATGTACCAAGATGATACTTTGAATTCCTCATTGATGTCCATGTACTCTATACTTGTATTTAGGCTCCTATAACTCCATTATGTTTATTATCATGGACTCGAACCAAGTAGTTGTAGGGGATCGATTGGACGCTAGAGAGGGGGTGAATAGCGTGTTCTAGTACCGATGATGGAATTTGTTCGTGATCGCATCTATAAATCATGTTAGCGTAGCGGAATAATAATAATAAAAATAATAACACGAAACACAATCACAAACACAAGATGTTTAACATGGTTCGGAACTGAACGGTTCCTACTCCACAGATCGAGCTCTAAAGAGCTCTAGTGATGCACACACACTCACTAATCACAAATAACTCCTTCTCGACACAAGTTGGAGGTGGAGAAACCTCATACAATAGATTACAACAATAATCTAAATGGATGCAAGCAATTACAATAATGAAATACAATGCAAGTAAAGAAAACTACTTTACAATTGCTCTTTGAATGCTTGATCACTTGGTTGCTTGATATCAACTTTGAGACCCTGATTTGCAGCAGAAAATCGCCCCAAATGCTCTCAAGAAACCCCTGCTTTTTCCTCCATCACGAGCTCCTTTTATAGCTTCAACCTATGCTTGAAAAAGTCGATCAGTCGACTGGTTGGGACCATCAGTCGACTGATGCCACTGTTGTCGTGAGACAATGACTAGATCCACATTGGAAAAGTTTAACAGATCCATCATCAGTCGACTGATTATGACCATCAGTCGACTGATCAAGACATCACTCAACTGCTGACCGCAGCGGTCTAGTGAGACTCCATTCTGTGGCCGAATCACCGAGCATCAGTCGACTGATCTCATGATTAGTCATCTACTCGTTCATTAGTCATCTGCCCATCTCTGTTAGTCGACTGCTAGGCCACTTCCCAGTGACTCAGGCCAGTCGACTGCCACATGGCACCAGTCGACTGGCACACCTCAAACATGAGGTTTTAGCTCAAGTATGGTTCCCCCATACTTGCTAGACCACCCTTAGCCTAGACTTAAGCCTTCTAGCCACCTCCATCAGCCTCACGCCTCTCGGATCCCTCCAAGTCATCCATGACTTGTTCATCCATCGCGCTAGCCTTCCGGTGCTTCCATCGGCTATGTCATGCTAACGGTGTCTACACCGCCAAGGCACATTGGACTTACGCCACCAAGACTCCGCTTGGACTTTACGCCGCCAACCATTGGACTTATGCTGCCAACACTCCCACTTGGACTTTATGCCGCCAATATTCCCCTTGGACTTCTCAAATGCCAAGACTCAAGCTTGGACTTTCCCTTGCCAACCCATGTTGGACTTTCCATGTCAAGTACTCAAGACTTGGACTTTACCTTGCAAAGACCCATGCTTGGACTTAACATTGCCAAGACCCATGCTTGGACTTTCCCAAATGCCAACTGTTCAACTTGGACTTTCCATGCCAAGTACCTAAGACTTGGACTTTCCCATGACAATTACATTTTCATATTTTTTTGTCGAACATCAAAACATCTCTCGAGCCAAGCTCGAGTCCTGGTCAATCGTGACCTGGGCCGATTGCACCAACAATCTCCCCCTTTTTGATGTTTGACAAAAACCAAAACAACCCATTTGAGATAGACCATCTAACTCAAAAACTCCATACCAATTATCCCAAATTGGTAATCTTATCTTTCTCCCCCTTTTTAACATACATCAAAAAGGTTATCTCTCCAAGGAGGTCAATGTCTCATGTCCCAATGAGATCTTACAATCTCTCCCTTGATCCAAAAGTACCTAGGATGCCTATCATCTTCCTAGTAATAAGTCTCATATCACTCAAGAGAGGAAATCCTATCCACTCTCCCAATTTCCAAATTTGGTCTCTCAAAATCCCATCAATTTTCCCAATTGAAGTCCTTTTCCCATAACTTCTCTCCTTCAAGAAGAAAACACATCCATCATCCCAAGATGGATACCTCCCCCTAAAGGCTTGCTCCCCCTTAACCATTGCACCAACAATGTACTTGGGAAGTCCCTAAGCCAATAGGAACTCTTAACCATCAAAAGTAAGGTTCTAAGTTCAAACATGAACTCTTTCACCCTTAAATTTGATACTTTGACCTAACACCTCTCCAAATCCATATCCAATGGATTTTCACCCTTTATAATGCTTCCCAAAGCATATCCTAGGGTTAGGAGTGATTAGGGACCTTAACCGCAGCTGAACACGGGCTAAACAAACCTAGTTTTCTCGAAATTAGCATTGGCAGTCGACTCCATCAGTTACCGATCACATTACATCACATCGATCGCCACCTGTAGGCCGATCGATAATCAAATTTCTGAATTTCAGTTATTAGAGTTGAATTTCAGAAATTCATAAATAATTATACGTATATCAAAAAATCATGAAAATTCATATGTATAATACCTATGACCAATACAATGGGTGAAAAATATTTGAAAATTATTTTACCCATAAAATATCGAAATTGATACAAAATTCAAAAGTGAATAAAACTTCTAAGTTTTGGCTCACTTTGTATCAATCTCATCAATGGTGATTGCTATCAAAAGATAAACTTCACCAAGGTTTTTCAAAAAGATTTTAAAATGTTTTCAAAACTTTATTTTGGATCATATTCCTTGGGCTTAGTGTACATGACTTGTACACAAGCTTTCCCAATGATCCACCACTAATATAAGATGAGTTTTAGTTCATCTAAATGCAAAAACTATGCACCTTGAACTCAACTCATATCCTAACATCTCACATGTATCTAGGGTGCATAAATACACATACATGTCAATGTAATGTGAGATGTGGGTTTTGTTCTTCCTAATCTAGGTTTCCATGTATTTTTCTAAGGCAACCCTACTTGATTCCCTTATAAATGGGACTTCGAGTCATGTCAATTGTCCTTAACTCAATTTTAATCAAATGCATGAATGATTATGGCATTAATGATGATATAAATAAGCATATGCTCATAATCATGATGTCATGGCATAATATGAAATCTAAAAACACATGACATTGTATTCTTAATCCTAAACATGATCATGACATATAAATGATAAAAATAAATATGATGTCATGACATATTATATGGCAAACAAAGCATGACATATAAAAAGTATAGGTATAATAATACCTAAATTTTAATATTAATTTCCATTTCATATAATTAAATATATTTTTCCATATTATCACTTTTCTCCCTAGTGTGCCAAAAACCCAAAATGGCACACTATGACCTCTAAACCTAAATTGTGTCAATTTAATTGATTTTTCATAATTACAAGAATGTATTGGCACATCCTAAAATCTTTTAGGATCAAAAGATCAAATCTATTTTCAAGGTACCCATAACCTTGAAAATTACCTAAAGTGTCACCTTTATCATGGTTGAGTTAACTACCCACCCAATCAAAGTTGGCACACCCTAAACCCATCTAGTGTGAATCAATCACGCTCTTAGGAACCCAAAACCTATTTGGGCTCCTAGGGTTTACTAGGTATTCCTTAGGGATGACCTCCCTAGGCTTGGTAGCCTTGGTAATTGTGGTCTTGCCTAGGTTAACCTTAGGGATTGCCTCCCTAGTAACCTTCTTAGTGGCCACCTTAGGTTTCTTCGAAACCCTAGCCACTAGGCACTTACCATGGTTACTCTTAGGGATAACTTCCCTAGTAACCTTGGTCTTCCTAGACCTAGTTAGTGTTCCATAATCTAATGGAACACTATGATAAGTCACCTTAGGCTTAGGTTTGTGACCCAAACCTTTCTTGCCCTTGGTTGACTTTTGTCTTTTAGGTCCTAAGTGTTGACTTTGAGATTTGGACCCTTGACTTTGACCATTAGACCCTTGACATTGATTTTTTATCTTATTTAGGGTCTTTTCTAATTTCTCAAGCCTTGATCTCAAGGCTTGGTTTTCTAATTCTTATTGCCCAATTTTAGAATTTTGATTTAATCCTTGGGCATGGGACTTCCTAGGCATAAGCCTAGTCCATTTGGGATTAAAACCTAGGTGCTCTTGCACCTTTCTAATTGTCTCCCTAGGTAGAGTTAGTCTTGAGTTATTTGACCTAGGTTTGTCCTTAGATAAGTTATTTTTAGGGACATTAGTCCCAAATTTCTCCTTATTTTCAAAATGAAAATTCTTAGCTCCTAAACAAAAGTACTTGTTCCTATTAGCATGCTTTTCATAAATTGCAAGAGAATTAAAATTCCTAGCATGCTTTTGACTTTTAAATCTAGAAGGTGCATTATTAAAATATAACTTAGGGTTAGCCTTAGCTCCCCCTACTTGTGATGCTCCCTCTTTGACTCTCTTGCTCCCCCTAGGGCATTGATTCCTAAAATGCCCCGGTTGTTGGCACTTGAAGCAAATGATGTGCTCCTTACTTCTTTTAGTGGGGACACCGACATCTTTTGATTTTTCTTGAGGTCTTGGTGCTAGAGGAATCTTTTTGACTTTCTTTGGCCACATACTCTTGTAATGCCCACTTTCCCTACACTCAAAGCAAATTAAATGTTTTTTATTTAAAACCAAATTGCTTGAGTTACCTAGTTCGGCGGTGAGGGTTTCTTGAGCTTTCTCTTCCTCTCGACCGGATGTGGATGGCTCCTCTTGTTGCTCCGGTGTTAAGGATGCTCTAGTCTCCTCCCCCTCAATCCTAGAGGTGGAGGTCTCCTCCGATTCTACTTCCTCTTCCTTCTTGGATGTTGATGGTCTCTCAACTTCCAAGTCCTCACTTCCTTGTGAGAAAGATGTGCTTGGCTCTTCGGTCCCTTCCTCTTGGACCAGTCATGGACCTTCATGGAGCTTGGCTAAATTGCTCCAAAGCTCTTTAGCATCCATGCACTCACCTAGGCTACACAAGAAGTCATTAGGAATTAAATCAAAAATGAATTTGATTACCTTCTTGTTTTTCTCGAATCTTTGGAGTTGATCTTCACTCCATTTCTTCTTCTTGAGGAAACCACCTTTTGGTCCTCTTGGATACTCAAATCCTTCCATCAATAAGGACCATTCCTCAAGATCTCTCAGCATCAAAAAATCCTCAATTCTTCTCTTCCAAGAATTGAAGCCTTCTCCTCCGTATAGGGTGTAGGGTACCGGTGTGTTGATGTCCCATCCTAATTGTTCTTGGACTTCTATCTTCACCCTCTAGTGTTCTCTCTTAGTTGTTAAACCTTGAAGAGCGGCCTCGCTCTGATACCACTTGTAGGGGATCGATTGGACGCTAGAGGGGGGTGAATAGCATGTGCTAGTACCGATGATGGAATTTGTTCGTGATCGCATCTATAAATCATGTTAGCGTAGCAGAATAATAATAATAAAAATAATAACACGAAACACAATCACAAACACAAGATGTTTAACGTGGTTCGAAACCGAACAGTTCCTACTCCACGGATCGAGCTCTAAAGAGCTCTAGTGATGCACACGCACTCACTAATCACAAATAACTCCTTCTCGACACAAGTCGGAGGTGGAGAAACCTCGTACAATAGATTACAACAATAATCTAAATGGATGCAAGCAATTACAATAATGAAATATAATGCAAGTAAAGAAAACTACTTTACAATTGCTCTTTGAATGCGTGATCACTTGGTTGCTTGATATCAACTTGGAGACCTTGATTTGCAGCAACAAATAGCCCCAAATGCTCTCAAGAAACCCCAGCTTTTTCCTCCATCACGAGCTCCTTTTATAGCATCAACCTGTGCTAGAAAAAGTCAATTAGTCGACTAGTTGGGACCATCAGTCGACTGATGCCACTGTTGTTGTGAGATAATGGCTAGATCCACGTTGGAAAAGTCTAATGGATCCATCATCAGTCGACTGATTATGACCATCAGTTGACTGATAAAGCCATCACTCGACTGTTGACCACAGCGGTCGAGTGAGACTCTATTCTGTGGCTAAATCACCGAGCATCAGTCGACTGATCACATGATCAGTCGACTACTCGTCCATCAGTCGACTGTTAGGCCACTTCCCGCAGTCAAACCCTTGTTGACAAAGGCCAGTCGACTGTCACACGGCACCAATCGACTGGCACACCTCAAACATGAGGTTTTAGCCCAAGTATGGTTCCCCCATACTTGCTAGACCACCCTTAGCCTAGACTTAAGCCTTCAAGCCACCTCCATCAGCCTCACGCCTCTCGGATCCCTCCAAGTCATCCATGACTTGTTCATCCATCACGCTAGACTTCCGGTGCTTCCATCCACTATGTCATGCTAATGGTGTCTACACCGCCAAGGCATATTGGACTTACGCCGCCAAGGCTCCGTTTGGACTTTACGCTGCCAACCATTGGACTTATGCTATCAAAACTCTCGCTTGGACTTTACGCCGCCAATATTCCCCTTGGACTTCTCAAATGCCAAGACTCAAGCTTAGACTTTCCCTTGCCAACTCATGTTGGACTTTCCATGCCAAGTACTCAAGACTTGGACTTTACCTTGCCAAGACTCATTCTTGGACTTAACATTGCCAAGACCCATGCTTGGACTTTCCCAAATGCCAAGTGTTCCACTTGGACTTTCCATGCCAAGTACCTAAGACTTGGACTTTCCCATGACAATTACATTGTCATATGTTTTTGTCGAACATCAAAACATCTCTCGAGCCAAGCTCAAGTCCTGTTCAATCATGACCTGGGTCGATTGCACCAACAGTAGTGTCCTTTATAAAATGATTATGCATGCTTAGTAGTCCACCTCCTACTCATAGTATACTATAAGTTACAGTTAAAATAACATGTAAAGTATGGAAGAAAG
Organism: Wurfbainia villosa; assembly: GCA_025175895.1. Lineage (NCBI taxonomy): Eukaryota > Viridiplantae > Streptophyta > Magnoliopsida > Zingiberales > Zingiberaceae > Wurfbainia > Wurfbainia villosa. Next base: position 28,179,435 of record CM045994.1, read on the forward strand.
AAAAGCTTTAACTAATTATACCCATGAATGTTAAGCATACTCCCATGAGGTAAATTATCATCTGTTACATAGTTAAGAATGTTGAGATATTCGCATGGTTGAAGGTAAATGCATCTTCCATTTTTTTAAGTTTAAATTCTTCCGCTGTATATGCACGCATGTATGTTCGCGTCGCGCCGCCCTTCCTCCCCCTCTAGATTACGAGAAGGGTGGGCGTGACAATGGGATTGTCATTGAAGTCCGACATAGGGTTGGCCACGTAAGTCCAAGCATAGGGCTTGGCGGTGAAAGTCCAAGTATGGGGCTTGGTATGGAAAATCCAAGCATGAGGCTTAGTGTGGGAAGTCTTGAGGACTTGGCAAGTTCACTTGGCTCGGGGTCCTTGAGTCGGTGAAGGATGGCATTGCGAAGCCGTGCGCTTGGTTCATCTGAGGGACCGTCGGACGGGGAACGAATGGAGTGAGGCCCAAGGGAAGCATACTTCGAGGGCAAGAGATGCAAAGGATGACATTGCAAAGTCGTGCACTTGGTGCATCCGAGGAACATACACCGAGGGAAGAGAGCTTCGGAGGGGAACTCCATTAGAGGATGAGGTGGACTTGGCCAAGTGGCTAAGACTGAGTGTCAGAGGCTCAAACGTAATGTTTGAGGGTTTACCTGACGGTCGGATGTCAAACTGTCACGCCCCGAGAGCATGCCGAGCCAAAAATCAAACGGACAACATCTCCCCTGTACGTGGCAACATTTCGGGTTAATACAAGGCCCGTAGGCCCATAATAACAACAACATATAAATATGTAAACAACCACAACAACATAAACAACTAACTACAACAACTACACAGCAGAAACATAAAACACAACAACATCTCAACTACATAGTGCATACCGGTAGGACTAACACATCACAACATAACGGAATAGCGACAAAAATCCGAATCCACAAGTCCACAACATAGTACATCAGGAAAACTCCAAATACATAACACAATGTATGAAAATCCCAAAATAAAAATGGGAGCCTTGGTGGTGAGATGAGATGTCAGCCAGCAGTGCTCCAAGCCGTCACGAAGACTTCTACCTGTTACCTGGGCGACAGAAAAACTCAGGGTCCGTGGTGGTGGTGAGTAAAACTCAGCAGGTAATAGAAAAACATGCATATATGTAATATCACATGTATTTCAACAACATAATCTAGAGGTACAACAGGTATATCAACATAGTATATAAATACAGGCATATACCGTCTAACCAAATGAACAACGTAAAATGCAGATATTCCTGAAGTCTGCTATGCTACTCTAATCCAACCTGAACATATATCCAACATATATATAACAGGAAGAGTAAGATCAACTCACAATATACTCAAGCTACAGGTCAATGTATCTAATGGTTTGTCCAACACATATACAAGTATCTGACACAACCGTATAACATATGCAAGAAGCATGAATGAATATGATGTACAATCAAATGCAGCAAGCATAATACAATCAAAAGCAACATTATAATAAGCATATATATATAGACTGCATCTATATATATATATTAATCTCAACCATCCATATATATATATACATGCATATATGTATATATATATGGTAATATGCAAAGCGCCATTAGATACGACAATGCAACATGCATGGTCATGCCTGCTCACCCCTACTCACTACCACGACTCCAATGTGGCCTAGGTGGCACGACATGACAACTATCCCAACTCACACCAACCACTGCTCTAGAGTGGTCGGGTGGGCAGTATGATCAAGTAGCATATGAGCTAAAGAGCTCGCTATACAACGGGGGTCCCTACTGCTAGCCACTCCGACTAACACTACCAATGAGTGGTCGAGTACCACGCACCTAGGACAACTGCACGCAACTCCAACTACCACCGTCTATAGTGCTAGAGTGCGGCACAACAGATGCTCTGCCCTCACACCGATTACTTCTTCTATGAGTGACCGTGGAGGCAGGATGATTGGCGACCCTCTCAACCACAAGGGAGACCACATCGCCAGCATGCATGCAAATGACATGAATGCAATATCTCACATACAGACATCCACCATAGACTCTCTATTCTACAGAAAGTCATACTAATCAGATCAACGCACTCTCTATCCCGCAGAGAGTCATAGTCAACTGATCAATGGACTCTCTATCCTGTAGAGAGTCGTACTCAATTGATCATAACTCTCTATCCAATAGAGAGTCGTACTCAACTTATCGACGCACTCTCTATCCTGTAGAGAGTCGTACTCGACTGATCATAACTCTTTATCCAATAGAGAGTCATACTCAACTGATCGATGCACTCTCTATCGTATAGAGAGTCGTACTCGACTGATCATAACTCTCTATCCAATAGAGAGTCGTACTCAACTAGTCGATGCACTCTCTATCCTGTAGAGAGTCATACTCGACTGATCATAACTCTCTATCCAATAGAGAGTCGTACTCAACTGGTCGACGCACTCTCTATCCTATAGAGAGTCGTACTCGACTGATCATAACTCTCTATCCAATAGAGAGTCGTACTCAACTGGTCGACGCACTCTCTATCCTATAGAGAGTCGTACTCGACTAATCATATCAAGCTGGGACCACCGGTCCATAGCGACACACTAATCACCCTTCACTTAACCATTACACAACACATGGTTGGTAACAAGTATGCAACATACGAGTATTGGAAATAAATCCTACATTTAGGGCATTACCTATACACAGATGACTTTTTTACCAATTTATAAATTGGGTCATCACTCGTACTAACATTTACACCCTACTAAACATCTAGGCAAATTGACATCACATCTATAACTCCTAAATCATGATAGGGAATATGTGATTTCAATAATTGAGCATAAATACATCAAACGATAAGTTCAAGCATAAGATAATCAGAGCAGGGTCAAGGTAACATGATCATATAAGATGATCATGCATCTAAATCTGTATGCATTAAAACTACCTGACCAGGGTAGGAATTACCCACCTGCTTTGTAGACACCAATCGTCTTCACGTCCGCGAATATCTCGAACCAAAATCCTTCAAACAAAACATATATGATCCAATCATATACCAATTATAATATTAGGATCAAATCATAATCCTACATCAACTTTATATCTCGATTCGTAACCCAAACAAAACTACTACTTCACAACCATTACAATGACACAATAGCCTATTTACAACATAACTCCAGCCTTACAACACAGTCGAAACATAGGTCAATACACATCTCACCCCAAGATCAATCAACACTTCGATCCATAGCTGAATTTCAATGATTCCACAGTCGGTTCAACACACAAATCCACCATCAACAAAATAGAACAATCCCTATCAGCTTAACATTAAAACTAATCACATACCACCAACTCCTTAACTCACGGTCCATTCATATAGCATAACAATTACAACCATCCCAAACAAAATAGCATACCATATCCCACAACCAACATCACCATGAGCAACCCCTACTACAGCATAAACCACATGATAAAATTATCGATCAATACCACCTTACCTCAAATTTGATCGGCCCCTCTGTTACACACTGCAACCGACCCATTCAATCCCAAGATCCGACACCTACAATCACCAGAAATCAAATGGACAGAACAAGAAAATCGAGTGTTATACCTGCAATTTAAACTTCACCATCGGTACTCCCCAATTTCTCTGTTCGCTGGGAAGTACTGCCCACAACACAAGATCACTGGCTATTGCAGCAAATCTCAGCCCAAAATCCCTCGGCAGCCACTTCCCTCTTATCCTCTTGTTCAACCCATTGGAAAAACCACTGCCAAAACAGATCCTCATTCAACCAAAGGCAAATCATAGCAGGGGATTAGACAAGGAGAAGTCGGCGCCCTTACCTAATTCCGACGATCTCCGACAAAGCAAATCCTCAAAACCGGTAGCCCCCCTCCTCACGGATGCACAACCCCGGCGACAATCAGCTAGGGTAGCTCACTTGTGCTCGAAGAAGACCTCACCCGACTACTCGGTCGACGTTCTGCCCTCCAGCCGAACCTCTCACCGGAAGGAGCCATCGGCGGTCGCGGGATCATGGAGAAGCAAGGCGTCGACCTCCTTCCCCTCCGATCGATTTTCCCACCAAAAAGCCGTCGAGGCTGTCCGTGGTGGCCGGAGACAATGCCTGGAAGTGAAGAAGCGACGGAGCGAGTCTCGCTCGGGCAACGGCGGCGAAGAAACGAAGCGGAGGGGAAAAGAGAGATCGGGATCGGGAAATAAGAAGTCATGAATAAATAACCGACAGGAATGAGAAGTCGCGAACAGGAATCAGATTAATTAGTCTAAACAGGCTTTATAAAAGCATTTTTGCTTTATCCCCATGAAATATCTATAAGACCTCCGTTTAAATCCAGAAATATTTCTAAAAATTCCTGAAAAAAAATTCCACAAGATAATTTATCAATTAACGAGGAATATAATTTTATTTTATTTTATTTTTCTGGTATTTTACATTCTCCCCCACTAATAAAAATTTTCTCTCTAAATTTCGTACTAACATGCAAAATTACTTCAAGCAAGTTTTCGAAAGGACCACATACCTTCCTCAAGTGAACAGATGAGACTATCGAGCCCGGATAGTGTCTTCCAGCTCCCAAGTAGCCTCCCCATCAATATGATGCTGTCATCCAGCCTTTATGAGTCGGATGGTTTTGTTCTACAACTGACGCTCGTTGCGACCAGGAATACGCACTGAAATCTCCTCGTAAGTCGAATTAGACTGAGGTAGAATCGAAACCTCTTTCAGAACATGGTCAGATCGCGGCGCATATTTCCCCAGCATATAAACATGAAATACGTTGTGAACACCCGCAAGTGTCGAAGGTAAAGCCATCCGATAAGCTACACCTCCATAATCCATGACACAAGATCTGAATAGATCCTCCAACGTCTGAATGATACGCTCAGACTGTCCAGCAGTCAGCGAATGAAATGTTGCACTAAGACGAAGCTCTGTGCCCATAGTCTGGTGCAAAACTCTACCAAAATCGCGAGGTAAATCGTGAATCTCTATCCGATATGGTACTTAAAAGTACCCCACGAAATCTAATAATCTTTCGGTAATACAACTCTACCGAATGATCCAACGAGTACGACCCACGAATAGAAAGGAAATGAGCTGATTTGGTTAGTCGATCCACAATCACCCAAATCGCATCACATCCTTTACGGGTTCTAGGCAATCCCGTAATGCAATCAATCGTGATATGCTCCCACTTCAATTCCGGAATCGGAATTTTCTAGAGCAATTCAGTGAGTTTCTGATGTTCAACCTTCACCTACTGGCATACTAAACATCGAGCAGCAAAATCTTCTATAACTCTCTTTATACCATTCCACCAGTATAAACATTTCAACTCTCGGTACATCTGAGTACCACCAAGGTATATAGCCCATCAAATGATGTGCTTTCTGTTGCAACTCTTTCTTAAACACTGCAACTCAGGAACCCACTATCTTTATCAGAGACGGGGAATTATTTTCTCAAAAGAGAAATCCATCCACCATCCAAGATACACTCCACACACGCTGTAAGTGCATGGAAGACTATAGCAACCAATCTCCCTTGTTTCAACTGTTCATGTTTCAGCAACTCTATAGTAGCTAACCAGTATCTAGTCAAAATCCCTTGAGCATTCCTGCTCCATACATCCACAAATCAAGATAATGACCACTAAAGTCACATCATGTATATGACAGACTATCTCGTAGTTTCTTAACTGATGTAGGCAAAAGGTACGCCTCATTCAACTGCATCGGAATTGCTCTGATCCCTGAAATGATGCATCTGCGTACAACCTCCTTTTTATCCACTCCGGAAGGATTAACTAATACTTGCATAAAAGTTAACCGCCATCTAGGTCCTGTAAACTGGTTTCACCAGCTTCCGACTAAATGATTTCCACCATCACCTTTGTCAAACAAGTCTGAGGTATAGTAATGCTAAGACATTCTATCCACATCTACAGTACTAACCAAACCATACAAGGAAAACCACCATCTACGGTGGTCGAGTGCGCAACTCCATCTACCACAGTCAACAGTGGCCAGGTTACAAAACTCCAACAATCACAAACTGGACCAATCGTGTCCAAGATACACGATTCTCAAATCCAGTGGCGACTAAATCATTAATTAGTCTAACAACTTAATCACAACTCATAAAATTCATACCAAGTATGAAATTATCATCTTTACACACTAGCATCCTCTTTACTCTTCACTGATGATATATTAATCATCACAACGACAATGATAATTTTATGACACCATGTCACTACAATATCAACACTCCAATCGTAAATCGATCCTAGAGTATACACAGGTGTCCTTAACCGATCTAGATAGATCATTTATCCACAACGAAGGATATTCTCTTTCAACAACTATCGCATTCCATCATCGATAATCGATGAATAATTTCAAAGGTCCATCTCTCTTTAGCAAAGAGTTTTGGATCCTTCTCAAGGAGGAATACTGGAATACATAAATATCCCTTCCAACATCTCCTATAGTTGCAACTTATGTTCTTCTAATTTCTATAGTGTTTAACAACACTGATACCAACAAAACTATCACCCGGTCTGTGATCTTCGATATCAGAACTATTTCCGCAATCATTTCGATCACCTACTCCACTTGTCTATGCAGCGGCAAGCCTAGGAGTTCATCCAAAATTACATTTGAATACTCTCAGATTATACGCACATCCGAGAGACATATCGTACCATATTTCCAACAATTTGACCATCCGTAAGGATATGTCTACAGTAAAAGTATGTCTATCAAAGTCTAAGGGCCTCCCTTGACTTCTTAATTGTTGGTCCACTTCTCACCCGACGGTAGAGATACCACCGACCTACAAGTCAATGTAAAGGACCCTTCTAATCCAAACAAAGAATGTTCTAGACCAAGATACTTGTAAACTACAAGTATCTCTCAATATATTAACCTTGAGGGTAAACTAAAGTAATACCCTGAACAATACATTATCTGTCGATCTGATCCAAAGGCTCCTCGTAAGTCTCGACCTTTCTCCGAATAGGGGAAGATCAGATGCAACAGTCCACAATAAAGCGATCGCATTTCTGTGACGAATGCCTCGGGGATTTTTCCTAGATCATCTGATCCAATCCCTAAATCCTACGACCTACAACTGTAGAATACAAAATAGATACGACCATCATCGTATACTCTCTACTCTGTACCAAGCCAATCCACATCTGGAGGTAACTGTTGTTATCTGCATGTGTCTTCTACGATGTCTTCTGCTGATACTGCTGCGTAAATCACTTCCCTTGAAGGGAAGTATCACAGAACTCCACCCATGCCTGAGGTAGTAGGTCGCTGCTGATGAGATAACTCAATCTTCTGTGCTGATCTCTACTGTCAAGATGGAGCATCATCCTCCCAGAATGCCATTGGTAGTCTTCAACTGAGTCTTCAAGGTATACCTCCTAAAATGTACTGGTTGCTTACAATAGCAACAAATGAACTGATCCAACGGATAATCTGACTTCACGTGTCTTCATGATCTTCACTGCACGCACACAATCCCTTCGAAGTCTTTGTTCTGATTTTGCTGATATCCACGAGAACATCCTGATGATCTGCAGTTGGTCTTCTATAATCAGAAAATAGCTTAAAGCCTATGACTCTGATCTTGCTCCTTTATCCAACAGTCAGAGACTTCTGACTCTATTAAGTTGACCTACAATATTTGCTTACCGGTCTCCAACTCTTAAACCCTTGTACGGAGTCATTTCTAAACTCCTATCTCAATCCAACATCTTCTGGATGATCTGGTAGAAGATCCCGGCATCCTAATCCACTATAATGTTGGGATGTATACTGAAAAGTCTATCTTTTGTATGAACATCTTTATTTTAAAATAAGAATCACATGATCATTGTTTGCATATTTTTATGGCTATGCATATTATCTAATATATTACATTGTAGATAACATGGTGTGTGGTGTCACATGGGAGATCATGTTATCGGCTCCTTGTAAAGTATAAGTAAAGGCTCACAATCGAGATGACTTTGGACAAACCATTGGAATGGTTGTAGTGTGATTTGGTATTGATTTGTCTTGACCATAGAATCACACTAGTGCACTTTGTGTGTATTGAGCAGGACCGACTTAGAGATGATTCGATTTATTGCTGACTACATAATCGAATCGGACCTCCGATATTATATTGTACATACTCTTAATCCGGATATAATAACAGGCACATATACTTAGTATTCATTTCTTTGATTTACCAATGGGCAAGATTTATAGATTAAATCGATAGGCTCGGTAAGTTGGGAAATGATATTATTTATATGGTGTGTCGTTGATTATAGGAGGAAACTGTGTCCTATATATTAGGATGATGATGTCACCTTGAGGAGCTCATAAGGTTCATCATGTAAACGCTGTAGGTGGACATGGTCCGACATGATGAAAAGGTTGAGTTGTACTACTCATGGAGTTAGATGTTGATTAATTAATGGTCAGTAAATTAATTAATCGACGGACATTCGAGATCTTAAACACGGGGAGAAATTGTACATATAATATATGGAGCCCATATTATCTTATGGGTGTTGGTGAGGTAGATCAATGAAAATCCTTTAGTGGATTGGATTATCATTAATGGATCGGACTTTATGTAGGCTTGATCCATGGGTGGCCAAGATCCAACTCCTCCTCATGGTCCCTATTGTAGCCTTTTAAAACCTCATGAAGCTTAGATCCAATGGATAGAAATAAAACTCTAGATCCAAAGGTAGAGATTAAATCTCTAAGATCCGACAGTTGAGATTAAATCTCTAGATCCGACGGTTGAGATTAAATCCCTACAACCAATGGTGGAGATTAAAACAAGGCTTATCCCTAAACTCTATAAAAGAAGGCTTAGGGTTGGTGTGGAGGACAATCAAGAGAAGCAAGGGCTAGGGTTTTTGGAGCTTGGCGGCACCAAATAAGGAAATAGTTTGCTTATCTACTTCTTCTTCAATCTTGCCGTCACCCAAACTGCTTCTTCCACACCTTGGCCGGCGGCCAAAGTCTCCCTTCTCCTTCTCCTTGGCTGGTGGAAACAAGATTTTGGGCTTTCCCTTGGTGTCTTGGCCGGTTTCCACCCTAATCTCCTCTTCCCTCTTGGTCGGCGGCAAGCTCCAACCTTGGAGGTTGGTGGTTGGTTGAAAGAAGGAAAAGATCTTTGTTTCTATTCTTCCTCTTGCTCGGAACGAGCAAGGAAGGAAGATTGGCATTTTAGGACCTTCAACTTTTTGTAGATCGTCGCCCACACGACGTCCGAAAGGCAGAAGGTCATACATTAGAAGATCGAGAGGTATATTGATTCTCTATTACATTAGAAGATCGAGAGGTATATTGATTCTCTATTCTCTTTTGTAACATGTTTGTATTTGTTTTTCAATTATGAGCATGATATATTCTGTTTGTGGCTAAATAATACTTGGATCTCGAACATAAATACAAAATCCGGCGATCCGTACATCGTCTATTCCACAGCTACTCATAGAATAGAGGTTGGTAGCTTGAACAACGATTTTGTTCAAGTGACCTCTCTAAACGAATAGCATGACGATGACTTGATTGCTTGGGCAATCCCTTTTGTCTAGGATTATTTTTTTTTAATCCGGGGACATCGATGGGATCGTCATGAACAAGCGACCGAGTAGAAGTGGGAAGCAATGTTTTCCCTCATGGACTCGAAGCTAAAAACCTAAAATTGGTATCAGAGCCAAGGTTTCCGGTTTTGTGTGTTTAGGATTCGGTTACTCTTATGCATTTTTCCATATATTATATGTGCCAGATAATAGTAGGATATGCGTAGGATAACTCTTTGGTTGCAGACATAAGATCCAACTATTATGGCCATATGTGTGTATGTGATTGTATGTGTATATTTTGTTGAATCCTCGGGGTTGACGAGGCTAGTATTTAATTTTTTGTAAATTAGATACGACATTGTTTATCCACTCTTTTTATTTTAGTTTACTTTCGATCTAGATTTCATGTACACTTTTTCGTGGAGTATAGGATCGATGGATGTAAATTAAAATAGATTTTAGTCTTGGCTCGGATCTCCGGAAGGCTCGTACATGGCGTAGGAGGAGCGGACGAGAAGGCGATGTGATGGGAGACATATTGAAGACAAAAGCCATAATAGTTGGAAAATAATTTATTTTTCATATTTATTGCTTATTTTTTGATATGCATGTCGTAGGCTAGAAAATTTCTCATTTTCAAATTACTAAGTGGGAGAGGGAAATTTTTATGAATTCCCACAGCCTCCATTACAATTTGACATGTGATGCAAACAAACTTGCGCATCGGCTCTGAGTGTCTTCCTGCATATCAGATGAGTTTGTTTATGGATCACAAGGTCGAATATGGTTATAGGGAATTATTAAGGAGCGTGTGTACTTCCCCATCGGAAGGCACATAACCCGAGATAATTACCTTGGTACCGAGTAATGGTGAACACTTAGATACAAATATAAATATCCTCCCCATCGGAGTCACTGCTTTTATTTGTAGGGCCAAAGAGGAGCCAACTATTAATTTAACTTTTCAAAAAGATAGGTTGACAAGATAGTAAAATTAATGGGTAAAACCTCCTCTTACAAATGTAGAATTCGTATATGTCCACACTATCGTGGCATACGATATTCTCGGTGTTTTGAGGTGTTGGTTGATTTTAAAACTTTATTGTTTGAGGAATCAATAAATTTTTGAAATCTAATGTTTTGACTTATGTGATTCTTAGGTTTTCTTTCAAAATGACTTTCAACCCACTTGTTGTGATACTGAAAGAGAATTAACTTACTGGACCCAACTATGTTGATTGGAAGAGGAATTTAGATATTGTCTTGACTGCTGAGGAATACAAATATGTACTCCTCGAAGAGTGCCCTCCTAAGCCTGTAGATGATTCTGGGGAAAAGGAGAGAGAGAGTTATAAGAAGTGGATAAAGGCCGATGAGATGGCATGGTGTTACATTTTGGCATCTATGTCAAATGTACTGCAACATCAGCATCAAGTCATGCCCACTGCTTATGACATGTTGCTCAATCTCAAAGAGCTTTTTGGACACTAGAATCGAGCTGCGAGGCAGGAAGCCATGAGGAACTTGATGACGATCACCATGATCGAGGGAACACCCATGAGGGATCATGTTCTCAAGATGATGGCTCATTTAAATGAGCTGGAGGTCCTTGGAGCTGAGATCGATGGGGAAACCCAGGTCGATATCATACTCCAGTCTCTACCTAGGAGTTTGAGCAGTTTCGCCTGAACTACAACATGAATAAGAGGTTGTATTTGTTGGCGGAACTTCTGACAGAACTCCAAGCGGCAGAGGGGATATTTCGTCAGAGTGCTCAGGCACATGCCATGGTGACCCAAAAGGTTTCTACTTCTAAGCCGAAAGGCAAGAAGAAGAAGAAATAAACTGTGGCGAAGGCGGTGGGAGGTACTCAGGGAGGAGTGAAGAAGCCGAAAGGCAAGTGCTTCACTTGTAAGCAGACTGGACACTGAAAGAAGGACTGCCCCAACCGTAAGAAGAACAAAGGTACATCTTTTGGTCTAGTCGTTGAAACATATTTAGCGGTGTTATCTACCGACACCTAGTGTGTAGATATGAGAGCCATTGATCATGTCTGCAATACTTTACAGGTTCCGAGCAGACGGTGGTTAAGGGAGAGATTACTACAGCGTACTTATGAGACGTGCCACGAAGGTGTTAATTTATCTTTTGAGAAAAATAAATTTTTGGTTCTTAAGAATTGCCTTTATGTACCCTTATTTAGAAAGAATTTAATTTCGGTTTCTAAATTGTTTATGAATGGATATTCTATTTATTTTAATGACAGAGTTGTTATAAGAAGGAATAGGGACATTATCTGTTCGGGTGCATTGATAGGAAATTTATACACACTTGAACCAAAAGCTCCCACGATGCATATTGAAATTAATAACTCATCCTCTAATTCCAATAAGAGAAAAGAACCTTCGAAGATGAACCAAACATATCTTTGGCATCTTAGGCTTGGTCATATTAACCTAAGCAGAATTCAAATGTTGATATATGATGGAACTTTGGGTTCATTAATGGTGGAGGATTTCCCAACCTGCGAATCTTGCTTGGAGGGTAAAATGACCAAGAGGCCTTTTAAGGCCAAGGGGTATAGAGCCAAAGATGTGTTAGAATTGGTTCATTCTGATTTGTGTGGTCCTATGTCTATCCAGGCTAGAGACGGTTTCAAGTATTTCATCTCTTTTATAGATGATTACTCAAGATATGGATACATTTACCTGATGTGCCGCAAGTCTGAATGCTTTGACAAGTTCAAAGAATTCAAGGCTGATGTGGAGAAACTCACGGTAAAAGTATCAGGACAGTATGATCTGATCGTGGTGGTGAGTACCTCTTGAGAGAGTTTAGGAATTACCTATCAGAGGCTGGGATTCAATCCCAATTGACTGCACCTGGCACACCCCAGCAGAATGGTGTAGCAGAGCGAAGGAATAAGACTCTTATGGAAATGGTTAGATCGATGATGAGTTATTCTGAGTTGCCAGATTCGTTCTGGGGATATGCTCTAGATATGGCGGTGTACATTCTGAACTTAGTTCCATTTAAATCAGTGCCTTCTACTCTCATAGAATTGTGGACTAGGCGAAAGCCTAGTCTGAGACATATTCAGATATGGGGGAGTCAGCACATGTGCTGAAGGTAGATGCTGGTAAGTTGGAACCTCGTACATAAGTATGCATGTTCGTTGGCTATCCTAGAGGAATGTAGGGTGGTCTATTTTATAGTCCTAGATATCAGAGGGTGATCGTTAGCACGAACACCAGATTTCTAAAGAAAGACTATGTCATGAGCCACAAGCCCAAGAGTAAAATTGTTCCGGAGGAATTAAAAGAGGAAGTCACTTCTTTAGTACCACCGGTACAAGAAGATATACCACATGTCACTGCACCGCATGTCACAGAGGATACACAGGTGATGCCTCGTCGTAGTGGGAGGGTTGTGAGACAGCATGATAGATTCATGTTCTTGGGAGAATCTTCTGATTTGGTCCCTGGTGAACATGAACCTGATCCCTGGACATATGACGAGGCAATCTAAGATAAAGATGCAGTATCTTGGCAAAGTGCAATGAATGCTGAGATTGAATCTATGGATTCAAATCAGGTCTGGGAGCTAGAAGAACCACCCGATGGTGTAAAAACCATTGGATGCAAGTGGATCTACAAGAGAAAGAGAGGAATAGATAGGAAGGTTGAGACCTTCAAAGCGAGGCTTATTGCACAGGGGTATACTCAGAAAGAGGGTATCGATTATGAGGAGACCTTTTTGCCGGTAGCCATGCTTAAGTCTATCCGGATTCTCTTGTGCATAGCAGCTCATATGGATTATGAGGTGTGGCAGATGGATGTCAAGATAGCTTTCCTTAATGGAAGTCTTGAGGAAAACATCTATATGAAGCAACCAGAGGGATTCATTGCTAAAGGCAAAGAGCATCTTGTGTGTAAGCTTAATCGGTCCATTTATGGATTGAAGCAAGCTTCGAGGTCTTGGAACATCCGCTTTGATGAGATAATCTAGTCTTATGGATTTATTCAGAGTCCGGATGAGTCTTGTATATACAAGAGATGTGATGAAAACGTAGTGGTATTTCTTGTACTATACATAGATGACATTTTGTTGATTGGCAACAATATCAAGGTGTTATCGGATGTAAGGGTATGGTTGTCCAAACAATTTGATATGAAGGACTTGGGAGAAGTTGGACACATCCTTGGGATCAAGGTTATAAGGGATCACAGGAAAAGGATGTTGTGCTTATCCCAAGCTTCATACATAGACACGATTATGGAGCATTTTAGCATGCAGAACTCCAAGAAGGGTTTTCTACCTTTCAGGCATGGAGTTCCTTTATCTAAGGAGATGTGACCTAGAACATCTGAGGAGATAGAGGAGATGAAGGCAGTTCCTTATGCTTCGGTAGTAGGAAGCCTCATGTATGTGATATTATGTATGAGACTAGATATCTGCTTTGCCGTGGGCATGGTCAGCAAATATCAGAGTAATCCAGGATAGGGACATTGGACTGCGGTAAAGCATATATTGAAGTACCTGAGAAGGATTAGGGATTATATGCTAGTTTACCAGGTAGACCAATTACTCCCTGTGGGTTACATGGATTCCGACATCCAATCAGACAGGGATAACAGTAAGTCTACCTCAGGTTTTGTGTTTACTTTGGGAGGTGGAGCCATTGTATGGAGGAGTGTCAAGCAGAAATGCATGGCGGACTCTACCATGGAAGCTGAGTATGTGGCAGCCACTGAGGCGGCCAAAGAAGCTGTGTGGCTCAGGAACTTCTTGATGAACTTGGATGTGATTCTTGGTTTGCCCAGAACTATCATAATTTATTGCGATAATAGTGGTGCAGTTGCAAACTTGAAGGAACAACGAGCCCAAAAGGCAAGTAAGCACATAGAGCGTATGTACCACCTAATACGAGAAATCATAAAGAGAGGAGAAGTTGTTGTGGCCAAGATTGCATCGGGGGATAACCTGGCAGATCCTTTCACTAAGGCCCTTCCGGCGAGATCTTTTGAAAGGCATGTGGAAGGAATGAGGATTAGATGTATTGCAGTTTGTGTTAGGGCAATCTCTTGCCGTGATATGGTTTTGATGGTGTGGCAAAGGGTTTAAGTTAGGATGGTATTGTTGATTTGATATGTGCGTTGAAGTCGTGCAGGACGTAGTAATTCGCACATGGAGCCATGGCGAGTTTCACCAACTCATCACTCGGGCCTTGAGTCGGTGAAGGATTGCTTTACGGAAGCCGTGCGCTTGGAGCATCCGAGGGACCGCCGGACAAGAAGCTTGGAGTGAAGCCGGAGGAAGTAGACTTCGAGCCAAGAGACGCGAAGGAGCATTGCAGAGCCGTGCGCCTGATGCTGCCGAGGGACGTGGCCGAGAACGAAGAGAACTTCGAAGGCAAGGGACTCTGAGAGATGAGAGTGAGCGATTGTAACCCGGGAAGGGTAGCTCTTAGGTGAAACTTGGCCATTTGGCCAAGTGTCGGATGGGTTTTCGAGCACACGCCATTGCCATGTCATGGCGGATCGCTCAATCGATGGGTCTATCATTGGTATAAGACCGTTTAGGGCTTGGGATCGCCATGGGAACTGCAATCGGTGATGTCGACGATCATTCGTCGAAGCGGTCGATCGATGTAGCTGTCTGCAGACGCGAGAATGGAGTCGACTTCGGAGCACTCGATCGAGCATCGGATCGTGATGGTCCCATCGATCGATGCCAATACCGTTGGATGGAATCCAACGTGGAAAGCGGCCGTTATTGGGCAACGGCTACGGGATCGATCGGTGATCGAGGACATCGATCGTGATAAGAAACCCTCTTCCTCTATAAAAAGGAAGGGGTAAGGGTTTGGGATCCTAATGCTTATGCTCTAATACTCTCCCAAAGTTCCCTAAAGCTTTCCATCCTCTTACTCAAGCTTATTTCCATTCTATTTGTAAGAGGAGTGTTTGTAAAGGTTACCTCCACCTAGCTTGGTGCAAAGGAGAGACCAATAGTGATTGGGTTTCGGAGTGATTCACCGTGGATGAATCGGACCATGGATTAGCGGCGTAGCCGTGAACCACGTTACATCTCGGTGTTTGTATTGCTTGCTTATATTTTGCTTGTCTTTATTTACATTTGTATATTCTGCTTGCGCTAACGCTTTGTAGACGAGCAAAATACGACGTCCAACGAACGAGGGCTATTCACCCCCCTCTAGCCGGCCATTCGATCCGACCCAACAAGTGGTATCAGAGCAAGGTTGTTTGTCGAGGACTAACCGCCGCAATAAACACTTCATCTAAAGATGGCCGGCTCAAATATCCATCCACCGAAGTTCGACGGCGAATTCGCTTGGTGGAAGAAGCGAATGGAGGTATTCTTCGAAACCGACTTTGAAATTTTATTAATAATGGAAAACGGTTTCGAGTTGCCTAGGAACGAGGATGGGGAGCCATTGGAGAAATCGAGATGGAGCAAAAGACAAAGAGAGGAGTATTTGGCAAATTCAAAGGCCAAGCACCACCTCTACAATGTCCTCCCCCAACAAGAAGTCAATAGGATAGGGGAATGTTCTAGTGCTAAGGCGATGTGGGAGAAGCTAGTAGAGCTTCATGAAGGTACCTCGGAGGCTAAGCTAGCAAGAAGAGACCTCCTCCGCTCCCAACTCTCAAACATCAAATTAGAAAAGGGAGAAAAGGTAACTTCCCTACATTCTAGATTTAAAGAAATATTAATTGGGCTAACGAGTGTAGGTGAGAAGCTATCGAACCGGGATATGGTAATGAAGGTAATAGATGCCTTTCCCCGGTCCTCAAGATGGAGCTCCATGGTGGACTCATTTTACATCTCCAAGAACCTAGAAGTAAGCACCTTGGAGGAATTCTTTTCAACCATGGAGCTTCATGAGACAAGGCTTGAAGGTATACAAGAAGAGCCTAGAATCCAACCCTCAAGAGGAGTAGCTTTGATAGCAAACAAGGGGAAGAAGAAGATGGAAGTCCCCTCCTCCTCATCCGATGAAGCCTCTACCTCCTCCATGGATAGCACGGAAGAAGCCTACATGGTAAGGAAGGTAAGGCGTGCATTTAAGAATTTTAGATTTGATAAATCTCATGACAGGAATAGAAGACCAAGGGGGAAGGTCATATGCTATAATTGCCAAGGAGAGGGGCACATAAGGGACAATTGTCCCCTCCTAAACAAGAGCAAGGAAGAAAGGAAGAAGAAAGAAGAAAAGAAGAAGAAAAAGGGGAGAAAGAAGAAAGAGGAGAAGAAGGCCAAGGAAAAAGGGAAGGCCATGGCACTCAAAGCCAAGACATGGGATGACCTTGCCTCTTCATCCTCATCCGAAGAAGAAGAGCATGTCTACTCTAACCTAGCACTAATGGCTCTTCATGACTCGGATTGCTCCTCCTCCTCCTCAAATGAAGAATCAAGCTCAAGTGGGGAGAGCTCAAATGAAGGGGGAGCTTCCACATCCTCCTCATCCGAAGAAGAAGAGGACATGGAAACTATGGTAACAAATCTAACTCCTAAGAAAATAGTTTCCATGGTTTCTAGCTTAACTAGAGATTTATTTAGAGCTAAGAAGAAAAACAAAAGCATGCTAGATCAAATTAAGGACCTAGAACAAAAATTAGAAAAGGCATGCTTAAATGAAAATGAAAATATTTCTTCTAGCCTAAATGATGCATGCTCACATGATAATTATGTGCCTTTAGATGTTAGTGATGCATGCATAGAAGAAAATAGGGCATTAAGGGAAAAGGTAGATTATTTAACCAAAGCCCTAGAGAAATTCACAATAGGTTCCAATACCCTTAACATGATAATTGGAAGCCAAAGGGCAAGTTTTAACAAGAAGGGCCTAGGATATAAAGAGAAGAAAAATGAGAAGGCCTATAAATGCCTAATAGCTAGGGGACAAGATAAAAAGAAAGTAATTGCTAGGAAATGGATCCCCAAGGAGTATCTAGTGAACCCAATAGGAAAGAATTTATTTTGGGTTCCAAAATCCATCCTTAAGGGTTAGAAAACCCCTAGGGTAGTCAACCACATGGACCTAGCCTATATCATATTTTGGTTGACTTAGGATGACGGGACAACATTTTTTTAGATAGTGTTGGGTGATGATAATGTACCCATAAATAGATAATGATGCTTAAATCATGATGATTAATGCAATTCCTATGTATATTTGCAATCATGATTTATGTTTTTGAAATTTGGCACGTTATCATGAGAAATAGGTTTGAATCATGCTTTAGGTAATACTTTGTTTATTATCATCATATAATACCTAATGCATGACTATTATTTGATGAATACATGAGTTTCATGATCATAATGTGAAATTAATTCATATATGTCATTATGATCATGCAGGATGTTAGGTTGATACTTAACCATGATAGAATTGCATGAATATATTGGTTAAGTATGCACAAATACCCCCTAGGATGCATCTCACACTCACTATAGGCTAACTTGATTGCAAACTTAGCATGGGTGAGATGTTAGGATGATACAAATGTCCACTAATGCCTATGGCATTTAGATGGTCATTTAAAGTATCAAAATAGCAATAATAGACCAATCATGGGGAAGGCTTATGTTTAATTCATAGACATATTGCCCAAAGATCATGGTTGGATATTTCATAAGTTTTCAAAACAATTTCTTACTTTAAAATCCATGTATTCATGTTTTGAAACAATTGGAACCAAAACTAGGTGTTAAACTTGATACTATCATGATCAAAAACCTAGTAGTTTTTAAAGCTTTTGGATTTTTGGCAAAAACGTGGAAATATAATGATTTTTCATGAAAAACTATTTTTCCCTGATAGATACACTTAAATGAAATGTGTTCCCCAAATTTCATGATTTTTCAAATTTTCTAGAATTTTTTATGCATTTCTGAAATTCGGCCAGAAAAATCAGAAATTTCGAAAATCACGCTCGATCCGTATTCGAACTACGATCGATGGCCTGCATTTCAGACCAGTAACGGCTGAATTCCAATTTTTTATCAACTTGTGGTATTTTCTTTCTATTAGACTTGATGTCATATGTTTCTAACTTAGTATTCATATTTTTGATGGTGTCAAAGGGGGAGAAATGAATATGTTTAAGTTATTTATGATAGGGGGAGAGATTAAGGGGGAGTTTCATGGATTAAGGGGGAGTTGCAAGTTGCTATCAAATGTTTATGTTTACATGCTTTCTTTCCTTTAAAATTTATATCAAATGTTTTTACCTAACTTAAACGGATTGCCACACATCAAAAAGGGGGAGATTGTTAGGGCAATCTCTTGCCGTGATATGGTTTTGATGGTGTGGCAAAGGGTTTAAGTTAGGATGGTATTGTTGATTTGATATGTGCGTTGAAGTCGTGCAGGACTTATTAATTCGCACATGGAGCCATGGCGAGTTTCACCAACTCATCACTCGGGCCTTGAGTCGGTGAAGGATTGCTTTGCGGAAGCCGTGCGCTTGGAGCATCCGAGGGACCGCCGGACGAGAAGCTTGGAGTGAAGCCGAAGGAAGTATACTTCGAGGCAAGAGACGTGAAGGAGCATTGCAGAGCCGTGCGCCTGATGCTGCCGAGGGACGTGGCCGAGAACGAAGAGAACTTCGAAGGCAAGGGACTCTGAGAGATGAGAGTGAGCGATTGTAACCCGGGAAGGGTAGCTCTTAGGTGAAACTTGGCCATTTGGCCAAGTGTCGGATGGGTTTTCCCGACACCAGTCAACTGCCATGTCATGGCAGTCCACCGCTCGAGTCGATGGGTCTATCGATCGTATAAGACCGGTTTAGGGCTTGGCGATCGCCATGGAATGGGCAGCGATCGGTGATGTCGACAACGATCGGATCGATGTCGATGCAATGATCGCCGAGGAAGGCGGATCGATGTAATCTGCAGACGCATGTAATGGAGTCGACTCGATGAGCACTCGATCGATCGAGCATTAGTCGATCGATGGTCCCATCGGATCGGTGATGCAATACCGTTGGATGGAATCCAACGTGGAAAGCGGCCGTTATTGGGCAACGGCTACGGGATCAGTCGACTGATCGAGGGCATCAGTCGACTGATCCTGTGTCAACGGGAAGAAACCCTCTTCCTCTATAAAAAGGAAGGGGGTAAGGGTTTGGGAGCCTAATGCTTATGCTCTAATACTCTCCCAAAGTTCCCTAAAGCTTTCCATCCTCTTACTCAAGCTTATTTCCATTCTATTTGTAAGAGGAGTGTTTGTAAAGGTTACCTCCACCTAGCTTGGTGCAAAGGAGAGACCAATAGTGATTGGGTTTCGGAGTGATTCACCGTGGACGAATCGGACCGTGGATTAGCGGCGTAGCCGTGAACCACGTTACATCTCGGTGTTTGTATTGCTTGCTTATATTTTGCTTGTCTTTATTTACATTTGTATATTCCGCTTGCGCTAACGCTTTGTAGACGAGCAAAATACGACGTCCAACGAACGAGGGCTATTCACCCCCCTCTAGCCGGCCATTCGATCCGACCCAATAGTTTGAGGACAGCATAGGCTTTTAGTATAAGTGGGAGATTGTTGGGATGTATACTGAAAAGTCTATCTTTTATATGAACATCTTTATTTTGAAATAAGAATCACATGATCATTGTTTGCATATTTTTATGGCTATGCATATTGTCTAATACATTACATTGTAGATAACATGGTATGTGGTGTCACACGGGAGATCATGTTATCGGCTCCTTGTAAAGTATAAATAAAGGCTCACAACCGAGATGGCTTTGGGCAAACCATTGGAATGGTTGTAGTGTGATTTGGTATTGGTTTGTCTTGGCCATAGAATCACACTAGTGCACTTTGTGTGTATTGAGCAGGACAGACTTAGAGGTGATTCGATTTATTGCTGACTACATAATCGAATCGGACCTCAGATATTATATTGTACATACTCTTAATCCCGATATAATAACGGGCACATATACTTACTATTCATTTCTTTAATTTACCAATGGGCGAGATTTATAGATTAAATTGATAGGCTCGGTAAGTTGGGAAATGATATTATTTATATGGTGTGTCATTGATTATAGGAGGAAACCATGTCCTATATATTAGGATGATGATGTCCCCTTTAGGAGCTCATAAGGTTCATCATGTAAACGCTGCAAGTGGACTTGGTCGGGCATGATGAAAAGGTTGAGTGGTACTACTCATGGAGTTAGATGTTGATTAATTAATGGTCAGTAAATTAATTAATCGACGGGAATTTGAGATCTTAAACACGGGGAGAAATTGTACATATAATATATGTAGCCCATATTATCTTATGGGGGTTAGTGAGGTAGATCAATGATAATCCTTTAGTGGATTGGATTATCATTAATGGATCGGACTTTATGTGGGCTTGATCCATGGGTGGCCAAGATCCAACTCCTTCTCATGGTCCCTATTGTAGCCTATTAAAACCTCATGAAGCTTAGATCCAATGGATAGAAATAAAACTCTAGATCCAAAGGTAGAGATTAAATCTCTAAAATCCGATGGTTGAGATTAAATCTCTAGATCCGACGGTTGAGATTAAATCCCTAGAACCAATGGTGGAGATTAAAACAAGGCTTATCCCTAAACTCTATAAAAGGAGGCTTAGGGTTGGCATGGAGGACAATCAAGAGAAGCAAGGGTTTTGGAGCTTGGCGGCAAGAAGCAAGGCCTAGGGCTTTTGGAGCTTGGCGGTACCAAATAAGGAAATAGTTTCCTTATCTCCTTCTTCTTCAATATTGTCGGCGCCCAAACAACTCCTTCCTCACCTTGGCTAGCGGCCAAAGCTTCCCTTCTCCTTCTCCTTGGCCTGTGGAAGATTTAGAGATTTCCCTTGGTGTCTTGGCCGGTTTCCACCCTAATCTCCTCTTCCCTCTTGGCCGGCGGCAAGCTCCAACCTTGGAGGTTGGTGGTTGGTTGAAAGAAGGAAAAGAGCTTTGTTTCTATTCTTCCTCTTGCTAGGAATGAGCAAGGAAGGAAGATTGGCGATTTAGGAGCTTCAACTTTTGGTAGATCGTCGCCCACACGACGTCCAAAAGGAGGAAGGTCATACATTAGATGATCGAGAGGTATATTGATTCTCTATTCTCTTTTGTAACATATTTGTATTTGTTTTTCAATTATGAGCATGATATATTCTATTTGTGGCTAAATAATACTTGGATCCCGAACATAAATACAAAAGTCGGTGATCCGTACATCATCTATTCCGCGGCTACTCGTAGAATAGAGGTTGGTCGCTTTAACAATGAGTTTGTTCAAGTGACCTCTCTAAACGAATAGCACGATGATGACTTGGTTGCTTGGGCAATCCCTTTTGTCTAGGATTAATTTTTTTTTAATCCGGGGACATCGATGGGATCGCCATGAACAAGCGACCGAGTAGAAGTGGGAAGCGAAGTTTCCCCTCACTGACTCGAAGCTAAAAACCTCCATATAAGCTGACAATCGTGGGTGGCTTAAAGCATCCCTTCATATTCTTGAGCTATTAGGTGAGCGAACCCTCTGCAAGTCTAATGAATCTGTGTGGTATTTCCGTTATCGACGATCACCCTACTTGAAGCTCAAGAATTCCCTACAAGGTGTCATTGAAAGTGACGCGGGGAAATACTTTCACTAAACCATGATCTAGTGATGTTTTATTCCCCAAAAATTTTTTCTGCATTTATCACCAAATACTGACTTGATCCCGATAATGGTATGCCAACAACTCTTCTTTCTCGGTATAACATGAGTTAGGTACTCAAAAGTACTCTCAAAGTTATACAACTCAGTACGAACAACTCAGGGATAAAATCCCTATAAAACACCATAACCTAGCGTTCCGCTATCTGCATCAATAATAGTCTACTTGTCTTGTCAATTACCCAACAGGTAATGATCTGACTAGCATAATTAGTGAAAATCTCTAAGATTGTAGTCTCTGATTTCCATAAGATATGTGACGACTTGATCCCTGTTTTCCGACTTAGTATCAGTCGGCTCTCAAAGGTAAATCACCTTTTCGACACAGGTTCAAGACTCACAGACTTAACAAGTCGTTCCCGTGGTCAACTAATACCACGATTATGAATAATAACCAATATACTATAGGTTATTCATTTCTATTAACATTAAAAGCATAGTCAACTAAAACCGGGAGTATAAACCCAAAAGGCCACTCCGGTTGGTCGCCTCAGTGGACGACCCCTACTACAAGTCTGCACAGGTGTCATAACTCT
This sequence comes from Wurfbainia villosa, assembly GCA_025175895.1. Lineage (NCBI taxonomy): Eukaryota > Viridiplantae > Streptophyta > Magnoliopsida > Zingiberales > Zingiberaceae > Wurfbainia > Wurfbainia villosa. The sequence goes on from CM045994.1 coordinate 28,202,375, forward strand.
ATTGTATACACCTACTGATCAAGTTTAGATAAATATCTAGTAAACCATAAGTTATAAGGAATTCTTACCTCGTGCTTCTTGGAGCTCAGGCCGCTGTCCATCTCATCTCAGAAAACCAAAACCGAATAAATCGACTCCCGAGAATCCAAGACTCGACACAAAACAACATTGTATGACATCGCAGAACCTAGGGCTCTGATACCACTAAAGTTGTCACGCCCCGAGAGCATGCCGAGCCGAAAATCAAACGGACGGCATCTCCCCTGTACGTGGCAACATTTCGGGTTAATACAAGGCCCTTAGGCCCACAATAACAACAACATATAAATATGTAAACAACCACAACAACATAACCAACTAACTACAACAACTACACAGAGGAAACATAAAACACAACAACATCACAACTACATAGTGCATACCGGTATGACTAACACATCACAACATAATGGAATAGCGACAAATATCCGAATCCACAAGTCCACAACAAAGTGCATCAGGAAAACTCCAAATACATAGCACATTGTACGAAAAGCCCAAAACAAACACGGGAGCCTTGGAGGTGAGATGAGATGTCAGCTAGCGGTGCTCCTAGCCGTCACGAAGGCTTCTACATGTTACCTGGGCGATAGAAAACCCCAGGGTCCGTGGTGGTGGTGAGTAAAACTCAGCAGGTAATAGAAAAACATGCATATATGTAATATCACATGTATTTCATCAACATAATCTAGAGGTACAACAGGTATATCAGCATATTATATAAATAAAGGTATATATCGTCTAACCAAATGAACAATGTAAAATGTAGACATACCTAAAGTCTGCTACGATAATCTGATCCAACCTAAACATATATCCAACATATATATAACAGGAAGACTAAGATCAACTCACAATATACTCAAGCTAAAGGTCAAGGTATCTAATGGTCTGTCTAACACATATACGAGTTGTTGGTGCAGGGGAACTAGATAATCGAACCTGTTTTTTGATTATGGAAAAGACACAAAGTTAAGTTTACATCGTTATCTCACGAGCTAAATCGAGTGTGCAGAAAAGTACTAAAGCTAGAGCTGAAGGCTAGCGATACCTAGAGGAAGTTGTGGTGGTCGGGCAACACTCGAGTGACTTCGAAGGGAGCCGAAGGAATCGAGTGGAAGGCCAGAAGCGAGAGCTACAAAGTAAGTATCGAGGTAAGCTCGTGTGAGTGAGAGATGGTAAGGTCGTGTCCTCTTTACAGGGACGACCGTAGGCGGCGATCCGACTAAGACTTTCTGTGGAAGGTCTAGGTCGAGATCGGATGGTTAGAAACCATCGTATTTATCATTTTCCGTGCTAACCTCTTACTACAGAGAAGTGGCCAAGCTAGCAGTCGACTATTGAATATGGGTCAGTCGACTGATGCTCATCAGTCGACTGATGGGAGGCATCAATCGACTGATGGCGACGAATCAACCTTTGTGCTTGGTCAAAAGGGATAATGTTTGACGCGGCCACTTCGCGATAAAATTTTGTACAACTTCGGGATCTATTCCAAAACATTAGGAGACATATTTAGAGGCCAAAATCTATAAAAGGAGGGGAGGATTCCAACTCCATACATCATCAAGATTATTCTCAAGTGCTCCTACAACGCCAAAGCTCCAACACCATCATAACATCGACGCGACAACAAGTTCTAATCCTCTTCATCGGCAACAGTAGCAAGTAATTTCTTTTATTATTGTAATCTTTGTTTTTATTTATAACGAGGTGGGGTAGGCTTGTTACCTCATCCTCGTACTTCCGGTTTTGTGATCGTTGTCTCCTACCTCCAACGAGGAGGAGACGTTATAGTGTTTTGCCCTCCATACGCGGTCTAGGACTGTTAGGGCCTTGGAGTAGCAATCGTTGGGTTGTGAACCAAGTAAAAATAAACTTGTCTTCTTATTTTTCCGCTGTGTCTACTCGTGTTTTAATGAACGTAAACGAACGAAAAGAAATTCTACGCTCACTATTCACCCCCCCTCTAGCGACGCTTCTCGATCCAATTATTGGTATCAGAGCGGGGGTGCTAAGATTTGGTGAAACCACCGATCTAGCACGTTTTTGGCTTTCTGTTTGTATTTTTCGATTTGTATTTATTTTTGGTCTTTTTCCTCCCGCACTACTAATCCAAGACGAAGTCTTGGTACGTTTCTTTTGGTTGTGTGCTTGCAAGTATTCTCTCTTGGAGTAGCCGACGGTAAAACAGTCATAACTTTTCGCACAAGTGGACTCACATAACGATCTACCTACCAAATCGAAGATCTCTGAGAGATCTACATTTATTATAGGGGTTTACTCTCATAACAAACTATTTCCAGCCCCAAAATCTAACATCTAGTACCCTTTCGGGGACATCGAATGTCGTAAGTTGTTAGTTTTTGTTAGTTTCTTATTTTTGTCATTTAATTCTGTTTATTTCCTATTTATTTCCCACATTACTAATCCAAGACCAAGTCTTGGAATTCCCATTGGTTTTTATTCATGTTTTTCAAGATACTTAATGGCTCACATTGAGGGGTATAGCACCACCCAACCTCCGTTCTTTAACGGAAATGATTTCCGTTATTGGAAAGGTCGGATGGAGTGTTTCTTGAAAACACAAGTTGATACTTGGATAATAATCCAAACTGGCTTTGCTCTACCCACCAATGATCAAGGGGAGCCCTTGGGTTTTAACAAGTGGACAAATGCAACCAAGAGGCAAATCGAAGTCGATGCAAGAGCAACCCAAATATTGCAATGCAGCTTGTCCAAGGAGGAACTCAACCGCATCAGACCATTCATTAGCGCCAAAGAACTCTGGAACAAATTGATTGATCTACACGAAGGGACGCCCGATGCTAAGGTATGTAAAAGAGATTTACTTTTAAATAAACTGTACAATATAAAGATGCAGGATCACGAGACCGCCACCCAATTACATGTGCGGATCCAAGACATCGTCAATGGTCTTCACTCGATCGAGAAAGTCGTAGAGAACCGGGACCTTATAAGGTACGCCTTAAATGCTTTCCCTAGGACTACCTTATGGGCATCCATGGTCGATGCCTACAAGGTCTCTAAGGACCTTTCAAAGCTTAGGTTAGACGAATTATTTTCCGAGTTTGAACTTCACGAGCAAAATAACATGGTCCGGGCCGAGAGAGGTATTGCTCTACTTGCAGGACAAAGAAGCAAGCCACCTACTAGGCAAGAAGATGGACTCGAAACCGAAGATGAATCAGAGTCCGAATCCAAAGAGGTGGAGGCAATAGTGAATGTGGTGCGGAATATCGTTCGGAGGGAAAGGAGGCTACTAAAGAACCAAAAGAGGGCACAATTCAAATCAAATCAAAATAAGGCTTTCCATGCATCTTGGGTCAACAAAGAAGACATAGCTTACATGGCAAGACCAGAGGAGTCCGAGTCAGAATCCGAAGCCGAGTCCAATTACAACACCGACTCCAAACTCGAGGACTACTTCGAGAGGAAACTCAAAGCCGAACCAAAAGGGAAAGTCAAGGTTATTCGCTCTTTAATTAGTACACTTTACAATACAATTAAAATGCTTACTAGGAAATTGACTAAGTTCGAGTCTAGGGTTGAGTCATTACTTAAGGAGGTTGAAACCCTCAAGCAAGAGGCTACTCTAACCTCTTCAACTAGTCAAGTTCAAGAGGGAAACTTAACTCAAATTGAAAAACTTGAGGAGGAGAATTCTCGTTTGAAAGACCGAGTTCAAGAGGTTGAGTCTAGGTTGGAAAGGTTCACGTTGGGATCTAAGAACCTTAATCGACTACTTGAAACCCAAAGAGCCGTGTACAACAAAGCCAGACTCAGATTTAAGTCAAAGACTACGAATAGGTCTTATATGTCTATCATAAATTGTAGTCATCAAAGAGTCCAAGCATGGGTCCCAAAGGTTTTATTGAACTCACATATAAGGACTAATAAGTATTGGGTTCCCCAGGATCAAGTTCATTATTTGACTAGACCATATTGGTTCAATGGTCCAAGGGGAGCTAACACTAAAATAGTATACCCGCTTACTTAGCAAAACCATTGAATACTTTACTTCAATTTTTAGAACGGCTAAATAGGAAAGATAGTTAGTCAACTCTTGACAACATAGTATCAGGACGCAGCGAGATGATAGTATGTTAGGGAAACAAAGTCTTGTGTATTCGAACTAGATAAGCCGTATCTAGCTTGGTGCACTTGACTGAGTGGAACTAGAAGAAGCTACCTCACCGTATCCTAAACTAGTTAGACCAGGAAGTAACCCTAAGTGACTTAAGTGATATTTTCTTGAATTTGGCTTTGTCTAAGGAAGTGGTTGTTGTTCCGATAAAAGAAGGCCCCTGTGCCTCGCCACGACCTGGAAGCCAGTTTCTCGAAAAGTTACTTAACGATCTAAAGGTTAAATCTGAATCTAACCCAAGGTTGACTATCTTTAATCAATTTAAAATCATCTCACAAAACATATAAGGTGAACAAATTCTGAGACACATAGAATGGGTGAGATGTTAAGGATAATTAAAATATACTTAAAACAACCTCTTCAAAATACTACTTATTTTCTCAACTATTATACTTAACAACTCTTAGGAAAAAGTTTAGCGCCCCCTACATCTCTTATACTTCATATATTTGACTAAGGTGGAGAGCAAACTAACTCTAAGGGTTGTATTATAAACTTTTAGATTATTGGTGCAGAGGGACACACCCCGAACCAATCTATCTAACTACTGCTAGATGCATGCTTGGACTCATAGTTGATTTATCTAGATTCATGCATATACGATATTGTTTTTAAACCCCTATTTTATACAAAAACCCCAATTTTTTTTTTATTTATGGCAAAAGGGGGAGAAGAGCGAAAGTTAAGGGGGAGTAAAACAAAATTAGAGTGAAAGTTAAGGGGGAGTAACACAAAATTTCAAAACTCACCTAGGGGAGTTTTTGGTTAAGGGGGAGTGTTTGAAAGTAGCATTCATCATCTACTATACTTGTTTTATGCTTTATTTTCCCTTAACTTTGTGTTGGTTTGCCATAGATCAAAAAGGGGGAGATAGTTGGTGCAGGGGCACTAGATAATCGAACCTGTGTTTTGATTATGGCAAAGACACAAAGTTAAGTTTACATCGTTATCTCACGAGCTAAATCGAGTGTGCAGAAAAGTACTAAAGCTAGAGATGAAGGCTAGCGACACCCGGAGGAAGCCGGGGTGGCCGGGCGACACTTGAGTGACTTCGAAGGGAGCGAAGGAATCGAGTGGAAGGCCAGAAGCGAGAGCTACAAAGTAAGTATCGAGGTAAGCTCGTGTGAGTGAGAGATGGTAAGGTCGTGTCCTCTTTATGGGGACGACCGTAGGCGGCGATCCGACTAAGACTTCCTGTGGAAGGTCTAGGTCAAGATCGAACGGTTAGAAACTATCGTATTTACCATTTTCTGTGCTAACCTCTTACTGCATGAAAGTGGCCAGGCTGGCAGTCGACTGCTGAACATGGGGCAGTCGATTGATGCTCATCAGTCGACTGATGGGAGGCATCAGTCGACTGATGGCGACGAATCAGCCTTTGCGCTTGGTCAAAACGGATAACATTTGACGTGGCCACTTCGCGATAAAATTTTGTACAACTTTGGGATCTGTTCCAAAACATTAGGAGACATATTCAGAGGCCAAAATCTATAAAAGGAGGGGAGGATTCCAACTCCATACATCATCAAGATTATTCTCAAGTGCTACTACAACGCCAAAGCTCCAACACCATCATAATGCCGATGCGACAACAAGTTCTCATCCTCTTCGTCGGCAACAGTAGCAAGTAATTGCTTTTATTATTGTATTCTTTGTTTTTATTCATAACGAGGTGAGGTAGGCTTGTTGCCTCATCCTCGTACTTCCGGTTTTGTGATCGTTGTCTCCTACCTCCAACGAGGAGGAGACGTTATAGTGCTTTGCCCTCCGTACGTGGTTTAGGACTGTTAGGGCCTTGGAGTAGCAACTGTTGGGTTGTGAACCAAGTAAAAATAAACTTGTCTTCTTATTTTTCCTTACTCACTGTATTTTAATGAACGAACGAACTGAAAAAATTCTACGCCGCTTATTCACTTCTCCTTCTATCGACGCTCGATCCAACACGATTCGACACAACCATATAACATATGCAAGAAGCATGCAAGAATATGATGTACAATAAAATGCAGCAAGCATAATACAATCAAATGCAACATCACAATAAGCATATATATATATATATATATGGTAATATGCAAAGCGCCATCAAATAAGGCAATGCAGCATGCATGGTCATGCCTGGTCACCCCTAGTCGCTACCACGACCCCAGTGTGGCTTAGGTGGCACGACATGACAACTGTCCCAACTCACACCAACCACTGCTCTAGAGTGGCCGAGTGGGCAGTATGATCAAGTAGCATATGAGTGTAAAGAGCTCGCTACACAATGGGGGTCCCTACTACTGGCCACTCCGACTAACACTACCAATGAGGGGTCGAGTACCATGCACTCAGGACAACTGCACGCAACTCTAACTACCACCGTTTATAGTGGTAGAGTGTGGCACAACATATGCTCTGCCCTCACACCAATTACTCCTCCTATGAGTAATCGTGGAGGTAGGATGATTTACGACCCTCTCAACCATAAGGGAGACCACGTCGCCAGCATGCATGCAAATGACATGAATGCAATGTCTCACATATAGACATCCACCCTAGACTCTCTATTCTACATAAAGTCATACTAATCAGATCAACGCACTTTCTATTTTGCAGAGAATCGTACTCAACTGATCAATGGACTCTCCATCCTGTAGAGAGTCGTACTCAACTGATCATAACTTTCTATCCAATAGAGAGTCGTACTCAACTAATCGACGCACTCTCTATCCTGTAGAGAGTCATACTCGACTGATCATAACTCTCTATCCAATAGAGAGTAATACTCAACTAATCGACGCACTCTCTATCCTGTAGAGAGTCATACTCGACTGATCATAACCCTCTATCCAGTAGAGAGTCGTACTCAACTGGTCGACGCACTCTCTATCCTGTAGAGAGTCATACTCGACTGATCATAACTCTCTATCCAATTGAGAGTCGTACTCAACTGGTCGACGCACTCTCTATCCTGTAGAGAGTCGTACTCGACTGATCATAACTCTCTATCCAATAGAGAGTCATACTCAATTGGTCGACGCACTCTCTATTTTATAGAGAGTCATACTCGACTAATCATATCAAGCTGGGACCACCGGTCCATAGCGACACACTAATCACCCTTCACTTAACCATTACACAACACATTGTTGGTAACAACTACGCAACATACGGGTATTGGAAGTAAATCCTACATTTAGGGCATTACCTACCCATAGATGACCTTTTTGCCAATTTATAAATTGGGTCATCACCCGTACTAACATTTACACCCTACTAAACATCTAGGCCAATTTACCTCACATCTATAACTCCTAAATCATGATAGAGAATATGTGATATCAACAATTGAGCATAAATACATCCAACGATAAGTTCAAGCATAAGATAATCAGAGCAGGGTCAAGGTAACATGATCATATAAGATGATCATGCATCTAAATTTTTATGCATTAAAACTACCTGACCAGGGTAGGAATTACTCACCTGCTTTGTAGACACCAATCGTCTTCACGTCCGCGAATATCTTGAACCAAAATCCTGCAAACAAAACATATATGATCCAATCATATACCAATTCTAATATTAGGATCAAATCATAATCCTACATCAACTTTATATCTCGATTCGTAGCCCAAACAAAACTACTACTTCACAGCCATTACAACGACACAACATCCCATTTACAACACAACTCCAGCCTTACAACACAGTCGAAACATAGGTCAATACACATCTCACCCAAAGATCAATCAACACTTCGATCCATAGCTGAATTTCAATGATTCCATAGTCGGTTCAACACACAAATCCACCATTAACAAAATAGAATAATCCCTATCAGCTTAACATTAAAACTAATCACATACCACCAACTCCTTAACTCACAGTCCATTCATATAGCATAACAATTACAACCATCCCAAACAAAATAGCATACCATATCCCATAACCAACATCACCATGAGCAACCCCTACTGCAGCATAAACCACATGATAAAATTATCGATCAATACCACCTTACCTCAAATTTGATCGGCCCCTCTTTTACACACTGCCACCGACCCATTCAATCCCAAGATCCGGCACATACAATCACTAGAAATCAAATGGACAGAACAAGAAAATCGAGTGATATACCTACAATTTAAACTTCACTGTTGGTACTCCCCAATTTCTCTGTTCGTTGGGAAGTACTGCCCACAACACAAGATCACCGACTGTTGTAGCAAATCTCAGCCCCAAATCCCTCGGTAGCCACTTCCCTCTTATCCTCTTGTTCAACCCGTTGGAAAAACTACTGCCAAAATAGATCCTCATTTAACTAAAGGCAAATCATAGCAGGGGATTAGACAAGGAGAAGTCAGCGCCCTTACCTAATTCCGACGATCTCCAGCAAAGCAAATCCTCAAAACCGGCAGCCCCCCTCCTCATAGACGCACAACTCCGGCAAAAATGGGCTAGGGTGGCTCACTCGTGCTCGAAGAAGGCCTCACCCGACTGCTCGGTCGACGTTCTTCCCTCCAGCTGGACCTCTCACCGGAAGGAGCCATCGGCGGTCGCGGGATCACGGAAAAGCAAGGCGCCAACCTCCTTCCCCTCCGATTGGTTTTCCCACCAAGAAGTCATCGAGGCTATCCGTGGTGGTCGGAGACAATGCCTGGCAGTGAAGAAGCGACGGAGCGAGTCTCCCTCGGGCGACGGCGGCGAAGAAACGAAGCGGAGGGGAAAGGAGAGATCGGGATCGGGAAATAAGAAGTTGCGAATAAATAACCGACGGGAATGAGAAGTCGCAAACAGGAATCAGATTAATTAGTCTAAACAGGCTTTACAAAAGCCTATTTGCTTTATCCTCATGAAATATCTATAAGACCTCCGTTTAAATCCAGAAAAATTTCAAAAAATTCTTGAAAGAAAATTCCACAAGATAATTTATCAATTAACGAGGAATATAATTTTATTTTATTTTTTTTTCCGATATTTTACACAAACAACTTGGTGTTTGAGATTTTACCCAACATCAGGCGACTAGCATAGGTATCAGTCGACTGCTCTAGGTCGATTGGGCTCGACCAGTGTTCGACTGACCAAGTTATGGCCGAATAGTCCACCGCCGTGGGAGGGCAGTCGACTGTCGATACCATCAGTCGACTGATCGAGGTGTTTTTGGTTATAGAATGGTTTCCAGTCGAGTGATCGTGGTGACCACTCGACTGATGGGACTATTAGTCGACTGATGGGCATGATCAGTCGACTGATGGTGGATCTGTTGGAGTTTGGCCAGCGTGGATCAAGTCATTGAGAGACAACGACTACAGGACCAGTCGACTGATGGTCATGATCAGTCGACTGATGGGCACGGAATCAGCTCGATGCAGGTTATAAATGGAGCTCGAGATGGAGAATTTCACCAAGACTTTTGGGGTGACTTTGGAGGGGAATTGCGGTTGCATTCCAGACCTTCAAGAGCAAACAAAAGCAAGCAACAAGCAAGTGATCAAAAGTAATCGGTGAAAAGTTTTCTTTTGTATTATATTTGTATTCTTATTTGTACTTCGTGTATTACCTTGTAATTGCTTGTACGAGGTTTCTCCACCTTCGACGTGTTGTCGAGAAGGAGTCTTAGTTAGTGTCGTGCGCATAACTAAAGCTCGGTATGCTCGCCCATGGAGTAGGAACCATTCAGTTTCGAACCACGTATATCGTGTGTATTTCTGTGTGCTTGTGTTATTGTTAGTATTTCTATTTGTATTACTATTCCACTGTGCTAATGACAATTGTAGACAAGTGACGCATGACGAACGATCGTATTCCACCGTACACGCGAATTAGGCTATTCACCCCCCTCTAGCCGGCCACCTACGTTCCAACACTCTCAATATCGAGCATGCCTTTGAGACTTTGTGCAAGATCTAGAGAACAGCCCTCGCTTTGGGCAGGTAAGTGCCAAAGAGCCAAAGACCTTAGGAAAGCTATAGGATGATGACTTAACTTACCATGGAACGAGTATCCCCTAAGAAGATTCTCTTAGCACGTGCACGAGAAGCTTAGTGAATTTTTAGAGCATATCTATTTGCTTTGATTGAAAATACCACTTGATAAATCTAGTTAACATGCTAAGTATGGAACAATACCTTTTTAAAATTTTATGGCACTGAGGTTTGCATGAGGACAAGCAAAGACTTATGTCTAGGGGAATTGATGTGAGCAAAACATATAGGATTTTAAGAGTAGTTTTCGCTCACATCCCGTTGCATTTTATATTTGATTCTTGCATATTTTACTTTATTTTGCATGCATTTCCTATTTTCTAGTGTGGAGATCTACTCTTTATACTCTTGTGTGCAGGATGACATTCTACGGGGAAAATGACCCACTTTTAGAGCGAAAAGAAGGCATTTGGCAGCTAGAATAGAAGGACACACACCCTGGCCCTGTGAATCCACATGGCTCACACCCTAGCGCCACACATAGCCTGGTCGTGTGAATCCACATGGTCATGTGGCGCTACCTGATTTCGATGCAATTCAGTTATTTTCTAGGTTTCGGGGAGATCCAACCTGATGTCTATATAAAGGAAGTTATGCACAAACCCTAGGGGAGAGGTACGATGGCTGAGACAACACTCCAATGCCCTAAAAAGCTTCGGAAACTCGCAATAGAGAGGAAGAAGGCCGATCAAGGATCAAATTATCCACATCAACGCCAGAGAGGAGAGCCAAAGTGCACTGTAATTCACGTTCTTTGCACAGTTTACATTGTTTCTATGAATTATAATATGCTTTGTGTTTCTCTTCTCGTATTTATAGAGTAGATTCTCCTATTCTAGGATTAGGGAGTAGTTTGTATGCGTAGAACATGTTATTTCAAATATCTTTCTATTCTTGAAATCATATTTGCAATTGGTTATTGTTTAGATCGATAGCTATTTGTTTTGGTCTTCTATTTACTGTGCATAGTTGATACAAGGGGTGACAACCCTCGTATCAAAGATTTAGGAGAATTAAGGAGGAACCTAGGGGTTGGGCTCATCTTCGATAACCGTAGATAGAAGGGTGTGATAAAGTCGAAAACAGGACACATTCCGACTCGTCATAGGGATTGAATCGGCATCCTCGTACCGCCTATTCCGTCCTAAAGCCAAGGGTCGACCTGGTATGGCAGAGGTAGTTCCCGATAGTTACGAAGGCTCATCGGGGAAGTGTATGATGTCCCTTCCATAGGACCATAGTTAGACGTCTAGATAATACCAAATTAATAGCGTGTTCTGTGACACACAAGCGAAACTGAAATCCTAGAATTCCCTCAAATGACTCGTAGAAACCCTTCTCTTCCTCCGTGTGACACCGTACTAGAGTTAGGATCGCCGACAACCCTCGTCATCACAACCATTAGAACAGAACTCTGAACAATAATGTCCACTAAACCAATCGGTACTCAAATCTTAGTCCTTATGGGATCGATAATCTATTTATTACTTGAAGACATCCATTCACTTGCGGACATTGAGCGTGAGCACGCACTTCGAGTCCTCGACGGTTCCCATTGCGAGATTTGAGGTCGCGTTTGATGTGAGCAGAACATATAGGATTTTAGGAGTAGTTTTTGCTCACATCTTGTTACATTTCATGTGTTTTCATGCATATGTTACTTTATTTTGCACGCATATCCTATTTTCTAGTTTGGAGGTCTACTCATTGGACTTTTGTGTGCAGGTTAGCATTTTGGGTTAAAAAGACCCGCTTTCAGAGCAAAAGAAGGATATTTCACAGTAGACGCAGAGTGGGACACGGCCAGGGCATGTGGATTCACACGGTCATGCCCAATGGGCGAGATCAGCACCCTAGGGTCGCACACGACAGTGTGGTGGCCCGCCAGATTTGCACGACTAGGGCTTTTTCTAGATTTTATAGCGGTCTGAGGCGATGTCTATATAAGGATGGCTCTGCCCAAACCCTAGGAGGAGGCACAACGGCTAGGATGGCACACCGAAGCCTTAAAAAGCTTCGGTAACTCACAACAAGGAGGAGGAATGCCGCCGGAGGTCCACGCCTTGCACTTCAACACCGGAGAGAAGACCACGAAAGTATTGTAATTCTTTGTTCCTGCATTTTATTCCTTATGTATTCGAACATACACATGCTTTGTGATTCTTCCTTCATATACATGGAGTAGTACTTTCGATTCTAGGATTAGGGAGTAGCTTATGTGCACATTACAATGTTGGTTCATGTTAAATTCTTCCTTTGAATTTGATTTAACAATTGGTAGTTGTTTCTTTACTATATCTATGTGTGTTTGACTTTCTATCTGCTGTGCTTAGGCGATACGAGGGGTGACAACCCTCGTATTTAAGATTTAGGAGATTTTATATAAGGAACCTAGGGGTAAACCTGATCCCTTGTAACTGTGGGTAGAAGGGTACGATGAAATCGAAAACGGTTCATCGTAGGGATTGATTCGGCATCCTCATACCATCTATCCCGTCCTTTTAGATGGAGATAGCTCCCGGTAGATGCGGCGGCTCTACGTGAGAGTGTATGATGTCTCTTCCACAAAATCATAGCTAAACGTCTAGACAACGCCAATTGACAACATTGTTTTGTGATACACAAGCGAAACTGAAGTCCTAGAATCACCTTTGAAGGCCTCAGCACACTCCTATCCTCCTCTGTGTGACACCGTATAGAGTAAAGTCCACTGACATCCCTCACCAATTGAAAGCTCTTAGAGTTACGTCCGAACAATTACAACCACTGAAAATATTTGGTATTCGAATCCCAGTCCCTATGGGATTGATAATCTTTATTACTTGACGACATCCATACACTTGCGGGCATTGAGCGTGAGAGGGCTCTTCGAGTCCTCATTGGCCTTCATCGCAAGATTTGAGATCGCGTTCGTGCGCATTAAGTTTTTGGCGCCGTTGTCGGGGACTGAGTGATTAGATATCGAATCGAAAGGTGGTAAATTGTATCGGTCTTAGGATTAGATTTATTTACTTGCTATATTTTCTTTCTAGTTTACTTTATTTTATTTAGTCTTATATATTTCATATTTAGCTTTATTTTTTAATTTTCTATTATTTTAATTTTATTTAATTCTAATAGTAGTTGTTTTTATTTCCTTATTGCATCTTTGATTTAGTTGGCTAGATTTTCTTATTTCCTTTTTCTTGGTATTAGGTAAATACTCCTAACTTTTCTCCTTGACTAAATCTTTGGTTTTACCCTCCAAGTCATCGATTGCATATGATCTATTAAGCATCTCTCATCGAAGGGCGTTAAAATGTTAATACAACCTGCTAGACCCTTGAAAGATTACATAGCGCCTAAATGGAAAGCCTGGAACTCCTGCATTGTTATTCCTCGAATTCAGGCCGCAAGTTGGGAAATAAACCCTGCATTAATTGCTCTCATTCAAGGAAAGCAGTTTGGAGGGACTCAGATTGAGGAACCCTATCTACACCTTGAAGAATTCCTTGCATACTGCGGCACGGTGCAATATGAAGGAGTTCTAGCAGATGCCATTAAGCTCATTATGTTCCCATTTTCACTGAAAAAGGGGCTAAGCAATGGATATGTGTGCTACCCTATGGAAGTATAACGACATGGGAACAAATGGAAGATACTTTCCTAAGTAAATTATCCCCCCCCCATAAAATCCTTTCATTTGAGCAAGGGCAAGAAGAGACTCCAGTCGATGCATGGAAGAGGCTATAGGGGCTGGTGATTCACTGCCCGCACCATGGATTACAAGATTGGCTACTCCTCCATATTTTTTATTCCAGGATAACTAACACATTGAAAGAACTCTTGGACACAGCCGCGGGGGATGTGTTGATGAAAAAGATCACAGCCAACGCATATAGCATTATAGAGACAGTGGTAGGGACTCTCAAAATATGGGCTAACGACGAGCAACACTTTCAGGAGACTTTTCCGATCAAGGGGATAGATAGCACTAAAGTAGTCCACCAGGTATAGGGAGAGGATAAGGAGAGAGAGTACTTGATGGAAGAAGACTCCTTATCCTCCGAATCAAAAGAAGAGGAAGAATCGGGGCAGGTGGCAGAAGAAAAACACACAGGGCTTGAGATGAAGCCACTTCCCCCCAGTCTAAAATATGAATTTTTAGGCCCACTTGCAACCCATCTGGTGATTATAAACACCAATTTGAGTAAGGAAGAGAAAAGGAAATTGCTGGAGGTGCTCAGGACATATAAAAAAGTGTTGGGTTATACCATCGATGACATAAAAGGGGCAGCCTGTCTCTGTGCATGTATAGTATAATACTTGAGGACGGGTGTAAGTCAACCGTAGAGCGCCAAAGGCGACTTAACCCTCATTTCCAGAAGGCAGTGAAAAAGGAAGTTCTTAAACTCTTGGATGCCAGAATAATATAACCAATTTCAGATAGTGAGTGGGTGAGTCAAGTACACGTAGTCCCAAAGAAAGGTGGCACTACTGTAGTCAAAAACGAGGAGAATGAGTTGATCCCTATTCGAACGGTAACAGGGTGGAGAATGTGCATAGATTATTGTAAATTAAACAAAGCAACAAAAAAAAGATCATTTTCCACTTCCGTTTATCGACCAGATGCTGGAACGCCTAGCTAAACATTCCTATTTTTGCGACCTTGACGGCTACTCAGGATTTTTCCAAATCCCAATCCGCCCTAAAGACCAAGAGAAGACCACCTTCCAATGTTGTATGATAGGTATCTTTTCGGATATGATCGAACAAATTATGGAGGTATTCATGGATGATTTTTCAGTCCATGGGACAAGCTTCGATGCATGTCTAAAGAATTTAGAAAGGGTTTTGCTAAGGTGTGAGGAGAATACCTTGATTTTGAATTGGGAAAAATGCCACTTTATGGTGACTGAAGGGATAGTTTTAGGGCATAAGATATCAGGGAATGGTAACTAAGTAGACAAGGCGAAGGTCAAAGTAATAGAGAAATTGCTGCCACCCAGGGATGTGAAGGGGGTTCGGAGCTTTCTTGGGCATGCGGGTCTCTATCGAAGGTTTATAAAGAATTTTACCCAGATAACAAGACCGTTGACAAATCTACTAGCTAAAGACACGAACTTTATTTTTGATCAGAAATGTTTAGTGGCATTTGAGGAAATAAAGAAAGCCTTAGTAACATCCCTGATAATTCAGTCGCTTAACTAGAGCCTACCATTCGAGGTCATGTGTGATGCTAGTGATTATGTAATGGGGGCAGTCTTAGGGCAACAGAAGGAGAAAAAATCACATTCCATTCTCTACGCCAGTAAGACACTGAACAGGGCACAAATTAATTATGCCATGACTGAGAAGGAATTACTAGCAGTTGTGTTCGCATTCGACAAGTTCAGACAATACTTGGTAGGTTCGAAGGTAGTGGTATACACCGACCATACTACAGTTCGTTACTTGCTAAGCAAGAAGGATGCAAAACTCCGCCATATTCACTGGATTTTATCACTTCAAGAATTTGATATAGAAATCAGGGATAAAAAGGGGACGGACAATGTAGACCACTTATCGCGCATGCCCATAGATCGTAGGATAGAGGAAGGAGACAGTGCCCAAATAGACGATGCTCTGCGGGATGATACCCTCATGACTATTAAGGTCACCACCCCCTGGTATGCAGATTTGGTGAATTTTCTTACGGGAAGAGTGATACCACAAGAATTTATGACCCAACAAAGGAAAAGATTCTTTTTGGAGGTTTGACAATATGTATGGGATGACCTCTTCCTATTCAGGAAGTGTACAGACAGCGTATATCGAAGGTTCATACCAGAAGAGGAAGTGGAGAGCATCCTCTTTCACTGTCATTCTTCCGCATATGGAGGTCATGCCGGGATTGCAAAAACGACCGCGAAAATGCTTCAGTCTGGATTCTACTGACCTAGTCTATTTAGGGGCACGCGCAACTATGTAGTTTCCTGCAATCGGTGTCAGAGAACAATAAATATAGGAAGGAGACATGAGATGCCGACAAGCACCATATTAGAGGTAGAGCTCTTTGACGTATGGGGAGTGGATTTCATGGGGCCCTTTCCCGTTTCCGACAGAAATAGATACATCTTGGTCACTGTAGACTACGTCTCCAAGTGGGTGGAAGATGTGGCATCATCCCATTGCGATGCTAGGATCGTAATAAGAATGTTCAAAAGAAACATATTCCCTAGATTCGGAGTTCGTCGAGTAGTAATCAGTGATGGAGGATCCCACTTCATTGAAAAACAGTTCGAAAAATTGCTACATAAGTATGTGGTGATCACCAGTGTCTCAAGAGCGTACCACCCGCAAACTAGAGGACAGGTGGAAATTTTGAATCGGGAAATCAAAAGTATCCTAGAAAAAATGGTAGTGGCATCATGGAAAGATTGGGCACTGAAACTGGACGATGCTCTTTGGCCTTACCGCATAGCTTATAAGACCCCGATAGGCATGATCCCATTCCACTTAGTCTACGGGAAGCCTTGCCTGTTAGTAATATATGAGAGATGTCCTAAGGCAATCGCCTTATGTATGAACCATTTATGTGATAAATGAAGATTCACTATTTGAGTATACATGTCTTATGTATTTGATTGGATCTTAAACTCATTTACTGAATGTCCACGATACGATTCACAGCATGAGAGAATTTGTGATTGGATCACAACTAGTGAGTATCTCTACATGTGTAATTGTGATGTATCGGAATTATCCCTAGTCGATGAATTGATGGATTTGGACACCATCAATTCTGTCGAGACTAGCACGAGGTATACTCCTTGGTGTATCCAAGCAGCTGATTCTCACTGGCTGGAGACATAGTGATGTCCGGAGTTAATCGTGGATGCTAGTTATGGTAACTAGTTCATTGGAGTGACCAGCCATAAGACTTCATATGGTTCTCTGCATATATAGATATGTCAATGAAGTTCTTACTGTGGCTTAAGTGCGATGTTCCTTTGACTTGCGGTATTCAAGTCATCTTGATCATGGAGACTTATGCTTTGACATCTTAAGCAAACATCTCTAAGGAGATGTGGACCCGGATGATTGGGTATAAGTCGAAGTGATCGAAGGTGTTTGAATAGCCTATAAAGGATTCACCACTCCTTGCGAGGAGATGTATACCCATGGCCTCTCGTCGGATTGTTACTAAAGTCTTTGGCCAAAGCAATACATGTTTAGAGTAAGGTACTCTTCGATACATGTGGAGTAACTAGAACTGTGAGGACGAGGAAATGATACTTGGGCTAGGTGTGACATAGTCACCTAGTGGGGATCGGACACAATAGACCATGTCTGAACCAAGTGGGTATAAGATGAGTGAAGGGAATGGGGCACGATTCATTCAAGCTCAAGGGTTTCGTAAATAGTTCGATCAACCGTTGATCTTTTGGTTAATTGGGGATCATGATGTACTACTAGGTGCCACTCATGATCGCTCTATAATTAATGGTTAATTATAGACGGCCAACATAAACCGAGAACCTATTTGGTCACACGACAACGAGTGTAATCCAAAGGATTTAAAACGAGCTTGAGAATGGGATTCTCGCATCGAGAGAAACTATGTTTGGTTGGACCAAACATAAAGCGAGCATGAAATTGTTTCACTACAATGGAAGCGTGGATGGGCCGTGTCTTATGAAGACATAATGGATGGACCAAAATGGTTTGGTCTAATCCAATGGATGAGAATAAACCAAAGGGTTTGGTTTATATTAAACGAATGAACCAAAGGTTGGTTCGGTTCGTTTTAACTTAAAATAAACCATCATGGTTTGGTTTATTTTAACTTATCTTAATGGAGCGGGTTAACGGGCTTTATGGATATGATCCATTAACCACTAAGAGAATTAGTTCTCTATAAAATAGGGATTAAACCCTAACCCTAAATCTAATCACAAAGTGGCCGCCCAACCCATCCTCCTTGTTGTTGGCGTCAACAACAAGGGCTGCCGCCCAACTTGATTGAGCTGCTGCCATCTCCTTGTCGGCGTCCAAGTTTCGGCCGGTGAACCTCCGGCGACCCTCCGGTGATCTCCCTTGGGTTCGGTGTAAAGGTGAGCCTCCATCTCTTCTTTAGCCGGCGCCTATTTCCTCCACCAAAGCTGTCCAGTTTTCTGGACAGCTTCTTCTCCTCTCGTCGGAGCGTCGTTTGGACGACGGTTAGTGCTCCGACAGCGGATAACATACCGGGGAGTTGATCTCCGGTAATCCTCTGAGGTGGAGGACGAAGGATTCGTCAATCGGTTGACGAATACCTCTCCGGAGAAGCAAGTCTTGAGGACTTGTTTTAGGTCCGAATTTGGATTCGGACCATGATCATCTCTCGATCACGTCGTCTTCAACACGAGGCTAGTAACCCGTACGAAGATGAAGCTCGTGGCTTGGCGAAGTCATCCCGAGGAGCTCGGCGTGGATACGGATAGAGACGATTCTTACGAGGATCGTTCCGGTTGATGCCGTTCCCGCTACACGTCATACGGAAGGTATAACGTAGTTTAATTTCTTTTATTGCAATTTTAATTTACGGTTATGTCTACACTTGTTGTAATAGCATGCGTGTGTTGTGTGTGTTGTAATAAAAAGGAATATTTATTATTTTTATTGCTTCCGCTGTGCTCATGTTTACGAAACATGATCGAACACACACACGCCGCGGTGCCGGAAACCCAACAGTGGTATCAGAGCCCAGGTTGTGTTTCGACATAATCGTAAAAATGGTTTTGCGATAGTCATAATGTATTTCTGGAAGTTTTCTAAATTTTGGAAATTTAGAAGTATTTATGGAAATTTTTCAATTTTGGAAAGTCTAGAAGTATTTATGGAAATCTTCCACTTTTGGAAAGTTGGAAGTATTTATGGAAATTTATATTTTCCATAAATAAAATATTTGATTAGATTCTGGAAATTTGTTTCCTAATTTAATCATGATTTGATTTGGGAAATCAAATCTTAAAATATTTTATTTCCATAAGTAGTTTTAAAGATTTAGGAAATTGGTTTCCTAAATAGATTTTCCTTAATCAAATAATTCCATGAATAAAATATGTGATTAGATTTGGAAATTTGTTTCCTAATTTAATTATGATTTGATTTGGAGAATCAAATCTTAAACATATTTTATTTCCATAAATAGTTATGACAAATAAGGAAATTATGTACATGACATAATTGTATGCCATGTAATTGCATTAGATGCATAACATTATGCCATGCATGTCGTGACATGTAGATGTATGCCATGTATGCCATGCCATGTAGATAATAGTTATTTGCATGCAAAGAGGATGAGACATAAAACCCTAACTCAATATTAAAGCCTACACCTTCCATTAATATGGTTAGAACCAGAGTTTTGTTTCTTGTTTGGGTTGTTGGACTCACTCCAAGCCCGGCTCGAACTCAACATGTTCAAATCATTGGAATAGTTTAACTCTAATATGGTAAGAGTCGAGGTCAATCGTTAGTTTGGGTTGTTGGACTCACTCCAAGCTGGGCTAATTGGTTGAATGCGCCTAACCATATTAAAACTATTTCGCGATTAATGGGTCGGCTTTAACTTGGAGCATCGATTTGTTGGACTCACTCCAAGGTCGATGTGAAGAGAGGTGAAGTTGGGTGCTATGCATATGATGCATACTTGTTAATGTGTTAACAACCCAATGTATGTGTAAACATTCAATTAGTTGATAGCACATTGTGATAGTTACATATACATGATATGTAATCGGTATATTGATACCCACCATCATAGCTAAGAATGGCTTGTTGGACTCACTCCAAGGTTGTTCTTATCTATGATGGATATCAGCCATTCGAGATGGACCTACGATCTCCAAGTGATTTTAAGGGTTTTGAAATTGAAAAATGAATGGGATTTATAAATGTATATTGATGCATTTTAAAATCATTTTCTCATATATGCTCGCTTTGTATTTCTAGGTCAATATATTGATCATGATGTGTTTGAATTTGCATTCCATTTTGATTCAAATAAATTGATCTGGGCCAAACTTCTTGGACTAGCTTAGAAACTTGAGAATTGTTCTCAAGGTGGAAAAGCTTGTGTATGTCCTCGGCGCCTCTTCCCGCTCGTTCTAGTGAGATGCAACTCGACCAATTGTTGGCCTATCGTAAACATGTGAGTGATTCAACAAATGAGTTGCATCATGCTAGCCACGATGGAACCCAAGCTACAGCGGCATGAGCATATGGATGCTCATATCGTAGTCCTTCATCTCTGTGAGTTGGTTGATGAGCAAGTGAGATTCGAAAGGTTCGAAGTCTCAAAGCTCCTCTTCACCTCCGAGATGCTAGGAGGTTCATCTGTGGTACTGCTCAATATGCTGAAGACTGTGGAGTCTTCTGAGAAGCATGAGCAGGGACGGCAGTGCTGTTAGTTGATTCCTCGAAGAAAGGTTCTAAGAGGAAGTCAAAGGAACAGCAGAAGGGAAAGAAGAGAAGGGCTAAGAAGGTAGAACTAGCACAAAAGGAAACTTGCCATCATTATGGCAAGGAGAACCATTTGCGAAGAAAGTACAAGATTTATCTTGAGTCCGTGAAGAAGGATAAGGCATCGGATGCCCCATCTTCAGAAATCTTCTTTATTGATTGTCATTCTATTTCCTCAGACACTTGGGTATTCGATACTGGGTGTGGCTCACATATATGTAATGACATACATGGGCTAAGGAATAGAAGAAGACTCGTCAAGGGAGAGTCAAATTTGCGTGTTGGGAATGGAGCAAAGGTTGCTGCACTCGCCATCGGAACGTATTTATTGAAACTCCCTGCAGGACTTGTCTTAGAACTGGACAATTGCTTTTATATTCCTTCGTTGATAAAGAACATCATTTCTATTTCTTGTTTAAATAGAAATTGTTTCCATTTGACGTTTAGTAACAATTGTTGTTACATAACTTTGAATGGGGTTCTGTATGGGCCGAGCACTTTAAGCAATGGTGTTTATACGTTGGACGTATCCAAAGACATTTGCAATATCGAAGCGAGCAACAAGTGTGCTCGAAAGGATAATCAAATAGACTCCTACATGTGACATTGTCATCTTGGCCATGTAAGCAAGAAACGCATGTCCGAATTCCACCGATGTGGAATTCTGGAATCGTTTGAATTGGATTCATACGATACATGCGAATCATGCTTAAAAGGCAAGATGACTAAGTTACCTTTTACTGGAAAAGGTGAACGAGTGGGAGAGTTACTAGGCATAATACATAGTGATGTATGGACCTATGTCAACTCAATCTTTAGGAGGCTATAGCTACTTCATTACCTTCACCGATGATCACTCACGGTTTGGGTATGTGTTCTTGATGAAACACAAGTCCAAGCCTTTGAAAGGTTCAAAGAATTCAGAATGAAGTAGAGAAACAACATGACAAGAGTATTAAAATACTTCGATCGGATCGAGGTGGTGAATACTTAAGTCAAGAGTTTCTTGATTATCTAAGAGACAATAGCATATTGTCTCAATGGACTCCGCCCTATACACCACAAAGATAATGGTGTATCCGAGAGGCGAATCGACCTTGTTGGACATGGTCAGTCAATGATGAATCATGCGACTCTTCCCAAGTCCTTTGGGGCTATGCACTCGCATACTACGCTTACTTTGTTAAATGTAATGCCTACTAAGGTAGTCTCAACTACTCCATATGAGATATGGAATAGTAAGAAACCTCATGTATCTTACTTGAAGATATGGGGTTGTCCCGCTTATGTGAAGCTGACGATGACGACAAATTGATGCTAAGTCCGATAAATGTCTATTTATTGATACCCTAAGGAAACAAGGGGTTACCAATTCTATCATCCCGTGGAACAAAAGGTGTTTGTTTCAAGGCATGTGTTTCTAGAGAAAGAGTTTCTCTTGCAAGAAAACAAAGGGGAGTGTCGTCGAGCTTGAGGAGGCTCGAGAGACTCAAATAGACATTGATGAGATACCGGTGAAGCACAACAAATGGACAACTCATAGTGATGAGCAATCGGTCGACTTATTGAACACCACATCTTCAGAGATCCGCAGAACACGCAATATTCCCGAGAGATATGGATTTCTCGTGAATGAATCAACGACGGTTACTCATTGATGATGAGGAGCCTACCGCTTATGAAGAAGTGCCGACAAGTTCGTAGAAGGGATAAGTGGCTTGGTGCCATGAAGTCGAAATGGATTCCATGTACGAAAACCAAGTTCGAACTCGTCGACTCCACCAAGGCATAAAGCCTATAGGGTGCAAGTGGGTTTTCAAGAAGAAAACCGACATGGATGGTAATGTGATTACCTATAAGGCTAGATTGGTGGCGAAAGGATATCGTCAAAAACAAGGTGTTGATTATGACGAAACCTATTCGCCTGTAGCTATGCTTAAATCCATTCGATGCTCCGCCATAGCGGCTCATTATGATTACGAGATATGGCGATGGATGTGAAAACAATTTTCCTTAATGGAAACTGTTCGAGGACGCGGTATATATGATAACACCTGAGGGTTTCACATCGGTTGATAAAACCAAGGTATGCAAGTTGCGACGATCCATTTATGGATTGAAGCAAGCATCCAGAGTCGGAATATCCGTTTTGATGAGACGATCAAAAGTTTGATTTCTCACAAAATCGGCGAACCTTGTGTGTACAAGAAGGTTAGTGGGAGTGCGATCGTGTTCCTAGTATTGTATGTCGATGACATATTACTTATAGGAAAGCGATGTGTCCATCTTCTGATCGATTAAGGTTTGGTTATCCAAGACATTCTCCATGAAAGACACAGGAGAAGCAACCTACATCCTTGGGATTAAGATCTATAGAGATAGATCGAAGCAGTTGCTTGGTCTTTCGCGTCTACATATATAGGACCGAGTGCTAAAGAGGTTTAGCATGTCGGAATCCAAGAAAGGTTATCTACCCATCGGGCATGGGGTACACCTTTCAAGTCTATGTGTCCGCACGAAGACGAGAGGATTTGCATGAGTAAGATTCCTATGCATCCGATAGGATCTATCATGTATGCTATGTTATGTCATACGAGGCCCAATGTATCGTATGCTCACGAGTGTCACGGCGGATACCAGTCCGATCGAGGAATGGATCATTGGCGGTATTAAGGCGATCCTTAAGTACTTGAGAAGAACTAAGGATGTGTTCCTAATATATGGAGAAGGGTACATGGTGATACGTGGGTATACGGATGCGGATCGAGACGAGACAAGGATGATTCCATGTCTTAGTGCGGGTATGTATTCACCTAGAATGGGCGCAATAAGTTGGAAAGGTTCCAAGCTTGACACTATAGCGGATTACGCCACTAAGGCGAGAATCGTTGCGACTAGCGACAAAGGAAGCGGTTTGGATCAAGTAGTTCATCTATGAACTTGATGTGGTCTCATCGATGATCCAAACATGTATCATCTTTCGGAGAGATCATCAGTAGGAACGAAATACAAATCGAAAAAATTCCCACTGAAAGGAACTTAGCGGATCCTTTGACTAAAGTATTACCTCAAAGTAAGTTTGAGGGTCATGTTAGAGCTTATGGTATTGGATACCGTAGCGATTGGCATTAGGCCAAGTGGGAGTCTGTTAGTAATATATGATAGATGTCCTAAGTCAATTGCCTTATGTATGAACCATTTATATGATAAATGAAGATTCACTATTTGAGTATACATGTTTTATGTATTTGATTGGATCTTAAACTCATTTCTTGAATGTCACGATCGATTCACGGCATGAGAGAATTTGTGATTGGATCACAACTAGTGAGTATCTCTACATGTGTAATTGTGATGTATCGGAATTATCCTAGTCGATGAATTGATGGATTTGGACACCATCAGTTACATCGAGACTAGCAGTATACTCCTTGGTGTATCAAGCGGTGATTCTCAGCTTTGGTGGAGACATAGTGATGTCGGAGTTAATCGTGGATGCTAGTTATGGTAACTAGTTCATTGGAGTGACCAGTAGTAAGACTTCATATGGTTCTCTGCATATATAGATATGTCAATGAAGTTCTTCTTGTGGCTTAAGTGCGATGTTCCTTTGACTTGCGGTATTCAAGTCATCTTGATCATGGAGACTTATGCTTTGACATCTTAAGCAAACATCTCTAAGGAGATGTGGACCCGGGATGATTGGGTATAAGTCGAAGTGATCGAAGGTGTTTAAATAGCCTATAAAGGATTCACCACTCCTTGCGAGGAGATGTATACCCATGGCCTCTCGTCGGATTGTTACTAAAGTCTTTGACCAAAGCAATACATATTTAGAGTAAGGTACTCTTCGATACATGTGGAGTAACTAGAATCCGTAGGACGAGGAATTGATGCTTGGGCTAGGTGTGACGTAGTCAGCCTCGTGGGTACTGACACAATAGACCATGTCCTCACCCACGTGGGTAGAAGATGAGTGAAGGGAATGGGGCACGATTCATTCAAGCTCTTGAAGGGTTTGAAATAGTTACGATCAACCGTTGATCTTTTTGGTTAATTGGGGATCATGATGTACTACTAGGTGCCACTCATGATCGTTCTATAATTAATGGTTAATTATAGACGGCCAACATAAACCGAGAACCTATTTGGTCACACGCACAACGAGTGTAATCCAAAGGATTTAAAACGAGCTTGAGAATGGGATTCTCAGACCGAGAGAAACTATGTTTGGTTGGACCAAACATAAAGCGAGCATGAAATTGTTTCAGTCGCAATGTAAGCGTGGATGGGCCGTGTCTTATGAAGACATAATGGATGGACCAAAATGGTTTGGTCCTAATCCAATGGATGAGAATAAACCAAAGGGTTTGGTTTATATTAAACGAATGAACCAAAGGTTGGTTCGGTTCGTTTTAACTTAAAATAAACCATCATGGTTTGGTTTATTTTAACTTATCTTAATGGAGCGGGTTAACGGGCTTTATGGATATGATCCATTAACCACTAAGAGAATTAGTTCTCTATAAAATAGGGATTAAACCCTAACCCTAAACCTAATCACAAAGTGGCCGCCCAACCCATCCTCCTTGTTGTTGGCGTCAACAACAAGGGCTGCCGCCCAACTTGATTGAGCTGCTGCCATCTCCTTGTCGGCGTCCAAGTTTCGGCCGGTGAACCTCCGGCGACCCTCCGGTGATCTCCCTTGGGTTCGGTGTAAAGGTGAGCCTCCATCTCTTCTTTAGCTGGCGCCTATTTCCTCCACCAAAGCTGTCCAGTTTTCTGGACAGCTTCTTCTCCTCTCGTCGGAGTGTCGTTTGGACGACGGTTAGTGCTCCGACAGAGGATAACATACCGGGGATTTGATCTCCGGTAATCCTCTGAGGTGGAGGACGAAGGATTCGTCAATCGGTTGACGAATACCTCTCCGGAGAAGCAAGTCTTGAGGACTTGTTTTAGGTCCGAATTTGGATTCGGACCGTGATCATCTCTCGATCACGTCGTCTTCAACACGAGGCTAGTAACCCGTACGAAGACGAAGCTCGTGGCTTGGCGAAGTCATCCCGAGGAGCTCGGCGTGGATACGGATAGAGACGATTCTTACGAGAATCGTTCCGGTTGATGCCGTTCCCGCTACACGTCATACGGAAGGTATAACGTAGTTTAATTTCTTTTATTGCAATTTTAATTTACGGTTATGTCTACACTTGTTGTAATAGCATGCGTGTGTTGTGTGTGTTGTAATAAATAGGAATATTTATTATTTTTATTGCTTCCGCTGTGCTCATGTTTACGAAACATGATCGAACACACACACGCCGCGGTGCCGGAAACCCAACATTGCCATCTCCCCATTGAATTAGAACACAAGGCTTTCTGGGCCATCAAGAAGCTCAACTTAGACTACTGCGCGACAGGAGAGAAAAGGAAATTGCAGTTAAGCGAGTTTGATGAAATTTGAAGAGATGCATACGAGCATGCTAAGGCATATAAGGAAAGAACCAAGAAATGGCATGACCAACACATCTTGAGAAGGAAGTTTGAGGAAGGAGACTTAGTTCTCCTGTATAACTCCAGGTTGAAACTTTTTCCAGGAAAACTAAAAACAAGGTGGTCAGGACCGTTTTGGGTAAAAAGGGCATACTCATATGGGGCAGTGGACATATGGAGTAGAGAATCGGGGGAGATCAAGGTAAATGGACAACGATCGAAGAAGTATCTAGGGGAGTCCCCAGATTCCGAGACGGATAAATGGAGGTTCACTGAACCTCCAGAGCCAAGTTGATAGTGGAGTGCGGTCGAACTAAACGACTTTAAACAAAGCACTTCTTGGGAGGCAAGCCAAGTTTAGTTTTAGATTTCCCTTTAATTTGCATTGCATTTGTTTGATTTTAGTTTTGATTTCCATCGCATTTAGAGTTAGGACTGAAAAGAACTTTGCTAAGCAAAAATAAAATCCATATTAACCTACACTGCGAAAGGTGTGAGAGAATTCGAGCTCTGATGCAAAACGGGGAGATAAATGGGGACACACGGCCTGGCCGTGTGTTTTCCCACCGCCGTGCCTGACTAACCCAAGGCGCACATGGCCTGGCCATGTGTTTTCCCAGGGTCGTGTCGCATGAGGTTAAAAGGGGTGAGCCGTGTATTTTCACCCCATTTGCACCGTGTGCTTTGAAAGCTCTTGCCCTAGCCATGTGATTTCGTCTTCCCCACCATCTAGAAGCACTTTGAACCTCTAAGAAAGCCAAAATAGCAAGGATGAGGAGGACCAAGCAAGTAGCACCTCAATCCGGTGCCTCGGAGCAATGAACAAGGAGAGCCGACGCCCCTTAAGTTTCGGAGGAGGGTAACGCCCTACCCACTCTTCTTTTTCGCAATAATGAACATAGAGATAGATATAATATGCTCTCTACTCGTAAACTCACTGCTACTAGGTACTTAGATGAAGATTTGCTAGAGTATTTAGGGTTGTTGGGTGATATTC
The DNA here is from genome assembly GCA_025175895.1 of Wurfbainia villosa. Taxonomy (NCBI): domain Eukaryota; kingdom Viridiplantae; phylum Streptophyta; class Magnoliopsida; order Zingiberales; family Zingiberaceae; genus Wurfbainia; species Wurfbainia villosa. Next base: position 28,229,511 of record CM045994.1, read on the forward strand.
AAGCCCTATTTGCATAAAAGGGGTGGGAAGAGATGATGGGAATAAGGCACCCAACATACCCTAGGATAGTTCTAGAATTTTTAAGTTCCTTAGAGGCAAAAATTTTAACGGGTAGAGAGAGTGAGGAGGGTAGGATAACTTTTAGACTTTTTAACATTGAGCATGAGTGGACCCTTCACCAATGGAACTCATGCTTTGGCTTGCCGAGTGGGGGAGAGAGAAGAACCCCTATTGGGTTCAAGTCTCGGGAATGTTGGACTGAGTTGACCGGAGAGCATGCTTATGACCCTTCTAGGGCCAAAGCGTCGCGCCTTCAAAACCCCATCTTGCGATACCTCCACCGCATCATGGCCAATACTATATTTGGTCGTGGGGAGAATGAAGGTGTAGTTAGAGCTAGCGAGCTGCTTTGCCTATGGGATATGCTACAAGAAAGGAGTAGCATCGATGTAGGGTCCCACTTCATCAGACACTTAGTGAAGATGGGCAAAGCAGAACGAGGAGAGATTAATGTGGGAGGCCTATTTACCCACATTTGCCATAGGATGGGGTACGATTACACAACCTTAGAGAGTATAGAGGGGAGCCCTAGGATCGACCTAGGAGTGTGCATGGCCATGAAGATGATTGTGAGAGAAGGAGGCTCCTTATGCTTTGTAAGGAAAAATATGATGGCCCTTAGGCTCCCCGACCCTAATCGTACTACCATCACTACACGTGCCAACTGGCGCTTGGACCTGATAGTGGAGTCCCCTCCATATGAGGGACCCTCCACATCGGCGCCCATCTCTCCACCTTTATATCACTCTCCCTCCAGTCCACATGTTCATAGGAGCCCACCTAGTCCACACCGACATGAGCCTGCACCTACACCACCACCTTTTTCTACTTTTGAGAAAGATGCAGGTACGTTGACCTATAATTTCTCAGAGTTCCAATCGTGCCTTGACGACATTTACACTGAGCAGCAGACACAGAGGCAGCAATGGGAGGAGTAGAGCACCTACCAGCAGGTGGAGTTCCAGGGATTCTTGGAGCGCTTCCAGCGGGCTGAGGAGTTCTACGATGATGCCCGCATATACTTCCAGGAGGAGGTTGTTCGTCGCCAGGATTAAGCTGCCTACCGTAGGGAGATGCGGCAGCACATGCATGCCCAGCAGGCGCAGTGGGCTAGGGAAGAGGAGCACCGAATAGACGCTGCATCCACCAGTTCCTAGATCGACCACATGTACATGTGACATCAGCGGCTCAGCAGTAGGTTCTTCTAGGATCCAGAGATGCCGAGGCTCCCAGACTTTCCACCTCATCCACCATACTAGAGGTATATTTTCCTTTAAGTTTGGGGGGTACCCCAAAGTTTATTTTGTTTTGTTTCCTAGCAGTAGTTTCATTTCTGGTATTTTCATTCATTTATTCATGCATGAGTTGTTGAGTTTCTTTTAGTACTTAATTTTTTCTATCTGTAAAGCTACCTCAATAGTATTTTTGAAAGTAGCTTGCATGAGTTGTTCCCATAGGTAGCTTAACCTCATTTATCTCGTGGTATTTTATTTTATTCGCTCTATTGAATGTTCTAGACTTACACTGGTTAGTTTATTTTTACACTTACACATGTTGAACGTTCTGAAAGGGAGAATCTAGTACATAATGATTTATGATTCATCTCAGTAGTCTAGTACTTTGGAATCCATAGGTGACTCTAGGTTTAGCATTTTAGTTACTGGAGATGCTCGGATTGTGTAAGCCCATTCGAAAAAATCAAAATCCCAGTGAGCCGAGAAATAAAAGAAAAAAAAAAGAGAAATGAAGAAGAAAACAAAGAAAAAAAAGGGGAGATAAGATTATGAGGGATAAAAAAACAATTGTCGTGGGTGGAAATGGCTAGGTGCCCCTTTGAGACCGAGTTACTAGGGAAACACCTACCAATTTCTCTCAATACCAAGCACGCCTTTGAGACTTTATGCTAGATCTAGGGAATGACCCTCGCTTTGGACAGGTAAGTGCCTAAGATCCGAAAACCTTAGGAAAGCTATGGGATGACGACTTAACTCACCATGGAATGGGTAGCCCCTAAGAATGATTCGCCTAGCACGAGCACGAGTAGCTAACTTAGTGAATTTCTAGAACATATTTATTTTACTTTGATTGCATATACCACTTGATAAATTTAGTTAACATGCTAATTATGGAACAATATCTTTTTAAAATTTCATGGGACTGAGGTTTGCTTGAGGACAAGCAATGATTTAAGTCTGGGGGAAGTGATGTGAGCAAAACATATAGGGTTTTAGGAGTAGTTTTTACTCACATCTTATTACATTTCATGTTAGTTTCATGCATATGTTACTCTATTTTGCACGCATTTCCTATTTTCTGGTTAGGAGGTCTGCTCGTTGGACTTTTGTGTGCAGGTTAGCATTTCGGGTTAAAATGATGCGCTTTTGAAGAACAGAAGGACATTTCGCAGCTAGACACAGAGTGGTACACGGTTAGGGAGTGTGGATTCACATGGCCATGACTAATGGGCGAGATCAACACCCCAGGGCTGCACATGACCTGGCCATGTGGAAACACACGGTCGTGTGGCGGCCCACCAGATTTGCACAACTAGGGCTTTTTTCGGATTTTGTAGCGGTTCGAGGCGATGTCTATATAAGGATGGCTCCGCCCAAACCCTAGAAGGAGGAAAGATGGCTAGGAAGGCACACCGGAGCCCTAAAAAGCTTCGGTAACTCAAAACGGGGAGGAGGAACGTCGCCAGAGGTCCACGCCTTGCACTTCAACGTCGGAGAGAAGACCACGAAAGCATTGTAATTCTTTGTTCTTGCATTTTATTCCTTATGTATTCAAACATAGAAATACTTTGTGATTCTTCCTTCATTTACATGGAGTAGTACTTTCGATTCTAGGATTAGGGAGTAGCTTGTGTGCACATTACAATGTTGGTTTATGTTAAATTCTTCCTTTGAATTTGATTTGACAATTGGTAGTTGTTTCTTTACTATATCTATGCATGTTTGGCTTTCTATCTACTGTGCTTAGGCGATACGAGGGGTGATAGCCCTCGTATTTAAGATTTAAAGGATTTTATATAAGGAACCTAGGGGTAAACCTAATCCCTTGTAACTGTAGGTACAAGGGTACGATGAAATCGGAAACGGTTCATCGTAGGGATTGATTCGGCATCCTCGTAATATCTATCCCGTCCTTTTAGGTGGAGATAGCTCCCGGTAGATGTGGCGGCTCTGCGGGAGAGTGTATGATGTCCCTTCCACAAAACCATAGCTAAACGTCTAGACAACGCCAATTGACAATATTGTTTTGTGATACACAAGCAAAACCGAAGTTCTAGAATCACCTTTGAAGACCTCGGCACACTCCTTTCCTCCTCCGTGTGACACCGTATAGAGTAAAGTCCACCGACAGCCCTCACCAATCGAAACCTCTTAGAGTTACGTCCGAACAATTATAACCACTGAAAATATTTGGTATTCGAATCCCAGTCCCTATGGGATCGATAATCTTTATTACTTTATGACATCCGTGCACTTTCGGGCATTGAGCACGAGCATGCGCTTCGAGTCCTTGATGGCCTTCGTCGCGAGATTTGAGGTCGCGTTCGTGCGCATCTGCGTTCGCGTGCATCAGGTACTTGTCATTTAGGAAGTCCAAGGGGTGGTTTGGTAGCGTATGGCCAAGCAGTAGTCCTAGGAGCGTAAGTCCATATATACAATAGCCAAAGGAATGAACAAGTCATGGATGACTTGGAGGGATCCGATAGGCACGAGGCTAGTAGAGGTGGCTAGAAGGCTTAGGTCTAGGCTAAGAGTGTCTAGCAAGTATGAGTGCATCATACTTCGGTTAAACCTCATAGATGAGGTGAACTTGGCCATGTGACTGAGGTCAAGTGTTGGATGCTCAAACATGTTGTTTGAGGTTTTACCTGACTGTCGGATGCTCAAACAACTTGGTGTTTGATGTTTTACTCGACGTCAATCGATTGATATAGGTATTAGTCGACTGCTAGTTGACTGGTGTCAACTAGGGTTTGTGGCCTAACAGTTGACTGCCAAGGGTTTGCAGTCCACTGCTCCACCATCAGTTGACTGCCAAGGGATGACAGCCGACTGCTATAGGTGGAAAGGTGACAGAAGCAAGGTAGTTCGACCACTGGCTCAACTTCCTATGCATCAGTCGACTGATTGAGTATCCGTTGGAACTTGTCCACAGTGGATCGAGTCATTGTGAGACAACAGCTACAGGAGCAGTCGACTGATGGTCATAAGAAGTCGACTGCTAGGCGCGGAATCAGCCCGAGACATGCAAAAAAGGAGGAGCTTGGGAGGATTTCCATAGCGAGTTTTAGGGAGAATTTGGAGGGGAATTGCTGCTGAATTCTAGACCTTCAAGAGAAAACCAAAGCAAGCAACAAGAAAGCATTCAAAGCAAAGTATTGTAAAGTGTTTTTTTACTTGTATTTCTTGTTTTCTTTGTTATTGCTTGTATCTTGTATATTACTATTGTAATTACTTGTAGGAGGTTTCTCCACCTCCGACTTGTTGTCGAGAAGGAGTTTCAGTATTGGTGTGTGCATCACTCGAGCTCGTTGAGCTCATCCCATGGAGTAGGAACCCTAAGGTTCCGAACCACATATATCGATTGTGTCTTGTGTGTGTTGTACCTTTATTTTGTTTTTATCATTATTCCACTGTGCATATTAACAATCATTATAGACAAGCATGCAAGAACGATCGAAATTCGTCAAGCACGATTAAGGGCTATTTAACCCCCCTCCCCCTTCTAGTCGGGCCAGGATCATCCAAAATCATAATCGTTCAGATATTCCATCCACTGCCTCTTTCTCATATTCAATTCCTTCTGTGTGAAAAGATATTTCAAACTTTTATGATTTGTATAGATCTCAAAAGTAATTCCATATAGATAGTGTCTTCATATCTTCAATGCGAAAATGATGGTTGCTAACTCTAGGTCGTGCACTGGATAATTCCTTTCGTTATCCGTTAGTTAACGGGAGGCATAAGATACTATTTGGTCGCACTGCATCAGAACTACTCCCAACCCTTGGATAGAAGCATCAGTATATAGTACCATCCCATCAACATTAGAAGGAATCACTAACACTGGTGCAGAAATTAGCCACTGCTTAAGCTATTGAAAGCTAGTTTCACACGCCTCTGATCAGGTGAACTTGATCCCCTTCCGAGTCAAGTGAGTAAGTGGTGTGACAATCTTGGAAAATCCCTCCACAAATCTACGGTAATACCCGGCCATACCAAGGAAACTACGGACTTCCTGAAGTGATTTTGGCTGCTCCCAATCAATAATTACCTCGATTTTCTAGGGATCTAAAGAAATACCTCTGTTAGACACCACATGTCCAAGAAAACCTACTGAGGATAGCCAAAATGCATATTTACTGAACTTGGCATATAGATGCTCTTGCCGCAACGTCTCCAACACAATCCGAAGATGATGATCATGCTCCTCCTCAGATCAAGAATATATCAATATATCATCTATGAAAACTATCACAAACTAATCTATATACCTCAAGAATACCTGATTCATCAAGTCTATAAATGCAGCTGGAGCATTAGTGAGACCAAATGGCATCACCCGAAACTCATAATGCCCACAACCAGTGTGGAATGTTGTTTTCTGAACATCGTCATTTCTTATCCAAAGCTGATGATATCCTGAGCACAAATCAATCTTGGAGTACACATAGGTATCCTTAAGTTGATCAAAGAAATCCTCTATCCTCGACAGTGGATATTTATTCTTCACAGTTACCGCATTCAATTGTCAGTAGTCAATGCATAACCACAATGCTCCATCTTTCTTTTTGACAAAAAGCATTGGAGATCCCCATGGCGAAACACTAGGCCGAAGGAATCCCTTATCCAACAACTCCTACTGTTGTACTTTAAGTTCATTCAACTCTTTTGGTGTCATCCTATAAGGATTTTTCGATACCGGCACAGTTCTTGGAATCACCTCTATCGTAAATTCCACTTGGCTAAAAGGTGGCAAGCCCGGAAGTTCCTCTGGAAACACATTCGGGTACTCTCGGACTATCCACACACTTGAGAGGGGTGGTAGTCCCTCACTCTCTACCTTGACTAGAGACAACAAGTAACCCTTACAACCCTGAGACATTAGTTTCTGAGCTTGTAATGCAGATATAATGGACACTCCATCATCTCTAGTGCCAATAAATTTCCATGCAGGTTGATCCGATGGTCGAAAAGTCACTACTCTTGCTCTACAATCCACTATAGCATAATAAGTAGCCAACCAATCAATACCGAGAATGATGTCAAATTCCACCATCTCTAACACCTGAAGGTCCACCGTAAGGATATGCCCATTGAAATCCAAGGGACAACCTTTGATTTCTTGATGGTTAGTCAACACTTCTCCTGATGGCAAAGATACTGCTAACCCTCAAGAACTAACCATCGGAATCCTTCCAACTCTACCCAGGAATATTCTAGATACGAATGAATGTGAACTACCAGTATCAATCAAAGTATCACCATATATGGAATAAACTGAATCCATACCTCGAATGAATGACCCCTCAGCCTGTTGTGCCTCCTCTCTGGTTATAGCATAAATGCATCCAACCTTCACATTTGACAGTTGCATCCCTGATGAAGTAGTAGTGTGCCTCCACTCAGGCTGAATCTGGCTCTGTGGTATTGAAGGCTGAGTCTACTGTGCAGACATAATATATCCCTAAGAGTTGGCCGGTAGCAACTGCTGTGTAGGTACCCCTGGATAGTAAATCACTGGTGATGCTGGATACTGAATAGCTATCAGTATCATTGATGAGGCACCCCCTGTATGTGATACAACTATGCCTGAGGGGGTAATGGATGCTTCTAACCATACGCCTATGTCCTTGGTGTTATCCGCTGCTGCCGATGCCGCCTAGACTTCTTTCCCTTGCTGGAGTTATCTGATAACTCCAACTGTGCTCTCAAAGTACACTCCCAACTAGTATGCCCAGGTTGCTTGCAATAATAGTAAACAGGATGCTCTAAGGGACACTCTGGAACTCTATGGCTTCCAGATCCACATCTATAACATCTCGTCCTATTCTGACCTTTACAACTCTTCTGAGAACCTCCAGAATATTTATAAGCTGGGTGCTTCCTTTTTTGCGATCGGGAATACTCTTCTTCAGCACCTCGAGTAGTTCCCTTCTGAGCCTGCTTATTCTGAGTCTCATTTGCTGGATTCTGTTTCGACCGCTTACTTTGGGACATTTGCTTCTCCATATCTTTCTCCCTTGAAATCTACTGGGAAGTCATCTCAATAAAGATAGCTCAGTCCAAGGCCTCACTGTACGAGTTAATTGAATATCCCGACATCCTGGCCCGAATATAAGAAGCTAGACCATGAGTAAACTGGAACATCCGATCTGTATCCTGAGTTACCATATGAGGGCAGAACTCCGCCAATCTGGTAAATTTCGCATTATATTACATAACAGATCGGTCACCTTGCTTTAGGCTTAGGAACTTCTGACGATGTGCCGTAGAAAATGCCGAAGGAAAATACTGTCTCTAGAAACCATCTCGAAACACTACCCAGGTAATCCAGTGCTCCTCGAGTAGGATTTTTTGCATCTTCCACAAGGTAACTGCCTGATCTCGGAGGTGGTATGTAGCTAGGCCCACTTTCTCCTCGTCCGTACAATCCACGTACTCGAAAGTGTCTTCCAAATTATCCATCCACGCACGAGCGATCCATGGATCAAACTCCCCTCGGAACAAATAAAGTTGATCCTTGTTCGAACGCACCATTACAAGTATCCGTGCTTTATTATTCAACCTACTGGAGTTCGTAGGTCCCGGCTGAATCGGTGGTACATCTGTATTTTGAGATTCCAAACCTCCAATATGGGGATGCTGAGGTTATTCCCGAATAACAGGCTCAGTCGTAGCAGCCTCTTGTCCCACAACTCTGGCGGGTTGTCTTGGTGGACGACCCATACTATGAGTCTACACAGGTGTCATAACTCTTACTGTATACACCTGCTGAAAAACCTTAGATAAGTATCTTACCCAAATATAAGTTATCAAGAATTCTTACTTTGTTGCTCGGAGCTCATGCTGATGTCGGTCCCATCTCACAAAATCAAAACCAAAATAAATCGACTCTCGAGAATCCAAAACTCAACGAAAAACATCATTGTATGGCATTGCAAAACCTAGGGCTCTGATACCAATAATGTTGTCACACCCCAAGAGTATACTTTGTAACGCCCATAAAAAGTCTCCAGCAATTTTACGAGAATTTTTGGCTTTACGATAATGGGCTTTATGTGGGTTTTCCGAAAATAAAAGGAAATAGCCAAAAAGAGATGCAAGACCTAGGAATTGAACCTCAAAACTCTAGAGATAGCCAAGCCCTATAGATGCACCCACTAACCATAAGCCCAATAGGATTATATCATTAAGAGAAGAGGGGAATTATAGATAAGGGTGATGAGGGTAAATGAAGGGGCATGGAAAAGAAAAAGAGGAACTTCTCTTCCTCCCTTTATAAAGAAGAGGGAAGCTCCCATTTGGCCACTTCCTCCTCTCCTCTTCATCCTCACCGAAACCACCTTGCTCCCCCTCTCCATTTGCACCTTTGGCCGAATTCCTCCAAGAAAGAAGAAGGCTAGGGTTAACTTCCATTAGGTCATCTTCCAACTAAAAAGCAAAGCAAAGGATGTAAGATTTCCTCACCTGCAGTATATTAGTTTTGTAGGATGAATTACATGAAAGAAATATGAGATTGGAGCTTCATATGTTTCAGCCAACTAAGTCTTGGGCTAGGATTCATGAAATATGCTATTAGGGAAACCTTTTATATGTTGTATGCTCCAAGTAGGGATCTTTAGGTAACAAAAGTCCAAGGGTTTTAACCCTACATGTTTCGGCCACCAAGGGTTTAGGTTAGGGTTTCATGAAGAGCTCCCCCTTATGAAGTTAGGTTATGATATATGCCTACATGAATAGATTTAGGTGATAAAAATCCAAAGATCTTAACCCTACAAGTTTCGGCCAACCCATGAAATTAGGGTTAGGGTTGCATGAAAAATATTTCTAAGGATACTATGATAGGTTATAAGGCTTCATGAATGAATTTTAGGGGACAAACCCAAGCTTGAGCCCCTTACAAGTTTCGGCCAACCCATGAAATTAGGGTTAGGGTTGCATGAAAAATATTTCTAATGATACTATGATAGGTTATAAGGCTTCATGAATGAATTTTAGGGGACAAACCCAAGCTTGAGCCCCCCTACAAGTTTCGGCCAACCCATGAAATTAGGGTTAGGGTTGCATGAAAAATATTTCTAAGGATACTATGATAGGTTATAAGGCTTCATGAATGAATTTTAGGGGACAAACCCAAGCTTGAGCCCCTTACAAGTTTCGGCCAACCCATGACTTTAGGGTTAGGGTTGCATGAAAAATATTTCTAATGATACTATGATAGGTTATATGGCTTCATGAATGAATTTTAGGGGACAAACCCAAGCTTGAGCCCCCCTACAAGTTTCGGCCAACCCATGAAACTAGGGTTAGGGTTGCAAGAAAAAGGCTTCTAAGGGAACTAGGGGATGTTGTAGGAGTATTAGGTGATGAACATGCTTTGTGATTAATATGCCATGAATATACCAAAGAAATAGGCTTCATGTTATGATGTAATGTGCCATGAAATATGCTTAGGTGACGAACATGTTTTTACGATTTAATATGCCATGAATATGCCTAGGAAATATGCTTCATGTTTATGATGTAATGTGCCATGAAATATGCTTAGGTGATGAACATGCTTTGTGAGTTAATATGCCATGAATATGCCAAAGAAATAGGCTTCATGTTATGATGTAATGTACCATGAAATATGCTTAGGTGATAAACATGTTTTTGTGATTTAATATGCCATGAATATGCCAAGGAAATATGCTTCATGTTTATGATGTAATGTGCCTCGAACTATGCTTATGTGATGAACATGTTTATACTTTAAGACCCCTTTAGGGTACTCTTATGTTATGAATGCATGTGTCCTTATGATAAGATGGAGATGCTTCCCTTTCAAGTAGGGATCAAGAGCTCTCCTTATGATAAGATGGAGATGCTTTCAAGTAGGGATCAAGAGCTCTCCTTAAGATAAGATAAAATGGAGATGCTTCCCTTTCAAGTAGGGATCAAGAGCTCTCCTTATGATAAGATAAGATTAAGATGCTTCCCTTTTTATGTTGGGGATCAAGAGCATTCTTTATAATATGACAAGAAAAGAAAGGAATTAAGTATTTTACTTTGTAAGAGGTTAAGTACCAGTCAGGTGGTCGTTAATCAAATCCATAGGAACATAAGAAGACGTAAGAGGTCTTGCCCTGGTAAGAGGTAAGAGGTCTTGCTCTGGTAGGTCTGGTGGCTCGCTACCCCAGCCTATTAGGGAACGCGCATTATGTGGTACTTAACCTGGGGCCCCCCAAACAAGTTATGATGATATTGAAGTACCTATATATATATATATATATATATATATATATATATATATATATATATATATATATATATATATATATGTTTTGAAAAGAAAAGACTTTTATGAAATTGTGTATGCTTATGTTAAGGATTATGAATGCTTACGAACTCGTCCTTTATGCATTTTAGATGCTATGAAGTTATGATGCTTACCGTAGTTTAGGAATACTTGTGATTATGTGCCTTATGCATGTTTAGGATTTAAGTCATTATAAATGTTTATGCTCAAGTTAAAAGTGCTTATGATTATGTCCTTTTATGCATTTTAGACTCTATGTAGTTATGATGCTTACAGTAGCTTAAGAATACTTGTGATTATGTACCTTATGCATGTTTAGGATTTAAGTCATTACAAATGTTTATGCTTAAGTTAAAAGTGCTTATGATTATGTCCTTTATGCATGTTAGACTCTATGTAGTTATGATGCTTACAGTAGCTTAAGAATACTTGTGATTATGTACCTTATGCATGTTTAGGATTTAAGTCATTATAAATGTTTATGCTCAAGTTAAAAGTGCTTATGATTATGTCCTTTATGCATGTTAGACTCTATGAAGTTATGATGCTTACAGTAGTTAAGAATACTTGTGATTATTTACCTTATGCATGTTTAGGATTTATGTCATTATAAATGTTTATGCTCAAGTTAAAAATGCTTATAATTATGTCCCTTATGTATGTTAGACTCTATGAAGTTATGATGCTTACAGTAGTTTAAGAATACTTGTGATTATGTACCTTATGCATGTTTAGGATTTATGTCATTACAAATGTTTATGCTCAAGTTAAAAATGCTTATGATTATGTCCTTTAAGCATGTTAGATTTTACTAAGTTATGATGCTTGTAGTAAGAACATTTGGGTTTATGTACTTCCTGCATGTCTAAGATTTATATCATGAATGCTTATGTTTAGATCATGCCCTGCTTGGTTTTAATTATGCTTAGCATGCTGATGTAAACTCTATGTCATGCTTAGGTTTCATTACGTGGTATGTTGTTGATTAGTGATACTATGGAATACTTAGGCCATTTATGCTGGCATGCTTATGTTTCTAATTGCTTGATGAAGTTCGTGGTTTTTGTGAGTAGGCAAGAATCTTACTAAGCTATATGCTTATAGTTTATGTTGTCCATATACTGCAGATCAAGGAAACCTGAACTAGAGGAAGTAGCAGGAAGGGCCCCGTGTGTGTGATAGTGGCATGGTGGAGAAAGACCCTATTACTATCTGCTTATATTTATATGCTCAATTTGTAGGGAATTCTTTATGCCAAATGGCATATGCGCAACGGAAAAATTAGGATCCCTTCCAAGTGATCCATGCGAAAGCAAACTCGTATAAAATAAATTTCTCTAAACCAAACCTATCTTATAGGAGAGGATTACCTTTGTTGCGTGCCCTTGTTAATCCCGCTTCTTCCTTTTGTTTGTTGGATCTTTAGCACGTTCAAGTGTCCGTGCCTCTATATGTATCCACACGAGCAAGCTCTTGTCTCACAAAAGAAAAACTAGAGGAGCTCTCCTTTACTTCTTGCTAGAGAAGTCCCTAAAGGAGAGGAAGAGAGGGAAAAGGAGAAAGGAAGAAGAAGACTCCTCTTCTTGCTAGCCTACACTCACAAACCCACACAACCAAAGCTTCCACCAAGCTCTCTCACAACCACAACAACACTTGCTTTGGCCGGCCACTTCATGGGGTCTTTTATAGGGTTGGAAAAACCCTTTCACCTCCACACATTCAATGCAATCCATTGCATTGGGACACAAGTTTGGCCGGCCACTTAAGGAGACAAAACCATTTTGTTTCCTTCCACCTTATCTAGCTTAGGTGGATGCTTAGGTGGCATGCTTATGTGGCATTCTTATGTGGCATTCATGCATGTTGAATTAATCTTATTAATTCAATTAAGCTTATGTTATCATGTTGAATTAATCTTATTAATTCAATCATATTGAATTAATCTTATTAATTCAATTAAGCTTATGTTATCATATTGAATTAATCTTATTAAATCAATAAGGTAACATATTGAATTAATCTCATTAAATCAATTAGCTAAAATTCTCATTAAGCTTAAAGTCCAAAAACCATTTTGTACTTAAGCTTATTCCCAAATTATTCTAGTCAAACTAGAATACTCTAATTCCTCTAATTATCATGCTCTTTGTGTGTGACCCTATAGGCTCTCATAACGTTGGCAGTGGACCTAAACTCTTTTAGATACACAAGCAATGAGCGGCATCTAGCAATACATCATTGCTACCCAAGTTATGAGATAAGTCAAGATCCGACTAACCTTTCCGTGACTACTATAATATATGACCGTGTCCTTCTATCCTTGATATCAGATTGATCAATGAGGCATAGGCGTGTCATCCTCGATCAATCTATGTGTTTCTTGATCCCTGAGTAAACTAACTCAAACAAATGAGCTCAATATCTCATATTGACTCATTCGAGCATGGCCATGCGTTTTAGTAGTTCTACTCAATCAAGGGGCCCACCGATATCACTCTCGTCATATGAGAGGGATAGATCCCATCTACATCACTCACATCCCTCCGCATAATTTGTTATATACCCAGTAATCGCCTTTATGGTCCACCTCATTCACGGGTGGACGCTTTGACGATACCAAAGTACATAACTCCTTATGTAGGGAACCGTAGTGACTTCAGGTCTGAGGACTATTCATACCAATAGTCACATGAGAAAGTTTATGACACTCATATAACGATCCATGAAACTTTCTCATGGCGGGTCAGTTCAGTATATATTCTCTAATATATGCCCATTTGTCAACTTGATATCATATATCCATGACTTGTGAGATCAAGTCATCAATTGACCTACATGCTAGTCTTTATGTATTAATATTGCCCTTGCATATTAATACTTGACTAGGAACATTTAGAAAGTGTTCTCTGACCTCTCATAATCAATTCTCGCCAATTGATGTGTCAGAGATAAGAACCTACTTTTCTAGGGCATTACTATATTTAATTTAGCTGGAACAAGCAAGACTTAAATATAATAACCAATCCTTTGCCTTTATAGAATATGATACAAAATGTTCCCTATTCAACCATCACATGATTGGTTCTTAGGGCTATAACTAACAATCTCCCACTAGCACTAGTACCAATCACTATGATATCTAATACCTAGTGACCTAGTGTGACCATCATGCTTCCTCTGTGCCAAAGCCTTGGTCAATGGATCTGCGATGTTAGCTTCGCTTCGGTACTGCATATCCTCACATCTCCTCTATCGATGATCTCTCGAATGAGATGGAAGCGCCACGATGTGTTTGGTCCTGATGTGATCGAGGTTCCTTAGCTCGCAATAGCCCCATTGTTGTCACAATAGAGGTCTATTGGATCTGCAATGCTAGGAACTACCCCAAGTTCACCGATGAACTTACGAGCCAACAGCCTCCTTTCTTTGCATCGGATCGACAATATACTCCTGTTGTAGAATCGACAGAATCGTGTCCTGCTTTGAACTCTTCCAGCTCACAGCTCCACCATTCAGGCAAAACACGTACCCCAATTGCGATCTATAGTCATCCTTGTCTGTTTGGAAGCTTGCATCACTGTAACCCTTTACAGCTAGCTCCTCATTGCCTCCAAATATCAGGAAATATTCTTTCGTTCTTCGTAAGTATTTAAGAATATTTTTGACTGCTATCCAGTGACTTTCACCTGGATCCGACTGGTATCTACTCGTCATGCTCAAAGCATACGAGACGTCAGGACGAGTACAAAGCATGGCGTACATGATAGACCCTATGGCAGACGCATAAGGGATCTTATCCATGCGATCTCTCTCATCCCTAGAAGAGGGACATTGAGTCTTCGAAAGACTCACACCATGTGATAAAGGCAGAAATCCTTTCTTGGAATTTTGCATAGCAAAACGATCTAGCACTTTATCAATGTATGTACTCTGACTTAGGACAAGTAATCTTTTAGATCTATCTCTATAGATCTTGATGCCTAGAATATAGGCAGCTTCACCTAAGTCTTTCATCGAGAAACAATTCCCTAACCACATCTTCACAGACTGGAGTGAGGGAATATCATTTCCGATGAGAAGTATGTCATCTACATACAAGACAAGAAATACAACTGTGCTCCCACTATTTCTCTTGTAGACACAAGGTTCATCTTCATTCTTGATGAAACCAAACTCTTTGATTGCATCATCGAATCGAAGATTCCAAAAGAGGCTTGCTTTAGTCCATAAATGGACCTTTGCAGTTTGCATACCTTTCCAGGATGCTTTGGATCTTCAAAACCCTCAGGCTGTGTCATGTACACATCCTCGAGTAGCTTTCCATTCAGAAAAGCGGTTTTGACATCCATCTGCCAGATCTCATAATCGTGGTAGGCTGCAATAGCAAGTATGATCCGAATGGATTTAAGCATCGCAACTGGTGAAAAGGTTTCATCATAGTCAATACCATGAATTTGTTTGAATCCTTTAGCCACCAATCTACCTTTATAGGTATGCTTATTACCATCCATGTCAGTCTTTACTTTAAAGACCCACTTACACCCAATGGGTTTTACCCCTTCAGGTGGATCAACCAAGGTCCATACTTGGTTAGTGTACATGGATTCCATTTCGGATCTCATGGCCTCTAGCCATTTCTCGGAATCTGGGCTCATCATAGCTTCTTGATAGGATGTAGGCTCGTCAAGATTGACAAGCAATACATCACCATTGTCGATCAAGAGAAAAGAATATCTCTCGGGTTGACGATCTGTGATCCTGGTCTACTTGAGCAGTGTTTGTTCCACTCTTTGGGCAACAATTTCCTCATCCACACCACTTTGTGGTTCCTGTTCATTTTCCATCGAAGCCTTAGTGTTATCGTCATCTTGAACTTCTTCAAGATGAATTTTACTCCCACTAGTTTTTCTAGAAATAAATTCTCTTTCTAGAAAGACAGCATTTCTGGCAACAAACACTTTGCCAAGTGTGGGATTGTAAAAGTAATATCCCTTAGTTTCCTTGGGATATCCGACAAAATAACACTTATCTGATTTGGGTCCTAGTTTATCTGAGACTTGACGTCTTACATAAGCTTCACAACCCCAAATCTTTATAAAAGACATTTTGGGACTCTTCCCAGTCCATATCGTATATGGTGTCTTTTCTACGGCTTTTGATGGGACGCGATTAAGTGTGAAAGCGGCTGTCTCTAGAGCTAGTCCCCAAAAGGAAGTAGGTAGATCAGTCTGGCTCATCATTGATCGTACCATATCTAATAGAGTACGATTTCTCCTCTCAGATACACCATTCCATTGTGGTGTTCAGGAGTGAGTTGGGATATTATCCCACACTCAACCAGTGATCACGAAACTCTTGACTAAGGTATTCACCACCTCGATCGATCAAGTAGCTTGATCGCTTACCAAGTTGGTTTTGTACTTCATTCTTGAATGCTTTGAACTTTTCAAAGGATTAACTTATATCTCATCAAATATAAGTAGCCAAATCTACTCATATCATCGGAAAGTAATAAAGTACTTATAGCCTCCTCCTGGCTTCGACATTGAAAGGCCCACATACATCGGTATGTATGAGTCCTAACAAGTCTCGCTCTCTCTCCATGTCCACTAAATGGAGTTTTAGTCATCTTTCCTAAAAGGCAAGATTCGCATACCTCATATGATTCAAAATCAAATGAGTCCAATAATCCATCTTTATGGAGTTGGGATATCGTTTTCATTTATGTGACCTAGGCGACAGTGCCAGAGATATGTTTGGTTCGAATCATTCGATTTGAACCGCTTGGTATTTACGTTATAAATTGGGTTTTCTAAATCTAGAACATAGAGACCATTCATAAGTGGTGCATTACAATAGAACATTTCATTCAAATAAATGGAACAACATTTGTCCTTTATTATAAAAGAAAAGTTTTTCTTGTCTAAACAAGATACAGAAATTTTGTTCTTTGTCAATGCAGGTACATATAAGCACTCCTCTAGTTCTAAGATAAGCCCAGTGGGCAAAGACAAAGAATATGTTCCTACAGCTACAGCAGCAACTTTTGCGCCATTGCCTACTCGTAGGTCTACTTCGCCTTTGCCATTTGTCTACTATTTCTCCTCGCACATTATTACAAATGTGAGATGCACATCCAGTATCTAATACCCATGTAGAAGAAATAGATAGATTAACTTCTATAACGTGTATACCTGAGGCAGAAGTCCCACTTCTTTTATTCTTTACTTCCTCAAGGTAGACTTTGCAGCCCGCCCAGGTCCGATCTCACCGCAATGGAAGCAATCCCTTCCTTAGGTACTTTACCTTTACCCTTTGAAGTGGATGAATTGGCCTTGCCTTTGGCTTGGTCTTACCCTTGCCTTTGCGCTTACCTTTGCCCTTCTTGACCATTAGTACGTTGCTAACTTTCTTTTGAGATTCGGTTGTGATTCTTAACATCTTTGAGAATCTCGAATCAATTTCATTCATGTTATAATTCATGACGAATTGATTATATGCTTAAACGATTGCGAGGATAACATCGGTTGCCAATTCTTGGCTCGATGGAAAACCTAGTCTTTCATAGGTTCTCAACGCGTACCCAATCATTTTGAGTCGTGAGTTCCTACAGGTGTTCCTTCTTGCATCTTGCATGCAAAAAGAGCCTTAGACACTTCAAAACGCTCGTGCCTAGCTTGTCCTTGATATAGTTGTTTCAAATGCTCAACCATATCATAGGCATCCATGTTCTCATGTTGCTTCTGAAGCTCAGAGTTCAGGGTGGCAAGCATAAGACAAGACACATCTAATGCGTCATCTTGCTGCTTCTTATAAGCATCCTTTTCAAGACGAGTGGCGCATGGGCGGGTGTTTGGTAGACCGCTCTAGGACATACAGATTTGCGTTCTTGTTTGAGGATAATCCTCAAGTTCCTATACATCAAGAAAGTTCGCTCCATTGCTTGTCCTTCTCAAGGACAGATCATCGAGTTGAGGGTGTGTCGTGTTAGATGTCATGGTGATCTACAACATTAAAATGCAAAGTTAAGTATCATACCTAAATCATTTAATTAGGCCTTTAATTAAATGAGGCTCCCACTAAATTCTCATAGCTACTATTTAGCTATAAATTTATATGGGATAAAGATCCACATTATAATTTGTCTTGAGTTAGCTTTGGCTAATCGCCCAAGACGTAGTATAATTAGGTAGGCAATCTTTTGCCAATTACATCTGATGTAACTCTTTAATAGCTTTGGTTAAGTTTTAGATTAGTTTAGTGTTTATTCCTAAACCCGCTTCGGTGTGGCGAGAGGCACAGGGCCTTCTTGGATATCGAGACAGCGACCACTTCTAAGACAAAGCTGATGTTCGGAAATCACATAAAACTAATTTTAAAACTTATGTTCAAAGCTAATATATGCCTCTACTTTCTTAACTAATTAAGAAAACTTAATTAAGTCTTAACCAAGTTTGATAGCGGGACATCACGATTGTCCACTCGCACTCTTCCAAGATAAAATGCATTGCTTTGCTTTGGCAAACCCAATAACAAATGATCGAGGAAGTAGTGAGTACCAAGCTTTGGTAGGCATATCGTTTTTGACTTATTAAGAAATAAACATGTATCATATACATATTAGCATACATCACATATAAGCTAAACTAATCATGCATCACATACAAGCTAAACTAACATGCATCACATACATATTAAACTAAGCGTGTCATGGTTATGGCCCTTATTCTACAATCTTCTCAAGCCAATGAAAAGATTGATTGGTCAACCTAGGGATAGCATCTTCTCCTAAGTGCTTCCTTTTGGTTGTCTTGTGTGTTGACTTCCTCCTTGTAACCTCATCTTCCAATGGACCCTCCATCTTTGTTTTGTACATTACAAAAGGAGAAATACTCGAGTTACATTCGAGTCTAAAACTAATTTTACAACAAGAATTTTAGGAGGAAGGCACGACACGCAGGCCGTATTTAAGAATTACAACACACATACATTCACAAACCTTTTGGGACTAGGCCATAACCATGCACCATGTCATTTTAACTTTTAAAAGACATTGGATATTTTATTATGTTTGACAATTGCTAATGTAGTTATCAACTCATAATAAAATTTATCCTACTTCTATATCACATATAAAATAGAGAAAACCTATTTTATACGATCTTTCGCAAGTGGCTCTGATACCCTTTGTAGGGAATTCTTTATGCCAAATGGCATATGCGCAACGGAAAAATTAGGATCCCTTCCAAGTGATCCATGCGAAAGCAAACTCGTATAAAATAAATTTCTCTAAACCAAACCTATCTTATAGGAGAGGATTACCTTTGTTGCGTGCCCTTGTTAATCCCGCTTCTTCCTTTTGTTTGTTGGATCTTTAGCACGTTCAAGTGTCCGTGCCTCTATATGTATCCACACGAGCAAGCTCTTGTCTCACAAAAGAAAAACTAGAGGAGCTCTCCTTTACTTCTTGCTAGAGAAGTCCCTAAAGGAGAGGAAGAGAGGGAAAAGGAGAAAGGAAGAAGAAGACTCCTCTTCTTGCTAGCCTACACTCACAAACCCACACAACCAAAGCTTCCACCAAGCTCTCTCACAACCACAACAACACTTGCTTTGGCCGGCCACTTCATGGGGTCTTTTATAGGGTTGGAAAAACCCTTTCACCTCCACACATTCAATGCAATCCATTGCATTGGGACACAAGTTTGGCCGGCCACTTAAGGAGACAAAACCATTTTGTTTCCTTCCACCTTATCTAGCTTAGGTGGATGCTTAGGTGGCATGCTTATGTGGCATTCTTATGTGGCATTCATGCATGTTGAATTAATCTTATTAATTCAATTAAGCTTATGTTATCATGTTGAATTAATCTTATTAATTCAATCATATTGAATTAATCTTATTAATTCAATTAAGCTTATGTTATCATATTGAATTAATCTTATTAAATCAATAAGGTAACATATTGAATTAATCTCATTAAATCAATTAGCTAAAATTCTCATTAAGCTTAAAGTCCAAAAACCATTTTGTACTTAAGCTTATTCCCAAATTGTTCTAGTCAAACTAGAATACTCTAATTCCTCTAATTATCATGCTCTTTGTGTGTGACCCTATAGGCTCTCATAACGTTGGCAGTGGACCTAAACTCTTTTAGATACACAAGCAATGAGCGGCATCTAGCAATATATCATTGCTACCCAAGTTACGAGATAAGTCAAGATCCGACTAACCTTTCCGTGACTACTATAATATATGACCGTGTCCTTCTATCCTTGATATCAGATTGATCAATGAGGCATAGACCGTGTCATCCTCGATCAATCTATGTGTTTCTTGATCCCTGAGTAAACTAACTCAAACAAATGAGCTCAATATCTCATATTGACTCATTCGAGCATGGCCATGCGTTTTAGTAGTTCTACTCAATCAAGGGGCCCACCGATATCACTCTCGTCATATGAGAGGGATAGATCCCATCTACATCACTCACATCCCTCCGCATAATTTGTTATATACCCAGTAATCGCCTTTATGGTCCACCCTGTTACGGGTGACGTTTGATGATACCAAAGTACATAACTCCTTATGTAGGGAACCGTAGTGACTTCAGGTCTGAGGACTATTCATACCAATAGTCACATGAGAAAGTTTATGACACTCATATAACGATCCATGAAACTTTCTCATGGCGGGTCAGTTCAGTATATATTCTCTAATATATACCCATGTGTCAACTTGATATCATATATCCATGACTTGTGAGATCAAGTCATCAATTGACCTACATGCTAGTCTTTATATATTAATATTGCCCTTGCATATTAATACTTGACTAGGAACATTTAGAAAGTGTTCTCTACAGCCTCTCATAATCAATTCTGCCAATTGATGTGCTGTAAATAAGAACCTACTTTTCTAGGGCATTACTATATTTAATTTAGCTGGCACAAGCAAGACTTAAATATAATAACCAATCCTTTGCCTTTATAGAATATGATACAAAATGTTCCCTATTCAACCATCACATGATTGGTTCTTAGGGCTATAACTAACACAATTAACAACTTAAGACATTGCTTCCGCTTATAAGACTTGTGAATTATTAGTACCATGCTGGATGTTGCTTAGTTATGTTATTGTTCAATTACTTAAGAAAGTTGATATGATAGAACTCACGAATGGATCCTTATGATGGGCATGTTATGAAATGAGATAAGATATGGTAACATGCTAACTATGAATAAGATAGGTGATGCATGTAGAAAAGAAGGTTTATGCCATGATAACATGCTTAAGTAAATGGTGAAATGATCCATGTGTATTATGTTTTAAAAGAAAAAAAAAGAAAGGGGTCAAGTAGCGCCGCCCTGAGAGCAGATAAGGGCGGGCGTTACATACTTAGCCCGATAAACGGGCAGTATCTCCTCTGTATGACAAGCAATACCCTATTGTCACAAATCCTTTCGGCCACAACCACACAACATACATACATATAGGTAATAAACTCAACAACAATGCATATCGGTATGACTGACCACAAAATAAGAAAGTACTGACATAAAATCTAAAACAACACATGTGTACACCAATAAACAAGTCCAACAACACATAACACCACATAAACTCCAAGTACAAACTAAAGCATACGGAAAACCAAAATAACCACAGGAGCCTCGGAAGTGAGATGAGATGGATCAGCTAGCGATGCTCCAAGCCGTCACCAAGTCTTCTACATGTTACCTAGGCGACAAGAAAACTCAGGGTCTATGGTGGTGAGTATAAAACTCAACGGTAATATGAAAGAAAAGGTATATATCAAATATCACATACAATTCAACAATATACAACCTAAAGGTACATCAGGTATACACCAGTATAATATATATATATACATGCATATACCAACTAAACAACTGAATAATATAAGGTGTCGACATACCTGAAAGTCTGCTACGCTACACTCATCCAACCTGAGCATATATCAACAATATACAACATGAAGAGTAATACTAACTCTGTAATCAACAACTGCCTTACTAACATTCTATAACAAATACAAACAATAAATCTGGTCTAACTCATACTACATCATGATACTGGTCAAAGGTATCCAATAGTCCGACCAACTCATACAGAGGTATCCCACACACAACCATATAGAAAATGCAAGCAACATGTATGATGATGTACAAACAAATGTAGCAAGCATAATACAAACAAATGCAACATCACAACAAGAATATATATAGATAGCATCTATATATATACTAATCACAACCATCCATATATATATATATATATATGTGTGTGTGTGTGTGTATATATATATATATATATATATGAAAAATGTCATAATAACACGGTAATGCAGAATGCATGGTCATGCCTGCTCACCCCACTCGCTACCACGACCCTAGTGTGGCCTAGGTGGCTTGACATGACAACTGTCCCAACTCAACACCAACCACTACTCTCGAGTGGCCGAGTGGGCAGTATGAATAAGTAGCATATAAGCGTAAAGAGCTAGCTACATAATAGGGGTCCCTGCTATTGGCCACTCCGAGAGTCATTACCCATGAGTGGTTGAGTGCCACACACGCAGGACAACTGCACCCAACTTCAACTACCACCGTCTATAGTGGTCGAGTGTGGAAAAATAAATGCTCTTCCCTCACACCAGCTACTACTACCATGAGTAACCATGGAGGCAGAATGACTGATGACTCTCTCTCGGCCACAAGGGAGACCAAATCGCCAACATGCATGTAAATGGCATGAATGCACAGTCACAGATACATACATCCAGCACATACTCTCTATCCTACAAAGAGTCATACTCAACTGATCAACACACTCTCTATCCTACAGAGAGTCATACTCAACTAATTACAACCAAGCTAGGACCACCAATCCATAGCGACACACTATCCACAATCCACATGACCATACATAAACACATGATCCATAATAGATATGCAACATAAGGATATAATATAAGAATCAATTCTACGTTCAGGACATTACCCACCCCCGGATGATTTTTTATCCAATTTACAAATCAAGTCTTCATCCATACTCCACTATGTACACATAACTGAACAACTATAATCTTACATACATCACATCTGTAACTCATAATCATGATGAAATAAAAATGTGATAATAATAATAGAGTATTTAAAGGGAAAAGACTAAGTATCAAGCAATAGCATAACAGGAGTGGAGTCAAGGTAATATGATCATAAATTTAAATCCTTGTACATCAAGATTTATAACTACTTGACCAGGGTAGGAAATTACCCACCTGTCGAGAAGCTCATTGCAATAACCCTCATGCATGTGAACCTTTCTCGTATCCATGTCCTTCACATATCAAACATTATGGTTAAGTGTAAGCATACAACTAATATTCAACCAACTTCTATATTGCTCCTGTAACTATATCTATTTACAAAATACGAATTAAAATCTCGATTACATACACTTCGTAACCTCGACTATTTCTCTGTGACTACAACATGCAAATACCCATTCGAGTATTTACCCATTACACACTCCAAATCTAGCTTAATCACCCTAACCACATCCAATTCAAAGACCTTGCCATTCCAAATCAACTCCAGCTCCTACTAACCCATTCACAGCCTTAAAATGGTGCATCATAATCGAGATCGAGCTGCTCCAGCCCATTCCCAACCCCCATACAGAACAGATACAGCCAACACAACACAACCTCACTGGAAATGTCCCTTCGCAGCCTACTCTGTTGATCGGAACATCCCTTCACAGGCACACAACTACTCTTACAGAACACCATCACTAACTAAACACTGAACAGATAGAAAAAAAGAAGAAGAAGGGAGCTATACCTGAATCTGTATCTTCACTGGTGGCACTCCCCCCCCCCCCAACTTCCCTGTTTGTTGCAACGGCTCAATCTCTAGCCAGAGTGACCAACAGTAGTGGTGCCATCGTTGTGCTGCTCGTGTGAGGAAAATAACGAGTTGGGATGAAGAGATCGACTAAAAACCAGTAAAGAATCATGCCCTTACTTTGCTCCAGCGACAACCATGAAGAATGACCTCTAGTTGAACCGCTGCCAACCCCTCGTTCACTACTCCCGCTCGTCCATGGAGGACGTCAAAGAAGCTCTAAAGCCATGGTGACTCACAGCAAGAGAGAATGAAGAAGGAAGAGGCTCGGATCATCGCGGAGGAGAAGAGGAAGAAAATAAATCATGGCTGAAGGAGAAAGCCATCATGGTGAAGAGAAGAAAAGGCGAAGTTCGTGCGGAGAAATGAAGATGGTGAGCAGAGCAATCGTCGGATTGGAACAACTAGAAGTCGAGGAAGGTTAAGGATAAATGCGGAGGAGAAATTCTCGCGGAAAATGAATCCGACGGAGAGTAATGGCTGGACTGGAGAAAATGGAAGGAAATGGTCGGTGGCTCACGTTAAAGGAAGAGACGGGTGGATTTTAACGGCTGATCTAGGTGGTTGAGTTAGCCTAGATCAAATCCGAGCTAACCCAACTTGACCCAAACACCTAGATAAACCCCAACAACTAATTAAATAATTAATCTGCATATATTTTTTTTCTTTTTTTCTTTTATCATATTTTACATCCTAACTTAAAACCTTTGCCACACACATCAAAACCAATATCATACTTGGGTTGATTGCCTTACAATCTCCCCCTTTTTGATGTGTGGCAATATGTTTAAGTTAGGTAGAAACAACTTAAGGAAAGTAAGCATGTAAATCAAACATGGAAATCAAGCTCCCCCTTAACACATGCTCTAATCATGATTAACTTAAACTCTAACACTTCTCCCCCTTTGACACCATCAAAAACATCATACATATGTTATACAATGTGATATCAAGTATTAAGAGAATAAAAACACCAAAACAAGATTAAAAACACAAAAACCAAGCTGTTGTGCCCATGCATCATTCTCTCAGTCGACTGACGCCAAGTGGCAGACGACTAGTACCTGATATCAAGCATTTCTAATTTCTGAAGCCAACTTCAGAAATGTATTAAAAATTCACAAAATTTTAAAAAATCATGAAAATTAGGGAACACATTTCTTATGAGTTCCTTTAACACGAAAAAATATTTTTTCATGAAAATGCATCAGATTTTCAAAATTTAGGCCAAAACTCAAAAGCTTTAAAAACTTCAAATTTTGTATCAACTTTGAATACTAGTTTTGCCATAGAATGTTTCAAAACATAAACTTACAGTTTTCAAAACCTGAAATGTTTTTAAATCATTAAAAATATCCAACTATGATCTTTGGGAAAGATGTTCATGAATTAAACATTTATTTTCCCCATAGTTAGTCTATGATTCCTATGTCATGATACACATAATGATTCATCAAAATGTCATAAACATTAGTGAATCACTTGTATCAACCTAACATCTCACCCATTGCTATGTTTTCAATCAAGTTAGCCTTATAGTGAAATGTGAGATGTAACTAAGGTATTTCTACTTAACCAAAAATTTCATGCAATACTATCCAAGCTTAAGTAATATCCCAAAATCCCCAATCATGAACATAAGTCAACAAATTAACATGATATGAAATAAGTTCAAGTATGGTTGACTATCCTAGGTTTTTTTAACCTTTAAGGATTGACTTGGGTACCCAATATAGGTTTTTTCCAATAGGGTTCACCAAGTATTTCTTAGGGATCCATTTTCTAGCTACCATTGTGATTTTTGATTGCCCCATAGTAATTAGGCAATGATAGGACTTTACATTCTTTGATCCCTTATGTCTAAAGTCATTTTTGTTGAAACTTGCCCTTTGGCTCCCTATAATCATATTCAAAGTATCGGAGCCTATGGTGAATTTTTAAAGGGCTTTGCTAAGAAAATCTACCTTTTCCCTTAAAACCTTATTTTCTTACAAACATGCATCATTAATGCTAGAAGAAACAACATCATCATGTGAGCGTGCATTTTTGAGTTTTTCTTCGAGATTTCTAATTTCATTTTGCATGTATTTATTTTTCTTCTTAGTCCTAAACAAATCTTTAGTTAAACTAGAAATCATACTAATTACATCTTGAGAAGGGAGATTTCTTACCTCACTTCTGTTGGTGCAGTAGGCACCTAAGTCAAACCTGGGTTTTGATTATAGCAAACGATACAAAGTTAAGCTCATATTGTTATCTCACGAGCTGAATCGAGTGTGCAGAAGATTGATATAGCTGGAGCTGAAGGCTAGCGACACCCGGAGGAAGCCGCGGTGGTCGAGCGACACTCGATTGACTTCGGAAGGAGCCGAAGGAATTGAGTGGAAGGCCGGAAGCAAAAGCAACACGTAAGTATCGAGGTAAGCTCATGTGTGCGAGCGTAAGTGAGGTTGTATCCTCCTTACGGGGATGATCTTAAGCGTAGATCCGACCAGAGACATCCCATCGATGGTCCAGGTCGAGATCGGACGGTCGAAGGCCGTCGAAATAATGTTTTCTTTGAGCTAACAATGATCGCTAAAGGTCAAGACTCGATTGATGCCATCATCGCTGATCGATGATGGCCATCAGTCGACTGATGATGGCCATCAGTCGACTGATGGTCAATGATCAGATTCGAGGAGTCAAGGCTTATCACCCCATTTCAAGGAGATTGATGCTCAATTTTGATTGGCTAGGGTTCCTCTCGAAAAGGGGCTCAAAGGCTATAAAAGGAGGGCTTGTCTTAGGGTTTTTAATCAATTAAAAAGCTTCCAAGTGCTTTCGATACGCTACGAGTCTCCGACATCCCTACGACGAAGCGCTGCCGAGACGATGACTCAAGCTCCAAGATTCAAGTCTTCAAAAGTCGTCGGTATAATCTTTAATTTGTATAAGTTGTTCTTATTTCAATCTTTAAATCATATCAAGGAGAGGGGGAGTGTCCCTCTACCTTGAGTCTTTCTTGAGTTTTTGTATTCGTTTAACTCCTATCTCCAACGAGAAGGAGTTCATTTAGTGTTTTGCCCTCCGTGTGTGGTCAAGGACCACTAGGGCCTTGGAGTAGTAGCCTTCGGCTACGAACCAAGTAAAACTCTTGTGTCTATTGTCTCTTTTATTTTTTTTGTTTATCTTTCCGCTGCATATAAGTTTTTTTTTAAAACGAATTCGTACGAAAAATTTCTATCGCTATTCACCCCCCCTCTAGCGATCCGATCGATCCAACAATTGGTATCAGAGCTGGGGGTTGCTAAGATTTGGTGAAACCACCAATCTAGCCATTTTTACAGATTTATTTTTCTTTTATTTCTGTTTTTTATTTATTTCTCTTTGTTAAGTTTTTCTACTTTTACTAATCCAAGACGCGAGTCTTGGTACTTGTTTTTGTGTTTTTGTCGTGGCTAGTTTCTTCGTCTTCGTCTCTTTGTGTCTTTTGTTCTAATGGCCCATCTCGAGGGTTTTAGCACCGTCCAACCTCCGTTTTACAACGGAGATGACTTCCGTTATTGGAAGGGTCGGATGGAATGCTTTCTCAAAACCCAAATCGAGATGTGGATCATAATCCAAACGGGTTTCACACTTCCGACTAATGAAGTGGGTGACTCCTTGGATTATGATCAATGGACCATTGCGACAAAACGACAAGTCGAAGCCGACGCCAAGGCAACACAAATCCTCCAATGCGGCCTATCCAAGGAGGAGCTAAATCACGTCGGCCCCTTCATAAGCGCAAAAGATCTTTGGACAAAACTAGTGGAGCTACATGAAGGGACCGATGAAGCCAAGGTATGTAAGCGTGATCTTCTTTTCAATAAACTATATAACCTAAAAATGTAGGAACACGAGTCCGCAACGCAACTCCACGCCCGTGTCCAAGACATAGTCAACAACCTACACACAATCGGGCAAAAGGTCGAAAACCGTGACCTTATAAGGTATGTTCTAAACTCTTTTCCGAGGACTACCTTGTGGGCATCCATGGTCGACGCCTACAAGGTCTCCGAGGATCTTTCTAAAATTAGGTTAGATGAACTGAACCCGAGAGGGGTATAGCCTTGTTTGCAGGTTCAAAAAAAGAAGAAAATCACAAGCAAGCCACCACCAACCGAGGAGGAAGACGAGTCCGAAGAAGAAGTTGACCCGGAGTTGACTGCCGAACTAATGAACCTAGCCCGAAGGATAGCCAAGGGACGAAAGAGAACCATGACTCGACCCAACCAAGGTAAGCCTAAAAGTTCTAATATTAGGTGTTATGAGTGTAACAGGTTTGGACATATCAAGTCCGAGTGCCCCAAGCTCAACCACCAAGCACCTAAGCACAAGAAGGCCCTCAACGCGACATGGGAAGAAGCGTCATCCGAAGAAGACGAAGACCACGTCTTCATGGCGAAATCGATTGAGTCAGACACGGAGACCGAACCTGAACTTGAGTCAGAACCTGAGGATGACTCGGACTACGAAGCTACCTTCAAGTCAAGCCACGGATACGCATCCGGTTTAAAAGATACCCTTAAAGTGAGTCGAACTTTATTTAATACTTTACATAATACGGTTAGGTTTTTGTCTAGGAAATTAGTTAAGTCCGAGTCCAAGGTCGAGACCCTGGTTGAGGAGGTCAAACTCCTCAAACACAAGGTCTCCCTAACCTCTTCGACTAGTCAAGTTCGAGAAGAGGACCCAACTCGAGCTGAAAAGCTCGAAGTTGAGAACTCTCTCTTGAAAAGTCAAGTTGAAGATCTTAGGAACACGTTGGAAAGGTTTACTTCGGGATCCAAAGGACTTGACCTCCTACTTGGATCTCAAAGGGCCGTGTACAACAAGGCTGGACTAGGGTTTAACTCTAACACGACTAATAGGTCGTATATGTCGATTGTAAGTCGACATAGGAAACATGTCCAAGCATGGGTCCCTAAGAACTTTTTGATTTCAACTCTAGGATCCAACCCGTACTGGGTTCCCAAGGACCAAATCCACTATGTGGATAGACCGAACCGATTCAACGGTCTAGGGGGAGCCAGTACAAAACATGTTTGTGCTTTAACTTAGAAATTGCATGCTTAGAATTTTTTTTAAAACTTGTGAACTCACTTAGAACACGTACATAACCAACTAAAATCCTTCAAAAAGATTGAGCCTCGGGGAGCCTCTTTTCAAAAATAACCAGTTAGACTAGGAAATAGTCTTAGGTGAGTCAAGTCATCATTTTCTTGAAAATGGCTTTGTCTAAGGAAGTGGTCGATGATGTTGGTGCAATCGGCCCAGCAGTACCTTGATGGTATTTTGATGATAGACAAAACTCATGACATGGGATTGTCATGGGAAAGTCCAACATGGTGTTGGCATGGAAAATCCAAGCATGGAGCTTGGTGTGGGAAAGTCCAACATGGGGTTGGCATGAAAAATCCAAGCATGGAGCTTGGTGTGGAAGTCCAAGGGGGAAGCCTTGGCATGGTAAAGTCCAAAGCATTGCGAAGCCGTGCGCTTGGTGCTTGGCATGGGAAAGTCCAAAGCATTGCGAAGTCGTGCGCTTTGTGCTTGGCATGGGAAATCCAAAGCATTGCGAAGTCGTGCGCTTGGTGCTTGGTGAGAAATGCATTGCGAAGCCGTGCGCTTGGTGCATTTGGAAAGTCTTGAGAACTTGGCAAGTTCACTAGGCTCGGGGTCCTTGAGTCGGTAAAGGATGGCATTGCGAAGTCGTGCGCTTGGTGCATCCGAGGGACCGCCGGACGGGGAGTGAATGGAGTGAGCCCAAAGGGAAGCATACTTCTAGGGCATGAGATGCGAAGAATGGTGTTGCAAAGCCGTGCGCTTGGCGCATCCGAGGGACGTAGGCCGAGGGAAGAGAGCTTTGGTGGGGAACTCCATGAGGGATAAGGTGGACTTGGCCAAGTGGCAAAGACTGAGTGTCGGAGGCTCAAACTTGATGTTTGAGGGTTTACCCGACGGTCGGATGCTCAAACAACTTGGTGTTTGAGGTTTTGCCCGACATCAGTCGACTGGCATAGTTGCCTATTCGACTGATCCAAGTCGACTAGAGTTCGACTGGTGTAAGGCTAGGGTTTTGTGCTGGCGATCGCCATGGTATGATCGGCAAGTCGATGTCGACTTCCGAGGGATGGCGATCGATCGATGGGAGTGTCGCGAACGCAGACGCTCCGTAGCCGATCGGGCGATCGACTCTTAGTCACTAGTCGTCGATGGGCATCATCGATCCGTAGGTGATCCGCTGGAACTTGTCCGACGTGGATCCGCCGTTGAGACAACGGCTACGAGTGATCGGCCAGGGCCTTTGGCGGTCTCGCTAGGCGCGAAAACAACTTGATGCAGGTTATAAATGGAGCATGAGTTGGAGGATTTCGCCAAGTCTTTTGTGGAGCTATTGGAGGGGAATTGCTGCTGCATTCCAGTCCTTCAAGAGCCAATCAAAGCAAGCAACAAGCAAAGCGATCAAAGCAATCGGTGAAAGTTTTCTTTTGTATTGTATTTGTGTATTTGCTTGTATTTCTATATTACATTGTAATTGCTTGTGAGAGGTTTCTCCACCTCCGACGTGTTGTCGAGAAGGAGTGTTATAGTTAGTGTCGTGCGCATAACTAGAGCTCGGTGAGCTCGCCCGTGGAGTAGGAACCATTCGGTTCCGAACCACGTATATCTTGTGTTGTGTGATTGTGTATTGTTGTTATTCCGCTGCGCTAACGACAATCGTAGACAAGCAACGCAAGAAGAACGAGTAAATTCCGATATTCATCGTAAGAGGGCTATTCACCCCCCTCTAGCCAGCCGTACCGATCCCCTATAGATGATCCGATAAAAGAAGGCCACTGTGCCTCGCCACGACCTGGAAGCCATGATCTTGAAAAGGTAAACTTGACAAGCCTAGGGTCAAATCCAAATCTAACATAAAATTACTTGAACCTAAATGCACTTAATCAACTTAATTGGAAGTCATCTCACAAAAAACACATAAGTATAACATGCTTGATCATATAGACACAGGTGAGATGACCTAGGTTTAACAACTTACAACCAATTTTTAAAAAAAAAAATCTAACATCCAATCCAACCACCTTGTGTGTAGGATCAATGGATGTTGGACAGCGGTTGCTCCCGACACATGACCGGGGATCAACTCAAATTCACGAAGCTTCGATTCAAACGACAAGGATCGGTAGCCTTTGGGAATAACGACAAGCTCAAAATCATCGGATCAGGTGATATCGAGATTAACTCAAATTTTGTTATTAAAAATGTATTACTTGTAGAGAATTTTGAATATAACCTGCTTAGCGTAAGCCAATTATGTGACAATAACTATAAGGTCGTATTTTTAGAAAATGAATGTGTAATTAAAACAAATAAAACAGCTAAAACAATATTCAAAGGAACTAGGACAAATAACATTTATACAATTAACTTAATCAAATCCTCAGCCAAATGTCTTATGACACAGGAAGAGGAATCATGGTTGTGGCACCGACGACTCGGTCACTTGCACACAAGACTCGTCCACAAGATGAGTCAGAGTGGCTTAGTCAGAGGCTTACCCAACCTCAACAATTTGGTTAATAAAATCTGTAATGCTTGTCAACAAGGAAAACAACCTAGGACACAACACAAGTTAACTGACCAAGAACGAACCTCAAGTGTACTTGAGCTCCTGCATATGGATCTATTCGATTCACATGGAGCCAAGTCACTCAATAGAAGTCAATATTGCTTAGTCATAATTGACGACTACTCCAGGTTTACCTGGGTCAGGTTCATCAAACATAAAAATGATACCCTAGATCAATTAATCAATCTATTCAAATTAATCGAGAATCAAAAAAACCTTAAGGTTAAAAGACTTAGAAGCGATCATGGTGGTGAATTTGAAAATCAAAGGTTCACCGACTTCTGTAACCTAAACGGATACCACCATGAATTATCTTGCCCTAGGACCCCTCAACACAATGGCCTAGTGGAGCGGAAAAACCGAACTCTACAAGAAGCCGCTAGGACCATGTTGAACGAATATGACCTACCTGATAGGTTTTGGACAGAAGCCGTTAGCACGGCTTGCTATGTCCAGAATAGGATCCTTATGGTAAAGAGGCACCTTAAGACCTCGTACGAGATTTATCACAATAAAGTACCCAACATCAAGTACTTTAGGGTATTTGGATGTAAAGTACATATCTTAAACACTAAGAACCACCTAGGGAAATTCAAATCCAAAACCTCCACCGGAATCTTCTTAGGATACTCAACCATGAGATGGGCCTATAGGGTATATAACCACGATACCTTTAAAGTCGAAGAGACGATTAATGTAGTGTTCGATGAAGTACTCGAACCTACAAAACCCTTAATGACCCCAAGTGTTGAGCCGACTAATACCAAACTCGTCTCCGACCCTGAGATCGAGTCTAATCCACATCAACCAACTTCTCTTGTCGACCAAGTGACAAGTGATCCGAGTCAAACTAGTGTTCAACCAAGTCACCCCATTGATCAAGCATTAGGTGACACAAACCCAACCCAATCTAGGATTCAGACTAACCACCCTATCGATCAAGTGATTGGAGATCCTAATCTAGGAGTTCGAACTAGAGCATCCTATAGGAACCTTAGTCAAATTTCCTTAATTTCAAAGATAGAACCCAAATCAATTGAACAAGCTCTTCTTGATCCCGATTGGATTATTGCAATGCAAGAAGAGCTAGCTCAATTTACTAGGAATGAAGTGTGGGAATTAGTACCACCACCTAAAGACAAAACGATAATTGGAACAAGGTGGGTGTTTCGAAATAAGCTTGATGATAAAGGTGAAGTAGTTAAAAACAATGCTAGGTTAGTCGCCAAAGGGTTTAGTCAAGTCGAAGGCTTAGATTACGACGAAACCTTTTCCCCAGTAGCTAGACTCGAATCCATTCGAATGTTGCTAGCTTATGCGGCACATCGAGGATTTAAGCTGTTTCAAATGGATGTTAAGTCGGCATTCCTAAATGGATACATTAAAGAAGAAGTTTATGTTAGCCAACCCCCCGGATTCGAAAATCTAGATAAACCCAACCATGTTCTAAAACTTAAGAAAGCTCTCTATGGACTTAAACAAGCTCCTCGAGCTTGGTACATGAGACTTTCAATCCATCTTAAGTCAAAAGGGTTTTCGTAAAAACCTTAGGTAAAGAAATATTCATAGCTCAAATTTACGTAGACGATATAATTTTTGGAACCTCTAACTCAGCCTTACTAAATGAGTTCGTTTCACTCATGGAAAGTGAGTTCGAAATGAACTTGGTAGGCGAGTTAAGTTTCTTTTTAGGTCTACAAATTAAACAAACTAAGGATGGTATATACCTATATCAACAAAAATACACTAAGGAGTTAATTAAAAGATTTGGAATGCAAGATGCTAAGATAATAAACACCCCAATGGCGATTAATGATAACATAGGAGAAGACCTAGAAAGTAAGTCCATTGACTTAAAGTACTATAGGAGTGCGATAGGAAGTCTCCTATACTTAACTGCGAGTCGACCCGACATCCTATTCGCAGTAAGTATGTGTGCCAGGTTTCAAACCTGTGCTAAGGAGTCTCACCTAACCCTAGTTAAGCGTATCCTTATATATCTTAAGGGTACACTTAATGTCGGTATTTGGTATCCTAGATCTACCGAGTTCGAACTAATCGGCTACTCCGATTCGGACTATGCCGGTAGAAAGCTCGATAGAAAGAGTACGAGTGGTTGTTGTCAACTTCTCGAGTCTAGTGAGTTGGTGCAGTAGGAAGCAACACTGTGTTGCTTTATCTACCACCGAAGCCGAATATATCGCGATGGGTGAGTGTGTCACATAGCTTCTTTGGATGAAGCACACTCTCCGTGACTTTAAGTTAGACTTTACGAATACTAAACTTCACGTAGATAACATTAGTTCAATTAATCTTACAAAGAATCTGATATGTCACTCTAGGACCAAACATATAGAGGTCAAACACCATTTCATTCGAGAACATGTGGCCAACGGAGCCATACAACTCGAATACGTCGAATTGAAGTCTAACTTGGCAGACCTATTTACTAAACCCCTATCCGAAGCCGAATTTAGTCTATTAAGACGAAAATTGGGCATGTGCGTAATAGAATAGGTACTTGCAAATTATATGTTCTTACTACTATCTCTTTAATTTCATTTTTATGGAACTAGTATAAGACATACCTGAGATATCATGCACCTATAGATTTAAGGAGCCAATACATCTCACAACACATAGGACTAATGTGTTTGTGTACTTAGCCACTTAGATGAGCGTGAGATGTTAGGATCTTACTCCTGGTTCCAGATGTAGAGCTAGTGCATCGCTATGAACCACGGAGTATAATCATACATACTAACCGACTCTGACCAGGACTGGTTGATCTTTCATATCAATCAAGCCAAATATGAGTCGAACATTTTATAGATGAACTTATTTTCAGGATATTATTTTCAAAATAATGTGGAACATGCTTAGACTCTAAAATTAAAACTTATGTTTTTTATTCCACACACACCCTCACTCTTTTCGATATATGACAAAAGGGGGAGAAAAAGGGCAAAGTTAAGGGATCATTACTTAACTTTTAGTTAACTTGAAAAAGGCCAATGTTAAGGGATCATTACTTAACTTTTAGTTAACTTGTTCAAAAAGTAATTTATTTAACTTTAAGTTAACTTGTCAACAAAATGGAAGTAAAGGCCAAGGTTAAGAAGTCAATTTTTTGATTTCTTAACTTAAAAAATTATTTTAAACCCTATGGCCAATATTAAGTGATTTCGGTTACTTAATTCTTTTTTAGTAGCAAATATCAAGGGGGAGAGTTAAAACTCTTTCTCAAGTAACCCTCAGTCAAGGGGGAGGATTCCTTAAGGGGGAGCACTTGAAAAAGAGTTTTTATATACTCCTGCACATTCATGCATATATCTTACTCAGTTTACTTAATGCACTTAATTTATTAACTTTGTATGTGGGTTTGCCATAAATCAAAAAGGAGGAGATTGTTGGTGTAGTAGGCACCTAAGTCGAACCTGAGTTTTGATTATAGCAAACGATACAAAGTTAAGCTCATATCGTTATCTCACGAGCTGAATCGAGTGTGCAGAAGATTGATATAGCTAGAGCTGAAGGCTAGCGACACCCGGAGGAAGCCACGGTGGTTGGGCGACACTCGAGTGACTTCGGAAGGAGCCGAAGGAATCGAGTGGAAGGCCGGAAGCAAAAGCAACACGTAAGTATCGAGGTAAGCTCGTGTGTGCGAGCGTAAGTGAGGTCGTATCCTCCTTACGGGGATGATCTTAAGCGTAGATCCGACCAGAGACATCCCATCGATGGTCCAGGTTGAGATCGGACGGTCGAAGGCCGTCGAAATAATGTTTTCTTTGAGCTAACTTTGCCCTGCAGCTAGCATCACGATCATTGCCGGACTTGAGGACTCATCCACAAATAGTCGATTGCAGCAGTACTCGACTGATGCTGCCATCAGTCGACTGATGATGGCCATCAGTCGACTGATGGTCAATGATCAGATTCGAGGAGTCAAGGCTTATCACCCCATTTCAAGGAGATTGGTGCTCAATTTTGATTGGCTAGGGTTCCTCTCGAAAAGGGGCTCAAAGGCTATAAAAGGAGGGCTTGTCTTAGGGTTTTTAATCAATTAAAAAGCTTCCAAGTGCTTCCGATATGCTACGAGTCTCCGACATCCCTACGACGAAGCGTTGCCGAGACGACGACTCAAGCTCCAAGATTCAAGTCTTCAAAAGTCATTGGTATAATATTTAATTTGTATAAGTTGTTCTTATTTCGAGCTTTAAATCATATCAAGGAGAGGGGGAGTGTCCCTCTACCTTGAGTCTTTCTTGAGTTTTTGTATTCGTTTAACTCCTATCTCCAACGAGAAGGAGTTCGTTTAGTGTTTTTCCCTCCGTGCGTGGTCAAGGACCACTAGGGCCTTGGAGTAGTAGCCTTCGGCTACGAACCAAGTAAAACTCTTGTGTCTATTGTCTCTTTTATTATTTATTTTATCTTTCCGCTGCATATAAGTTTTTTTTTAAAATGAATTCGTACGAAAAATTTCTATCGCTATTCACCCCCCCCCCGCCTCTAGTGATCCGATCGATCCAACAACTTACCCAATCTCCTTCCGATTCCGAGGTTTGTGCTCCCCCTACACTTAAGCTCTCCTCCTCACTTGAGCTTCCTTCTTCTTGTTCGGATGAGGTGGAGGCTACATCTTCAATCCCCATAAGTGCAAAGTGGGAGACGACTTCTTCCTCCAATGAAGATGAATCATCCCATGTAGCTTTTAGGTTTCGGGGTTTTGACTTCCCTTCCTTCTCCTTTGACTTCTTTTCTTCTTTCTTCTTTCTTCTTGCTTCCTTTCTTCTTGTCATCCTTCTTCTTTCTTCAATAAGCGACACTCATCCCTCATGTGTCCCTCTCCTTGGCAATTGTAGCAAATGACCTTCCTTCTTCTTCTCCTATCATTAGACTTGTTAAATTTAAAACATTTCAAGGCACGTCTTACCTTTCTTACCATGTATGCCTCTTCATTGGTGTTCATTGAAGATTGAGAGTCATCATCTGATGAGGAGGGTGTTGTCTCCTTCTTCTTCCCCTCGTTTGCTACAAGCGCTACTCCCCTTGATTTGTTGCTTGGTTCTTCTACTATTCCTTCAAGGTGAGTCTCGTGAAGCTCCATAGTAGAGAAAAATTCTTCTAGAGTACTAATCTCTAGATTCCTTAATATGTAGAATGAGTCCACCATTGAGCTCCATTTTGATGATCGAGGGAATACATCGATGGCTTTCTTGATCATATCTCGGTTTGAAAGCTTTTCCCCTACACTTGATAAACCATTTATTATTTCCTTAAATCTAGAATGCAAATACAATACCTTTTCTCCTTTGTCCAATTTTATGTTGTTGAGTTGAGATCGGAGAAGGTCTCGTCTTGCTAATTTTGCTTTGGATGTGCCCTCGTGAAGTTCAACTAGCCTTTCCCACATCTCCTTGGCGCTCGAGCATTTTCCTATCCAGTTTATCTCTTGTTGAGGAAGAACATTTAGAATGTGATGCTTGGCCTTTGAATTTGCTAGATATTCCTCCTTTTGCTTCTTAGTCCATCTTTATTTCTCTATCGACTTATTTTCTTCATCCCTAGGTATTTCAAACCCATTTTCCATTATAAGCATAATATCGAAATCGGTTTCAAAAAATACCTCCATCCTCTTCTTCCACCATGAGAAGTCTCCTTCGAATTTTTGCGGATGGATGTTCATGTCGACCATTGTTGTTGTGCTTGTTGCGGTGATGAGTCCATTCACAAGAAACTTGGCTCTAATACCACTTGTTGGAGGATCATGGCCCGGCTAGAAGGGGGATGAATAGCCTTTGAAGCTTGATAGAACTCACTCGTTCTTGCGTGCTTGATCATCTATAATCTTTGTTAATGCAGCGAAATAATAAAAACAAAGACAATTAAACTAAAATAAAGATAAGGAGAGAGAAATGCAAACACAAGTGATGTAATGTGGTTCATGACCCTTGTCGCTAATCCATGGACAATCCATTAGGTGGATCACTCTCTCAATCAATCCACTAAACCTTCTCCTTAGCTCAACCAAGGTGGAGAAGAAACCTTCTTACACAATCTCTCCCTCTTACAATATGATGGAGATAGAAACAAGGAAGAGGAGAGTAAAAATGTTGGGAGCACTTGGAGTATACTTAGGAGTTAAAGCATTAGCCTCTCCAAGGCACCCAAGCCCTCCTTTTATAGAGAGGAGGGAAATTTTCCCATTGGCCATGTAACAGTCAACTATTGCATGCCATCACGATCACATAGCCCAATGGCTTTGACCAAGCTCGACTCATGATCGCTGGCCGCCCAATGGCACACAGGCGCTGCAATCGATTGATCTATCCATCAGTCGACTTCTCTAAGCAATCAGTCGACTGCGGATGATTCTGTGCCCGTGTCCACTTATGATAGTCGCCTGCCATCCTTTAGCAGTCGACTAATGGTGGACCAGTCGATTGTCAAACCCTAGCAATCGACTGTTGGGCCATAAAATTCTTGTTGACACTGGTCAACTAGCAGTCGACTCAAACCAGTCGACTGATACCTATATCAGTTGACTACTGTCGGGTAAAACCTCAAACAACAAAGTGTTTGAGCATCCGACCATCGGGTAAAATCTCAAACCACATGTTTTAGCATTTGACACTTCCAATCATCGGGTAAACCTCAAACACATGTTTGAGCATCCGACACTTAACTTTAGCCATTCGATCAAGTTCACATAACTTGAGCTACCCTAACCCGGGTTACAATCACTAAACTTTCATCTCACACAGAGTCTCCCATTGAAGCTATCTTCCTTCGGTCTGTTTCCCTTAGATGCACTAAGCTCACGACTTCTCCCGTGCCATCCTTTGCCTCTCGCCCTTGAAGTCTGCTTCCTTTGGCTCAACTCCATTGCTCCTCATCTGGGGGTCCCTCGGATGCACCAAGCCCTCAACTTCTCCCCGTGCCATCCTTCATCGACTCAAGGACCCGAGCTATGAGACGATGAACTTGCCAATGCTTCATCAAGTAACACATGTGTGATTCACTAAGTTTTGCACAACTTAAACACACACATCAAACCATATAAACATCCTAACTTAAACCCTCTGCCACACACATCAAAACCAATATCATACTTGGGTTGATTGCCCTAACATTCATACCAATAGTCACTATGAGAATGTTTATGACACTCATTTGATGATCCATGAAACATTCTCATGGCGGGTCAGTTCAGTACATATTCTCTAATATATACCCATGTGTCAACTTGATATCCTATATCCATGACTTGTGAGATTAAGTCATCAGTTGACCTACATTCTAGTCTCAATGTATTAATATTATCCTTGTATGTTAATACTTGACTAGGAATAGTTATGAGTAGTGTTCTATATATATCTACAATATCTCACTATCAAGTCACCAACTTGATATGTCGTAGACTAGAACCAACTACTCTAGGATATTATTATATTTATTCAAATGGCACATCAATGAAGTAAATATAATAACCGTAAACTTTGCCTTTATTATGAAATATGATACAAAAGTTCCCTTACCAATCATCCCATAATTGGCACTTACGGTTAATACTAACAATATCCCACTAGCACTAATGTCAATCACTGAAATATCTAATACCCAGTGACTTAGTGTGATCATCATGCTTCCTCTGCGCCAAAGTCTTGGACAAAGGGTCTGTAATGTTAGCATCAATTAATATTCTACATATCCTCACATCTCCTCTATCGATGATCTCTAGAATTAAATGGAACCGCTGTAGTATGTATTTGGATCGCTGATGAGAGCGAGGTTCCTTAGCATGTACAATTGCCCCATTATTATCACAATAGAGGTTTATGGGGTTAAGTAAGCTAGGAACAACACCAAGCTCAAAAATAAACTTTCTCATCCAAACAACCTCTTTTGCTGCCTCTGTAGTAGAATCAACTATTGTGCCTTGTTTTGAACTCTTCCAGCTCACAACACTACCATTTAAGCAAAATACATACCATGACTGTGATCTAGAATAATCCTTATTTGTTTAGAAGCTTGCATCGCTGTAACCCTTTACAATGAGCTCCTCATTGCCTCCAAATATCAAGAAATAATCTTTTGTTCTTCTCAAGTACTTAAGAATATTCTTGACTATTGTCTAGTGAATTTCACCTGGATCTGACTGGTATCTTCTCGTCATGCTTAACGCATATGAGATGTCGGGGCAAGTACATAACATGGCATACATGATAGACTCTATAGTAGATGCATAAGGAATCTGATCCATGTGATCCCTTTATTCATTAGAAGAAGGGCATTGAGCCTTCTAAAGGCTTACACCATGTAACATCGGCAGGAATCCCTTCTTGGAATTCTACATAGCAAAATGATTAAGCACCTTGTCAATATATGTACTCTGACTTAGGCCAAGTAGTCTCTTAGATCTATCTCTATAGATCTTGATGCCCA
Source organism: Wurfbainia villosa (assembly GCA_025175895.1). NCBI lineage: Eukaryota > Viridiplantae > Streptophyta > Magnoliopsida > Zingiberales > Zingiberaceae > Wurfbainia > Wurfbainia villosa. Next base: position 28,269,141 of record CM045994.1, read on the forward strand.
ATATATAGGTTGCTTCTCCTAAGTCTTTCATTGAGAAATAATTCCCAAGCCAAGTCTTCATAGACTACAACATAGGGATATCATTTCCAATGAGTAGCATGTCATCTACATACAAGATAAGAAAAACGACTATGCTCCCACTAACCCTCTTGTAGACACAAGGTTCATCTTCATTCTTTATGAAACCAAATGTTTTGATCGCATCATCAAATCGAAGATTCCAGCTTCAAGAAGCTTGCTTTAAACCATAAATGGACCTGTGCAACTTACATACCTTTCCAACATCCTTTGGATCTACAAAACCCTTAGGTTGTGTCATGTACATATCCTTAAGTAGATTTCCATTAAGAAATACAGTTTTGACATCCATTTGCTAGATTTCATAATCATGGTAAGCTACAATAGCATTATCCGAATAGATTTAAGCATCGCAACTGATGAAAAGGTTTCATCATAGTCAATACCATGAATCTGCTTGAATCATTTGACTGCCAATCGCCCTTTATAGGTATGCAAATGTGTAGGATCTTCGATGAGTGCTAGAGGGGGGTCAATGGTGCTTTCGTTCGACGATGGAACTCGTTCATGCTTGATTGCCTATACATATCATTAACGCAGCGGAATACAAATAGAAAATAGAAATACAAATACACAAAGACAATTAACACGAAGATATAATGTGGTTCGGAACCTTAGGGTTCCTACTCCACAGGTTGAGCTCAAATGAGCTCTAGTGATGCAAAACACCACTACTAATCAACTCTCCTTCTCGGAAAACACTCCAGAGGTGGAGGAAACCTATTACAACAGATTACAAAAGTGATATAAGAAAATACAAGCAATTATAAATGAAATACACAAAATAATGTAAAGAAAACTTTACAACAATTGCTTTGGAAGCTTGCTTATTTGATTGCTTGAGTCATACTTGAAGACCCTGATTTGCACTAGCAAATAACCCAAGAAATCACTGCCAAAAACCTTCCCTTCGAGCTCCCTTTAAAGGTGAAACTCAGGCAGATTTTTGCCTAACAGTCGACTGCTCCTGTAGTCGTTGTCTCACAACGACTCAATCCACACTGGAAAAGTTCCAATGGATAGACCATCAGTCGACTGCCAAACCCTAATAGTCGACTAATTCATAAGCAGTCGAGCCATTGGTCGAGCCTGCCTCACATCTATGACATTTCCTCAACATTAGTCGACAGCCCTCCTTGGCAATTGACTGCTCAAGGGCAGTCGAGGCATCGCCTCGATTGAGGCTCCAGTCGAGGTGCCTTGCATCTGTTCAGTCGTAGTCGAGGTCAGTCGAGGTGTCACCTTGACTGGGACTCTAGTCGAGGCGCCAGTCGAGCTGCCTTGCATCTATGGCCTCAATTCGGCCATAGTCAATCGCCAGTCGACTCCCATCAGTCGACTGGTCACAATCCCAGTTGACTGTTTAGTGTCGACTCAACTGCCAAGTGTCAAAACACTTGACCAGTCAACTAGTCCATGATCCCAGTCGACAGATACACCTCAACCATAATGTTTAACTCAAGTATGATGCCCTCATACTTGCTAGACCACCCTTAGCCTAGACCTAAGCCTTCTAGCCACCTCCATCAACCTCACGCCTATTGGATCCCTCCAAGTCATCCATGACTTGTTTATCCATACGCTAGTCTTCAGGTGCTTCCATCGGCTATTGTAATGCTAAGCTGGTCTACATTGCCAAGCCACATTGGGCTTATCTTGCAAAGACACACACTTGGACTTTATGCTGTCAACAATTGGACTTATGCTGCCAAGACTCTACCCTTGGACTTTACGCCATAAATATCAACCCTTGGACTTTCCATGCCAACTCCATGTTGGACTTTCCAAATGCCAAGACTCAAGCTTGGACTTTCCCTTGCCAACCCGTGTTGGACTTTCCAAATGCCAAGACTCAAGCTTTGAATTTCTCTTGCCAACCCATGCTTGGACTTTCCATGCCAAGTGTCCTACTTGGACTTCTCCATCATATGGTTAACCCCATGTCAACCATATAGTCAACCCATTGTCAAATAATGGTCAACTCGTCGTCAAATATCAAAACACCAACATCAAAACACTACTTGTATCAAACTCGAGTCTGGTCAATCGTGTCCTAGGTCAATTGCACCAACAATCTACCTCTTTTTGATGTTTGACAAAAATCAAATACCTTTGAGTTAGAACACTAACTCAATCCAATCCTCCCAATTGTCCAAATTTGGAATTCTACATTCTTCTATCAATTCTCCCAAAATCCCCCCCCCCTTTTTGACATACATCAAAAAGGCTCTTCCCAAGGGTGTCAATGTCTCATATCCCAATGAGATCTTACAATCTCCCCCTTGGTCCAAAAACATCTAGGATGCCTTCACTCTTCCTAGTGATAAGTCCCATATCACTAAAGAGTGGCAATCCTCATTCTCTCCCAATTCTCAAAATTCTCCCCCTCATGAGGAAGAACACATCCATCATCCCATGATGGATAACCTCACCCTAAAGGCTTGCTCCCCCTTGACCATTGCACAAACAATGCCCTTGGAGAGTCCCTAAGCCTATAGGAACACTAAACCCTCAAAATTAAGGGTAAAATTAAACCTTGAGCTTTCACACACCTTGAAATTGATACACACTCTAAACGACTCTCCTAATCCATATCCAATGGATTTTCACCCTTTATAATGCTTTCCAAAACATATCCTAGGGTTAGGAGTAGTTAGAGTAGCATAACATAGCTGAAATCAGGCTAAATACACTTTGTTGTCCTAAAATCAGCATTGGCAGTCAACTATTTTAGTTAATAGTCGACTGCCCTATGCATCAATCGATTGAGAAAGCTTCTAGTCAAGTGATAGCAGCTCTAGTCGAGGCACCGCCTAGACTGCTTTCTGACTTTTTCGAAATTGAATTTTCAGATCATCTTTAGAAATGTATAAATAATTCTAGAAAATTCAAAAAATCATGAAATTTCGACCACACATTACTTATGCCAAACACTATAGGGGACAATAGTTTTCTATGAAAATAACTTTTAAAATCAAAGAATGATACAAAGTTCAAAAGCATTGAAACCTTTAATATTTTTAGCCAACTTTGCTTAAATCTTCTCAATGGTGATTGCTATCAAAAGATAAGTTTTACCAAGGTTTTTCAAAATGATTTTAAAAGGTTTTCAAAACCTTATATTGAATCATGGTCTATGGGCTTAATGCACATGACTTGTACATAAGATTTCCTCGTGATTCATCCATGATATAAGATGAGTTTGAGTTCATCTAGATGCAAGAAGTATGCACCTTGAACTTAACTTATTTCCTAGCATCTCACATGTGTCTAGGGTATATCAATACACACACATGTCAATGTGATGTGAGATGTGGGTTTTGTTATTCCTAAACTAAGGTCTCAGGTATTTTTCTAGGCAACTCTATTTGATTCCCATATACATGGGACTTCAAATCATGCCATAGTCCTTAAATCAATTTTATTAATGCATGAATAATGATTATGGCATAAATGATAGCATAAATAAGACATGTGTCAATAATCATGATGTCATGGCATAAGATATAAACCTAAACATAAACATAATACTATTAAATGACCTAAGCATAATCATGACATTTATATGATAAAGATGAAATATGATGTCATGACATGGTATATGGCAATCAAAGCATGACAAATAAAATATAAGGCAAAAGAATACCTCAATTTTAATATTAGTTTCCATTTGTTAGGATTAATTCCATTTTGCCATATTATCACTCTTATCCCAAGTGTGCCAAAAATCCAAAATGGCACACCAAGACCTCTAGACCTAATTTGTGCCAATTTGATCAATTTATCAAACTTCTTAAATGATATTAGCACATCCTAAAATCCTTTAGGATCAATTTCAACCTTATTTCCAAAGTATCCCATAACCTTGGAAATGACCTAAAGTTACAACTTTGCTATGGTTGAGTTAACTACTCATCCAATCAAGATTGACACATCCTAACCCATTTAGTGTGAATTGATCACACTCCTAGGAACCCAATACGTATTGGAGCTCCTTGGGTTTACTAGGTATTCCTTAGGGATAACTTCCCTATATACCCTCTTAATGACCCTTCTAGGCTTAGAAGCCTTGGTCATTGTGGTCTTGCCTAGGTTAACTCTAGGGATGACTCCCCTTGTAACCTTCTTAGTGGCCTCCCTAGGTTTCATGGAAACCATGGCCACTATGCACTTACCTTGGTTACCCATAGGGATGACTTCCCTAGTAACCTTGGCTTTCCTAGACCTATGTTGAGTTCCATAATCAAATGGAACATTGTGGTAGGTCTCCTTGGGCTTAGGTTTGTGACCCAAACCTTTCTTGCCCTTGGGTGAGCCTTGCCTCCTAGACCCTAGGTTTTGACTCCTAGACCCTTCCATTGAATTTGTCATTCTTGCAAGGGTCTTTTCAAGTTTCTCAAGCCTTGACCTCCAGGCTTGATTTTCCAACTCTAATCTTCCCAATTTTGATTTTTCATTAACCCTTTGGGAAAGATTCTTCCTAGGCATATGCCAACCCTTCTTAGGGTTAATGCATAAATGCTCCTCTACCTTCCTAATAGTTCCCCTAGGTAAGATTTTTCTAGGGTTATTAGTCCCAAATTTCTCCTTATTTCTAAAATTACAACTCTTAGCACCTAAACAATAGAACCTATTATTTCTAGGATACTTTTCATAAACAATAGCAAGATTATTAACATTACTCTTAGCATACTTTTTGACATTAAAATTCAAAGGTGCATTATTAAAATATACCTTAGGGTTTGCTTTTAAAGCTCCCCCTACATGTGATGCTCCTTCTTTTCTCTTAGGGCATTGGCTTTGGTAGTGTCCCCATTGATTGGACTTGAAGCACACAATGTGCTCTTTGCTTTTCCAAGTGGGGACTCCAGCATCCTTTGAATTTTTATTGACTTTTGGTGCTGGTGCTTTCTCCTTGGCCAATTTTGGGCATTTGCTCTTGTAATGCCCTTTCTCCCTACACTCAAAGAAAATTATATGAACTTTATTTTTAACTAAATTGCTTGAGTTACCTAGGGTGGTGGTGGAGGCCTCTTGAGCTTGTTCATCACTTCTCCCGAAGGTTGATGGCTTCTCTTGATTTTGCTCTGGCATGGATGATCTCATATCCTCCCCCTCAATCCTAGAGGTGGAGGTTTATTCCACCTCTTCTCCATCAGATGTTGAGTATCTCTCAACCTCCGACTCCTCACTTTCTTATGAGGATGAGCTTTCTTCCATATCCCCTTGGACCGATTGGGGCTTCTCATGAAATTTTGCCAATTCGCTCCGAAACTCCTTGGCACCCTTATATTCACCTAAACTTGACAAAACAACTTTAGGAATTAAATCACTTAAAAATTTTATTACCTTCCTATTTTTCTCAAACTCTTGGAGTTGTTCCTCAGTCCATTTCTTCATCTTGAGGAATCCTCCCTTTAGCCCTCTTGGATACTCAAATCCTTCCGTCAATGCAGACCAATATTTGAAATCCCTCATCATAAAGAATTCTTCAATCCTTGTCTTCCATTGATTAAAGCCTTCTCGTCCATAGAGGGTATATGGGATTGGCATGTTGATGTCTCATCCCAATCCGTCGTTGGGCAACTCCATCTCCTCTAGCGCTTTTGCTCCCGGTTGTTAATACATAGAAGAGCACCTAGCTCTGATACCAATTGTAAGATCTTCGGTGAGCGCTAGAGGGGGGTGAATGGCGCTTTCGTTTGATGATGGAACTTGTTTGTGCTTGATTGCCTATACTTATCGTTAACGTAGTGGAATAAAAATAAAAAATACAAATACAAATACACAAAGACACAATTAACATGAAGATATAACGTGGTTCAGAACCTTAGGGTTCCTACTCCACGAGTTGAGCTCAAATGAGCTCTAGCGATGCAAAACACCACTACTAATCAACTCTCCCTAAAAAATACTCTGGAGGTGGAGGAAACCTCTTATAATAGATTACAAAAGTAATACAAAAAAATACAAGCAATTAAAAATGAAATACACAAAATAATGTAAAGAAAACTTTACAACAATTGCTTTGAATGCTTGCTTGTTTGATTGCTTGAGCCACACTTGAAGACCCTAACTTGCACAAGCAAATCGCTCCAAATCGCCCAAGAAATTATTGCCAAAAACCTTCCCTTCGAGCTCCCTTAAAAGCTGTAACTTGGGCTAATTTTCGCCTAGTAGTCAACTGCTCATACCCATCAGTCGATTGCTCATGTAGTCGTTGTCTTACAATGACTTGATCCACATTGGACAAGTTCCAATAGATAAACCATCAGTCAACTGCCAAACCCTAATAGTCAACTGATTCACAAGTAGTCGAGCCGCTGGTCGAGCCTGCCTCACGTCTATGGCGTTTCCTCAACATTAGTCGACTGCCCTCCTTGGTAGTTGAGGTGCCTCCTTGATTGGGGCTCCAGTCGAGGCGCTTTGCATATGTTCGATCACAGTCGAGGCCAATCGAGGCGCCAGTCGAGCCGCCTTGCATCTATGGCTGCAATTCGGCCACAGTTGATCGCGAGTCAACTCCCATCAGTTGACTTGTCACAATCCCAGTCGACTACTCAGTGTCGACTCAGTTTCCAAGTGTCAAAACACTTGACCAATCAACTAGTCCATGACCCCATTTGACTAATACACCTCAACCTTGAGGTTTAACTCAAGTATGATGCCCTCATATTTGTTAGACCACCCTTAGCCTAGACCTTAGCCTTCTAGCCACCTCCATCAACCTCACACCTATTTGATCCCTCTAAGTCATTCATGACTTGTTCATCCATACACTAGCCTTTAGGTGCTTTCATCGGCTATTGTCATGCTAAACTGATCTACACCGCCAAGGCACATTGGGATTACGCTTCCAACACACACACTTGGACTTTACGCTGTCAACCATTGGACTTATGCTGCCAAGACTCCACGCTAGGACTTTATGAAGCCAATATCAACCCTTGGACTTTTCATGCCAACTGTTGGGATGTATACCGAAAAGTCTATCTTTTGTATGAACATCTTTATTTTGAAATAAGAATCACATGATCATTGTTTGCATATTTTTATGGCTATGCATATTGTCTAATACATTACATTATAGATAACATGGTGTGTGGTGTCACACGGGAGATCATGTTATTGGTTCCTTGTAAAGTATAAGTAAAGGCTCACAACCGAGATGGTTTTGGACAAACCATTGGAATGGTTGTAGTGTGATTTGGGATTGGTTTGTCTTGACCATAGAATCACACTGGTGCACTTTGTGTGTATTGAGCAGGACCGACTTAGAGGTGATTTGATTTATTGCTGACTACATAATCGAATCATACCTCAGATATTATATTGTGCATACTCTTAATCCCGATATAATAACGGGCACATATACTTAGTACTCATTTCTTTGATTTACCAATGGGCGAGATTTATAGATTAAATCGATAGGCTCGGTAAGTTGGGAAATGATATTATTTATATGGTGTGTCGTTGATTATAGGAGGAAACCATGTCCTATATATTAGGATGATGATGTCCCCTTAAGGAGCTCATAAGGTTCATCATGTAAACCCTGCAGGTGGACTTGGTCTGGCATGATGAAAAGGTTGAGTGGTACTACTCATGGAGGTAGATGTTGATTAATTAATGGTCAGTAAATTAATTAATCGACGGACATTCGAGATCTTAAACATGGGGAGAAAATGTACATATAATATATGGAGCCCATATTAACTTATGGGGGTTGGTGAGGTAGATCAATGATAATCCTTTAGTGGATTGGATTATCATTAATGGATCGGACATTATGTGGGCTTGATCCATTGGGTGGCCAAGATCCAACTCCTCCTCATGGTCCCTATTATAGCCTATTAAAACCTCATGAAGCTTAGATCCAATGGATAGAAACAAAACTCTAGATCCAAAGGTAGAGATTAAATCTCTAGATCCGACGGTTGAGATTAAATCTCTAGATCAGACGGTTGAGATTAAATCCCTAGAACCAATGGTGGAGATTAAAACAAGGCTTATCCCTAACTCTATAAAAGGAGGACATGGGGTGGGCGGTAACTTGAATCCAACTAGAGATAGGATTAGGGTTTTTGAGTGGCAAGGCTTGGAGGCTAGGGTTTGGAGTTGACGGCACCAAATAAGGAAACTTATTCCTTATTCACTTCTTCCTCAAGGTGGTCGGTGACCTAGCATCCTTTTCCAGCCTTTGGCCGGCATCCAAAGCAGTTCCTCTCCCTCTCTTTGGCCGGTAAAACCTAGGCTTAGGGTTCTCCCTTGGAGCTTTGGTCGACATTCACCTATTCTCCTCTTCCTTCTTTGTCGGCAGCAAGCTCCAACCTTGGAGTTTGGTGGTTGGTTAAAGGTAGGAGAATAGTCTTGTTTCTATTCTTCCTCTTGTTCGGAATGAGCAAGGAAGGAAGATTGGTGATCTAGAAGCTTCAACTTTTGGTAGATCGTCGCCCACACAACGTTCGAAAGGAGGAAGGTCATACAATAGAAGATCAAGAGATATATCGATTCTATATTTTCTTTTATAACATGTTTATATTTGTTTCTAAATGTTATGGCTAAATATACTTGGACCCCGAACATAAACACAAAAGTCGGCGATCCGTACATCGTCTATTCCGCGGCTATTCGTAGAATAGAGGTTGGTCGCTTGAACAACAAGTTTGTTCAAGTGACCACTCTAATCGAATAGCACGATGATGGCAAGGTTGATTGGGCAATCCCTCTTGTCAAGGATAAATTTTTTATTTGGGGACGTAGAAGGGATCTCCATAAACAAGTGACCGAGTTGAAGTGGGAAGCGAAGTTTCCCCTCACCAACAATTTGTATCAGAGCCAGGTTTCCGGTTTTGTGTGTTTAGGATTCGGTTACTTTTATGAACTTTTCATATATTATATGTGTCAGATAATAGTAGGATATGCGTAGGATAACTTTTTGGTTGCAAGCATAGGATCCAGCTATTATGTCCATATGTGTGTATGTGATTGTATGTGTGTAAATGTATATTTTGTTGAATCCTCGGGGTTGACGAGGCTAGTATTTAATTTTTTATAAATTAGCTATGGCATTGTTTAGCCACTCTTTTTATTTTAGTTTACTTTCGATCTAGATTTCATGTACACTCCCTCATGGAGTATAGGATCGATGGATGTAAATTAAAATAGATTTTAATCTCGGCTCGGATCTCGGATGGCTCGTACATGGCGTAGGAGGAGCGGACGAGATGGCGATACGACGGGAGACATATTGAAGACAAAAGCCATAATAGTTGGAAAATAATTATTTTTCATATTTATTGCTTATTGTTTGATATGCATGTCGTAGGCTAGAAAATTCCTCAATTTCAAATTACTAAGTGGGAGAGGGATATTTTTATAAATTCCTACGGCCTCCATTACGATTTGACATGTGATGCAAGCAAACTTGCATGTCGGCTCTGAGTGCCTTCCTCCCTATTGGATGAGTTTGTTTGTGGATCACAGGGTCGGATATGGTTATAGAAAATTATTAAGGAGCGTGTGTACTTCCCCATCGGAAGGCACATAACCCGAGATATTTTCCTTGGTATCGAGTAATGGTGAACACTTAGATGCAAATAGGAATATCCTCCCCATCGGAGTCACTGCTTTTATTTGTAGGGCCGAAGAGAAACCAACTATTAATTTTATTTGTCAAAAAGTTAGGTTGACAAGATAGTAAAATTAATGGGTAAAACCTCCTCTTACAAATGTAGGATTCGTATACGTCCACACGATTGTGGCATATGATATTCTCGGTGTTTTGAGGTGTTGGTTGATTTTAAAATTTTATTGTTTGAGGAATCAATAATTTTTTGAAATCTAAAGTAATGGTCTATGTGATTCTTAGGATTTTCAAAAATGACTTTCAGTCCACTTGTTGTGATACTAAAGGAAAATAAACTTACTGTTCATAATTATGTTGATTGGAAAAAGGAATCTGGATATTGTCTTAACTGCTAAGGAGTACAAGTATGTATTCTTCGAAGAGCGTCCTCCTAAGCCCACGAATGAGCTGCAAGTCCTTGGAGCTGAGATCAATGGGGAAACCCAGGAAGATATCATTCTCCAAGCGACAGAAGGACTTGCTCAGGCTCAGGCCATGGTTGCTCAAAAGGTTTCTACTTCTAAGCCGAAAGGCAAGAAGAAGAAGAAACAAGCTGGGGAATAGGTGGTGGGAGGATCTCAGGGACGAGTGAAGAAGTCGAAAGGCAAGTGCTTCACTTGGAAGAAGGACTGTCCCAATCTAAATTGGAACAAAGGTATATCCTTTGGTCTAGTCGTTGAAACATGTTTAGCGGTGTTATATACCGGCACCGGGTGTGTAGATACGGGAGCCATTGATCATGTCTGCAATACTTTGCAGGGGTTCCAGGAAACCAGACGACTGGCTGAGGGGGAGATTACCGTATACTTGGGCGATGCCACGAAGGTGGCGGCTGTTGCAGTGGGAGACGTTTATTTATCTTTTGAGAAAAATAAAGTTTTGGTTCTTACGAATTGCCTTTATGTACCTTTATTTAGAAAGAATTTAATTTCTGTTTATAAATTGTTTATGGATGGATGTTCTATTTCTTTTAATGACAGAGTTGTTATAAAAAGGAATAGGGACATTATCTGTTCGGGTGCATTGATAGGAAATCTATACACACTTGAACCAAAAGCTCCCACGATGCAAATAGAAGTAAATATATAACTCATCTTCTAATTCCAATAAGAGAAAAGAACCTTCGAAGATGAACCAAACATATCTTTGGCATCTAAGGCTAGGTCATATTAACCTAAGCAGAATTCAAAGGTTGATAGCTGATGGACCTCTGAGTTCATTAGTGGTGGAAGATTTCCCAACCTGCGAATCTTGCTTGGAAGGAAAAATGACCAAGAGGCCTTTTAAGGCCAAGGGGTATAGAGCCAAAGATGTGGTGGAATTGGTTCATTTTGATTCGTGTGGTTCTATGTCTATCCAGGCAAGAGGTGGTTTTGAATATTTCATCTCCTTTATAGACTATTATTCGAGATATGAATACATTTACTTGATGCGCCACAAGTCTGAATGCTTTGACAAGTTCAAAGAATTCAAGGCTGATGTGGAGAAACGTCAGGGTAAAAGTATCAAGACACTATGATCTGATCGTGGTGGTGAGTACCTCTTGGGAGATTTTAAAAATTACTTAGCAGAGGCTGGAATTCAATCCCAATTGTCTGCACCTAGCACACCCCAGCAGAATGGTGTAGCAGAGTGAAGGTATAGGACTCTTATGGAGATGGTTAGATCAATGATGAGTTATTCTAAGTTGCCTGATTCGTTCTGGGGATATGCTCTAGATACAGCAGTGTATATTCTAAACTTGGTTCCATCTAAATCAGTGCCTTCTACTCCCACAGAATTGTGGACTGAGCGAAAGCCTAGTCTAAGACATATTCAGATTTGGGAGAGTCCAGCACACATGTTGAAGGAAGATGCTGGTAAGTTGGAACCTCGTATAGAAGTGCGCATGTTCGTTGGCTATCCTAGAGGAACGAAAGGTGGTTTGTTTTATAGTCCTAGAGATCAGAGGGTGATCGTCAACACGAACGCCAGATTTCTAGAAGAATACTATGTGATAAACCACAAGCCCATGAGTAAGATTGTTCTGGAGGAATTGAGAGGGGAAGTCACTACTTCAGTACCACTGGTACAAGATGATATACCATAAGTCACTGTACCGTATGTCACAGAGGATACACAGGTGATACCTCGTCGTAGTGGGAGGGTTGTGAGACAGCCTGATAGATTCATGTTCTTGGGAGAATCTTCTGATTTAGTCCCTGGCGAACATGAACCTGATCCCTACACATATATCGAGGCAATCCAAGATAAAGATGCGGTATCTTGGCAAAGTCCAATGAATGTTGTGATTGAGTCTATGGATTCAAATCAAGTCTGGGAGCTAGTAGAACCACCCAATGTTGTAAAAGTCATTGGATGCAAGTGGATCTACAGAAGAAAGAGGGAATAGACGGGAAGGTTGAGACCTTCAAAGCGAGGCTTGTTGCCAAGGGGTATATTCAGAAATAGGGTATCGATTATGAGGAGACCTTTTTGCCGGTAGCCATGCTTAAGTCTATCCGAATTCTCTTATGTATTGCTGCTCATATGGATTATAAGGTATGGCAGATGGATGACAAGATAGCTTTCCTTAATGGAAGTCTTGAGGAAAACATCTATATGAAGAAACCAGAGGGATTCATTGCAAAGGGCAAAGACCATCTTATGTGCAAGCTTAATCGATCCATTTATGGATTGAAGCAAGCTTCAAGATCTTGGAACATCCGCTTTGATGAGATAATCCAGTCTTATGGATTTATTCAAAGTCTGGATGAGTCTTGTGTATACAAGAGATGTGACAGAAACGTAGTGATATTTCTTGTACTATACGTAGATGACATTTTGTTGATTGGCAACAATATCAAGGTGTTATCAGACGTAAGAGTATGGTTGTCCAAACAGTTTGATATGAAGGACTTGGGAGAAGTGGGACACATCCTTGGGATCAAGGTTATAAGGGATCGCAAGAAAAGGATGTTGTGCTTATCCCAAGCTTCATACATAGACACGATTATGGATCGTTTTAGCATACTCCAAGAAGGGTTTTCTACCTTTCAGGCATGGAGTTCCTTTATCTAAGGAGATGTGTCCTAGAACATCTGAGGAGATAGAGGAGATGAAGGTGGTTCGTTATGCCTCGGCAGTAGGAAGCCTCATGTATGCGATGCTATGTACGAGACCAGATATCTGCTATGTCATGGGCATGGTCAACAGATATCAGAGTAATCCAGGATAGGGACATTGGACTACGGTAAAGCATATATTGAAGTACCTGAGAAGGACTAGGGATTATATGCTAGTTTACTAGGCAGACCAATTACTCCCTGTGGGTTACATGGATTCCGACTTCCAATCAGATAGGGATAACAGTAAGTCTACCTCAGGTTTTGTATTTACTTTGGGAGGTGGAGCCATTGTATGAAGGAGTGTCAAGCAGAAATGCGTGGAGGACTCTACCATGGAAGCTGAGTATGTGGCAGCCTCTGAGACGGCCAAAGAAGTTGTGGCTCAGGAACTTCCTAATGGACTTGGATGTTATTTTTGGTTTGCCCAGAATTATCACAATTTATTGTGATAATAGTGGTGCAGTTGCAAACTTGAAGGAACCACGAGCCCATATGGCAAGTAAGCACATAGAGCGCAAGTACCACCTGATACGAGAAATCGTAAAGAGAGGAGAAGTTGTTGTGGACAAGATTGCAGCGAAGGATAACCTGGCAGATCCTTTCACTAAGGCCCTTCCAGCGAGAGCTTTTGATTGGCATGTGGAGGGAATGGGTATCAGATGTATGGCAGTTTGAAGACAGCATAGTCTTTTAGTATAAGTGGGAGATTGTTGGGATGTATACTGAAAAGTCTATCTTTTGTATGAACATCTTTATTTTGAAATAAGAATCACATGATCATTGTTTGTATATTTTTATGGCTATGCATATTGTCTAATACATTACATTGTAGATAACATGGTGTGTGGTGTCACACGGGAGATCATGTTATCGGTTCCTTGTAAAGTATAAGTATAGGCTCACAACCGAGATGACTTTGGACAAACCATTGGAATGATTGTAGTGTGATTTGGGATTGGTTTATCTTGACCATAGAATCACACTAGTGCACTTTGTGTGTATTGAGCAGGACCGACTTAGAGGTGATTCAATTTATTGCTGACTACATAATTGAATCAGACCTCAGATATTAAATTTGTGCATACTCTTAATCCCGATATAATAACAGGCACATATACTTAGTACTCATTTCTTTGATTTACCAATGGGCGAGATTTATAGATTAAATTGATAGGCTCGGTAAGTTGGGAAATGATATTATTTATATGGTGTGTCGTTAATTATAGGAGGAAATCATGTCCTATATATTAGGATGATGATGTCCCCTTGAGGAGCTCATAAGGTTCATCATGTAAACCCTACAGGTGGACTTGGTCTGGCATGATGAAAAGGTTGAGTGGTACTACTCATGGAGTTAGATGTTGATTAATTAATGGTCAGTAAATTAATTAATCGACGGAAATTCGAGATCTTAAACACGGGGAGAAAATGTACATATAATATATGGAGCCCATATTAACTTATGGGGGTTGGTGAGGTAGATCAATGATAATCCTTTAGTGGATTGGATTATCATTAATGGATCGGACTTTATGTATGCTTGATCCATTGAGTGGCCAAGATCCAACTCCTCCTCATGGTCCCTATTATAGCCTATTAAAACCTCATGAAGCTTAGATCCAATGGATAGAAAAAAAAACTCTAGATCCAAAGGTAGAGATTAAATCTCCAGATCCGATGGTTGAGATTAAATCTCTAGATCAGACAGTTGAGATTAAATCCTTAGAACCAATGGTGGAGATTAAAACAAGGCTTATCCATAACTCTATAAAAGGAGGACAAGGGGTGGGCGGCAACTTGAATCCAACTAGAGATAGGATTAGTGTTTTTGTGTGGCAAGGCTTGGAGGCTAGGGTTTAGAGTTGGCGGCACCAAATAAGGAAACTTATTCCTTATTCACTTCTTCCTCAAGGTGGTCGGCGACCTAGCATCCTTTTCCAGCCTTTGGCCGGCGTCCAAAGCAGTCCCTCTCCCTCTCTTTGGCCGGTAAAACCTAGGCTTAGGGTTCTCCCTTGGAGCTTTGGTCGGCATTCACCTATTCTCCTCTTCCTTCTTTGTCGGCGGCAAGCTCCAACCTTGGAGTTTGGTGGTTAGTTAAAGGTAGGAGAATAGTCTTGTTTCTATTCTTCCTCTTGCTCGGAACGAGCAAGGTGTTGGAATGTATACTGAAAGCCTAGCTCTTTTTGTATGAACATTTTATTTTGAAATAAGAATCACATGATCATTGTTTGCACTTTATATATTTATTATATGTGTGTGCATATTGTCTAATATTTTACATTGTAGATAACATGATGCTTGGTGTGGCACAGAAGATCATGTTATCAGGCCCTTATAAAATATAAGTAGAGGCACACAACCAAGATGGTTTTGGACAAACCATTGGCATGGTTGTAGTGTAGCTTGGTATTGTTTTGTCTTGAACATGGAGTTACACTGGTACACTTAGGTGTATTGAGCAGGACCGACATAGAGGTGATTCAATTTAGTACAGACTACATAATTTAATCGGACCTCGGATATTATGTTGTACATGCTCTTAATCCCGATATAATAACGGGCACATGAACTTAGTATTTATTTCTTTGATTTACCAAAGGGTGAGATTTAGATGGATTAAATCAATATGCTCGGTAAGTTGAGAAATAATATTATTTACATGGTATGTTGTTGATTATAGGAGGAAACCGTGTCCTATATATTAGGTTGATGATGTCCCCTTGAGGAGCTCATAAGGTTCATCATGTAAACCCAGCTGGTTTACTTAGTCAACATGATGATAAGGTTGAGTGGTACTACTCGAGGAATTAGATGTTAATTAATTGATGGTCAGTAAATCAATTAATTGATGGATATTCGATATCTTAAACATGGGGAGATGAATGTACAAATAATATATGGAGCCCATATTAATTTATGGGGGATGGTGAGGTAGTTCAATGATGATCC
Organism: Wurfbainia villosa; assembly: GCA_025175895.1. Lineage (NCBI taxonomy): Eukaryota > Viridiplantae > Streptophyta > Magnoliopsida > Zingiberales > Zingiberaceae > Wurfbainia > Wurfbainia villosa. The sequence continues at coordinate 28,284,903 of CM045994.1, forward strand.
TCTAGTGGAATGGAACATCATTGATGGATCAAGTTTGTGTGGTTCCGATCCATCGGGTGGCCAAGATCCAACTCCTCTTTATGGTCCCTATCGTAGCCTAATATAATCCTCGTGATGTCTAGATCCAAGGATGTAAAACAAAACCTAGAACCAACGGTTGGGATGAATCCCTAGATCCGATGGTTGGGATGAAACCCTAGAACCAACGGTTGGGATTAAATCCCTAGATCCGATGGTTAGGATGAAATCCTAGAATCGACGGTCGGGATGAAACCCTAGATCCGACGGTTAGGATGAAATCCTAGAATCGACGGTTGGGATGAAACCCTAGATCCGACGGTTAGGATGAAATCCTAGAATCGACGGTTGGGATGAAACCCTAGATCCGACGGTTGGGATAAAATCCTAGATCCGACGGTGGAGATTAAATCCCTAGATCCGATGGTGGAGATTAAAGGAGGCTTAAGCCCTATTCTATAAATAGAGGCTTAGGCTTGGGCAGCAATAAGAGATTGGGAAATTAGGGTTTGGCTCTTCTCAAAGTGGGCGGCAAACACAAACTCTAGAGGCGGCTAGGGTTTTTGGGCGGCTAGAAGTTGGGCGGCAAGTTTGTTCTCCCTAGGGTTTTGGCCTGCGCCCATCTTCCTCTTCTCATCCTTGGCCGGTTCTCTTCTTCCTCCGCTTCTCCTAACTCTAGGTGGCCGGCGGCAACATTGCATTGGTGGTCGGCGCTTCATCCAATTGTTCCTTGGCCGGCGGTTGCATCAAACTCCCTAGTTTGGTGGCCGGTTCTAGAAAGGAAAGGTATTGTTGGTTCTTCTCTTTGTTCGCAGTGGACAAGGAAGGGAAGAACGTGATCTAGAAGGCTTCTACTCGTGGAGGATCTTCGTCCACACGTCGTCCACGAGGAGGAAAGGACATACGGTAGAAGATCGTAAGGTATAAAGTTTTACAACTTTATTTTCAGATCTGAGCATGTTCTTTTATGTGTTGATTATACATGTGTGCGTATGTATATATTTTGTATAATCATGGACCCCGAAGACAAACACAAAAACCGGCGATCCGTCCGTCGTCTCTTCCGCAGCTAGCCAACTAGAAGAGTTGTGTTGCTTGAACAACTAGTTTGTTCAAGCGACCACTCAAGTTGTTAGCACGATGATGAATTTGTTGTGATAAGGAAACTCATCCCATCCAGATTAATTCTTTCATTAGTGAAAATTTTAATCCGGGGACATGGGAGCCAATGAGCTTCCGAAGCAACTCCCTTCAAGTGGTATCAGAGCCACGGTTTCCGGTTTTGTGTGTTTTCGATTCGGTTACTTTCATGCACATTTCATATATTGAGTATGCCGGATAATAGTAGGATGTGCGTAGGCTAACTTTTTGGTTGCAGGCATAAGATCCGACTATTATGGTTATTTGGTTGTATGTGATGGTTTTGTGTGTGATTGTATGTATATTATTTGAATCCTCGGGGTTGACGAGGCTAGATTAGTATTTAATTTTTTATAATTAAATACGGCATTGTTTAGCCGCTCATTTTAGTTTACTTTCGATCTAGATTATTTGTACACTCCTTCGTGGAGTATAGGATCGATGGATGTAAATTAAAATGATTTATCTCGGCTCGGATATCTTTGGTGACTTGCGCACGGGAAAAGGTGGAGCGGACGAGGTGGTGACACGATGGGATGCGTATTGGAGGACAATGCCATAATAGTTGGAAAAATTCTATTTTTTCCATATTTATTGCTGATTTGTTTTTATATGCATGTTGTGTATGCTTTAAAATTCCTCAATTTCAATTTACTAAGTGGGAGAGGGAAATTTTAATTAATTCCCGCGGCCTCCATTACAATTTGACGTGTGATGCAACAAACTTGTGTGTTGGCTCTGAGTGCCTTCCTCCCTGTGGACGGGTTTGTTTGTGGATCACTAGGTTAAATAATGGTTATAGGAAATTATCTAGGAGCATGTGTACTTCCACAGCGGTAAGGCACATAATCCGAAATAATTCCCTTAGTATCGTTTAATGGTGCACACTTAGATGCAAATAAAAGTATCCTCCCCATCGGAGTCACTGCTTTTATTTGTAGGGCCAAAGAGGAACCGACTTTTAATTTTATTTGTCAAAAAGTAAGGTTGACAAGATAATAAAATTAATGGGTAAAACCTCCTCTTACAAATGTAGAATTCGTATACGTCCACACAGCGTGGCATGCGATATTCTCGGTGATTTGAGGTGTTGGTTGATTTCAGGATTTTATTGTTTTGAGGAATCAATAATATTTGAAATCTAATATTTTGATCATTGTGATTTTTAGGATTTTCAAATGGCTTTCAACCCAATTGCTGTGATTTTAAAAGAAAATAAGCTTACTGGACCAAACTACATTGATTGGAAAAGAAACTTGGATATTGTCTTAACTACGGAGGAGTACAAATTTGTACTCTTCGAGGTCTGTCCTCCTAAGCCCACTGATGACTCTGATGAAAAGGAGAAAGAACATTATAAGAAATGGATCAAGGCGGATGAGATGGCGCGGTGTTACATTTTGGCATCTATGTCAAATGTGGATCGTGCCATAGCCACTGCTTATGACATGATGTTCAATCTCAAGGAACTTTTCAGACATCAGAGTAGGGCGGCTAGACAGGAGGCGATGAGAAACTTGATGATGACCACCATGATCGAGGGAACACCGTTAGGGATCATGTTCTCAAGATGATGGCTCATCTTAATGAGATGGAAGTCCTCGGAGCTGAGATCGATGGGGAAACCCAGGTCGATATCATTCTCCAGTCTCTGCCTAGGAGTTTTGAGGGCCCACCAACTACAACATGAATAAGAGGTTGTATTTTGGAGCTTCGGCGAACTCCAGCGCAGAGGAGCTTTTCACAAAGTACTCAAGCCATGGTCGCTCAGAAGGTTTCTTCCTCTAAATCGAAAGGTAAGAAGAAGAAGAAACAAGGTGGAGCGAAGAAAGTGGCAATGGGACCTCAGGCAGGAGTGAAGAAGCCGAAAGGCAAGTGCTTCACTTGCAAGCGTCGACATTGGAAGTCGACTGTCCCTCGAAAGAACAAAGGTATATCTTCTTGTTTAGTTGTTGAAACATGTTTAGCGGTGTTATCTACCAGTGCCTGGTGTGTAGATACAGGAGCCACTGATCATGTCTGCAATACTTTGTAGGGGTTCCAAGAAACCCAACGACTAGCTGAGGGAGAGATTACCGTCTTCATGGGCAATGCTTCAAAGGTGGCGGCTATTGCAGTGGGAGACGTTTATTTATCTTTTGATAGGAATAAAGTTTTGGTTTTGAGAAATTGTCTTTATGTACCTACTTTTAGAAAGAATTTAATTTTAGTTTCTAAATTGTTTTTGGATGGATATTCTGTTTCTTTTAATGACAAAGTGGTTATAAAAAGGAATAGGGAGATTATCTGTTCTGGTACATTGGTTGGCAATTTATATACTCTTGAACCGAAAACTCCCACGATGCATATAGAAGTCAATAACTCATCTTCTAAGTCTAATAAGAGAAAAAAACCTTCGCAAATGAACCAGACATATATTTGGCATCTAAGGCTTGGTCATATTAACCTAAGTAGAATTCAAAGGTTGATAGCTGATGGACCTTTGGGTTCATTAGTGGTGGAGGATCTCCCAACCTGCGAATCTTGCTTGGAAAGTAAAATGACCAAGAGGCCTTTCAAGGCCAAGGGGTATAGAGCCAAAGATGTGTTAGAAATGGTTTATTCTAATTTGTGCGGTCCTATGTCTATCCAGGAAAGAGGTGGTTTTGAATATTTCGTCTCTTTTATAGACGATTATTCAAGATATGGATACATTTACTTGATGCGCCACAAGTCTGAATGCTTTGACAGGTTCAAAGAATTCAAGGCTGATGTGGAGAACCGTCAAGGTAAAAGTATCAAGACACTACGATCTGATCGTGGTGGCGAGTACCTCTTGGGAGAGTTTAGGAGTTACTTATCAGAGTTTGGGATTCAATCCCAATTGTCTGCACCTGGCACACCCCAGTAGAATGGTGTAGCAGAGCGAAGGAATAGGACTCTTATGGAGATGGTCAGATCGATGATGAGTTATTCTGAGTTACCTGTTTCGTTTTGGGGGTATGCACTGGATACGACAATGTACACTCTGAACTTGGTTCCATCTAAATCAGTACCTTCTACCCCTATAGAATTGTGGACTGGGCGAAAGCCTAGTCTGAGACATATTCGGATATGGGGGAGTCCAAAGACATGTTGTCAAGGTGATGGTAAGTTGGAACCTCGTACAGAAGTGTGCATGTTTGTTGGCTACCCTAAGGGAACGAAAGGTGGTTTATTTTATAATCCTAGAGATCAGAGGGTGATCGTTAGCACGAACGCCAGATTTTTAGAGGAGGATTATGTAATGAACCACAAGCCCAAGAGTAGGATTGTTCTTGAGGAGTTGACAGGGGAAGTCCCGACTTCAGTACCACCGGTACAAGAGGAGATACCACAAGTCACTGTACCGTGTGTCACAGAGCATACACAGGAGGCACCTCGTCATAGTGGGAGGGTTGTTAGACAACCCGATAGATTCATGTTTTTGCGAGAGTCTTCGGACTTAGTCCCTGGTGAACATGAACCTGATCCCTGGACATATGATGAGGCATGCCAAGATAGAGATGCGGTATCTTGGCAAAGAGCGATGAATTCAGAGATAGAATCTATGGATTCTAATCAAGTCTGGGAGCTAGTAGAACCACCCAATGGTGTAAAAGCCATTGGATGCAAGTGGATCTACAAGAGAAAGAGAGGAGTAGACGGGAAGGTTGAGACCTTCAAAGCTAGGCTTGTTGCGAAAGGGTATACTCAGAAAGAGGGCATCGATTATGAGGAGACCTTTTCGCCGGTAGCTATGCTTAAGTCTATCCGGATTCTCTTATCTATAGCTGCTCATATGGATTATGAGATTTGGCTGATGGATGTCAAGACAGCTTTCCTTAATGGAAATCTTGAGGAGAACATCTATATGCGGCAACCAGAGGGATTCATTGCTAAAGGCAAAGAGCATCTTGTATGTAAGCTTAATCGGTCCATTTATGGATAGAAGCAAGCTTCTAGATCTTGGAACATCCGTTTTGATGAGGTAATCCAGTCATATGGATTCATTCAAAGTCCGGATGAGCCTTGTGTATACAAGAGATGTGATGGAAACGTAGTGGTATTTCTTGTACTATACGTAGATGACATTTTGTTAGTTGGCAACAATATCAAAGTGTTATCAGACGTAAGAGTATGGTTGTCCAAACAGTTTGACATAAAGGACTTGGGAGAAGTGGGACACATCCTTGGGATCAAAGTTATAAGGGATCGCAAGAAAAGGATGTTGTGCTTATCTCAAGCTTCATACATTGACACTATCCTTGCTCGTTTTAGCATGCAGAACTCCAAGAAAGGTTTTCTACCTTTTTGGCATGGAGTTCCTTTATCTAAAGAGATGTGTCCCAAAACATCAAAGGAGATAGAGGACATGAAGGTGGTTCCTTATGCTTCGGCAGTAGGAAGCCTTATGTATGCTATGCTATGTACGAGACCGGATATCTGCTTTGTCGTGGGCATGGTTAGCAGATATCAGAGTAATCCTGGACAGGGACATTGGACTGCGGTAAAGCATATATTGAAGTACCTGAGAAGGACTAGGGATTATATGTTGGTTTACCGGACAGATCAATTAGTCCCTGTGGGTTACACGGATTCGAATTTCCAATAAGATAGGGACAAGAGTAAGTCTACCTCGGGGTTTGTGTTTACTTTTGGAGGTGGAGCCATAGTATGGAGGAGTGTCAAGCCGAAATGTGTGGCGGACTCTACCATGGAAGATGAGTATGTGGCAGCCTCTGAGGCAGCCAAAAAAGCTGTATGGCTCAGGAACTTCTTGATGGACTTGGATGTGATTCCTGGTTTGCCCAAAACTATCACAATTTATTGTGATAACAGTGGTGCAGTTGCAAACTCGAAGGAACCACGAGCCCATAAGGCGAGTAAACACATAGAGCGCAAGTACCACCTTATACGAGAGATCGTAAAGCGAGGAGAAGTTGCTGTCGCCAAGATTGCATCAGAGGATAACCTGACGGATCCATTCACTAAGGCCCTTCCAGCAAAAGCGTTTGATAGGCATGTGGAGGACATGGGGATCAGATGTATGGCAGAGTGATGACGACATAGTCTTTTAGTATAAGTGGGAGATTGTTGGAATGTATACTGAAAGCCTAGCTCTTTTTGTATGAACATTTTATTTTGAAATAAGAATCACATGATCATTGTTTGCACTTTATATATTTATTATATGTGTGTGCATATTGTCTAATATTTTACATTGTAGATAACATGGTGCTTGGTGTGGCACAGAAGATCATGTTATCAGTCCCTTGTAAAATATAAGTAGAGGCTCACAACCAAGATGGTTTTGGACAAACCATTGGCATGGTTGTAGTGTAGCTTGGTATTGTTTTGTCTTGAACATGGAGTTACACTGGTACACTTATGTGTATTGAGCAGGACCGACATAGAGGTGATTCAATTTAGTACTGACTACATAATTGAATCGGACCTCGGATATTATGTTGTACATGCTCTTAATCCCGATATAATAACGGGCACATGTACTTAGTATTTATTTCTTTGATTTACCAAAGGGTGAGATTTAGATGGATTAAATCAATATGCCCGGTAAGATGGGAAATAATATTATTTACATGGTGTGTCGTTGATTATAGGAGGAAATCGTGTCCTATATATTAGGTTGATGATGTCCCCTTGAGGAGCTCATAAGGTTCATCATGTAAACCCAGCTGGTTGACTTAGTCAACATGATGATAAGGTTGAGTGGTACTACTCGAGGAATTAGATGTTAATTAATTGATGGTCAGTAAATCAATTAATTGACGGACATTCGATATCTTAAACACGGGGAGATGAATGTACAAATAATATATGGAGCCCATATTAATTTATGGGGGTTGGTGAGGTAGTTCAATGATGATCCTCTAGTGGAATGGAACATCATTGATGGATCAAGTTTGTGTGGTTCCGATCCATCGGGTGGCCAAGATCCAACTCCTCCTTATGGTCCCTATCGTTGCCTAATATAATCTTCGTGAAGTCTAGATCCAAGGATGTAAAACAAAACCTAGAACCGACGGTTGGGATGAATCCCTAGATCCGATGGTTGGGATGAAACCCTAGAACCAACAGTTGAGATTAAATCCCAAGATCCGATGGTTAGGATGAAATCCTAGAATCGACGGTTGGGATGAAACCCTAGATCAGACAGTTAGGATGAAATCCTAGAATCGACGGTTGGGATGAAACCCTAGATCCGACGGTTAGGATGAAATCCTAGAATCGACGGTTGGGATGAAACCCTAGATCTGACGGTTTGGATAAAACCCTAGATCCGACGGTGGAGATTAAATCCCTAGATCCGATGGTGGAGATTAAAGGAGGCTTAAGCCCTATTCTATAAATAGAGGCTTAGGCTTGGGCGGCAATAAGAGATTGGGAAATTAGGGTTTGGCTCTTCTCAAAGTGGGCGACAAACACAAACTCTAGAGGCGGCTAGGGTTTTTGGGCGGCTAGAAGTTGGGCGACAAGTTTGTTCTCCCTATGGATTTGGCCTGCGCCCATCTTCCTCTTCTCATCCTTGGCCGGTTCTCTTCTTCCTCCTCCCTTGCTCCTTGGTGGTCGGCGGCTCTCCAACTCTTGGTGGCCGGCGCTTCTCCTAACTCTAGGTGGCCGGCGGCAACATTGCATTGGTGGCCGGCGCTTCATCCAATTGTTCCTTGGCCGGCGGTTGCATCAAACTCCCTAGTTTGGTGGCCGGTTCTAGAAAGGAAAGATATTGTTGGTTCTTCTCTTTGTTCGCAGCGGACAAGGAAGGGAAGAACGCGATCTAGAAGGCTTCTACTCGTGGAGGATCTTCGTCCACACGTCATCCACGAGGAGGAAAGGACATACGGTTGAAGATCGTAAGGTATAAAGTTTTACAACTTTATTTTCAGATCTGAGCATGTTCTTTTATGTGTTGATTATACATGTGTGTGTATGTATATATTTTGTATAATCATGGACCCCGAAGACAAACACAAAAACTGGCGATCCGTTCGTCGTCTCTTCCGCGGCTAGCCAACTAGAAGAGTTGTGTTGCTTGAACAACTAGTTTGTTCAAGCGACCACTCAAGTTGTTAGCACGACGACGAATTGGTTGTGCTAAGGAAACTCATCCCATCCGGATTAATTCTTTCATTAGTGAAAATTTTAATCTGGGGACATGGGAGCCAATGAGCTTCTGAAGCAACTCCCTTCACAAGGAAGGAAGATTGGTGATCTAGAAGCTTCAACTTTTGGTAGATCGTCGCCCACACGACGTCCGAAAGGAGGAAGGTCATACAATAGAAGATCGAGAGGTATATCGATTCTCTATTTTCTTTTGTAACATGTTTATATTTATTTTTCAATTTTGTGGCTAAAAATACTTGGACCCCGAACATAAACACAAAAGGCGGTGATCCGTACATCGTCTATTCCGTGGCTATTCGTAGAATAGAGGTTGGTCGCTTGAACAACAAGTTTGTTCGAGTGACCACTCTAATTGAATAGCACGATGATGACAAGGTTGGTTGGGCAATCCCTCTTGTCAAGGATAAATTTTTTATCTGGGGACGTAGAAGGGATCGCCATGAATAAGTGACCGAGTTGAAGTGGGAAGCGTAGTTTCCCCTCACCAACACCAACTCCATGTTTGACATTCCAAATGTCAAGACTCAAGCTTAGACTTTCCCTTGCCAACCCATGTTGGACTTTCCAAATGCCAAGACTCAAGCTTGGACTTTCTCTTGTCAACCCTTGCTTGGACTTTCTATGCCAAGTGTCCCACTTCGACTTCTCTATCATATAGTCAACCCCATGTCAACCATGTAGTCAAACCTTTGTCAAACAATGGTAAACTCATCGTCAAACATCAAAACACCAACATCAAAATACTACTCGAGTCAAACTCGAGTCTGGTCAATCGTGACCTTGGTCGATTGCACCAACAATATTGTTGGTGCAATAATTCCTCAAGTATTTATGTGTTTTGATTTTTGGATAATCATTTATAGTTAGGCAATGTTTTGTGATCTAACCATAAACGTGTTAAGTGACAGGAAAAATCCAAGTATGAAGACTTGGTAAAGGAAAGTCCAAGTGTAATCTTGCAAAGGAAGTCCAAGGGAAAGTCTTGGCGGCGTAAGTCCAAGCATGTAGTCTTGGCGGCATAAAGTCCAAGAGAACCCTTGGCAAAGGAAGTCCAAAGGTAAAGTCTTGGCAGTGTAAGTCCAAGCTTGTAGTCTTGGTGGCGTAAAGTCCAAGCGAACTTTGGCAAAAGAGAAATTCGAGACATAACGAAATCGAGGGAAGCTCTTAGAAGCAAGCGCAAGGATGGAGTCGCAAACTCGGAGGGATCCTAGAGGTGCAAGGCTGAAGGAAGAGCTAGAAGGTTGAGTCTAGGTCTAGGGAGTTGACTTCAAGTATGATTTGATCATACTTGAAGTGTATCAGTCGACTGATACTCTGTCCCAGTCGACTGATCAGTCACTTGACTGATGAGGGCAACATTTTGGTGCCATCAGTTAACTGCTAGGATTTGGCAATCGACTGGTCCACCATCAGTCGACTGTTATACCCTAGCAATCGACTGTTAATAGTGTACATCGGTACAGAATATTTTCCAGTCGAGTGATTATTCGGAGCACTCAACTGATGGCTAAATCAGTTGACTGATCAACTTCCTATTGGTAGTGATGAATCAAGATTAGGCTTGTCAGAAGCCATTGGATTACGTCAGCTACAGCAGTAGTCAACTGATGGTGACTATCAGTCAACTGCTCCATCCCCAATGGGAAAATCAGCCTCTTCTCTATAAAAAGAGGTCATGGGTTGTTTGAGGAGGCTAGTGCTTATATTCATACTCATAGTCTCAAGCTCCCCACGTCTTCAATAGCCTTCTAGTGATTTCTAATCTCCTCTTCTCTTATTTTCATCTACATCATTTGTAAGAAGAGGAGTTCATTTGTAAAGAGGGCTTCTCCACCTAAAAGGAGCTCTTAGTGAATATTTGCTTGGGTTGATCCACCTTACGGATCACCGTGTAGTAAGAGCACAATCTCCGAACCACGTTAAATCATTTTTGTTAGCGCTTGCATTTTTATCTCTTATTTTCTTTAGTATTCATTTTTGCTTCCGCTAACTTTGTTTGTAGAATTCAAGAGAGGCTATTCACCCCCCCCCTCTAGCCTTCCAATGATCCCCAACAAGTGGTATCAGAGCCCGGATCACGTTAGAAGATCTAACCATCAACCGAGGCACAATGACATTTCAAGAGGGATATAGCACGGCATGGCCTCCGTTCTTCAACGGTAACGACTTCGGTTATTGGAAAGGTAGGATGGAGTACTACCTTATGAATGATATTGATAATTGGTTGAGTATTGTAGATGGTTTCGAGAAGTCAGTCGATGAATTCGGAGCGTCAATACCAACGAAGGATTGGACTAGGGAGATAGCAAAGAAGGCACAAGCCAATGCCAAAGCAACAACCACACTTCAATGTGGTTTGTCTAAAGAGCAACTAATCAAAGTAGGACCCTTCGAATCCGCAAAGGAGCTTTGGGAGAAGCTCATCAAACTAAATGAAGGGTCAAAGGAGACGAGGAGAGCCAAGAGGGACCTATTGATAGGTCAACTCCAAAGCTTCAACATGAAGACCAACGAGACCGTGAGCCAAATGCATGGTCAATTCAAGGAGGTAGTCAACGGACTACACGTAATAAGTGAGAAGGTTGAAAACCGAGACCTCGTAAGGTATGTGCTACAAGCTTTCCCTAGAACAACTTTATGGGCATCATGGTAGATGCTTATAAGGTTTCTAGGGACCTTTCTTTAGTCAAATTAGATGAACTATTTGTTGGGGGATCGAAACGGCCAGCTAGAGGGGGTGAATAGTGTTGGTGCAATCGGCCCAGGTCACGATTGACCAGACTCGAGTTTGACTCGAGTGATGTTTTGATGTTTGACAAAGGGATTTGACAAAAGGATTTGACAAAGTGGTTTGACATTGATGTTTGACATTAATGTCGGTTAATATGTTGGGGAGATTGTTGGAGCAATCGACCCGGGTCATGTTTGACCGGACTCGAGTTTGACTCGAGGAAGACCTTGATGGTTGACTGGGGTTGACCATGTGATTATGGGAAAGTCCAAGCATGGGTCTTGGCAAGGTAAAGTCCAAGTCATGGGTACTTGGCATGGAAAGTCCAAGTGGGACACTTGGCATTTGGTAAAGTCCAAGTCTTGAGTACTTGGCATGAAAAGTCCAAGTGGGACACTTGGCGCATGGAAAGTCCAAGTCATGGGTACTTGGCATTTGGGAAAGTCCAAGTCTTGAGTACTTGGCATGAGAAGTCCAAGCATGGGTCTTGGCAAATGAGAAGTCCAAGCATGGGTCTTGGCAAATGGAAAGTCCAAGCATGGGTCTTGGCATGGAAAGTCCAACATGGGTTGGCAAGGGAAAGTCCAAGCTTGAGTCTTGGCATTTGGAAGTCCAAGGGGATTGATTTTGGCAGCGTAAAGTCCAAGCGGAGTCTTGGCGGTGTAAGTCCAATGTGCCTTGGCGGTGTAGACACCGTTAGCATGACATAGCCGAGGGAAGCACCTGGAGGCTAGCGCGATGGATGAAAAAGTCATGGATGACTTGGAGGGATCCGAGAGGCGTGAGGCTGATGGAGGTGGCTAGAAGGCTTAGGTCTAGGCTAAGGGTGGTCTAGCAAGTATGGGGGCACCATACTTGGGTTAAAACTTCATCTTTGAGGTTGGCAGTCGACTAGCATTATGGCCGGTTCGACTGCCGTGAGTTGACTTGAGTTCGACTGCCGTTTAAGAGCTGGAATCGCCCGCAATGATCGCCATGGTGGCGCTTGATCGCTCATGGGAGCAAATAATCCGATGCGGCAATGATCGGGCAATGAATCGATGGCTAGACGCCGTAGCCGATCGGGCAATGATTACGCGGTTGCGGGCCCAATCGCCAATGTTGGCAGTCGACTGACAAGAGATCCGTTGGAGTTTTTCCAGCGTGGATCGATCCGTTGTCTCATGACAACAGTGGCATCAGTCGACTGGTGACTTATGGCAGTCGACTGATAGGTGGAAATCCAGCCCAACGCAGGTTATAAAAGTAGCTCGAAAGGAGGGTTTTAGCAGCGATTTTCTTGGGCGAAATTGAAGGGGGAAGTTGGTGCTTTTGTTGGGTTTCCGGCACCGCGGTGTGTGTGTGTTCGATCACGTTTCGTAAACATGAACACAGCGGAAGCAATAAAAATAATAAATCTACATTTATTACAACACACACAACACACGCATGCATATTACAACAAGTGTAGACATAACCGTAAATTTAAATTTGCAATAAAAGGAAATTTATCTACGTTATACCTTTCGTATGACGTGTAGCGGGAACGGCATCAACCGGAACGATCCTCGCTTGAATCGTCTCTATCCGTATCCACGCCGAGTTCCTCGGGATGACTTCGCTAAGCCACGAGCTTCGTCTTCGTACGGGTTACTAGCCTCGTGTTGAAGACGACGTGATCGAGAGATGATCACGATCCGAATCCAAATTCGGATCCTAATATGAGTTCTCAAAACTCGCTTCTCCGGAGAGATATTCGTCAACCAATTGACGAATCCTTCATCCTCCACCTCAGAGGATTACCGGAGATCGAATCCCCGGTAAGTTAGCCGCTGTCGGAGCTCTAACCGTCGTCCAAACGACGCTCCGACGAGAGGAGAACAAGCTGTCCAGAAAACTGGACAGCTTTGGTGGAGGTGATAGGCGTCGGCCAACCAAGGGAGATAGAGCTCACCTTGATGCCAAACTTGAAGGAGATCACCGGAGCACTAACCGGCAGCAGCTCGATGCCGGCGAGGGGGAAGGTCAGCACCTTCTGGACGCCAGTTGGAGCCTCAAGGTGGGCGGCCGCAAGGAGGAGGAGAGTTGGCTCCGAATTTCTCCAAGGAGAGGTGGGCGGCAACTTAGGGTTGTGGATTAGGGCTTAATTATCCCTTAAGCCCTCTTTTATAGAGATCTAATTATCTTAATGGTTATTGGATCATAACCATTAGGCCCGTTAACCCGCTCCATTAAGATAAGTTAAAATAAATCAAACCATGATGGTTTATTTTAAGTTAAAACGAACCAAACCAACTTTTGGTTCATTCGTTTTAAAATAAACTAAACCCTTTGGTTTATTCTCCTCCATTGGATTAGAACCAAACCATTTTGGTCCATCCATTATGTCTTCATAAGACACGGCTCATCCACGCTTCCATTGCGCCTGAAACGATTTCATGCTCGCTCCATGTTTGGTCCAACCAAACATAGTTTCTCTCGGTCTGAGAATCTCATTCTCAAGCTCGTTTTAAATCCTTCGGATTACGCTCGTTGTGCGTGTGACCAAATAGGTTCTCGGTTTATGTTGGCCGTCTATAATTAACCATTAATTATAGAATGATCATGAGTGGCACCTAGTAGTACATCATGATCCCCAATTAACCGAAAAAATCAACGGTTGATCCAGAACTATTTCTGAAACCCTTCAGCAGCTCGAATGATTCGTGCCTCATTCCCTTCACTCATCTTATACCCACTTGGTTTAGGACATGGTCTATAGTGTCAGTCCCCACTAGGCTGACTACGTCACACCTAGCCCAAGTATCATTTCCTCATCCTACGGATTCTAGTTACTCCACATGTATCAAAGAGTACCTTACTCTAAACATGTAATGCTTTGGCCAAAGACTTTAGTAACAATCCGACGAGAGGCCATGGGTATACATCTCCTCGCAAGGAGTGGTGAATCCTTTATAGGCTATTCAAACACCTTCGATCACTTCGACTTATACCCAATCATCCCGGGTCCACATCTCCTTAGAGATGTTTGCTTAAGATGTCAAAGCATAAGTCTCCAAGATCAAGATGACTTGAATACCGCAAGTCAAAGGAACATCGCACTTAAGCTACAGTAAGAACTTCATTGACATATCTATATATGCAGAGAACCATATGAAGTCTTACTACCGTCACTCCAATGAACTAGTTACCATAACTAGCATCCACGATTAACTCCGACATCACAATGTCTCCACCAAAGGAGAATCACCGCTTGATACACCAAGGAGTATACTGTAGTCTCGAGAATCGATGGTGTCCAAATCCATCAATTCATCGACTAGGATAATTCGATACATCACAATTACACATGTAGAGATACTCACTAGTTGTGATCCAATCACAAATTCTCTCATGCCGTGAATCGTATCGTGGATATTCAAGAAATGAGTTTAAGATCCAATCAAATACATAAAACATGTATACTCAAATAGTGAATCTTCATTTATCATATAAATGGTTCATACATAAGGTGATTGCCTTAGGACATCTCTCATATATATTACTAACAGACTCCCACTTGGCCTAATGCCAATCGCTACGGTATCCAATACCATAAGCACTAACATGACCCTCAAACTTACTTTGAGGTAATGCCTTAGTCAAAGGATCCGCTAAGTTCCTTTCAAAGGGGAATTTTCGATTTGTATTTCATTCCTACCGATGATCTCTCGATAAGATGATAGCGCGGCACATGTTTGGATCGCTGATGAGACCTTGGCTCTTTCGTCGCGCAATTGCTCCATTGTTGTCGCAGAGACCCAGATTGCTTCAACAATGGCCGAATCACACCAAGTTCATAAATGAACTTTGATCCAAACCGCTTCCTTTATCGCTCCGGCCGCAATGTATTCTCGCCTCAGGGTAGAATCCGCTACAATGTCTTGTTTGGAACTTTTCCAACTCATCGCGCCTCCATTCAAGGTGAACACGATCCGCATCGAGACTCAAATCATCCTTGTCCGTCCGAAGCCGCATCCAGATACCCGTATCACCATGTCCCCTTCTCCATATATTAGGAACACATCCTTAGTTCTTCTTAAGTACTTAAGGATCGCCTTAATAGCCACCCAATGATCCATTCCTCGATCGACCGTATCCGCCGTGACACTCGTGAGCATACGATACATCGGGCCTCATACATAACATAACATACATGATGTATCCTAGCTATTGCGGATGCATAGGGAATCTTACTCATGCAAATCCTCTCTCTTACGTGCGCGGACACATAGACTTGAAGGTGTACCCCATGCACGATGGGTAGGAAACCTTTCTTGGATTGACATGCTAAACCTCTTTGCTTTCGGTCTATATATGTAGCTGCGAAAGACCAAGCAAGCTGTTTGATCTATCTCTATAGATCTTAATCCAGGATGTAGGTTGCTTCTCGGTCTTTCATGGAGAATGTCTTGGATAACCAAACCTTAGCATTGTAAGATTGAAACATCGTTTCCTATAAGTAGTATGTCATCGACATACAATACTAGGAACACGACTGCACTCCCACTAACCTTCTTGTACACACAAGGTTCGTCTGGATTTTGTGAGAAATCAAACTTTTTGATTGTCTCATCAAGACGGATATTCCAGCTCCTGGATGCTTGCTTCAATCCATAAATGGACCGTCGCAATTTGCATACCTTGGTTTTATCAACCGATGTGAAACCCTCAGGTTGTATCATATACACGTCCTCGAGCAGGTTTCCATTAAGGAAAGCTATTTTCACATCCATCTGCCATATCTCATAATCATAATGAGCCGATATGGCCAGGAGCATCCGAATGGATTTAAGCATAGCTACAGGCGAATAGGTTTCGTCATAATCGACACCTTGTTTTTGACGATATCCTTTCGCCACCAATCTAGCCTTATAGGTAATCACATTACCATCCATGTCGGTTTTCTTCTTGAAAACCCACTTGCACCCTATAGGCTTTATCCTTTCAGGTGGGTCAACCAAGTTCCAAACTTGGTTTTCATACATGGAATCCATTTCCGACTTCATGGCACCAAGCCACTTATCCCTTTCTGAACTTGTCAGCACTTCTTCATAACTGGTAGGCTCCTCATCATCAATGAGTAACACGTCGTTCGATTCACTTATAAGAAATCCATATCTCTTAGGAATATTGCGTGTTCTACCAGATCTACGAAGATGTGGTGTTACATAGGTCCAGCCGATTGCTCATCACTATGAGTTGTCAGCTGTTGTGCTTCACCAGGTATCTCATCAATGTCTACTGAAGTCTCTTGAACCTCCTCAAGTTCAACGACACTCCCACTGTTTTCTTGTAAGAGAAACTCTTTCTCTAGAAACACAACATTCCTTGAAACAAACACCTTTTGTTCCAAGGGATGATAGAATTGGTAACCCCTCGTTTCCTTAGGGTATCCAATAAATAGACATTTATCAGACTTAGCATCCAATTTGTTCGATACACCCGCTTCACATAAGGTGACAACCCCATATCTTCAAGTAAGTTACATGATGTTTATTAGTTGCCCATATCTCATATGGAGTAGTAGCGGGACTCGCTTAACAAGTAAACAAATTGTCAAGTGCATAGCCCCAAAAGGACTTGGGAAGATTCGCGTGATTCATCATTGACCTGACCATGTCCAACAAGGTCCGGTTTTGCCTCTCAGATACACCATTAAGTTATGGTGTATACTGCGGAGTCCATTGAGACAATATACCATTGTCCCTCAGATAATCTAGAAACTCTTGACTCAAGTATTCACCATCTCGATCCGATCGAAGTATTTTAATACTCTTGCCAAGTTGTTTCTCTACTTCATTTCTGAATTCTTTGAACCTTTCAAAGGCTTCAAACTTGTGTTTCATCAAGAACACATACCCAAACCGTGAGTGATCATCGATGAAGGTAATGAAGTAGCTATGGCCTCCTAATGCTTGAGTTGACATAGGTCCACATACATCAGTATGTATTAGTCCTAGTAACTCTCCCACTCGTTCACCTTTTCCAGTAAAAGGTAACTTAGTCATCTTGCCTTTTAAGCATGATTCGCATGTATCGTATGAATCCAATTCAAACGATTCCAGAATTCCACATCGGTGTAATTCGGACATGCGTTTCTTGCTTACATGGCCAAGACGACAATACCACATGTAGGAGTCTAATTGATTATCTTTTCGAGCACGCTTGTTGCTCGCTTCGATATTGAAAATATCATTGGATACGTCCAACGTATAAACACCATTGCTTAAAGTTCCAGTCCCTTAAAGAACTCCATTCAAAGTTATGTAACAACAATTGTTACTAAAAGTCAAATGGTACCCATTTCTATTTAAACAAGAAATAGAAATGATGTTTTTTATCAACGAAGGAACATAAAAGTAATTGTCCAGTTCTAAGACAAGTCCTACAGGGAGTTCCAACAAATACGTTCCGATGGCGAGTGCAGCAACCGTTGCTCCATTCCCAACACGTAAATTTGACTCTCCCTTGACGAGTCTTCTTCTATTCCTTAGCCCATGTATGTCATTACATATATATGAGCCACACCTAGTATCAAATACCCAAGTGTCTGAGGAAATAGAATGACAATCAATAAAGAAGATTTCTGAAGAAGATGGGGCATCCGATGCCTTATCCTTCTTCACGGACTCAAGATAAATCTTGCACTTTCTTCGTAAATTGCTCTCCTTGCCATAATGATGGCAAGTTTCCTTTTGTGCTAGTTCTACCTTCTTAGCCCTTCTCTTCTTTCCCTTCTGCTGTTCCTTTGACTTCCTCTTAGAACCTTTCTTCGAGGAATCAACTAACAGTATCGTCCCCTGCTCATGCTTCTCAGAAGACTCCACAGTCTTCAGCATATTGAGCAGTACCACAGATGAACCTTCTAGCATCTCAGAGGTGAAGAGGAGCTTTGAGACTTCGAACCTTTCGAATCTCACTTGCTCATCAACCAACTCACAAAGATGAAGGACTACGATATGAGCATCCATATGCTCATGCTGCCAGAGCTTGGGTTCCATCGCGGCTAGCATGATGCAACTCATTTGTTCAGAATCACTCACATGTTTCTGATAGGCCAACAATTGGTCCAGAGTTGCATCGTCACTAGGACGGGCGGGAAGAGGCGCTTCGAGGACATTTGTAAGCTTTTCAACCTTGAGAACAATTCTCAAGCTTCTAAGCCAGTCCAAGAAGCTCGGCCCAGTCAATTTATTCGAATCCAAAATGGAACGCAAATTCAAAGACATCATGATCAATTTTAGAAATACAAAACGAGCATATATGAGAAAATGATTTTAAAATGCATCAATATACATTTATAAATCCCATTCATTTTTCGAATTTCAAAAACCCCAAAATCACTTCGGGAGATCGTAGGTCCATCTCCGAATGGGCTGATATCCATCATAGTTATGAACAACCTTGGAGAGAGTCCAACAAGTCATTCATAACTACGACGGTAGGTATCATCTATACCGATTGCATATCACGTATATGCAACTATCACAATGTGCTATCAACTAATTGAATGTTCACACATACGTTGGGTTGTTAACACATTAACAAGTATGCATCATATGCATAGCACCCAACTTCACCTCCCTTTACATCGACCTTGGAGAGAGTCCAACAAGCCGATGCTCCAGGTTAAAGCCAACCCATTAATCGGGAAATAGTTTTAATATGGTTAGAGCGCATTCAACCAATTAGCCCAGCTTGGAGAGAGTCCAACAACCAAAGCTAACGATTGACCTCTGACTCTTACCATATTAGTATTAAACTATTCCATGGTTTGAACATGTTCGGGTTCGAGTCGGGCTTGGAGAGAGTCCAACAACCCAAACAAGAAACGGAACTCTGGTTCTAACCATATTAATGGAAGGTGTAGGCTTTAATATTGTTTAAGGGTTTTATGTCTCATCCTCTTTGCATGCAAATAACTATTATCTACATGGCATGGCATACATGGCATACATCTACATGTCACGACACGCATGGCATTATGTTATGCATCTAATGCAATTACATGGCATACAATTATGTCATGTATATGTTTCCTTATATGTCATAACTATTTATGGAAATAAAATATGTTTAAGATTTGATTCTCCAAATCAAATCATAATTAAATTAGGAAACAAATTTCCAAATCTAATCACATATTTTATTCATGGAATTATTTGATTAAGGAAAATCTATTTAGGAAACCAATTTCCTAAATCATTAAAACTACTTATGGAAATAAAATATTTTAAGATTTGATTTCCCAAATCAAATCATGATTAAATTAGGAAACAAATTTCCAGAATCTAATCAAATATTTTATTCATGGAAAATATCAATTTCCATAAATACTTCCAACTTTCCAAAAGTGGAAGATTTCCATAAATACTTCTAGACTTTCCAAAATTGAAAAATTTCCATAAATACTTCAAAATTTCCAAAATTAGAAAATTTCCAGAAATACATTATGACTATCGCAAAACCAGTTTTACGATTATGTCGAAACACAACCTGGGCTCTGATACCACTATTGGGTTTCCGGCACCGCGGTGTGTGTGTGTTCGATCACGTTTCGTAAACATGAACATAGCGGAAGCAATAAAAATAATAAATCTACATTTATTACAACACACACATGCATATTACAACAAGTGTAGACATAACCGTAAATTTAAATTTGCAATAAAAGGAAATTTATCTACGTTATACCTTTCGTATGACGTGTAGCGGGAACGGCATCAACCGGAACGATCCTCGCTAAAATCGTCTCTATCCGTATCCACGCCAAGTTCCTCGGGATGACTTCGCTAAGCCACGAGCTTCGTCTTCGTACGGGTTACTAGCCTCGTGTTGAAGACGACGTGATCGAGAGATGATCACGATCCGAATCCAAATTCGGATCCTAATACGAGTTCTCAAAACTCGCTTCTCCGGAGAGGTATTCGTCAACCAATTGACGAATCCTTCGTCCTCCACCTCAGAGGATAACCGGAGATCGAATCCCCGGTAAGTTAGCCGCTGTCGGAGCTCTAACCGTCGTCCAAACGACGCTTCGACGAGAGGAGAACAAGCTGTCCAGAAAACTGGACAGCTTTGGTGGAGGTGATAGGCGCCGGCCAACCAAGGGAGATAGAGCTCACCTTGATGCCAAACTTGAAGGAGATCACCGGAGCACTAACCGGCAGCAGCTCGACGCCAGCGAGGGGGAAGGTCAGCACCTTCTGGACGCCGGTTGGAGCCTCAAGGTGGGCGGCGGCAAGGAGGAGGAGAGTTGGCTCCGAATTTCTCCAAGGAGAGGTGGGCGGCAACTTAGGGTTGTGGATTAGGGCTTAATTATCCCTTAAGCCCTCTTTTATAGAGAACTAATTCTCTTAATGGTTATTGGATCATAACCATTAGGCCCGTTAACCCGCTCCATTAAGATAAGTTAAAATAAACCAAACCATGATGGTTTATTTTAAGTTAAAACGAACCAAACCAACTTTTGGTTCATTCGTTTTAAAATAAACCAAACCCTTTGGTTTATTCTCCTCCATTGGATTAGAACCAAACCATTTTGGTCCATCCATTATGTCTTCATAAGACACGGCTCATCCACGCTTCCATTGCGCCTGAAACGATTTCATGCTCGCTCCATGTTTGGTCCAACCAAACATAGTTTCTCTCGGTCTGAGAATCCCATTCTCAAGCTCGTTTTAAATCCTTCGGATTACGCTCGTTGTGCGTGTGACCAAATAGGTTCTCGGTTTATGTTGGCCGTCTATAATTAACCATTAATTATAGAACGATCATGAGTGGCACCTAGTAGTACATCATGATCCCCAATTAACCGAAAAATCAATCAGCTTGATCCGTAACTATTTCAAACCCTTCAAGAGCTTCGAATGATTCGTGCCCCATTCCCTTCACTCATCTTATACCCACTTGGTTCAGGACATGGTCTATAGTGTCAGTCCCCACTAGGCTGACTACGTCACACCTAGCCCAAGTATCATTTCCTCGCCCTACGGATTCTAGTTACTGCACATGTATCGAAGAGTACCTTACTCTAAACATGTAATGCTTTGGCCAAAGACTTTAGTAACAATCCGACGAGAGGCCATGGGTATACATCTCCTCGCAAGGAGTGGTGAATCCTTTATAGGCTATTCAAACACCTTCGATCACTTCGACTTATACCCAATCATCCCGGGTCCACATCTCCTTAGAGATGTTTGCTTAAGATGTCAAAGCATAAGTCTCCATGATCAAGATGACTTGAATACCGCAAGTCAAAGGAACATCGCACTTAAGCTACAATAAGAACTTCATTGACATATCTATATATGCAGAGAACCATATGAAGTCTTACGACTGGTCACTCCAATGAACTAGTTACCATAACTAGCATCCACGATTAACTTCGGACATCACAATGTCTCCAGCCAGTGAGAATCAGCTGCTTGGATACACCAAGGAGTATACCTCGTGCTAGTCTCGACAGAATTGATGGTGTCCAAATCCATCAATTCATCAACTAGGGATAATTTCGATACATCACAATTACACATGTAGAGATACTCACTAGTTGTGATCCAATCACAAATTCTCTCATGCTGTGAATCGTATCGTGGACATTCAGTAAATGAGTTTAAGATCCAATCAAATACATAAAACATGTATACTCAAATAGTGAATCTTCATTTATCATATAAATGGTTCATACATAAGGCGATTGCCTTAGGACATTTCTCATATATATTACTAACAGCTTTCCAGTCCTTCAAAGCTAGTTCAAGGCAATCAAAGATCAAGCAATCCAAAGCTCTTGTAAAGTTGTTTTTCCTTTACTTGCATTGTATTTCTTACTTGTATTTGCTTGTATCTTGTGTATTACTTAGTGTAATCCTTGTACGAGGTTTCTTCGCCTCCGGATTGTTCCGAGAAGGAGTTATTATTGATTAGTGAGTGCGTGTGCATCACTAGGGCTCTTTAGAGCTCGATCCGTGGAGTAGGAACCATTCGGTTCCAAACCACGTTATATCGTGTGTGTTGTGATTGTATCTTGTGTTTATATTTGTTATTGTTTATTCCGCTGCGTACTAACAAGATTGTAGACAAGCAACGTGAACGATTTCCATCTACGTACGAATTCAACGCTATTCACCCCCCCCCCCTCTAGCGGCGTCAAATCTCCAACAAGTGGTATCAGAGCCTGGGGCTCTTCTATGGACTAACCGTCGGGAGCTAGGACAAAAAGGCTAGAGGGTGAAGATGAAAGAACCGTTGGGATGGGACATCAAGACCCCAATTCCCTATTCCTTCTATGGACAAGAAGGATTTAGACAATGGAAGGCAAGAATTGAGGACTTCCTAATGATGAGAGATTTAGAAGAATGGTCCATCTTAATGGAGGGATATAGTTATCCAATAGGACCAAGGGAAGGCTTCCTCAAGAAGAAGAAGTGGAGTGAAGATCAACTCCAAGCCTTCGAGAAAAATATGAAGGTAATAAAATTTATTCTTGATTTGGTCCCTAATGAAATTGTGTGTATGGTAGGGGACTATATGGACGCTAAGGAGTTGTGGAGCCAAGTGGCAAAGCTCCATGAAAACTCATCATTGGTCCAAGAAGAAGAAGAAGAAGAAGAGTGCTCATCCTCTCAAGCTCAAAAAGAAGCAAGTACATCTTCATCCAAAGAGCTTGAGGATTCGGAGGTTGATAGGGAATCAACATCTGGATCAGAAGAGGTGGAGGAAGTGGAAGAAGCATCCACTTCTAGGATTGAGGAGGAGATTAGAGTTTCCTCAACACCGGAGCAACAAGAAGAACCATCTACATCCGGTAGAGAGGAAGAGCAAGCTCAAGAATCCACTCCGACCACCACAACCACCCTAGGTAACTCAAGCATGTCAATTAATAATAAAATGAATATTATATGCTTTGAGTGTAGGGAGAAAGGACACTACAAGAGTAAGTGTCCTAAACGGGTTAAGAAGACTCCACCCGTGCCAAAAGTCAAGGAGACCGGTGCCTCAATGAAAAAGAGAAAGGAGCAAGTGATTTGCTTCAATGTCGACTACCGGGTCATTACTGAGTCAATGCCCAAGGGGGAGAAGAAGGGCAAAGGGAGCATCACAAGTAGGGGGAGCTACTAAGGCTAACCCTAAGGTATATCAAGTTAATAATGCTCTTTCTTTAGTTAATAGACAAAAGCATGCTAGAAATTTCAACTCCCTAGCAATTTGCCATGAAAAGCATGCTAATAGAAATAAATACTTTTGTTTAGGAGCTAAAAATATTCACTTAGATAATAGGGAGAGATTTGGGACTAATGTCCCTAAAAATAACTTATCTAAGGACAAACCTAGGTCAAATAACTCTAGAAAATTTTTACCTAGAGAGACAATTAGAAAGGTGCAAGAGCACCTAGGTCTAAACCCTAAATGGACTAGGCATATGCCTAGGAAGTCCAATGCCCAAGATTTAAATCAAAATTCTAAAATTGGGCAATTAGAAAAGGAAAATCAAGTCTTGAGGTCAAGGCTTGAAAAACTTGAAAAGATCCTTAGGAATATACAAAATCAATTTAAAGGGTCTAATGGTCAAAGTCAAAGGTCCAAAAGTCAAAGTCAACACCAAGAACCTAAGAGTCAAAAGTCAACCAAGGGCAAGCAAGGTTTGAGTCACAAACCTAAGCCTAAGGTAGCTTACCATAGTGTTCCATTAGACTATGGAACACAAACTAGGTCTAGGGAGACCAAGGTCAATAGGGAGGTTATCCCTAGAGTTGACCAAAGGGTGTGCCTAGTGGCTAGGGTTTCAAGGAAACCTAGGGTGGCCACTAAGAAGGTTGCAAGGGGAGTTACCCCTAGAGTCAACCTAGGTAAGACCCAAATGACCAAGGCTAACAAGCCTAGGAGGGTCATTAGGAAGGTATCTAGGGAGGTTATCACTAAGGAATACCTAATTAACCCTAGGAGCTCAAATCGGTTTTGGGTTCCTAAGAGCGTGATTGATTCACGCTAGATGGGTTTAGGATGTGCCAACCTTGAGTGGATGGGTAGTTAACTCAATCATGATAAAGGTGGCATTTTAGGTTATTTTCAAGGTTATGGATACCTTGGAAATAGGGTTGAATTATAATCCTAAAAGATTTTTAGGATGTGCCAATATTAGTGATGAAGTTTGATAAAATGATCAAATTGGCACAATTTAAGTTTAGAGGTTAGTGTGCCATTTTGGGTTTTTGGCACACTAGGGAGATTAATGTTAATATGGCAAAATATATCTAATTGTATCAAATGGAAATTAATTTTAAAATTTAGGTATTACCATACCTATACATTTTATATGCCATGCTTTGATTGCCATATGCCATGTCATGACATCATGCCTAGTTCTATGATTTTATATGTCATGTTCGTGTTTAGGATTAAGGTTTCAAATGTCATGTGTTTTTAGATTTCATCTTATGCCATGACATCATGATTATGAGCATGTGGTTATTTATAACATTTCTAATGCCATAATCATTCATGCATTTAAGACAATTTGGTTGAAATTGAATTAAGGACTATGGCATGACTTGAAGTCCCATTCATAAGGGAATCAAGTAGGGTTGCCTTAGAAAAATGCATGAAACCCTAGTTTAGGGAGAACAAAACCCACATCTCACATCCAATTGACATGTATGTGTATTTTATACACCCTAGATACATGTGAGATGCTAGGATATGAGTTAAGTTCAAGGTGCATAGGTTTTGCATCTAGATGAACTCAAACTCATCTTATTTCATTTGTGGATCATTGGGAGAGCATGTGTACAAGTCATGTACATAGAGCCCAAGGAATATGATCCAAAAATAAGGTTTTGAAAACATTTTAAAATCTTTTTAAAAAACCTTGGTGAAGTCTATCTTTTGATAGCAATCACCATTGATAGAGTTGATACAAAATAGGGCCAAAACATTGAAAATTTCAATGGTTTTGAGTTTTGTATCAAACTCACTATTTTATGGGTAAAATAATTTTCAAATATTTTTCACCCATTGTGTGTGTCATAAGTATTATACGTATGAATTTTCATGATTTTTCGAATTACGTATAATTATTTATGAATTTTCAAAATTTATTTCTGATAGTTGAAAATCGATCGGCGGATGTGATGTGAATGTGATCGACATCGTGAGTCGACTGCCAGGTCTGATTTCGGGTTAACAAGGTTTGTTTAGCCCGTGTTCAGCTATGGAAAAGGTTCCTAATCACTCCTAACCCTAGGATATACTTTAGGAAACATTATAAAGGGTGAAAATCCATTGGATATGGATTAGGAGCTGTGTTAGGTCAAAGTATCAAATTTAGGGTGAGTGAAAGTTCTATGTTGAACTTAGAACCTTAATTTTGATGGTTTAGAGTTCCTATTGGCTTAGGGGCTTCCCAAGGACATTGTTGGTGCAATGGTCAAGGGGGAGCAAGCCTTTAGGGGGAGTTATCTATCTTGGGATGATGGATGTGTTTCTCTTCTTGAAGGGGGAGAAGTTATTGGGAGAGTATCATCAATCGGGAAAATTGATGGGTTTTTTATACCCAATTTGGAAATTGGGAGAGAGTATAGGATTGTCTCTCTTGAGTGATATGTGACTTATCACTAGGAAGATGGTAGGCATCCTAGATATTTATTTTTGGATCAAGGGGGAGATTGTAAGATCTCATTGGGATATGAGACATTGACCTCCTTGGAGAGAAAACCTTTTTGATGTTAGTCAAAAAGGGGGAGAATGTTTGGGGGAGAACATTTGGAGAGTGTTTACCAATTTGGGATAATTGGTAAGGGATTTGAGTTAGTGGTCTAACTCAGATGATTTGTTTGGTTTTTTTGTCAAAAATCAAAAAGGGGGAGATTGTTGGTGCAATCGGCCCAGGTCACGATTGACCAGACTCGAGTTTGACTCGAGTGATGTTTTGATGTTTGACAAAGGGATTTGACAAAGGGATTTGACAAAGTGGTTTGGCATTGATGTTTGACATTAATGTCGGTTAATATGTTGGGGAGATTGTTGAAGCAATCGACCCGGGTCATGTTTGACCGGACTCGAGTTTGACTCGAGGAAGACCTTGATGGTTGACTGGGGTTGACCATGTGATTATGGGAAAGTCCAAGCATGGGTCTTGGCAAGGTAAAGTCCAAGTCATGGGTACTTGGCATGGAAAGTCCAAGTGGGACACTTGGCATTTGGTAAAGTCCAAGTCTTGAGTACTTGGCATGAAAAGTCCAAGTGGGACACTTGGCGCATGGAAAGTCCAAGTCATGGGTACTTGGCATTTGGGAAAGTCCAAGTCTTGAGTACTTGGCATGAGAAGTCCAAGCATGGGTCTTGGCAAATGAGAAGTCCAAGCATGGGTCTTGGCAAATGGAAAGTCCAAGCATGGGTCTTGGCATGGAAAGTCCAACATGGGTTGGCAAGGGAAAGTCCAAGCTTGAGTCATGGCATTTGGAAGTCTAAGGGGATTGATTTTGGCAGCGTAAAGTCCAAGCGGAGTCTTGGCGGCATAAGTCCAATGTGCCTTGGCGGTGTAGACACCGTTAGCATGACATAGCTGAGGGAAGCACCTGGAGGCTAGCGTGATGGATGAACAAGTCATGGATGACTTGGAGGGATCCGAGAGGCATGAGGCTGATGGAGGTGGCTAGAAGGCTTAGGTCTAGGCTAAGGGTGGTCTAGCAAGTATGGGGGCATCATACTTGGGTTAAAACCTCATCTTTGAGGTTGGCAGTCGACTGGCATTATGGCCGGTTCGACTGCCGTGAGTCAACTTGAGTTCGACCGCATCGGCTTAAGAGCGGATCATTGCCAACATGGCGTAGAATGCTCGTATAGCCGTGGCGATCGCTAAGCGATGTGACTACGCGGTAGCGATCGACGCCAATGTTGGAAGTCGATCGACAAGAGATCCGCTGGAGTTTCTCGGCGTGGATCGATCCGTTGCGATCGCGACTTATGGCGTACGACTTAATAGGCGGAAATCCAGCCCAACGCAGGTTATAAAAGCAGCTCGGAAGAAGGGTTTTAGCAGCGATTTTCTTGTGTGAAATTGAAGGGGGAAGTTGGTGCTTTCCAGTCCTTCAAAGTTAGTTCAAGGCAATCAAAGATCAAGCAATCCAAAGCTCTTGTAAAGTTGTTTTTCCTTTACTTGCATTGTATTTCTTACTTGTATTTGCTTGTATCTTGTGTATTACTTAGTGTAATCCTTGTACGAGTTTTCTCCGCCTCCGTATTGTTCCGAGAAGGAGTTATTATTGATTAGTGAGTGTGTGTGCATCACTAGGGCTCTTTAGAGCTCGATCCGTGGAGTAGGAACCGTTCGGTTCCGAACCACGTTATATCGTGCGTGTTGTGATTGTATCTTGTGTTTGTATTTGTTATTGTTTATTCCGCTGCGTACTAATAAGATTGTAGACAAGCAACGCGAACGATTTCCATCTACGTACGAATTCAACGCTATTCACCCCCCCTCTAGCGGCGTCAAATCTCCAACAAATAGCCCTCTTACGATGGATGTCGTAATTTGCTCGTCTACAATTAGATTAGCGCAAGCGGAAACAACAATACAAGCAAATTAAACAAATAAAGACAAAGAAAAGGAAACAGACAATGCTAACACAATGTCGTAACGTGGTTCACGGCTACGCCGCTAATCCATGATCCCGATTCATCCGAGGTGAATCACTCCTTCAAAGCCAATCACTATTGGTCTCTCCTTTGCACCAAGCTAGGTGGAGGTAACCTTTACAATCAAGATCACTCTTCTTACAATAAGAATGAAGTAAAAGCAAGTAAGAAGAATTTAAAACTTGTGGGGCACTTGGATGGTCGTTTGGAGTAAGAGCATTAGCCATCCAAAAGCCCACACCCTCTCTTTTTATAGAGAGGAAGTTTTTCTTCCCGTTATCGCCACTACCGATCACGCTCGGCACGACGCCGCCACTCCAACGACCTCGAACACGCCAAATTCCATCGCTGTAGTCCAACTAACACTTGGCAATGATCGATGGACCTCATCACCGATCGCCTACGGCTACGAGCGGTTCTGTGGCCAAACCCTTTCGACTAGTTGATCACGCTTCAGCAATGATCGATGGTCTTGGCAATCGATCGCCTACATATGGCGGCTGATCGCCTCAAAACAAACAATAATACCACTAAACCACGTTCGACTCAGAGCAGTCGACTGCCATGTGTCGGGAAATCCCATCCGACACTTAGCCAAATGGCAAAGTTTCACCTAAGAGCTACTACCCCTTCCCGGGTTACATTCGCTCACTCTCATCTCTCGGAGTCCCTCGCCTTCGAAGTTATCTTCATCCTCGGCCACGTCCCTCGGCAGCATCAGGCGCACAACTCTGCAATGCTCATTCGCGTCTCTTGCCTCGAAGTCTACTTCCTCCGGCTTCACTCTAAGCTCCTCGTCCGGCGGTCCCTCGGATGCTCCAAGCGCACGGCTTTTGTAAAGCCATCCTTCACCGACTCAAGGACTGAGTCATGAGATGTGAAACTCGCCACGACTCTATGTGCGAATTACTAAGTCCTGCACGACTTCAACGCACATATCAAATCAACATAACAAACTAACTTAAACCCTTTGCCACACACATCAAAACCTAATCATGGCAAGAGATTGCCCTAACACTATTTTGTGAGTTTGAACTACATGAGCAAGCTAACACTTCATCGAAGGAGAAAGCTGTAGCTCTTTTTGTAGGTAAAAAGGAGAAAAAGAAGAAAAATTGATACACACCCTAAATAACTCTCCTAATCCATATCCAGTGGATTTTCACCCTTCCAATGCTTTCTAAAGCACATCCTAAGGTTAGGAGCAGCTAGGGTAGCCTAACATAGCTGAAACATGGGCTAAACAACCTTGTTTACTCGAAATCATCATTTGACAATCGTCTCTATCAGTCAATAGTCGACTGCCCTTGACACTAGTCAAATACTATCCATGGCAGTCAACTAATTTCTGTAAGTGCAGAAATCAAGTTCAAAAATTGAAATTCAAAAATACATAAGTAATTATACGTAATTTGAAAAATAGTGAAACTTCATACGTATAATACTTATAATAATCATAATGGGTGAAAAATATTTGAGAAATAAAATACCCATTAAATATTGAGATTGATACAAGATTTACAACCATTGATAACTTCAATATTTTTGACCTATTTTGTATCAACTTCTTCCATGGTGACTTCTATCAAAAGATAAACTACACTAAGGTTTTTCAAAATGATTTTAAAATATTTTTAAAATCTTAATTTCAATCATGATCTATGGGCTAAATATACATGACTTGTATATCAGCTTTCCTCATGATTTATCCATGGTATAAGATGAGTTTGAGTTCATCTAGATGCAAGAACTATGCACCTTGAACTTAACTCATTTCCTAGCATCTCACATGTGTCTAGGGTGTATGAATATACACACATGTCAATGTGATGTGAGATGTAGATTTTGTTTATCCTAAACTAGGGTCTCAGGCATTTTTCTAAGGAAACACTATTTGATTCCCTTATACATGGGACTTAAAATCATGTCATAGTCCTTAAATCAATTTTATTAATGCATGAATGATGATTATAGCATAAATGATAGTATAAATAAGTATGTGCCAATAATTATGATGTCATGACATATAAATACAATTTAAGTAACACATGACATAAAAGCTAACCCTAAACATGATCATGACATTTTATAAGATTAAAATGAAATATGATATCATGACATGACATATGGCAAACAAGTCATGGAAAATAAAATATAAAGGTATAATAATACCTAAGTTTTAGTATTAATTGTCATTTGTTATGATTAAGCCCATTTTGCCATAATACCAACTTATCTCCCAAGTGTGCCAAAAATTCAAAATGACACACTATGACCTCTAAACCTTAATTGTGACAATTTGATCAATTTTTCATAGTTCTCAAAATATAATGGCACATCCTAAAATATTTTAGGATAAAATCTCAACCTTTATTTCCAAGGTTTCACATATCCTTGAAAATGACCTAAAGTGTCAACTTTGCTATGGTTGAGTTGACTACCCATCCAAACAAGGTTGACACAACCTAACCCATTTAGTGTGAATCGATCATGCTCCTAGGAACCCAAAACCTATTGGAGCTCCTTGGGTTTACTAGGTATTCCTTATGGATGACCTCCCTTGATACCTTCCTAGGCTTAGAAGCCTAGGTCATTTGGGTCTTACCTAGGTTAACTCTAAGGGTAACTCCCCTTGTAACCTTCTTAGTGGCTTCCCTAGGTTTCCTTGAAATCTTAGCCACTAGCCACACATCATGGTTACCCTTAGGGATAGCTTCCCTAGTAACCTTGGCTTTCCAAGACCTAGGTTGAGTTCGATAATCGAATGGAACATTATGGTAGGTCTTCTTGGCCTTAGGTTTGTGACCAAAATCTTTCTTGACCTTGGGTGGACCTTGCCTCCTAGACCCTAGGTTTTGACTCCTTGATCCTAAATTTTAACCATTTAATTTTACATCTTTTTAAGGGTCTTTTCCAATTTCTCAAGCCTTGACCACAAGGCTTGATTCTCTAATTCTAATTGCCCAATTTTTGATTTTTCATCTATTCTATGGGCATTGTTTTTATTCTTTGGCATATGCCTACCCTTCTTAGGGTTAATGTCTAAATATCTTCTACCTTTGTAATAATTTCCCTAGGTAGAATTATTTTAGGGGTATTAGTCCCAAATTTCTCCTTGTAGGAGATCGTTGGAACGCTAGAGGGGGGGTGAATAGCATCGTGCTATGCGCGATGGAATTCGATCGCGTTCGTTTGCCTATGATTATTAGTACGCAGCAGAATACAGAAATAATACAACAATCACAATAAACAAATATGCAAACAAAACTATGTAACGTGGTTCGGAACCGAACGGTTCCTACTCCATTGATCGAGCTCTAAAGAGCTCTAGTGATGCACACGCACTCACCAATCACAAATAACTCCTTCTCGGAACAATCCGGAGGCGGAGAAACCTCTTACAATAGTTTACAATAATAAACTAAATGCAACAAGCAAATACAATATGAAATACAAAAGACAAGTAAAGAAAACTTTACAACACTTTGCTTTTGATTGCTTGAATGCTTGGTTGCTTGACTTTCACTTGGAGACCCTGATTTGCAGCAGCAAATCGCCCCAAAATCCCTCAAGAAACCCTTGCTTTTTCTTCCTTCACGAGCTCCATTTAAAGCTTCAACCTGTGCTGGAAAATGTCGATCAATCGACTATTCGAGACCATCAGTAGACTGATGCCACTATTGTCGTGAG
Organism: Wurfbainia villosa; assembly: GCA_025175895.1. NCBI lineage: Eukaryota > Viridiplantae > Streptophyta > Magnoliopsida > Zingiberales > Zingiberaceae > Wurfbainia > Wurfbainia villosa. The sequence continues at coordinate 28,316,284 of CM045994.1, forward strand.
ACAATGGCTAGATCCATGCTGGAAAGATCCAACAGATCCATAATCGGTCGACTGATTATGACCATCAGTCGACTGTTCGAGTCTCCACTCGACTACTAACCCCAGCAATGAGTCGACTCTATTCGCGGCCCGAAAAATCCGAGCACCGATCCATCGATCACATGATCGGGCCGACTACTACTGCCAATCACCAATCGCCCACCTCCGCAATGATCGCTAGGCCTCCGTAGTCAAACCCTAGTTGATTATTTCACCGATCGCACATGGCACCCGATCGCACACCTCAAACCTGAGGTTTTAACCTCAACCATGAGGTTTAACCCAAGTATGGTTTCCCCATACTTACTAGATCACCCTTAGCCTAGACCTAAGCCTTTTAGCCTCCTCCATCAGCCTCATGCCTCTCGGATCCCTCCAAGTCATCCATGACTTGTTCATCCATTGCACTAGCCTCCAGGTGCTTCCATTGGCTATGTCATGCTAACAGTGTCTACACCGCCAAGGCACATTGGACTTACACTGCTAAGACTCCACTTGGACTTTATGCCGCCAACCATTGGACTTATGTTGCCAAGACTCCCGCTTGGACTTTACACTGCCAATATCAAACCCCTTGGACTTCTAAAATGCCAAGACTCAAGCTTGAACTTTCCCTTGCCAACCCATGTTGGACTTTCCTAGCCAAGTACTCAAGACTTGGACTTTACCTTGCCAAGACCCATGCTTGGACTTTCCATTGCCAAGACCCATGCTTGGACTTCCTTGCCAACTCATGTTGGACTTTCCATTGCCAAGACCCATGTTTGGACTTCCTTGCCAACTCATGTTGGACTTTCCATAGCCAAGACCCATGCTTGGATTTTCCCAAATGCCAAGTGTCCCACTTGGACTTTCCATGCCAAATACCCAAGACTTGGACTTTCCCATGACAATCACATTGTCATATGTTTTTGTCAAACATCAAAACATCTCTCGAGTCAAGTTCGAGTCTTGGTCAATCATGACCTAGGCCGATTGCACCAACAATCTCCCCCTTTTTAATGTTTGATAAAAACCAAACAAACCATTGAGTTAGAACACTAACTCAAATCCCTTACCAATTATCCCAAATTGGTAATTTTACCTTCTCCCCCTTTTTGACATACATCAAAAAGGTTATCTCTCCAAATAGGTCAAAGTCTCATGTCCCAATGAGATCTTACAATCTCTCCCTTGGTCCAAAAATACCTAGGATGCCTACCATCTTCCTAGTGATAAGTCTCATATCACTCAAGAGAGGCAATCCTATACACTCTCCCAATTTTCAAATTGGGTATCTCAAAATCCCTTTTTCCCCCTCATGAGAAAAAATGTCATCCATCATCCCATGATGGATATCTCCCCCTAAAGGCTTGCTCCCCCTTGACCATTACACCAACAATGTCCTTGGGAAGTCCCTTAGGCAATAGGAACTCTAAACTATCAAAAATAAGGTTCAAAGTTCAAACATTAACTTTCCTATACCTTAAATTTGATACATTACCCTAACACCTCTCCTAATCCATATCCAATGGATTTTTACTCTTTATAATGCTTTCCAAAGCATATCCTAGGGTTAGAAGTGGTTAGGGAACTTAACCATAGTTGAACACAGACTGAACAAACCTAGTTTTCCTGAAATCAACATTGGCAGTCGACTCTCTACCAAATAATCACATTCTCATCACGATCACACCAGGGAAGTCGACTGATAACTGAAATATCAGAATTTCAATTATTAGAAACAAAATTTGAAAATCATAAGTAATTCTACGTATATCAAAAAATCATAAAAATTCATTCGTATATTACTTATAGTCAATACAATGGGTGAAAAATGATAGAAAAATATTTTACTCATAAAATATCGAAATTGATACAAAATTCAAAAGTGAAGAAAAACGTCTAAGTTTTGGCTCACTATGTATCAATCTCATCAATGATGATTCCTATCAAAAGATAGACTTCACCAAGGTTTTCTAAATTGATTTTAAAATGTTTTCAAAACCTTATTTTGGATCATATTCCTTGAGTTCAATGTACATGACTTGTACACAAGCTTTCCTAATGATCCACCACTCATATAAGATGAGTTTTGGTTCATCTAGATGCAAAAACTATGCACCTTGAACTTAACTCATATCCTAGCTTCTCACATGTATCTAAGGTGTATAAATACACATACATGTCAATGTAATGTGAGATGTGGGTTTTGTTCTCCCTAAACTAGGGTTTCATGCATTTTTCTAAGGCAACTCTACTTGATTAATTCCCTTATAAATGGGACTCCAAGTCATGCCATTGTCCTTAAATCAATTTTAATCAATTTAAATGCATGAAATGATCATGGAATAATGATAGCAATAATTAAGCATGGTCAATGATCATGATGTCATGGCATATGATTAAATCTAAAAATACATGACATTTAATCTTTAATCCTAAACATGATCATGACATATAAATGGTAAAAATAAACATGATGTCATGGCATGTTATATGGCAAACAAAGCATGACATATAAAAAGTATAGGTATAATAATACCTAAATTTTAATATTAGTTTCCATTTGTAATAATTATATTTATTTTTCGATATTACTACTAATCTCCCAAGTGTGCCAAAAACCCAAAATGGCACACTAACCTCTAAACCTAAATTGTGCCAATTTAATTGATTTTTCATGATTCAAAAAATGTATTGGCACATCCTAAATTCTTTTAGGATCATAAGATCAAATCTATTTTCAAGGTACCCATAACCTTGAAAATTACCTAAAGTGCCACCTTTATCGTGGTTGAGTTAACTACCCATCCAATCAAGGTTGGCACACCCTAAACCCATCTAGCGTGAATCAATCACACTCTTAGGAACCCAAAACCTATTTGAGCTCCTAGGGTTAATTAGGTATTCCTTAGGGATAACTTCCCTAGATACCTTCCTAATGACCCTCCTAGGCTTGGTAGCCTTGGTCATTGTGGTCTTGCCATGGTTAACCTTAGGGATTGCCTCCCTAATAACCTTCTTAGTGGCCACCCTAGGTTTCCTAGAAACCCTAGTCACTAGGCACAAACCTTGGTCAACCTTAGGGATGACTTCCCTATTGACCTTGGTCTTCCTAGACCTCATTTGTATTCCATAATCAAAAGGAACACTATGATAAGCCACCTTAGGCTTAGGTTTGTGACCCAAACCTTGCTTGCCCTTTGTTGACTTTTGTCTCTTAGGTCCTAGGTGTTGACTTTGACTTTTGGACTTAGACTTTTGATCATTTGACCCTTTAAATTGATTTTGTATATTCCTAAGGGTCTTTTCTAGTTTCTCAAGTCTTGACCTCAAGACTTAATTTTCCATCTCCAATTGACATTTTCGATTTTTGATTAAGTTTTTGGGCATTACCATTTCCTCTAGGCATATGCCTAGTCCATTTAGGATTAAGACCTAGGTGTTCACCTATTTTCTTGATAGATTCCCTAGGTAAAATGTTTTTAGGGACCTTAGTCCCAAATTTCTCCTTATTACCAAAATGAACACTTTTAGCACCTAAACACAAATATTTATCTCTAGCATGCTTTTCATGATGAATTGCAAGAGAATTAAAATTTCTAGCATGCTTTTGACTTTTAAGTTTAGACGGTGCATTATTGAAATATACCTTAGGGTTAACCTTAGCTCCCCCTACATGAATTGCTCCTTCATGCCCCTTCTTCTTCCCCATAGGACATTGACTTCTATAATGTCCTTCTTGGTGACACTTGAAGTACACCACGTGCTTCTTGCTTTTAATTTTTGGGGCTCTGATTTCCTTTGACTTCTCTTGACTTTTAGGTGCCGGTGGAGCTTTCCTTACTCTCTTTGGGCACTTGCTCTTATAGTGCCCAAATTCCCTACACTCAAAATACATAATATTATTTTTATTTTGAATTACAGTGTTTGAGTTACCTATAGTGGTGGTAGGTGCTAGAGTTGGAGCTTCTTCATCTTGACCGGATATTGAAGCTTCTTCTTGATGCTGGTCCAGTGATCTAATCTCCTCCCCCTCAATCCTAGAGGTGGAGGTCTCCTCCAATTCTACTTCCTCTTCCTCCTTGGATGTTGATGGTCTCTCAACCTCCAAGTCCTCACTTCCTCGTGAGGATGATGTGTTTGCCTCTTCGATCCCTTCCTCTTGAACTGGTGATGGACTTTCATGGAGCTTGGCCAAATTGCTCCAAAGCTCTTTGGCATCCATGCACTCACCTAGGCTACACAAGAAGTCATTAGGAATTAAATCAAAAATAAAATTGATTACCTTCTTGTTTTTCTCAAATCTTTGGAGTTGATCTTCACTCCATTTCTTCTTCTTGAGGAAGCCACCCTTTGGTCCTTTTGGATATTCGAATCCTTCCATCAAAATGGACCACTCCTCAAGGTCTCTCATCATCAAAAAGTCTTCAATTCTTCTCTTCCAAGAATTGAAACCTTCTCGTCCATAGAAAGCATAAGGGACTGGTGTGTTGATGTCTCATTCTAATTGTTCTTACAATTCCATCTTCACCCTCTAGCGTGCTCCCTTTGTTGTTAAACTTGAAGAGTGGCCTTGCTCTGATACCACTTGTAGGAGATCATTAGAACGCTAGAGGGGGGTGAATAGTGTCATGCTAAGCATCGATGGAATTCGATCACGTTCGCTTGCCTATGATTGTTAGTACGCAGCAGAATATAGAAATAATACAACAATCACAATAAACAAACACGCAAACTCAACTATGTAATGTAGTTCGGAATCGAACGGTTCCTATTCCATGGATCAAACTCTAAAGAGCTCTAGTGATGCACACACACTCACTAATCACAAATAACTCCTTCTCGGAACAATCCAAAGGCGGAGAAACCTCTTATAATAGTTTACAACAATAAACTAAATGCAACAAGAAAATACAATATGAAATACAAAAGACAAGTAAAGAAAACTTTACAACACTTTGCTTTTGATTGCTTGAATGCTTGGTTGCTTGACTTGCACTTGGAGACCCTGATTTGCAGCAGCAAATCGCCCCAAAAGCCCTCAAGAACCCCTTGCTTTTTCTTCCTTCACGAGCTCCATTTAAAGCTTCAACCTGTGCTGGAAAATGTCGATCAGTCGACTGTTCAGGACCATCAGTCGATTGATGCCATTATTGTCGTGAGACAATGACTAGATCCACATTGGAAAGATCCAACGGATCCATGATCAGTCGACTGATTATGACCATCAATCGACTGTTCGAGCCTCCACTCGACTGCTAACCCCAGCAATCGAGTCAGACTCCATTCTGTTCTCGAAAAACCGAGCACCAGTGGACTGATCACACTATCAGTCGATTGCTCCGTCAATCAGTCGACTGCCCACCTCTGGTAGTCGAATGCTAGGCCAGTTCCCGAAGTCAAATCCTAGTTGACTCACTCCAGTCGACTGCCACATGGCACCAGTCGACTGGCACACCTCAAACATGATGTTTTAACCTCAACCATGAGGTGTAACCCAAGTATGGTGCCCCCATACTTACTAGACCACCCTTAGACTAGACCTAAGCCTTCTAACCACTTCCATCAGCCTCACGCCTCTCGGATCCCTCCAAGTCATCCATGACTTGTTCATCCATTGCACTAGCCTCCAGGTGCTTCCATCGGCTATGTCATACTAATGGTGTCTACACCGCCAAGGCACATTGGACTTACACTGCCAAAACTCCTCTTGGACTTTACGCCGCCAACTATTGGACTTATGCTGCAAAGACTCCCTTTTGGACTTTACGGCGCCAATATGAAACCCCTTGGACTTCTCAAATGCCAAGACTCAAGCTTGGACTTTCCCTTACCAATCTCATGTTGGACTTTCCATGCCAAGTACTTAAGACTTGGACTTTACCTTGCCAAGACCCATGCTTGGACCTTCCATTGCCAAGACCCATGCTTGGACTTTCCTTGCCAACTCATGTTGGACTTTCCATTGCCAAGACCCATGCTTGGACTTTCCCAAATGCCAAGTGTCCCACTTGGACTTTCCATGCCAAGTACCCAAGACTTGGACTTTCCCATGACAATCACATTGTCATATATTTTTATCGAACATCAAAACATCTCTCGAGTCAAGATCGAGTCCTGGTCAATCATGACCTGGGCCGATTGCACCAACACTCCTTAGTTCTAAAATTACAACTCTTGGCACCTAAACAATAGAATTTATTATTTCTAGCATGCTTTTCATAAACAATTGCAAGATTATTAACATTACTCCTAGCATTCTTTTTAACATGAAAATTTGAAGGCACATTACTAAAATATACCTTAGGGTTTGCTTTTAAAGCTCCCCCTACATGTGATGCTCCTTCTTGGACCTTCTTCATCCCCCTAGGGCATTGACTTCTATAGTGGCCCCATTGTTAGCACTTGAAGCACATCACGTGCTCCTTGCTCTTCTTAATTGGGGCTCCGATATCCTTTGACCTTTCTTGAAATTTAGGTGTCGGTTGACTTTTCTTGATTCTTTTAGGACATTTACTCTTGTAATGTCCTACTTCCCTATACTCAAAGCATATGATATGATTTTTATTTTTAATGAAAATACTTGAGTTACCTAGAGTGGTGGAAGCCGGAATTGGTTCTTCATCTCTTCCGGAGGTTGAAGCTACTTCTTGATTTAGCTCCGGCTCCGGTGATCTAATATCCTCCCCCTCAAACCTAGAGGTGGAGGCTTCTTCAACTTCCTCTTCCTCGGATGTTGATGGTCGTTCAACCTCCGATTCCTCAAGCTCTTGCAATGAAGATGATGTGCTCTCTTATTCTTGAGCTTAAGAGGAAGAACACTCCTCTTTTTCCTTATCTTGGACCGGTGTGAGCTTTTCATGGAACTTGGCTAACTTGCTCCATAGTTCCTTTGCATCTTGATATTCCCCTAGCTTGCACAAAATATCATTAGGGATTAAATCTTCCAAAAATTTTGTTACCTTAACCTCAATCTTGAATTTTTGGCATTGCTATTGGGTCCACTTCTTCATTTTGAGGACATCTCCCTTCATATCCCTGGGGAGTTTGAAACCTTCCATGATGTTGAACCAATTCTCTATGTCCATCATCAAGAATGTCTCCATTCTCGCCCTCTATGTTGGAAAGTCTTCTTTGTCGTATGGTGGAGGAATGTCGATGGCATACCCCAATCCGTCCTTAGGTAGCTCCATCTCCTCTAGCGCTTTTGCTCCCGGTTGTTAATTCGTAGAAGAGCTCCTAGCTCTGATACCACTTTTAGGACCTTCAATGAGAGCTAGAGGGGGGTGAATGGAACATTCTCGTTCGTCAATTGATTCGATTGTGTGCTTGCTACAATTTGATTAGTACACAGCGAAAATAATAGAAAAACATAAACAAAATACAAGCATAACAATACACACGATGTAACGTGGTTCGGAACCCTAGTTCCTACTCCACGGCATGAGCTCGATAACCAGCTCTAGTGATGTACACACCACTACTCAATAAACTCCTTCTCGACAACATGTCAGAGGTGGAGAAACCTCGTACAAGCTATCTTACAACAATAAGATAGAAATACAAGAAAATACAAGTAAAGAAAACTTTACAAATGTGAACTTGAATGCTTACTTGTTGATTTCTTTAGACCACACTTGAAGACCCTGATTTGTACCAACAAATCACCTCAAATCGCCCAAGAAATCGCTATTGAAATCCTCTTCGTCGAGCGATCTTACACACCACTACTCAATAAACTCCTTCTCGACAACATGTCAGAGGTGGAGAAATCTCGTATAAGCGATCTTACAACAATAAGATAGAAATACAAGCAAATACAAGTAAAGAAAACTTTACAAATGTGAACTTGAATGCTTGCTTGTTGATTTCTTTAGACCACACTTGAAGACCCTGATTTGTACCAGCAAATCACCTCAAATTGCCCAAGAAATCGCTGCCAAAATCCTCTTCGTCGAGTTCCTTTTAAGCCTTCATGCAACTTGGATTTTCGTCTGGCAGTCTACTACCAAAAGGCCCTAGTCAACTGCCAACAGTGTCATTGTCTCATAACAGACTTGATCCATGTTGGCATTCAAGCCAACGGATACACTGGCAATCGACTTCCATTATTAGCAATCGACTGCTCAAGACCGTAACCGACTACTCAGTTGGCTATCAAGCATTCTACCTTCGCAACCAACACCAGCAGCAATCGACTGTCCTCCATGGCAGTCAACTTCTCATGGATAGTTGACTGCCAAATGTTGGTAGTCCATTGCCAAGGCAACTTGCGGTAGTCGAATGTCAGTCGACTCATGGCAGTCGACTGGTCATAATCTCAATTGACTGCTCAGTGTCAAATTGGCTGCCAAGTGTCAAACACTTGACCAATCAACTGGTCCATAACCCCAGTCGATCGATACACCTCAACCATGAGGTTTACCCCCAGTATGATGCCCTCATACTTGCTAGACCAACCTTAGCCTATACCTAAGCCTTCTAGCCACCTCCATCAGCCTCAAGCCTATTGGATCATTCCAAGTCATTCATGACTTGTTCATCCATACGCTAGCCTGTAGGTGCTTCCATTGGCTATTGTCTTGCTAAGCTTGTCTACACCGCTAAAGCATATTGGGCTTACACTGCTAAGACCCACGCTTGGACTTTACACTATCAACCATTGGACTTATGCTGCTAAGACTCCACCCTTGGACTTTATGCAGCCAATATCAAACCTTGGACTTTCCAATTGCCAAGTACCAATGACTTAGACTTTCACCACCAAGACTACACACTTAGACTTACGTGGCCAAGACTACACTCTTTGACTTTCCATGCCAACCCATGTTGGACTTTCCAAATGCCAAGACCCATGCTTTGACTTTCCCTTGCCAAGGCCCATGCTTGGACTTTCCATGCTAAGTACTCAAGACTTGGACTTTACCATTGTCAAGACTCATGCTTGGACTTTACCATTGCCAAGACCCATGCTTGGACTTTCCATGCCAAGTGTCCCACTTGGACTTCTCCATCATATGGTCAACCCCATGTCAACCATATAGTCAATCCATTGTAAAATAATGGTCAACTCAAGTCAAACTCGAGTCTGGTCAATCATGACCTAGGCTGATTCCACCAACAAAAATGAGTGAGGTTATTATACTTATATAGTTGATGTGAGCTAAACATATAGGGTCTTAGGAGTAGTTTTAGCTCACATCTCACTTACATTTCATGTTAGTTTCATGCGTATGTTACTTTGTTTTGCATGCATTTCCTATTTTCTGGTTCGTAGATCTGCACTTTGTACTTTTGCAAGCAGGATAGCATTCCAGGGGAAAAAGGTGCTCTTTCAGAGCAAAAGAAGGGCATTTTGCAGCTAGATGCAGAATGGGACACGACCAGGGTGTGTGGCTACACACGACCATGTCCAATGGGCGAGATTAGTCACCCTAGGGCTGCACATGGGCTGGCCATGTGGAAACACACAGCCGTGTGGCGGCCCAATAGATTGATGCGATTAGGGTTTTTTTCGGATTTTGCAATGATCCGATGTGATGTCTATATAAGGAGAGCTCCACCCAAATCCTAGGGAAGAGGCACGATGGCTGGGACGGCACACTGAAGCCCTAAAAAGCTTGGAGAACTCACAACGGGGAGGAAGAACACCGTCGGAGATCCAAGTTCTGCACTTCAATGCCGGAGAGAAGGCCACATCGGCAAGGTAACCTCTTGTTCTTGCATTTTATTTCTGATATATTCGAACATGAACATGCCTTGTGATTCTCCTCTTCTATATATGGAGTAGTTCCTTCGATTTTAGGATTAGGGAGTAGCTTATGTATGCATGACATGTTGGTTTAAATTGAATTCTGTTTCTGAGTTTGAATTTGCAATTGGAAATTGTTTATACCAATATCTATGATTATTTGGTTTTCTACCTGCTGTGCTTAGGCGATACGAGGGGTAACAGCCCTCATATCTAAGATTTAGGGGATTTATACAAGGAACCTAGGGGTAAACCTGATCTCCTGTGACCGTGGATAGAAAGATGCGATGGAACTAGAAATGGTTCGTTGCAAGGATTGATTTGGCATCCCCGTACTACCTATCCCATCCATGTAAGGCAGAGATAGCTCCCGATAGATGCAGTGGCTCATCGGGAGAGTGTATGATGCCCCTTCCACAAAACCATTGTTAGACGTTTAGACAACGCCCAGTTGATTGCATGTTTTGCGACACACAAGTGAAACCGAAGTCCTAGAATCCCTTTTAAAGATCTCAGCATGCTCCTTTCTTCCTTTGTGTGACACCGTACTAGAGTTTAGTCCACCAACAACCCTCGCAATCGAAACCTTTAGATTTAACTTCCGAACAATTTCACCCACTGAACAAATCGATACTCGAATCTCAGTCCCTGTTGGATCGATAATCTTTTATTACTTGATGACATTCGTGCACTTGCAGACGTTGAGTGCAAGCACGCGCTTCGAGTCCTTGATGGTATCCATCGCGAGATTTGAAGTCGCATTCACGTGCATCAAGTTTTTGGCGTCGTTGCCGAGGACTTATCGATTCCATATCGAATCGAGAAGTGGAAAATTAGATCGGACTTTGGATTAGATTTATTTACTTGTTTAATTTTCTTTTTAGTTTGCTTCATTTACTTTAGTTTTATATTTTCGATAGTTAGATTTAGTTTTCCTTTTTATTTTAGCAGTAATTTTCAATTTCCTTATTGCCTCTTTGATTTTATTAGCTAGATTTGTTTATTGTCTGTTTCTTAGTATTAGGTAGCACACCTAATTTTTGTGGCTCGGTTATTCGTATGCTTAGACGCTTAAGATCGGAAGGCCTGATTCCGATCAACTTAGAAATCGAACGAACCTTTCATCGTCGTAAAGCAGAACAGCAGAGGATGGAGGACCAAGCTGTTAGTTATATATGAGAGATGTCCTAAGGCAATCGCCTTATGTTTAAACCATTTATATGATAAATGAAGATTCACTATTTGAGTATACATGTTTTCATGTATTTCATTAGATCTTAAACTCATTTACTAAATGTCCAGAATACGATTCACAGCATGAGAGAATTTATGATTGGATCACAACTAGTGAGTATCTCTATATATGTAATTGTGATATATTAGAATTATCCTTAGTCGATGAATTGATGGATTTGGACACCATCAATTCTGTCAAGACGAGCACGAGATATACTCCTTGGTGTATCCAAGCAGCTGATTATCACTGGCTGGAGACATTGTGATGTCCGGAGTTAATCGTGGATGCTAGTTATGGTAACTAGTTCATTTGAGTGACCAGCTATAAGACTTCATATGGTTCTATGTATATATGGATATGTCAATGAAGTTCTTACTACAGCTTAAGTGCGATGTTCCATTGACTTGCGGTATTCAAGTCATCTTGGTCTTGAAGACTTATGCTTTGACATCTTAAGCAAGCATCTCTGAGGAGATGTGGACCCGGGATGATTGGGTATAAGTCAAAGTGACCGAAGGTGTTTGAATAGACTATAAAGGATTCACCACTCCTTGCGAGGAGATGTATACCTATGGTCTCTCATCGGATTGTTACTAAAGTCTTTGGCCAAAGTATTACATGTTTAGAGTAAGGTACTCTTGGATACATGTGCAGTAACTAGAATTCGTAGGACGTGGAAATGATACTTGGGCTAGGTGTGACACAGTCGACCTAGTGGGGACTGACACTATAGACCATGTCCTGAACCAAGTGGGTATAAGATGCGTGAAGGGAATGGGGCACGATTCATTGTAGTTGTTGAAGGGTTTCAGAAATGGTTTTGGATCAACGATTGATTTTCCGATTAATTGGAGATCATGATGTACTACTTGGTGTCACTCATGATCGTTCTATAATTAATGGTTAATTATAGATGGACAATATAAATTGGGAACCTATTTGGTCACACGAACAATGAGAGTAATCCGAAGGATTTAAAACGAGCTTGAGAATGAGATTCTCAGACTGAGAGAAACTAGGTTTGGTTGGACCAAACAAGGAGCGAGCATGAAATTGTTTCAGTCGCAATGGAAGCATGGATGGGCCGAGTCTTATGAAGACATGATGGATGAACCAAATTGGTTTGGTTCTAATCCAATGGTGGAGAATAAACCAAAGGGGTTTGGTTTGTTTTAAACGAATGAACCAAAGTTGGTTCGGTTCATTTTAACTTAAAATAGACCAACATGGTTTGGTTTATTTTAACTTAAGTTATTGGAGCGGATTAACGGGTTTTGGTTATGAACCAATAACCATTAGAAGAATGTGTTCTCTATAAAAATAGGGCTTAAGGGTTTTGTGAAACCTAATTCTCTTCTTGCCGCCCAACCCTCTCTTCTCCTTGCCGCCGCCCAAGACTTCCATGCCGCCCAGCCATCTTGTGCTGCTGTCCACCCTATTGTCGGTGTCCAAGCTATTGTCGGCCATCCTCCGGCGACCCTCTTGTTGGATCGAAAGTGTCGCTAGAGGGGGGGGGGGGTGAATAGCGATACGATGTCGTTAAAAAACTTTTGCAATAAGTAAAAAGCAAGTAGAGAGTGCACAGCGGAAATATAAAGTAGACAAGATATTTTTACGTGGTTCACAATCTTTCGATTGCTAATCCACGGCCCTAGTGATCCTTGATCACGTACGGAGGGCAATTCACTAAAACCACTCCTCTTCGTTGGAAGTAGGAGCAACGATTACAAAAAGAAATCAAGGCAAAGGGACACTCCCCCTTTCCTTGTTACGATTAAAGCACAAAGACAATTTAAAGAAGTAGAACTTAAATAAATATACCGACAACTCTTATAAGTAGAAGATGTAGCTTTCGTTGTCGGCGGCACTTCGTCGTAGCAAATGTGAGTAGTAGTAGCGGCGTTTACGGGCGTGTTGAGAGCTCTTGAATTCTTGTTATTTGCTTGGCTTGAACATGTCTATTTATGGATATTGATCTATGAATTTAGACATAGGTAGTGTCCAAGGTGAGGTTCTTATCCCAACACAAGGATGAGGTGTTTCAACCAACCACCTTGTGCCACCTCAAGGAAGCCTTCACGCCAAGAAGAAGAAGCCATCCAACTTGTGCCACATCATGGGAGCCAACCATCTTGTGCCACCTCAAGGAGGCCTTCACGCCAAGAAGAAGAAGCCATCCAACTTGTGCCACATCAAGGGAGCCAACCATCTTGTGCCACCTCAAGGAGGCCTTCACGCCAAGAAGAAGAAGCCATCCAACTTGTGCCACATCATGGGAGCCAACCATCTTGTGCCACCTCAAGGAGGCCTTCACGCCAACTCAAGGATGAGGTCCAAGCTTGGTGATGGTTTGGATGTCCACCTTGATGCCACATCACCCTTTGTACCAAAACACGAGTCAAGTCCAAATTCACCCCCTTGAAATTCGAGCTCTTCTCGAGGCTGGAACTTGACTAGCAGTTGACTGTAGTCAAAGGGTTTTGGACTACAGTACAAGTTAGCTTAAAATATAAAGTACGATGGTTCTAACCATCTGATCTCGACCTAGACCTTCCATTGGAGGTATTGGGTCGGATCTACGCTTAACGACCTTGCTTCGCTTTCACACGAGCTTACCTTGTAGCCTCGCTGGTCTTCAGTACCTCGGCTTCCTCCGAAGTCCTCTGGCGTTGCCCGACCACCTCGGTTCCCACCGGTGTCGCACCTTCCGCTCAACTTTAGCATTTACGCACACTTAATTGAGCTCGTAAGATAACAAATATACCCTTAACTATTGAGCCTTTTGCCATAATCAAAATACCGGTTCGACTTTGGTGCCCACTGCACCAACAATCTCCCCCTTTTTGATTCATGGCAAACCTACACAAAAGTTAAGGAAAAATTAAGCATAACAGTAAGCTAGCATAATGATTAAGCATGAATGAGCTAGCATAAAGATTAAATATGAATGAGCTAGCATAATGATTAAGCATGAATGAGCTAGCATAATGATTAAATATGAATGAGCTAGCATAATGATTAAATATGAATGAGCTAGCATAATGATTAAGTATGAATGAGCTAGCATAATGATTAAGTATGAGTGAGAAATATTATTGTTCCAAGTTCTCCCCTTTGAGGTAACCTCCCTTGACCAAGGTGAGTTCTTGAAAATAATTTTTACTCCCTTAATAGTTGCTTAAGTAAACGGAATTACTTAATATAAAAGGTAATAATTTTGTTTACTTTCTTCCCTTTAATTTTGGTTAATTTTGGTTACTTTTGTGACTTTCTCCCCCTTTTGCCTTAACTCAAAAAGTTTGTAAATATATTTTAGGGTTTGTAAGTCCAAGCAAGTTCCCAATATGATTTCTAAGGTAAGACTTAGGCTAATTTCATAAAAAGAAGCAAAAATAGAGTACATATATAGAAAAATTTAAATCCTACTCTATTACGCACATACCTAACTTTTAATGTTGTTAAAGATTAAGCTAAAGTCTTGGAGAGTGTGCTTCATCCAGAGACACACTCACCCATCGGCGTATTTGGTAGATAAGGCAACGCGCTTCGCACGGCATACTAAACATCGAGCGAAAAATCTACTATATCTCTCTTTACTTTGTTTCTACGATAAATGTTTCAAATCTTAAGTCTAAGGACATGGTCAGGTTTATCTAGATTTTCGAATCCGGGAGGTAAACTTCTTCCTTAATGTATCCATTCAAAAATGCTGACTTGACATCCATTTGAAACAATTTAAAACCTCGATGTGCAGCATATGCTAACAACATTCGGATGGACTCTAGTCTTGCTACGGGGGCGTAGGTCTCATCGTAATCTAAACCTTCGACTTGACTAAACCCTTTTGCGACTAACCTGGCTTTATTTCTAACTACTTCACCTTTATCATCAAGTTTATTTCGAAATACCCACCAATAATTGATTTTTCTTTAGGTGGTGGTACTAATTCCCAGACTTCATTTCTAGTGAATTGAGCTAGCTCTTCTTGCATAGCAATAATCCAGTCGGGATCAAGAAGTGCTTGTTCAATAGTTTTGGGTTCGATTTTGGAAATTAACGAGATTTGACTAAGGTTTCGGTATGAAGCTCTAGTTCGAACCCCTAAATTTGGATCACCTATAACTTGATTGATAGGATGACTTGGGTGAGTTCTAGTTTGACTTGGGTTAGAGTCATCTATCACTTGGTCGATAGGATGACTTGGGTTAGGACGAGATTCAAGTTCAAGATCAGAGTCGGGTTCGCTATAAGTTGATTTGCTAGTTGGTTTTGTTAAGGATTGAACGGGTTCGTGTCCTTCGTCGAAAACTGTTGGGAGTATGGGGAATACAATCAAAGTCCCACATTGGTAAGACATGGAAAAGATCATGTGCTTATAAGAAAAAAGATATCTCCATTGGTATGAGGCCTTTTGGGTAGAGCCCAAAAACAAAACCATGAGGGCTTAGACCCAAAGTGGACAATATCATGCCATTGTGGAGATATGTGGAGCTTATAAGCACTAACAATTGGTATCAGAGCCATGGTCCATGTCAAGCCATGAACCTCGAACGAAGGAAGTTGAGCTCCCACGTCCGGATCAAGAGAACCAGACATTAGGAAGGAAGTCTAGTTGGGTCGGGGGGACCGAACAACTGGCAGGAAGTCCTGGTGGGTTGAAGATCGGACATCAAGCAGAGAAAATCCTTCGAGGAGGGATAGGCTTGAGGGGGGGCCCAATGTGGTCCTTCGATTGAGGGGGGGATTGTTGGGAGTATGGGGAATACAATCAAAGTCCCACATTGGTAAGACATGGAAAAGATCATGTGCTTATAAGAAAAAAGATATCTCCATTGGTATGAGGCCTTTTGGGTAGAGCCCAAAAATAAAACCATGAGGGTCTAGGCCCAAAGTGGACAATATCATGTCATTGTGGAGATATGTGGATATTATAAGTACTAACAATTGGTATCAGAGCCATGGTCCATGTCAAGCCATGAACCTCGAACGAAGGAAGTTGAGCTCCCACGTCCGGATCAAGAGAACCAGACATTAGGAAGGAAGTCTAGTTGGGTCGGGGGGACCGAACAACTGGCAGGAAGTCCTGGTGGGTTGAAGATCGGACATCAAGCAGAGAAAATCCTTCGAGGAGGGATAGGCTTGAGGGGGGGCCCAATGTGGTCCTTCGTTTGAGGGGGGGATTGTTGGGAGTATGGGGAATACAATCAAAGTCCCACATTGGTAAGACATGGAAAAGATCATGTGCTTATAAGAAAAAAGATATCTCCATTGGTATGAGGCCTTTTGGGTAGAGCCCAAAAACAAAACCATGAGGGCTTAGACCCAAAGTGGACAATATCATGCCATTGTGGAGATATGTGGAGCTTATAAGCACTAACAAAAACTATATTAATGGTTTCTTCGACTCTTATGTGTAGGATCAATGGAATTACTAAAGGGTTGTTTGTAAGTTTTTAAACCTAAATCATCTCACTAATATCTACATGATCAAAACATGTTATTCCTATGTGTTACTGTGAGATGACTTTCAATTTTACTTGATTAATTTTAATGAATTTAAATTAACCAACATTAGGTTAGATTCGGATTTAGTCTAAGCTCATCAAGTAATCTTTTCAAGAGATTAGCTTCCAGGTCGTGGCGAGGCACAGAGGCCTTCTTTGATCGGAACAACGACCACTTCCTTAGACAAAGCTAATTTCAAGAAATTGATAACTCGACTTACTTGAGACTACGTCTTGGTCTAACTAGTTATTTTTGAAAAGAGGCTCCCCGAGGCTCAATCTTTTCGTAGGATTTTAGTTGGTTTATTTTTGAAAAGAGGCTCCCCGAGGCTCAATCTTTTCGTAGGATTTTATTTGGTTATGAGTCCTATCTAACCATTCTAAAAATAAAGGAAAAACTAAGCATGCAATTTCTAAGACTTAACAAAAATACATTTTGTATTGGCTCCCCCTGGACCATTGAATCGAGTGGGTCTATTCACATAGTGAATTTGGTCCTTGGGAACCCAATACATGTTAGATCCTAAAGTTGAAATCAAAGTGGTCTTAGGGACCCATGCTTGGACATTTTTCTTATGTTGGTTTACTATAGACATATATGACTTATTGGTTGTATTTGAGTTAAACCCGAGTCCGACCTTGTTGTACACGGCCCTTTGTGATCCAAGTAAGAGGTCAAGTCCCTTGGATCCCAAAGTGAACCTTTCCAACGTGTTCCTAAGGTCTTCGACTTGTGTTTTCAAAAGCGAGTTCTCAACTTCAAGCTTTTCAACTTGAGTTGAGTCCTCCTCTTGAATACAAGTAGTCGAAGAGGTTAGGAGACCTCATGTTTGAGAAGGTTAACCTCCTCAATTAGGGTCTCGACCTTGGACTCGGACTTAGCTAGTTTCTTATTTAAAAATTTAATTGCACCATACAAAGTATTAAGTAACGACCGACTTACCCTTAATGATTCTTTTGAACCGGATACGGATCCGTGGCTTGTCTTGAATGGAAGCTCATCATCGGATTCGACTCGGACTCTTCTTCGGTTTCGAGTCGTGCTCGGTCGGCTTGGCCATTAGAGCTTGGATATCGCCTTCTTCCTCCGACAACTCCTCCCAAGTAGCGCTTTAGCGCTTTCTTAGTCATCTTCGAACTAGATTGACTAGTTCGGATTCTATTTCGAGTCTACTCCGATTCGGACTGCCTTCTTCCTTCGGGGTGGCTTGCTTATGGGCTTCTTCTTCTTGGAACCCGCAACTAACGCAATACTCTTCTCGGCACCGACCACGTTAGTTTGCTCATGTAATTCAAGTTCAAACAATCTGCCTAACCTAATTTTAGAAAGGTCTTGGAGACCTTGTAGGCATCGACCATGGATGCCCACAAGGTGGTCCTAGGAAACGAGTTAAGAGAATACCTGATAAGGTCGCGATTCTCGACCTTTTGTCCGATGGCATGGAGTTGGTTGACGATGTCTTGGATACGAGCATGTAGTTGAGTTGCGGTCTCATTTTCCTGCATTTTCAAGTTATACAATTTATTTAAAAGTAAATCTCTTTTACATACCTTCGCGGTCGCTTGTCGTGCCTTCGTAGTTCCACTAGCTTGGTCCATAAGTCCTTTGCACTAATGAAGGGCCGACGCGGTTGAGCTCTTCCTTGGACAACCCACATTGCAAGATTTGAGTTGCCTTGGCATCGGCTTCTACTTGTTTTTCATGGAATTTGACCATTGATCGTAACCCAAAGATTCACCATCTTCATTAATAGGAAGTGTGAAACCGGTTTGGATTACGATCCACATCTCGATTTGGGTTTTAAGAAAGCATTCCATCCGACCCTTCCAATAATGAAAGTCATTACCGTTGTAAAACGGGGGTTGGGCGGTGCTAAACCCTTCGAGATGGCCCATTTAAAAACAAGAAGAAGAACGACGAAAAGAATCTTGCAAAACACACACGGAAAGAATATTCCAAGACTTTCGTCTTGGATTAGTAAAAGGGAAGTAAAAAAGATATATAAAATGTAACTTGCAAAAGAAATAAACAATCAAATGCGAATGTCGCTGAAGTTCCGAGGACAACCTTACTCGGGATCTAACCCGAAGGACAACCTTATCCGGATCCTAAAGCCTCTAATGCAATTCTATATGTAGGAGAAGATAAGCAAGTGAAATAATTATACGAAAACAGAAATAAATAAATAAAAAATCTGTAAAAAAAAGAAAAACAAAGCTAGATTGGTGGTTTCACCGAATCTTAGCGCCCCCGGCTCTGATACCAATTGTTGGATCGAAAGTGTCGCTAGAGGGGGGGGTGAATAGCGATACGGTGTCGTTAAAAACTTTTGCAATAAGTAAAAAGCAAGTAGAGAGTGCACAGCGGAAATATAAAGTAGACAAGATATTTTTACGTGGTTCACAATCTTTCGATTGCTAATCCACGGCCCTAGTGATCCTTGATCACGTACTGAGGGCAATTCACTAAAACCACTCCTCTTCGTTGGAAGTAGGAGCAACGATTACAAAAAGAAATCAAGGCAAAGGGACACTCCCCCTTTCCTTGTTACGATTAAAGCACAAAGACAATTTAAAGAAGTAGAACTTAAATAAATATACCGACAACTCTTATAAGTAGAAGATGTAGCTTTCGTTGTCGGCGGCACTTCGTCGTAGCAAATGTGAGTAGTAGTAGCGGCGTTACGACGGCGTGTTGAGAGCTCTTGAATTCTTGTTATTTGCTTGGCTTGAACATGTCTATTTATGGATATTGATCTATGAATTTAGACATAGGTAGTGTCCAAGGTGAGGTTCTTATCCCAACTCAAGGATGAGGTGTTTCAACCAACCACCTTGTGCCACCTCAAGGAAGCCTTCACGCCAAGAAGAAGAAGCCATCCAACTTGTGCCACATCATGGGAGCCAACCATCTTGTGCCACCTCAAGGAGGCCTTCACGCCAAGAAGAAGAAGCCATCCAACTTGTGCCACATCAAGGGAGCCAACCATCTTGTGCCACCTCAAGGAGGCCTTCACGCCAAGAAGAAGAAGCCATCCAACTTGTGCCACATCATGGGAGCCAACCATCTTGTGCCACCTCAAGGAGGCCTTCACGCCAACTCAAGGATGAGGTCCAAGCTTGGTGATGGTTTGGATGTCCACCTTGATGCCACATCACCCTTTGTACCAAAACACGAGTCAAGTCCAAATTCACCCCCTGTCCAGCGATTCTCGAGGCTGGAACTAGACTAGCATGATGTAGTAGACGAATCGTCAAAGGGTTTTGGACTGCAGTACAAGTTAGCTTAAAATATAAAGTACGATGGTTCTAACCATCTGATCTCGACCTAGACCTTCCATTGGAGGTATTGGGTCGGATCTACGCTTAACGACCTTGCTTCGCTTTCACACGAGCTTACCTTGTAGCCTCGCTTCCGGTCTTCACCCGAGTACCTCGGCTTCCTCCGAAGTCCCTCTGGCGTTGCCCGACCACCTCGGTTCCCACCGGGTGTCGCAGACCTTCCGCTCAACTTTAGCATTTCTGCACACTTAATTGAGCTCGTAAGATAACAAATATACCCTTAACTATTGAGCCTTTTGCCATAATCAAAATACCGGTTCGACTTTGGTGCCCACTGCACCAACACCTCTGGCGACTCACCTTGGTTCCGGCGACCAAGGGTTGGCCGACCATCCTCTTTGGCCAGCTCAACTCCTCCACCAGCTTGTTTCCTTGCGTGTCAGAGCGTCATTTGGATGACGTTTGGAGCTCCGACAGTGGCTACCTTGCCGGGGATTCAATCTTCGACAATCCTCATAGGTGGAGGACCAAGGATTCGTCAAACGGTTGACAAATACCTCTCCGGAGAAGCGAGTTTTGGGGACTCGATTTCTAATCTGAATTTTGATTCGGATTGTGATCTTCTCTCGATCACATCATCTTCGACACGAGGCTAGTGACTCGTACGAAGACGAGACTCGTGGCTTTGTGAAGTCTTCCCGACGATACTCGGCGTGGATACAGATATTTGTTTTGAAAATTTATTTCCTAATTTAATCATGATTTGATTTGGGAAATCAAATCTAAAATATATTTTATTTCCATAAATAGTTTTGACAATTTAGGAATTTTGTTTCCTAAATTAAATTTGCCTTTCCTTAATTGAGACCTTCCATAAATAAAATATGTGATTAGATTTGGAAATTTGTTTCATAATTTAATCATAATTTGATTTTAGGAATCAAATCTTAAACATATTTTATTTCCATAAATAGTTATGTCATATAAGAAAATTTTGTACATGCCATAGTTGTATGTCATGTAATTGCATTAGATGCATATCATTATGCCATGCGTGTTGTGACATGTAGATATATGCCATGTATGTCATGCCATGTAGATAATAGTTATTTGCAAGCAAAGAGGATGAGACATAAAATCCCTTATACAATATTAAAGCCTACACCTTCCATTAATATGGTTAGAATCAGAGTTCCATTTTTTGTTTGGGTTGTTGGACTCTCTCCAAGCCCGGCTCGAACCCGAACATGTTCAAACCATGGAATAGTTTAATACTAATATGGTAAGAGTCAGAGGTCAATCGTTAGCTTTGGTTGTTGGGCTCTCTCCAAGCCGGGCTAATGTGTTGAATGCGCTCTAACCATATTAAAACTATTTCTTGATTAATGGGTTGGCTTTAACCTGGAGCATCGGCTTGTTGGACTCTCTCCAAGGTCGATGTGAAGGGAGGTGAAGTTGGGTGTTATGCATATGATGCATACTTGTTAATGAGTTAACAACCCGATGTATGTGTGAACATTCAATTAGTTCATAGTATATTGTGATAGTTGCATATATGTGATATGCAATCGGTATACTTGATACCCACCATTGTAGCTATGAATGGCTTGTTGGACTCTATCCATGGTTGTTCATATCTATGTTGGATATCAGCTCATTTGGAGATGGACCTACGATCTCCCGAAGTGATTTTGGAGTTTTTAAATTCGAAAAAATGAATGGGATTTGTAAATGTATGTTGATGCATTTTAAAATCATTTTCTCATATATGCTCGATTTCTATCTCTAGATTAATCTCTTGATCATGATGTCTTTGAATTTGCGCTCTATTTTGAATTCAAATAAATTGACTGGGTCGAACTTCTTGGACTGGCTTAGAAACTTGAGAATTGTTCTCAAGGAAAAAAATCTTGCATATGTCCTCGAAGAGCCTCTTCCCGCCCGTCCTAGTGATGATGCAACTCTGGATCAATTGTTGTCCTATCAGAAAAATATGAGTGATTCTGAACTAGTGAGTTGCATTATGCTAGCCACGATGGTACCCGAGCTACGGAAGAAGCATGAGCATATGGATGCTCATACCAAAATCCTTCATCTTTATGAGTTGTTTGATGAGCAAGTGAGATTCGAAAGGTTCGAAGTCTCTAAGCTCCACTTCACCTCTGAGATGCAAGAAGGTTCATCTGTGGTACTGCTCAACATGCTGAAGACTGTGGAGCCTTCTATGAAGCATGAACAGGGGACGGTGTTGTTAGTTGATTCCTCGAAGAAAGGTTCTAAGAGGAAGTCAAAGGAATAGCAGAAGGGGAAGAAGAAAAAGGCTAAAAAGGCAGAACTAGCTCAAAAGGGCACTTGCCATCATTGTGGCAAGGAGGGCCATTGGCGAAGAAACTGCAAGATTTATCTTGAGTCTGTGAAGAAGAATAAGGCATCAGATGCCCCATCTTCTTCAAATATCTTCGTTATTGATTGTCATTCTATTTCTTTAAACACTTGGGTATTGGATATTGGGTATGACTCACATATATGTAATGACATACATGGGCTAAGGAATAGAAGAAGACTCATCAAGGGAGAGTCAAATTTACGTGTTGGGAATGAAGCAAAGGTTGCTGCACTTGCCATCGGAATGTATTTGTTGAAACTCCTTATGGGACTTATCTTAGAACTGGACAGTTGCTTTTATGTTCCTTCATTGATAAAGAACATCATTTCTATTTCTTGTTTAAATAGAAATGGGTACCATTTGACTTTTAGTAACAAATTGTTGTTACATAACTTTGAATGGAGTTCTTTATGGGACTGGAACTTTAAGCAATGGTATTTATACGTTGGACGTATCAAGTGAAGTTTTCAATATCGAAGAGAGAAACAAGCGTGCTCGAAAAAATAATCAATTAGACTCCTATATGTGGCATTGTCGTCTTGGTCATGTAAGCAAGAAACGCATGTCCGAATTACACTGATGTGTAATTCTGAAATCGTTTGAATTAGATTCATACGATACATGCAAATCATGCTTAAAAGGCAAGATGACTAAGTTACCTTTTACAGGAAAAGGTGAACTGGTGGGAGAGTTGCTTGGTCTAATACATACTGATGTATGAGAACCTATGTCAACTCAAGCTCTAGGAGGCTATAGCTACTTCATTACCTTCATCGATGATCACTCACGGTTTGGGTATGTGTTCTTTATGAAACATAAGTCTGAAACCTTTGAAGGGTTCAAAGAATTCAAAAATGAAGTAGAGAAACAACTTGGCAAGAGTATTAAAATACTTTGATTGGATCGATGTGGTGAATACTTGAGTCAAAAGTTCTGGATTATCTAAGGGACAATGGTATATTGTCTCACTGGACTCTGCCATATACACTGCAGCATAATGTTGTATCTGAGAGGCGTAATCGGACCTTGTTGGACATGGTCAGGTCAATGATGAATCATGTAAATCTTCCTAATTCCTTTTGGGGCTATGCACTTTAGACAGCTATTTAATTGCTAAACAGGATGCCAACCAAGGTAGTCTCCACTACTCCATATGAGATATGGAATAGTAAGAAACCTCATGTATCTTACTTAAAGATATGGGGTTATCCTACTTATGTGAAGTGCATTGTATCAGACAAATAGGATGCTAAGTCTGATAAATATCTATTTATTGGATACCCTAAGGAAACAAGGGGTTACTAATTCTATCATCCAATGGAATAAAAGGTGTTTGTTTCAAGGCATGTTGTGTTTCTAGAGAAAGAGTTTCTCTTGCAAGAAAACAGTGGGAGTGTCATTGAGCTTGAGGAGGCTCGAGAGACTCAAATAGACATTGATGAGATACCTGGTGAAGCACCACAACCGATAACTCATAGTGATGAGCCATCGGCTGAACCTATTGAGACATCACATCTTTGTAGATCTGGTAGAACACGCAACATTCCTAAGAGATATGGATTTCTCATAAATGAATCAAACGACGTGTTACTCATTGATGATGAGGAGCCTACCAGTTATGAAGAAGTTCTGAAAAGTTCAGAAAGGGACAAATGGCTTGAAGCCATGAAGTCGAAAATGGATTCATGTATGAAAATCAAGTTTTGAACTTGGTGAACCCACCTGAAGGCATTAAGCCTATAGGGTGCAAGTGGGTTTTCAAGAAGAAAACTGACATGGATGGTAATGTGATTACCTATAAGGCTAGATTGGTGGCGAAAGGGTATCGTCAGAAGCAAGGTGTTGATTATGACGAGACCTATTCACCTGTAGCTATGCTTAAATCCATTCGGATGATCCTGGCCATAGCGGCTCATTATGATTATGAGATATGGCAGATGGATGTGAAAATAGATTTCCTTAATGGAAACCTACTCGAGGATGTGTATATGATACAGCCTGAGGGTTTCACATCGGTTGATAAAATCAAGGTATGCAAACTATGATGGTCTATATATGGACTGAAGCAAGCATCCAGGAGCTGGAATATCCGTTTTGATGAGACAATCAAAAAGTTTGATTTCTCACAAAATCCGGACGAACCTAGTGTGTACAAGAAGGTTAATGGGAGTGTAGTCATATTCCTAGTATTGTATGTCGATGACATATTGCTTATAGGAAATGATGTTTCTGTCTTACAGTCAGTTAAAATTTGGTTGTCCAAGACATTCTCCATGACAGACCTGGGAGAAGCAACCTACATCCTCGGGATTAAGATCTATAGGGATAGATCGAAACGGTTTCTTGGTATTTCACAGTCTATATATATAGACCGAGTGCTAAAGAGGTTTAAAATGTCGGAATCCAAGAAAAGTTTCCTACCCATCAGGCATGGGATACACCTTTCGAAGTCTATGTGTCAATGCACAGAAGACGAGAGGATTTACATGAGTAAGATTCCCTATGCATCCGCAATATGATCTATCATGTATGCTATGTTATGTACGAGGCCCGATGTATCGTATGCTCTGAGTGTCACAAGCAGATACCAGTTTGATCCTCGAATGGATCATTGGGTGGCTGTTAAGATGATCCTTAAGTACTTAAGAAGAACTAAGGATGTATTCCTAATATATAGAGAAGGGGACATGGTGATACATGGATATTCGGATGCCAGTTTCCAGACAAACAAGGATGATTCCAGGTCTCAGTTTAGGTATGTGTTCACCTTGAGTGGGGGTGCAGTGAGTTGGAAAAGTTCCAAACAAGACATTGTAGCGAATTCTACCATAGAGGTAGAATACATTGCAGCTTCGGAAGCAGCAAAGGAAGCGGTTTGGATCAAGAAGTTCATTTATGAACTTGGTGTTGTAGGGTCGATGGTGGACGGATAGAGGGGGGTGAATAGGCCTCTTTCGTCGTATGATGAAAGTCGTTCATTGATCGTCTACAACTATCGTTAGCGCAAGTGAAAAATACAACTAAACAACAATAAAGATAAAGCAAAGTAAAGAGCAATTCGCTCACAAGAGAATATAATGTGGTTCACGGCCTCGCTGCTAATCCACGACCTGATTCATCCAAGGTAAATCACTCCTTTGCCAAATCCACTAGATCTCTCCTTTGCACCAAGCTAGGTGGAGGTAACCTTTTACACAAGAATCACTCCTCTTACAATATGATGTAAATAAGCTTAAGTAAGAGGATGGAAAACGTATTGGGCACTTTGGAGGAGTTTAGAGCATAAGCAATAGCATCCCAAAGGCCCTCACCCCTTTTCTTTATAGAGGAAGAGGGTTTCTTCCCATTAATACATCAGCAGTCGACTGATGTCCCGATCAGTCGACTGATCCTGTAGTCGTTGCCTAATAACGACTTCTTCCATGTTGGATTCCAACCAACAACTCCATCATTAGTCGACTGATGAAGTCATCAGTCGACTGATGTTGACTTCCAGTCGAGTGCCCACGAGCTCGACTAGCTTCGCGTCTGCAGACACGCGATCACGATCGCTTCCCTTAAGCGATCGATGTCAACTTGATCCAAATTAAACACCGGCCGAACTCGTTTCGACTTAGAATCGATCGCGCCATGATATGGCAATGATCGGTGCCAGTAAAACTCAAACTTAACATTCGTTTGAGCTTCCGGCGGTCAAGTAAACCTCAACCATTGCGATCGAGCTTCCGACACTCAGCCATTCGACCAAGTTCACCTAATGAGCTACTTACAATTCACTCATTCTCTCATCTCACTCGAAGTCCCTCACCAAAGCTCTCTTCATTCGCGGCCATGTCCCTCGGCAGCATCAGGCGCACAGCTCTGCAATACTCCTTCCCGTCTCTTGCCCTCGAAGTCTGCTTCCTTAGCTTCGCTTCAAGTCATCTCGTCCGGCGGTCCCTCGGCAGCATCAAGCGCACGGCTCTACAATGCTCCTTCTCCGACTCAAGCACGAGGTTGTGAGCGGTGACACTTGCCTAAGCTCCATGTGCAAATTACTAAGTCCTACAAGACTCCAACGTACATATCAAATCCAAACATCCTAACTTAAACCCTTTGCCACACACATCAAAACCATATCACGGGTTGATTTCCCTAACAATCTCTCCCTTTTTGATGTGTGGCAATCCGTTTAAATTAGGTAAACATTGATAAAAATTTTAAGGAAAGAAAGCATGTAAATAAACATGATTATCAACTCTCCCCTTTAATACATGAAACTCCCCCTAAATGCAATTTTTCCCTTTAATATAACTTACTTAAACATACATATTTCTCCCCATTTGACACCATCAAAAGGATTAAACTAAG
This sequence comes from Wurfbainia villosa, assembly GCA_025175895.1. Classification (NCBI taxonomy): domain Eukaryota; kingdom Viridiplantae; phylum Streptophyta; class Magnoliopsida; order Zingiberales; family Zingiberaceae; genus Wurfbainia; species Wurfbainia villosa. Next base: position 28,342,818 of record CM045994.1, read on the forward strand.
TATTCAAACATGGCATCAAGTCTAAGAAAAGGAAAAAATACCAAAACATGCCTTAGAATCTGATAAAAGAAGTTATTGAGCATGTTTTCAGACGAACAGTCGACTGGTTCAGACTACCAGTCGGCTGGCACTCTGATTTTAGGATTTTCTGATTTTCGGGCTGAATTTCAGAAATACATTAAAAATTCTATAGAATTTGAAAAATCATGAAATTTGGGGAACACATTTCTTGTAATCCACTTTAGCTTAACATCATCATCTAGTTGCAAAGACAAGCAATACGTATTGAAGCTTTTCAAAATATGAAAATTCAGTTTATGTGTCACGCCGCCCTTTTCAGGGGTTCGGAGGGCGGCGCGACGCGATCGTACATACATGCATTTACAGCGGAAGAATACATATACTTCTTACAGTGGAAGACTTTAACTTTTTTATTCTTTCTTTTAATCATAAAGCATGCATCATCATTTCATAAGTACTTAATTCAAGTTCATGACGTTCAACTTAAAGGACACCAAGTAGCGACCATTCATCATCAAGTAGAGTTCAACTCTTAACAACTAACTTGCAAAACTTAAAGGGAAACATGCATAAGTATGGGAAACATAAACAGATCTCCTCCACCATGCCACTACCACACACACTTTGCCCCTCTTGCTGTTCCCTTTAGTTTAGTCATTCTTTACCCTTATCTGTAGTACAAGGGAACATAAAACTATAAGCACATAGGCTTAGTAAGATCCTTTCCTACTCACAAAAACCATACGTCAAGCATTAGGCATAGAGTAGTGACATGATCATATAAGCACATATAAGTATAACATTCATATAAACATACAAGAACATATAAGCATGACATTCATGTAAACATACAAGAACATATAAGCATAGCATGCATATAAACATACAAGAACATATAAGTGTAACATTCATATAAGAGAAATGACATGAGCATTCAGAAACATATAAGCAAAACAATCATAATAACATCATAATCATCTAGACACGAAATAAAGGTATATGCAAGATGCTCTTTGAAAACATATATCTTATAGGTACTTAAACATAATCTCAACATATTGGGATCGGCATTGTACCACATACATCATCATCATAGCGTGCATCCCTAATAGACCCGAGGTAGCTAATCCTGAACCTACTAGAGTACTAGGCCCGTACTATGTCCGTCGGCCTAGGGGCAACATAACATAGAAGCCCATCCTAAGCTCGTACTTATGACCGTCGTCCTAGGGCATCTGGGAGCCCATCCCGTACTGAGTCCGTACTACGACCGTCGACCCAGGGGCACGTAGGAGCCCATCCCTTTGACCTTGTTAGGGTCCGGTAGTGTTGGGTTTCCGGCACCGCGGCGAGTGTGTGTTCGAACATGTTTCGTAAACATGTGCATAGCGGAAAAAATAAATAATAAATATACATTTATTACAACACACACATCACACGCATGTATAGTACAACATGTGTAGACATAACCGTAAATTTAAATTTTGCAATAAAAGGAAATTTAACTACGTATACCTTTCGTATCACGTGTAGCGGGAACGGCATCAACCGGAACGATCCTCGCTAGAATCGTCTCTATCCGTATCCACGCCGAGTATCTTTGGGATGACTTCACAAAGTCACAAGCTTCGTCTTCGTACGGGTTACTAGCCTCGTGTTGAAGACGACGTGATCGAGAGAGGATCACGATCCAAATCAAAATTCGGATCCAAAGACGAGTCCTCAAAACTCGCTTCTCCGGAGAGGTATTCGTCAACCGTTTGACAAATCCTTCATTCTCCACCTATGAGGATTACCGGAGATCGAATCCCCGGTAAGTTAGGCGCTGTCGGAGCTCCAACCGTCGTCCAAACGACGCTCCGACGAGAGGGAAACAAGCTGTCCAGAAAACTGGACAGCTTTGGTGGAGGAATTTGGGCCGGCCAAAAAAGTAGGATGAAGCTCACCTTGATGCCAAACCCAATGGAGATCACCGGAGCTCCTCCGGCAACAGCTCGACGCCGGCAAGAGTGAAGGTCAGCACCTTCTGGACGCCGGCCAAGGAGCTTCAAGGTGGGCGGCGGCAAGGAGGAGGGTTGGCGCCAAAATCTCCAAGGGGAGGTGGGCGGCAACTATTAGGTTAGGGTTTTTTATTAGGGCTTAACAACACCTTAAGCCCTCTTTTATAGAGAACTAATTCTCTTAATGGTTATTGGATCATAACCATAAGGCCCGTTAACCCGCTCCATTAATATAAGTTAAAATAAACCAAACCATGATGGTTTATTTTAAGTTAAAACGAACCGAACCAACTTTGGTTCATTCGTTTAAAATAAACCAAACCCTTTGGTTTATTCTCCTCCATTGGATTAGAACCAAACCATTTTGGTTCATCCATTATGTCTTCATAAGACACGTCCCATCCACGCTTCCATTGCGACTGAAACAATTTCATGCTCGCTTCTTGTTTGGTCCAACCAAACTTAGTTTCTCTCGGTCTGAGAATCTCATTTTGAAGCTCGTTTTAAATCCTTCGGATTACGCTCGTTGTGCGTGTGACCAAATAGGTTCTCGGTTTATGTTGGCCGTCTATAATTAACCATTAATTATAGAACGATCATGAGTGACACCTAGTAGTACATCATGATCCCCAATTAACCGAAAAGATCAACGGTTGATCCAGAACTATTTCTGAAACCCTTCAACAGCTCGAATGAATCGTTCCCCATTCCCTTCACTCATCTTATACCCACTTGGTTCAGGACATGGTCAATAGTGTCAGTCCCCACTAGGTTGACTACGTCACACCTAACCCAAGTATCATTTCTTCGTCCTACAGATTCTAGTTACTACACATGTATCGAAGAGTACCTTACTCTAAACATGTAATGCTTTGGCCAAAGACTTTAGTAACAATCCGACAAGAGGCCATGGGTATACATCTCCTCGCAAGGAGTGGTGAATCCTTTATAGGCTATTCAAACACCTTCGATCACTTCGACTTATACCCAATCATCCCGGGTCCACATCTCCACAGAGATGCTTGCTTAAGATGTCAAAGCATAAGTCTTTATGATCAAGATGACTTGAATACCGCAAGTCAAAGGAACATCGCACTTAAGCTACAGTAAGAACTTCATTGACATATCTATATATGCAGAGAACCATATGAAGTCTTACGGCTGGTCACTCCAATAAACTAGTTACCATAACTAGCATCCACGATTAACTCCGAACATCACAATGTCTCCAGCCAGTGAGAATCAGCAGCTTGGATACACCAAGGAGTATACCTCGTGCTAGTCTCGACAGAATTGATGGTGTCCAAATCCATCAATTCATCGACTAGGGATAATTCCGATACAACACAATTACACATGTAGAGATACTCACTAGTTGTGATCCAATCACAAATTCTCTCATGCTGTGAATCGTATCGTGGACATTCAGTAAATGAGTTTAATATCCAATCAAATACATGAAACATGTATACTCAAATAGTGAATCTTCATTTATCATATAAATGGTTCATACATAAGGCGATTGCCTTAGGACATCTCTCATATATTACTAACAGGTACAAGCCATGCAGAAAGTAAAATAGCATATCATGTTCCTTATCGTTACATATCACATTTCTTTTCATAACTTATCATGTTTCTTATCATCACATATAACATTCCTTTTCATATTCATATCATGTTCCTTATCATGGCATATCATGTTCCTTCTTCATAGCATATCATTTTCCTTCTTCATAACATATCATATTTCTTTACATAACATATCATGTTCCTTCTTTATGACATATCGTACATTCATACAATTAACATGGCAATGAGCATGGCATAATCATACATTCATACAACTAGCATGGCAATGAGCAAGACATAATCATACATTCATACAATCAACATGGACATAAGGTAGTGCCATAAACCAATCGTGCTATCATAAAATCTAACTAACATCATATTTGCATTTTTTTTTTCTACATGTAGCATGGCATGGAGGACTTAGTAGAGGACATGTACAAGGGCTGGCCGAAACCCTAAGGGAGGGTTCTTAGGAGTTTACATGCTAAACACTTGTGCAAGGTCTACTTAACATAATACTAACATCACACACATATAGAGTATGACATAAACATCATGAACAAGCATAACATGGTGTGGTCTAAACTTCATGGGGTTCTAACAAGATTTTAAACCCTAAACAACTTGTACAAGATCTAACTAACCACATGTTAATCTCCATCACATATAGATCATGGCATGGAAGGCCCTTAGGGGCCTAAATGGGTCTTGGCCGAGAGGTTCAAGAAGCTTAAGGATCCCACACTTAAATCTAGCTTAGCTATCACCCTACCATCTTCATCTACATTCAAAACATAGCATGACTACTTATAGATCATAGCATAGAAAACCATTAGGAGCTTCAAATAGGTCTTGGCCGAGAGTCCTATGGGGCTTAAAGATCATACACTTAAACCAAGCCTATCTAGAAACATTTTATCATCATATTCATACAAAACATATAATAGACAATCATGGAAAGCATAAAAGAGGTCTTGGCCGAAAGTTTTATGAAGCTTGAAGATCAAACCCTTAGACCAAACCTATCTAGCAACCTATTGTCATCATATTCATACTAAACATAGCATAGACAACCATGGAAAGCATAAAAGAGGTCTTGGCTGAAAGTTTCATAAAGCTTGAAGATCAAACCCTAAGACCAAACCTATCTAGAAACCTATTATCATCATATTCATACAAAGCATAGCATGGACCACCATGGAAAGCATAAAAGAGGTCTTGGCCGAAGGTTTCATGAAGCTTGAAGATCAAACACTTAGACCAAACCTATCAAGAAACCTATTATCATCATATTCATACAAAGCATAGCATGGACCATCATGGAAAGCATAAGGAAGTGTTGGTGTCACGCCCGCCCTTTCCAGGGGTTCGGAGGGTGGCGCGACGCGATCATACATACATGCATTACAGCGGAAGACTACATATACTTCTTACAGAGGAAGACTTTAAACTTCTTTTTTTTTCTTTCTTTTAAACATAAGCATGCATCATCATTTCATAAATACTTAGTTCCAATTAATGACATTCAACTTAAAGAAAACGTGCATAAGTACGGAAAGCATAAACAGATCTCCTCCACCATGCTACTACCACACACACATTGCCCCTCCTGCTGCTCCCTTTAGTTTAGCCATTCTTACCCTTATCTGCAGTACAAGGGAACATAAAACTATAAGCACATAGGATTAGTAAGATCATTTCCTACTCACAAAAGCCATACATCGAGAATTAGACAGAGAGTAGTGACATGATCATTTAAGAACATATAAGCATAGCATGCATATAAACATACAAGAACATATAAGCATAGCATGCAGATAAACATACAAGAACATATAAGCATAGCATGCATATAAACATACAAGAACATATAAGCATAGCATTCATATAAACATACAAGAACATATAAGCATAACATTGATGTAAACATCATAATCACCTAGACATGAAATAAGGGTATATGCAAGATGCTCTTTGAAAACATATATATTATAGGTACTTAAACATAATCTCAACATATTGGGCCCGACATTGTACCACATACATCATAATCATAGCGCGCATCCCTAATAGACCCAAGGTAGCTACTCTGAAACATAACATAGAAGCTCATCCTAAGCCCGTACTTATAATCGGCTCATCCGTCGGGTCCAGGTGCCCATCCCGACCTTATTAGGGTCCCATGCAAAAAGTAAAATAGCATATCATGTTCCTTATCATAACATATCATAGTTCTTTTCATAACATATCATGTTCCTTATCATAACATATCATATTTCTTTTCATAAACATATCATGTTCCTTATCATGGCATATCATGTTCCTTCTTCATAGCATATCGTGTTCTTTCTTCATAGTATATCATGTTCCTTCTTCATAACATATCATATTTCTTTTCATAATATATCTTGTTCCTTCTTTATGACATATCATACATTCATACAATTAACATGACAATGAGCAGAACATAATCATACATTCATACAATTAACATGGACATAAGGTAGTGACATAAACCAATCATGCTATCATAAAATCTAACTGACATCATATTTGCATTTTTTTTTCTACATCTAGCATGGCATGGAAGATTTAGTAGAGGGCATGTACATGGGCTGGCCGAAACCCTAAGGGAGGGTTCTTAGGAGTTTACATGTTAAACAACTTGTGCAAGGTCTACTTAACATCATACTAACATCACACACATATAGAGCATGGCATAAACATCATGGACAAGCATAACATGGTGTGATCTAAACTTCATGGGGTTCTAACAAAATTTTAAACCCTAAACTGTTAGTAATATATGAGAGATGTCCTAAGGCAATCGCCTTATGTATGAACCATTTATATGATAAATGAAGATTCACTATTTGAGTATACATGTTTTATGTATTTGATTGGATCTTAAACTCATTTACTGAATGTCCTCGATACGATTCACAGCATGAGAGAATTTGTGATTGGATCACAACTAGTGAGTATCTCTACATGTGTAATTGTGATGTATCGGAATTATCCCTAGTCGATGAATTGATGGATTTGGACACCATCAATTCTGTCGAGACTAGCACGAGGTATACTCCTTGGTGTATCCAAGCAGCTGATTCTCACTGACTGGAGACATTGTGATGTCTGGAGTTGATCGTGGATGCTAGTTATGGTAACTAGTTCATTGGAGTGACCAGCCGTAAGACTTCATATGGTTCTCTGCATATATAGATATGTCAATGAAGTTCTTACTGTAGCTTAAGTGTGATGTTCCTTTGACTTGCGGTATTCAAGTCATCTTGATCATGGAGACTTATGCTTTGACATCTTAAGCAAGCATCTCTAAGGAGATGTGGACCCGGGATGATTGGGTATAAGTCGAAATGATCGAAGGTGTTTGAATAGCCTATAAAGGATTCACCACTCCTTGCGAGGAGATGTATACCCATGGCCTCTCGTCGGATTGTTACTAAAGTCTTTTACCAAAGTATTACATGTTTAGAGTAAGGTACTCTTCGATACATGTTGAGTAACTAGAATCCGTAGGACGAGGAAATGATACTTGGGCTAGGTGTGACATAGTCAGCCTAGTGGGGACTGACACTATAGACCATATCCTGAACCAAGTGGGTATAAGATGAGTGAAGGGAATGGGGAACAAATCATTCGAGCTGTTGAAGGGTTTCAGAAATAGTTCTGGATCAACCGTTGGTCTTTTCGGTTAATTGGGGATCATGATGTACTACTATGTGCCACTCATGATCATTCTATAATTAATGGTTAATTATAGATGGCCAACATAAACCGAGAACCTATTTGGTCACATGCACAACGAGCGTAATCCAAAGGATTTAAAACGAGCTTGAGAATGGGATTCTCAGACCGAGAGAAACAAGGTTTGGTTGGACCAAACATGAAGCGAGCATGAAATCATTTCAGTCGCAATGGAAGCGTGGATGGGCCGTGTCTTATGAAGACATAATGGATGAACCAAAATGGTTTGGTTCTAATCCAATGGAGGAGAATAAACCAAAGGGTTTGATTTATTTTAAACGAATGAACCAAATGTTGGTTCGGTTCGTTTTAACTTAAAATAAACCATCATGGTTTGGTTTATTTTAACTTATCTTAATCGAGCGGGTTAACGAGCCTAATGGTTATGATCCAATAACCATTAAGAGTATTAGTTCTCTATAAAAGAGGGCTTAAGGGATAATTAAGCCCTAAATCCAAAACCCTAGCTAGAGTTGCCGCCCACCTCCTCTCCTTGGAGTTCTCGGCGCCAACTTCATTGCCGCCCAGCCCTTGTGCCACCGTCCAACTCCTTGCCGGCGTCCAAACTTCAGTCGGTGATCCTCCGACGACCCTTCGGTGATCTTCTTAGGCTTCGGTGAAAAGGTGAGCACTTGGCTTCCTTTGTTGGCCGGCACCTATCTCCTCCACCAAAGCTGTCTAGTTTTCTGGACAGCTTGTTCTCCTCTCGTCGGAACGTCATTTGGACGACGATTAGAGCTCCGACTGCGGCTAACTTACCGGGGATTCGATCTCGGTAATCCTCTGAGGTGGAGGACGAAGGATTCATCAATCGGTTGACGAATACCTCTCCGGAGAAGCGAGTTTTGAGGACTCGTCTTAAGATCCGAATTTGGATTCGGATTGTGATCATCTCTCAATCACGTCGTCTTCAACACGAGGCTAGTAACCCGTACGAAGACGAAGCTCGTGGCTTAGCGAAGTCATCCTAAGGATACTCGGCGTGGATACGGATAGAGACGATTCTAGCGAGGATCGTTCCGGTTGATGTCGTTCCCGCTACACGTGATACGAAAGGTATACGTAGTTAAATTTCCTTTATTGCAAAATTTAAATTTACGGTTATGTCTACACATGTTGTACTATGCATGCGTGTGATGTGTGTGTTGTAATAAATGTAGATTTATTATTTTTATTGCTTCCGCTGTGCTCATGTTTACGAAACATGATCGAACACACATACGCAGCGGTGCCGGAAACCCAACAGTGGTATCAGAGCCCAGGTTGTGTTTCGACATAATTGTAAAATGGTTTTGCGATAGTCATAATGTTATTTCTAGAAATTTTCTAATTTTGGAAATTTAGAAGTATTTATGGAAATTTTTTAATTTTGGAAAGTCTAGAAGTATTTATGGAAATCTTCCACTTTTGGAAAGTTGGAAGTATTTATGGAAATTGATATTTTTCATAAATAAAATATTTGATTAGATTCTGGAAATTTGTTTCCTAATTTAATCATGATTTTATTTGGGAAATCAAATCTTAAAATATTTTATTTCCATAAGTAGTTTTGATGATTTAGGAAATTGGTTTCCTAAATTGATTTTCCTTAATCAACTATTTCCATAAATAAAATATGTGATTAGATTTGGAAATTTGTTTCCTAATTTAATCATGATTTGATTTGGATAATCAAATCTTAAACATATTTTATTTCCATAAATAATTATGACAAATAAGGAAATTATGTACATGGCATAATTGTATGTCATGTAATTGCATTAGATGCATATTATTATGCCATGCGTGTCGTGACATGTAAATGTATGTCATGTATGTCATGCCATGTAGATAATAGTTATTTGCATGCAAAGAGGATGAGACATAAAAACTCTAACTCAATATTAAAGCCTACACCTTCCATTAATATGGTTAGAACCAGAGTTCTGTTTCTTGTTTGGGTTGTTGGACTCTCTCCAAGCCCAGCTCGAACCCGAACATGTTCAAACCATGGAATAGTTTAATACTAATATGGTAAGAGTCAGAGGTCAATCGTTAGCTTTGGTTGTTGGACTCTCTCCAAGCTGGGCTAATTGGTTGAATGCGCTCTAACCATATTAAAACTATTCTCGATTAATGGGTTGGCTTTAACCTGGAGCATCGGCTTGTTGGACTCTCTCCAAGGTCGATGTAAAGGGAGGTGAAGTTGGGTGCTATGCATATGATACATACTTGTTAATGTGTTAACAACCCGATATATGTGTGAACATTCAATTAGTTGATAGCACATTGTGATAGTTGCATATACATTATATGCAATCGGTATAGTTGATACCTACCGTCATAGTTATGAATGGCTTGTTGGACTCTCTCCAAGGTTGTTCATATCTATGATGGATATCAGCCCATTCGGAGATGGAGCTACGATCTCCCGAAGTGATTTTGGGGTTTTTGAAATTCAAAAAATGAATGGGATTTATAAATGTATATTGATGCATTTTAAAATCATTTTCTCATATATGCTCGTTTTGTATTTCTAGGTCAATAAATTGATCATGACGTCTTTGAATTTGCGCACTATTTTGGATTGAACAAAAGCAGCCTAACTTCTGGGTGGCTTAGAAACACGAGAATTGTTCTCAAGGTGAAAAGCTTGCATATGTCCTTGAAGAGCCTCTTCCCAACCGTCCTAAGGACGATGCAACTCCAGACCAAATGTTGGTCTATCAGAAGCATGTGGCAGATTCTGAGCTGGCGAGTTGCATCATGCTAGCGGTGATGGTACCTGAGCTGCAAAAGCAGCATGAGCATATGGATGCTAATACTATGGTCTTCCATCTTCATGAGTTGTTCGATGAGCAAGCGAGATCCGAAAGGTTCGAGGTCTCTAGGCTCCTCTTCACCACGAAGATGCAAGAAGGTTAAATGCCGTAGTGCAGTTTGTGCTAAAGATGAACGGGTACATCGAGCGGCTAGCTACCCTCGGTTTTGTGATGGATCATGAGTTAAGTATTGACTTAATTTTGCATTGTTTGCCCAAGAGTTTCTCGCAATTTGTGATGAACTATCGGATGAACAAATTGGAATCCACCATTCCCGAGCTCCTCAATATGCTGAAGACTGTGGAGCCTTCTGTGAAGCATGAGGAGAAGGCGGTTCTGTTAGTTGATTCCTCAAAGAAAGGTTCTAAGAGGAAGGAAAAAGAACAGAAGAAAGGGAAGAACAAAAAGGCAAAGAAGGCGGAACCAGCGCAAAAGGGCACTTGCCATCATTGTGGCAAGGAAGGCCACTAGCGAAGAAACTGCAAGATTTATCTTGAGTCCATGAAGAAGAAGAAGGCATCCGATGCCCCATCCTCTTCAGGTATCTTCGTTATTGATTGTCATTCTATTTCCTTAGACACTTGGGTATTGGATCTTGGGTGTGGCTCACATATATGTAATGACATACAGGCTAAGGAATAGAAGAAGACTTGTCGGAGAGTCAAATTTGCGAGTTGGCAATGGAGCAAAGGTTGCTGCGGTCGCCATCGGAACTTATTTGTTGAAGCTCCCTAGTGGACTAGTCTTGGAACTGGACAATTGCTATTATGTTCCTTCTCTAATAAAGAACATTGTTTCTATTTCCTGCTTAAATAGAAATGGTTTCCATTTGACGTTTAGTAACAATTGTTGTTATATAACTTTGAATGGCGTACTTTATGGGCTGGAACTTTGAGTAATGGCATTTATCGTTGGGCGTATCGGTGACATTTTCAATATCGAAGCGAGCAACAGCGTGCTCGAAAGGATAATCAAATAGACTCCTATATGTGGCATTGTCGTCTTGGCCATATAAGCAAGAAGCATGTCGAATTACACCGATGTGGAATTCGGAATCGTTGAATTGGATTCATACGATACATGCAAATCATGCTTAAAAGGCAAGATGACTAAGTTACCTTTTCTTTGGAAAGGTGAGCAGTGGGAGAGTTACTAGGTCTAATACATCGATGTATGTGGACCTATGTCAACTCAAGCTTTAGGAGGCTATAGCTACTTCATTACCTTCACCGATGATCACTCACGGTTTGGGTATGTGTTCTTGATGAAACACAAGTCTGAAGCCTTTGAAAGGTTCAAAGAATTCAGAAATGAAGTAGAGAAACAACATGACAAGAGTATTAAAATACTTCGATCAGATCGAGGTGGTGAATACTTGAGTCAGGAGTTTCTTGATTACCTAAGAGACAATGGATATTGTCTCAATGGACTCCGCCCTATACACCACAGCATAATGGTGTATCTGAGAGGCGTAACCGGACCTTGTTGGACATGGTCAGGTCAATGATGAATCATGCGACTCTTCCCAAGTCCTTTTGGGGTTATGCACCACAATTGTTTACTTGTTAAACAGAATGCCTACCAAGGTAGTCTCAACTACTCCATATGAGATATGGAATAGTAAGAAACCTCATGTATCTTACTTGAAGATATGGGGTTGTCCTGCTTATGTGAAGCGGGCAGTATCAGACAAATTGGATGCTAAGTCTGATAAATGTCTATTTATTGGATACCCTAAGGAAACAAGGGGTTACCAATTCTATCATCCTGTGGAACAAAAGGTGTTTGTTTCAAGGCATGCTGTGTTTCTAGAGAAGAGTTTCTCTTGCAAGAAAACAGTGGGAGTGTCGTCGAGCTTGAGGAGGCTCGAGAGACTCAAATAGACATTGATGAGATACGGTGAAGCACAGCGAACTCATAGTGATGAGCAATCAATTTGGACCTAGTGTAACACCACATCTTCGTAGATCTGGCAGAACACGCAATATACCTGAGAGATATGGATTTCTCGTAAGTGAATCGAACGACGTGTTACTCATTGATGATGAGGAGCCTACCAGTTATGAAGAAGTGCTTACAAGTTCAGATAGGGATAAGTGGCTTGGTGCCATGAAGTCGGAAATGGATTCCATGTATGAAAACCAAGTTTGGAACTTGGTTGACCCACCTGAAGGCATTAAGCCTATAGGGTGCAAGTGGGTTTTCAAGAAGAAAACCGACATGGATGGTAATGTGATTACCTATAAGGCTAGATTGGTGGCGAAAGGATATCGTCAAAAACAAGGTGTTGATTATGGGAAACCTATTACTTTGTAGCTATGCTTAAATCCATTCGGATGCTCCTGGCCATAGCGGCTCATTATGATTATGAGATATGGCGGATGGATGTAAAAACTTTCCTTAATGGAAACCTTGCTCGAGGGCGTGTATATGATCTGACTGAGGTTTCACATCGGTTGATAAAACCAAGGTATGCAAATTGCGACGATCCATTTATGGATTGAAGCAAGCATCCGAGCTGGAATATCCGTTTGATGAGACAATCAAAAGTTTGATTTCTCACAAAATCGAGCGAACCTTGTGTGTACAAGAAGGTTAGTAGAGTGCGATCGTGTTCCTAGTATTGTATGTCGATGACATATTACTTATAGGAAAGCGATGTTTCAATCTTCTGATCGATTAAGGTTTGGTTATCCAAGACATTCTCCATGAAAGACACAGGAGAAGCAACCTACATCCTCGGGATTAAGATCTATAGAGATAGATCGAAGCGGTTGCTTGGTCTTTCGGTCTACATATATAGGCCAAACTAAAGAGGTTTAGCATGTCGGAATCCAAGAAAGGTTTCCTACCCATCAGGCATGGGGTACACCTTTCGAAGTCTATGTGTCCGCGCACAGAAGACGAGAGGATTTGCATGAGTAAGATTCCCTATGCATCCGCAATAGGATCTATCATGTATGTTATGTTATGTACGAGGCCCGATGTATCGTATGCTCTGAGTGTCACGAGCAGATACCAATCTGATCAAGGAATGGATCATTGGGTGGCTGTTAAGACGATCCTTAAGTACTTGAGAAGAACTAAGGATGTGTTCCTAATATATGGAGAAAGGTACATGGTGATACGTGGGTATATGGATGCCAGCTCCAGACAGACAAGGATGATTCCATGTCTCAGTCTGAGTATGTATTCACCTGGAATGGAGGCACAATAAGTTGGAAAGGTTCCAAGATTGACACTATAGCGGATTCTACCACTAAGGAAGAATACATTGCAGCTTTGGAAGCAGCAAAGGAAGCGGTTTGGATCAAGAAGTTCACCTCTGAACTTGATGTGGTCTCATCAATGATCCAAACATGTGCTTCGCCGCTATCATCTTATCAAAGAGATCATCAGTACGAATGAAATACAAATCGAGAAAATTCCCACTGAAAGGAACTTAGCGGATACTTTGACTAAAGCATTACCTCAAAGTAAGTTTGAGGGTCATGTTAGAGCTTATGGTATTGGATACCGTAGCGATTGGCATTAGGCCAAGTGGGAGTCTGTTAGTAATATATGAGAGATGTCCTAAGGCAATCGCCTTATGTATGAACCATTTATATGATAAATGAAGATTCACTATTTGAGTATACATGTTTTATATATTTGATTGGATCTTAAACTCATTTACTGAATGTCCTCGATACGATTCATAGCATGAGAGAATTTGTGATTGGATCACAACTAGTGAGTATCTCTACATGTGTAATTGTGATGTATCGGAATTATCCCTAGTCGATGAATTGATGGATTTGGACACCATCAATTCTGTCGAGACTAGCATGAGGTATACTCCTTGGTGTATCCAAGCAGCTGATTCTCACTAGCTGGAGACATTGTGATGTCCGGAGTTGATCGTGGATGCTAGTTATGGTAACTAGTTCATTGGAGTGACCAACCGTAAGACTTCATATGGTTCTCTGCATATATAGATATGTCAATGAAGTTCTTACTGTAGCTTAAGTGCGATGTTCCTTTGACTTGCGGTATTCAAGTCATCTTGATCATGGAGACTTATGCTTTGACATCTTAAGCAAGCATCTCTAAGGAGATGTGGACCCGGGATGATTGGGTATAAGTCGAAATGATCGAAGGTGTTTGAATAACCTATAAAGGATTCACCACTCCTTGCGAGGAGATGTATACCCATGGCCTCTCGTCGAATTGTTACTAAAGTCTTTGGCCAAAGCATTACATGTTTAGAGTAAGGTACTCTTCGATACATGTTGAGTAACTAGAATCCGTAGGACAAGGAAATGATACTTGGGCTAGGTGTGACATAGTCAGCCTAGTGGGGACTGACACTATAGACCATGTCCTGAACCAAGTGGGTATAAGATGAGTGAAGGGAATGGGGCACGAATCATTCTAGCTGCTGAAGGGTTTCAGAAATAGTTCTGGAGCAACCGTTGATCTTTTCGATTAATTGGGGATCATGATGTACTACTAGGTGTCACTCATGATCGTTCTATAATTAATGGTTAATTATAGACGGCCAACATAAATCGAGAACCTATTTAGTCACATGCACAACGAGCGTAATCCAAAGGATTTAAAACGAGCTTGAGAATGGGATTCTCAGACCGAGAGAAATAAGGTTTGGTTGGACCAAACATGAAGCGAGCATGAAATCGTTTCAGTCGCAATGGAAGCGTGGATGGGCCGTGTCTTATGAAGACATAATGGATGAACCAAAATGGTTTGGTTCTAATCAAATGGAGGAGAATAAACCAAAGGGTTTGGTTTATTTTAAACGAATGAACCAAAAGTTGGTTCGGTTCGTTTTAACTTAAAATAAACCATCATGGTTTGGTTTATTTTAACTTATCTTAATGGAGCGGATTAACGGGCCTAATGGTTATGATCCAATAACCATTAAGAGAATTAGTTCTCTATAAAAGAGGGCTTAAGGGATAATTAAGCCCTAAATCCAAAACCCTAGCTAGAGTTGCCGCCCACCTCCTCTCCTTGGAGTTCTCGGCGCCAACTTCATTGCCGCCCAGCCCTTGTGCCGCTGTGCAGATCCTTGCCTGCGTCCAAGCTTCAGCCGGTGATCCTCCAGCGACCCTCCAGTGATCTTCCTAGGCTTCAGTGAAAAGGTGAGCACTTGGCTTCCTTTGTTGGCCGGCGCCTATCTTCTCCACCAAAGCTGTCCAGTTTTCTGGACAGCTTGTTCTCCTCTCGTTGGAGCGTCGTTTGGACGACGGTTAGAGCTCCAACAACGGCTAACTTACCGGAAATTCGATCTCCGGTAATCCTCTGAGGTGGAGGACGAAGAATTCGTCAATCGGTTGACGAATACCTCTCCGGAGAAGCGAGTTTTGAGGACTCGTCTTAGGATCCGAATTTGGATTCGGATCTTGATCATCTCTCAATCACGTCGTCTTCAACACGAGGCTAGTAACCCGTACGAAGACGAAGCTCGTGGCTTAGCGAAGTCATCCTAAGGATACTCGGCGTGGATACGGATAGAGACGATTCTAGCGAGGATCGTTCCGGTTGATGTCGTTCCCGCTACACGTGATACGAAAGGTATACGTAGTTAAATTTCCTTTATTACAAAATTTAAATTTACGGTTATGTCTACACATGTTGTACTATGCATGCGTGTGATGTGTGTGTTGTAATAAATGTAGATTTATTATTTTTATTGCTTCCGTTGTGCTCATGTTTACGAAACATGATCGAACACACACACGCCGCGGTGCCGGAAACCCAACATAAACAACTTGTACAAGATCTAACTAACCACATGTTAATCTCCATCACATATAGATCATGGCATGGAAGGCCCTTAGGGGCCTAAATAGGTCTTGGCCGAGAGTTTCAAGAGGCTTAAAGATCCAACACTTAAATCTAGCTTAGCTATCAACATATTATCTTCATCTACATTCAAAACTTAACATGACTACATATAGATCATTTCATAGAAGACCATTAGGAGCCTAAATGGGTCTTGGCCGAGAGTTTCAAGAGGCTTAAAGGTCCAACACTTAAATCTAGCTTAGCTATCTACATATTATCTTCATCTACATTCAAAACATAACATGACTACATATAGATCATAGCATGGAAGTCCATTAGGAGCCTAAATGGATCTTAGCCGAGAGTTTCAAGAAGCTTAAAGATCAAACACTTAACCCAAGCCTATCTAGAAACATATTATCATCATATTCATACAAAAACATAGCATGGACAATCATGGGAAGCATGAAGAAGGTATTGGCCGAGAGTTTCTAAAAGCTTGAAGATCAAACACTTAAACCAAGCCTATCTAGAAACATGTTATCATCATATTCATACAAAACATAGCATGGACAATCATGGGAAGCATGAAGAAGGACTTGGCCGAAAGTTTCATAAAGGATTTTCTTAACAACCATCAACCGAAGCAACTTGTACTGCAGGTAAGGGGATACTTACATCCTTCGCTTTGTTTAGTAGTAGAAAATACCCTATGTGATGCCAAGACTAGAGCCCTCTTCTTGCTTGGTTGGTTTTCGAAAAAAGGGAAGGAGAGGGAGTTAGGGTTTCGGTGAGGAAGAAGAAGAGAAGGAGAGGATGTCAACTTTGGTTTCTCATGTCTCCTCATTCTCCTATTTATTCACTTGAAGGTGTCCCTTAGCCTCCCTTACCCTTATCTATCATTTCCTATACCCTTCTAATAGCACAACCCTGCTGGGCTTCTAGTTATTGGGTGCATCTTAAGGGTTAGCTATCTACTTGGGGTTTAGGGTTCAAATCCTGGGCCATGCATCCTTTTTGGCTCTACTTCTTTAATTTTTGAAAGAGCCCTCATAAAAAGCCCATATGATCATGCAAAAATTCTCATAAAATTTCTAGAAATTTTACGGGCGTTACAGTCCTTTATACCTTTTAAAAGTTTCGTCCTCGAAACTTAGAACAACTCTGGGTACTTCTGTTTCATATCCTCCCCGCATTCCCAGGTAGCTTCTTCGTACCGTTGATTTTTCCACAGGACCTTCACTAAGGGCACCTCTTTATTCCATAGACTTTTGACTTCTCGGTCTAGTATCTGGATAGGCCGACTTTCATAACTCAGGTCCTCTTGAACTTGCACTATTTGTGGATCGATCACTTGGTCCGTACTGGAAATGCACTTCTTGAGCATCGAAATGTGGAACACGTTGTGAATAGCTGACATCTCATGAGGCAGCTCTAGTTCGTAAGCTACCTTGCCAACTCTCTTTAATATAGGATACGGTCCCACATAGCGCGGACTCAGCTTACCCTTCCTTCCGAATCTCATCACTCCCTTCATAGGGGCTACCTTGAGGAATACCAGATCCCTGACATCGAATTCCAATGGCCTACGCTGCATATCTGCATAGCTCTTTTGTCGGCTCTGAGCAGTTTCAATTCTTTGGCGGATGTTCTGTATAGCTCGGGTGGTGTCGTCAATGATATCTATTTGAAGTCTCATCCCCTTCTTTTCACCACCCTCGTACCGGCATATAGGAGATCTACATTTCCTCCCGTATAAATCCTCGTAGGGCGCCATTCCAATAGTAGCTTGGTAGCTATTATTGTAGGTGAATTCTGCTAAGCATAAGTATCGGCACCAGCTCCCTTTGAAAACCAAGGCATAAGCTCGTAACATATCCTCTAGTACTTGATTCACCCTTTCACCATCATTCACACCGAGGATGGAAGGCGATCTTGAATAATAGTAGGTGTTGGAGATCGAAAACGGCTAGAGGGGGTGAATAGCCTCAATCGTTTGGGTAGCTGTTCGCTATGCTATGCTGTTGTTCTACGATTGTTGTTAGCGTAGCGGAATAACAATAATAATGAAACTAACAACAATACACAATCACACAACACAAGATATACGTGGTTCGGAACCAAATGGTTCCTACTCCACGGGCGAGCTCACTGAGCTCTAGTTATGCGCACGACACTAACTAAACTCCTTCTCGACTACACGTCGGAGGTGGAGAAACCTCTCACAAGCAATTACAACTGTAATATACAAATACAATACAAAAGAAACACTTTTCACCGATTGCTTTTGATCACTTGTTTGTTGCTTGCTTTGATTGGCTCTTGAAGGACTGGAATGCAGCAGCAATTCCTCTCCAATAGCTCCACAAAAACCATGGCAAAATCCTCCCTCTTGAGCTCCTTTTATAACCTGCATCAAGCTGATTTTGCGCCCATCACGATCGATTGTGACAGACCATCACGATCGTCCGTGAGCCATTGTCTCACAACGGCCAGATCCACGTTGGTTAAGTTCCAACGGATCACACATCAGTCGACTGATGGCACCCATCAGTCAACTGATCATCCATCAGTCGAGTGCTGGCGAGCTCGACTCCATTTTATGCCCGTGCACAGTGTCATCAGTCGACTGTCATCCCTCGATAGTCGACTGATTCTCCCAAAAGTTGACTGCTCTCCCATAGCAGTCGACTGATCAGCTAGACTTGGTTCTATCGAACACTGGTCGAACCCATACGACCTAGAGCAGTCGACTGGCACCTATGCCAGTCGACTGATGTCGGCTAAAACCTCAAACACAAAGTTGTTTGAGCGTCCGACACTCAGTCTTAGCCACTTGGCCAAATCCACCTTATCCCTCATGGAGTTCCCCACCGAAGCTCTCTTCCCTCGGCCTACGTCCCTCGAATGTGCCAAGCGCACAGCTTCGCAACGCCATCCTTCGCGTCTCATGCCCTAGAACTATGCTTCCCTTTGGGCTCACTCCATTCGCTCCCCGTCTGGCGGTCCCTCGGATGCACCAAGCGCACGGCTTTACAATGCCATCCTTCACCGACTCAAGGACCCGAGCCTAGTGAACTTGCCAAGTTCTCAAGACTTCCCAAATGCACCAAGCGCATGGCTTCGCAATGCATTTCTCACCAAGCACCAAGCGCATGGCTTCGCAATGCTTTGGATTTCCCATGCCAAGCACCAAGCGCACGGCTTCGCAATGCTTTGGATTTCCCATGCCAAGCACCAAGTGCACGGCTTCGCAATGCTTTGGTCTTTCCCATGCCAAGCACCAAGCGCACGACTTCGTAATGCTTTGGACTTTCCCATGCCAAGGCTCCCCCCTTGGACTTCCACACCAAGCTCCATGCTTGAATTTTCCATGCCAACCCCATGTTGGACTTTCCCATGACAATCCCATGTCATAAGTTTTGTCTATCATCAAAATACTATCATCTACCTGGGCCGATTGCACCAACAATCTCCCCCTTTTTGATGATTGACAAAACTACCATCTCAAGTCTACCAATTCTCCCATATTAGCAATTCTCATATCCCAATGAGAATTCCAACGAACCCTAAATGGTAACTTGGTAACATCTCCCCCTTTTTGACATTACATCAAAAAAGTTCTCCCCAAGGGTATGAATGTCTCATATCCCAATGAGATCTTATAATCTCTCCCTTGGAGGAACACATGCCTACCATCTTTCTAGTGATCCCATATCACTTAAAGAGAGGCAACCCAATTTTCCTCTCATGAGGAAATACACATCCATCTTCCCATGATGGATACCTCCCCCTAGAGGCTTGCTCCCCCTTGACCATTGCACCAACAATGTCCTTGGAGAGTCCCTAAGCCAATAGAAACATTTAGCCAATCAAAATTAAGGCAAAGTTCAACAATGAACATTCTTCCACCTTAAAATTGATACTCACCCTCAACCCAACTCCTAATCCATGTCCAATGGATTTCCACCCTCTCTAATGCTCTCCCAAGCATACCCTAGGGTTAGGAGTGGTTAGGGTACCAAAACACAGCTGAACATGGGCCTAACCAACAAGGTTTACCCGAAATTAGCATTGTCGATCATGCGTCAAAACTATCGATCGACACACTCATCACCGACCGCCTCCTAGCTGATCGATAATCGTGATTTGATTTTGAATTTCAGAAATGACTTTCTGAAATTCATAAGTAAATATACATAAGTAGATAAATCTTGAAATTTTGTATGTATACTACTTATCACAAACATTATGGGTGAAAAATATTAGAAAATTATTTTACCCATTAAACTAGGAGATTGATACAAAGTTCAAAATTTAAGAAAAGCTTCAATAAAGAGCCCTCTTTGTATCATTCCATTCAATGGTGATAGCTATCAAAAGATATGCTTCGCCAAGGTTTTTCAAAATGTTTTCAAAATGTTTTTTAAAACCTTTATTTTCTTTTTCCTAAACATCTCACCAATATCTAGATGTGTAAAACACATACAAGTCAAGTTTTTAGTGAGATGTGGGTTTTATTTTCTTTATGTTCTCATGCATATTTCTAAGGCAATATTCTTTGATTCCCATCAAATCATGTCATAGTCCTTAATTTCATTTTATTTATATGCATGATATGATTATGGCATAAATATGATATAGATAAAAGCATATGCCAAAATCATGATGTCATGGCATGTAAATGATATTTAAGCATACATGACATATAAAAATAAATCTAAACATTATCATGACATATTTAGAGATACAAATGAAAATGATATCATGACATGGCAAGAAAAATATACTAAGGTATAAAATACCTAAGTGTTAAAATCAATTTGCCATTTCTAGGGATTAAATTCACTTTGCCTTAAACCATTCATTTCCCTAGTGTACCAAAAACCCAAAATAGCACACCATAACCTCTATGACCTAATTGTGCCAATTTAAATCATTCTAAACTTCTCAAACACATTGGCACATCCTAATGTGTCAACTCTACTATGGTTAGGTTAACTACCCATCCATTTAGGGTTGACACACCCTAACCCATCTAGCGTGAATCAATCACGCTTTTAGGAACCCAATACCTATTGGAGCTCCTTGGGTTAACAAGGTATTCCCTAGGGATAACTTCCCTAGATACCTTTCTAATGACCCTTTTTGGCTTTGAAGCCTTAGTCAAATGGGTCTTACTTGGGTCAACTCTAGAGGTGACTCCTCCATTGACCTTCTTAGTGGCTACATTTGATTTCTTTGAGGTGTTAGCCACTAAACACATACCATGGCTAGACTTAGGGATGGCTTCCCTATTAGCCTTGGTTTTCCTAGACCTAGATGTGGTTCCCTAATTAAATGGAACATTATGGTAGGACATAGGTTTGTGAGCCAAACCCTTCTTGCCCTTAGACACTTCTTGTTTTCTAGGTCTTGACTTTTGTACATTAGACCCCTTAACCGAATTTGACATTATTGCTAGGGTCTTCTCCAATTTTTCTAGCCTTGACCTCAAGGCTTGGTTTTCTAACTCTAATTTTCTCAATTTTGAATTTTCATTTATCTTTTGGGAAATGTTTTTCTTTTTAGGTATATGCCTAGATTTCTTGGGATTAACACCCAAGTTTTCTTCAATTCTCCTAATTGACTCCCTAGGTAAAATAGATCTAGTGTTTTGAGTCCTAGGTTTGTTCTTAGAGAAACTAACATGCTTAGCACCTAAGCAATAAACCTTATTGTTTCTCCTAGCATGCTTTTCATTAATAATGGCAAGAGAACTAAAATAATTCTTAGCATGCTTTTTAATTCTAGAAATTGAAGGTGCATTATTTAACTGTACCTTAGGGTTAGCTTTAGAAGCTCCCCCTACATGAGTCACACCTTCTTGCCCTTTCTTCCTCCCCCTAGAGCATTGGCTTCGGTAATGTCCCCGTTGGTTGCATTTAAAGCACACAATGTGCTCTTTGCTCTTGATTTTGGGAACACCGACATCGTTTGACTTTGGGTTGACTTTTGGTGTTGATGCCTTTTCCTTAGCCAATTTAGGGCATTTACTCTTGTAGTGCCCTTTCTCCCTACACTCAAAGCATATTATGTGATTTTTATTTAAAATAACAACACTTGAGTTACCTAGGGAGTTGGTGGAGGCCTCTTCACTTCTTCCGGAGGTAGAAGCTTCATTTTGATCTTGCTCCGGAATTGAAATCCTTTCCTCCCCCTCAACGCTAGAGGTGGAGGTCTCCACCAAATCATCAACATCATCAAAAGTAGATGGTGCTTCTTCTTCAGCATTATCCTCTACATGTGCCGGTAGGGAGTTTTCTTGAAATTTCATTATCTTCTCCCATAATTCCTTTGCATCCCTATAGTCACCCAAACTAGACCAAATTTTGTTAGGTACCAAATCACTAAATAATTTTATTACCTCGAGATTTGTCTTGAAGTCCTTAATTTGGTCTTGGGTCCACCTTGACTTTTCAATTGGCTTGTTGTATTTGTCCCTAGGCATCTCAAAACCATTTTCTACAATAATCATATAATCAAAATTGGTTTCGAGATATACCTCCATCCGTTTCCTCCACCAAGAAAAATCTCCATCGAATTTCGGTGGATGGATGAAGCCGGCCATTTTGTAGTGCTCTCGCGGCGGTTAGTCCTTGAAGAGCGACCTCGGCTCTGATATCACTTGTTGGAGATCGAAACGGCCAGCTAGAGGGGGTTGAATAGCCCTCAATCGTTTGGTGGCGGAATTCGCTCGTTCTCGTTGCGTTGCTTGTCTACGATTGTTGTTAGCGCAGCGGAATAACAATAATAATGAAACTAACAACAATACACAATCACACAACACAAGATATACGTGGTTCAGAACCAAATGGTTCCTACTCCACGGGCGAGCTCACTGAGCTCTAGTTATGTGCACGGCACTAACTAAACTCCTTCTCGACTACACGTCGGAGGTGGAGAAACCTCTCATAAGTAATTACAACAGTAATATACAAATACAATACAAAAGAAACACTTTTCACCGATTGCTTTTCATCACTTGTTTGTTGCTTGCTTTGATTGGCTCTTGAAGGACTGGAATGCAGCAACAATTCGCCTCCAATAGCTCCACAAAAACCATGATGAAATCCTCCCTCTTGAGCTCCTTTTATAACCTACATCAAGCTGATTTCGCGCCCATCAGTCGACTGATTGTGACCATCAGTCGACTGGTCCCGTAGTCATTGTCTCAAAACGGCCAGATCCACGTTGGTTAAGTTTCAACGGATCACACATCAGTCGACTGATGGCACCCATCAATCGAGTGCGGGCAAGCTCGACTCCATTTTGTGCTCGCGGTCATCACCGACCGCCATCCTCGACAATGACTTATTCTCCCAACAATGACTACTCCCATAGAATGATCGATCAGCCAGACTTGGTTCAGTCGAACACTGGTCGAACCCATATGACCTAGAGCAGTTGACTGGCACCTATGTCAGTCGACTGATGTCGGCTAAAACCTCAAACACAAAGTTGTTTAAGCGTCCGACACTCAGTCTTAGCCACTTGACCAAGTCCACCGTATCCCTCATGGAGTTCCCCACTGAAGCTCTCTTCCCTCGGCCTACGTCCCTCGGATGCGCCAAGCGCACTGCTTTGCAATGCCATCCTTCGCGTCTCATGCCCTAGAAGTATGCTTCCCTTTTGGCTCACTCCATTCGCTCCCCGTCCGGCGGTCCCTCGGATGCACCAAGCGCACGGCTTCGCAATGTCATCCTTCACCGACTCAAGGACCCGAGCCTAGTGAACTTACCAAGTTCACAAGACTTCCCAAATGCACCAAGCGCACGGCTTCGCAATGCATTTCTCACCAAGCACCAAGCGAACGGCTTCGCAATGCTTTGGTCTTTCCCATGCCAAGCACCAAGCGCACGACTTCGCAATGCTTTGGACTTTCTCATGCCAAGGCTTCCCCCTTGGACTTCCACACCAAGCTCCATGCTTGGATTTTCCATGCCAACCCCATGTTGGACTTTCCCATGACAATCCCATGTCATAAGTTTTGTCTATCATCAAAATACTATCATCTACCTGGGCCGATTGCACCAATAGTAGGGATGTATATTGAAAAGTCTATCTTTTCTATGAACATCTTTATTTTTGAAAAAAGAATCACATGATCATTCTTTGCATATTTTTATGCATATTGTCTAATATGTTACATTATAGATAACATGGTGTGTGGTGTCACACGGGAGATCATGTTATCGACTCCTTGTAAAGTATAAGTAAAGGCTCACAACCGAGATGGCTTTGGACAAACCATCGGAATGGTTGTAGTGTGATTTGGTGTTGGTTTGTCTTGACCATAGAATCACACTAGTGCACTTTGTGTGTATTTAGCAGGATTGATATAGAGGTGATTCGATTTATTGCTGACTACATAATCGAATCAGACCTCAGATATTATTTAGTACATGCTCTTAATCTCGATATAATAACGGGCACATATATTTAGTAGTCATCTCTTTGATTTACCAATGGGCGAGATTTATACATTAAATCGATAGGCTCGGTACGTTGGGAGATGATATTATTTATATGGTGTGCCGTTGATTATAGGAGGAAATCCTATCCTATATATTAGGATGATGATGTCCCCTTGAGGAGCTCATAAGGTTCATCATGTAAACCCTGCAGGTGGACTTGGTCCGACATGATGAAAAGGTTGAGTGGTACTACTCAAGGAGTTAGATGTTGATTAATTAATGGTCAGTAAATTAATTAATCGATAGACATTCGAGATCTTAAACACGGGGAGAAAATGTACAAATAAAATATGGAGCCCATATTATCATATGGGGGTTGGTGAGGTAGATCAATGATGAACCTTTAGTGGATTGGATCATCATTAGTGGATCGGACTTTATGTGGGCTTGATCCATGGGTGGCCAAGACCCAACTCCTCTTCATGGTCCCTAATGTAGCCTATTAACACCTCATGATGCTTAGATACAATGGATAGAAACAAAAGTCTAAGATCCATTGGTAGAGATTAAATCTCTAAGATCCGACGGTTGAGATTAAATCTCTAGATCCGACGGTTGAGATTAAATCCCTAGAACCAATGGATGAGATTAATTCATGACTTATCCCTAACTCTATAAAAGAATGTCAAGGGAGTTGCCGTGGAATAATTGATGAGATCTAGGGTTTTTGGGCGGCAAGGAAGAGGAATCCTAGTTGAGATAGGATTAGGATTAGGGTTTGGAGGTAAGGGTGTCACCAAATAAGGAAGGTATTCTTCTCTTCTTCTTCCTCTTTTGGCCAACGTCCAGCACCTCTCCAACCTCTTTTCCAGCCTTGGCCGGCGCCCAAAAGCTCCCTTCTCCTTCTCCTTAGGTGGTGGAAACAAGATATAGGGCTTCCCTTGGTGTCTTGGTTGTTTTCCACCATCTTCTCCTTCACCTAGTTGGCCGACGGCAAGGATAGTTTTAGTTCCTTGTTGGTTGTTTCTAGTGAGGAGAAAAACCTTGTTTCTATTCTTCCTCTTGCTTTGGAAGAGCAAGGAAGGAAGATTTGCGATCTAGAAGCTTCGACTTTTGGTAGAGCGTCGCCCACACGACGTCCGAAAGGAGGAAGGTCATACATTAGAAGATCGAGAGGTATATCAATTCTCTAATTTTTATATGTTACATGTTTCTATTTGTTTTTCATCTATGAGCATGATATAAATCTGTATATGGCTAAATAATACTTGGATCTCGAGCATAAACACAAACACTGACGATCCGGACATCGTCTATTCCGTGGCTACTCGTAGAATAGAGGATGGTCGCTTGAACAACTAGTTTGTTCAAGTGACCTCTCTAAACGAATAGCACGACGATGGCTTGGTTGCTTTGGCAATCCCTTTTGTCTAGGATTAAATTTTTTAATCCGGGGACATAGAAGGGATCGCCATGTAGGAAGCTACCGAGGTGAAGTGGGAAGCGAAGTTTCCCCTCACGGACTCGATAAGCAAAACCCTACAATTAGTAGGAGAGCTTCCGGGGCAAAACCCTTCAATAGCTTCGTGCCAAGGGCCTTCTGAACACATTCCCATAAATGGGAAATAAAATGACCATCACTCTCAAAAATGATGGTCTTAGGAATTCCATGTAATCTGATAATTTCCTTAGCATATAATTGAGCCAGTTGCTCAGTCGAATAGGTCATCTTGATTGCTAAGAAGTGGGCAGACTTCGTCAATCTGTCCACAATTACCCATATAGCATCATATCTGTTTGTCGTCTTGGGCATACCTGAGATGAAATCCATAAAAATATCTTCCCATTTCCATTCTGGAATTTGGATTGGCTGCAGTGTTCCTCCAGGTCTCTAGTGTTCTGCTTTAACCCTCTGGCAAGTCAGGCAGGTACTAAAATATTGAGCCACATCTCTTTTCATACCGAACCACCAGAACTTCCCCTTCAGATCATGGTATGTCTTGGTGGATCCAGGATGCATCGCATAGGGGGGTCCGTGAGCTTCCTCAAATATCTTCTTCTATAATTCTGGATCATCGGGAACACACAAGTGATCCCTGAGGTAGAGTACTCCACTGTGAGAGATACAAAATTCATCATCCTTTCCTTCTAGGACCTCTTGCTTGATCCTTTGAATGCTCGGGTCGCGGGCTTGCTTTTCTGATATATCGTCGAACAGCATCAGTGCTATTGTCATGGTAGAAAGCCATCCGGAAATGATTTCAACCCCGTAACACATAATTTCCTTTTCTAAGGGCTGAGATAGTACTAATAGAGACATCAAGGTGGCACAGGACTTCCTGCTGAGTGCATCAGCCACCTTGTTCGCTTTTCCTGGATGGTAGAAGATCTCGCAGTCATAATCCTTGTCGAGCTTGAACCATCTGCGTTGTCTCATGTTCAGGTCCTTCTGTGTGAAGAAATATTTCAGACTCTGGTGGTCTGTATAAATCCTACACTGAGCTCCATATAGATAATGCCTCTATGTTTTTAGAGCAAAGACCATGGCCGCTAGTTCTAGATCGTGAGTGGGATAATTCCTTTCATGTTCTTTGAGTTGCCTAGAGGCATAGGCAATGACCTTGTCGTTCTTCATGAGTACATCTCCGAGTCCCAACTTGAAAGCGTCGTTGTACATGTCGAAGCCTTCGTTACTGTCCGGAAGAGCAAGGATTAGAGTGTTGGTCAGTCTCTTTTTCAATTATGTGAAACTCTTCTCGCAGGTGTCCGTCCATTCATACTTTTTGTTTTTTCTGGTGAGGACTGTCATAGGGGCTGCAATCCTAGAGAAGTTCTCTACAAACTTCCTGTAGTAGCTTGCTAACCCAAGAAAGCTTCTGATCTCACTGGCATTCTTTGGTCGGTTCCAGTTACTCACATCTTCAATCTTTATTGGGTCTACCATCACTCCGTGCTTGGATAAACGTGACCCAAAAATGATACTTGATCAAGCCAAAATTTGCATTTGGAGAACTTTACATACAGCTGCTTTTCCCGAAGAATCTGTAATACCATATTCAGGTGTTCTGCATGCTCTTCTGGAGTTCTCGAATATATCAGTATATCGTCAATGAAAACGATTACAAATTTATCAAGGAATGTCAAGAATACCCGATTCATTAGATCCATGAACATAGCAGGTGCATTCGTCACTCCGAATGGCATAACTACGAACTCATAATGTCCGTATCTTATTCGGAAAGTCGTCTTTGGTATATCATCTGGTTTTACTTTCACTTGATGATAGCCAGACCCCAGGTCAATCTTAGAGAAGACGGTGGCACCCTTTAGCTAGTCGAACAGGTCGTCAATCCGTGATAAAGGGTACCTATTCTTGATCGTCACATTATTTAGCGCTCGGTAGTCTATGTACATTCGCATAGACCCATCTTTCTTCTTCACCAAAAGTACTGGAGCTCCCCATGGAGAGCGACTTGGGCGTATGAGTCCCTTGTCGAGTAACTCCTGTAGTTGTCCCTGAAGTTCCTTCAATTCAGCCAGCGCCATACGGTAAGGTGCTTTAGAGATCGGGTTAGTACCAGGAATCAATTCGATCTCAAATTCAATTTCTCTATCTGGTGCTAACCCTGGTAGTTCATCTAGGAATACCTCTGGGTAGTTGCATACAACTCTGACATCTTCTAGCTTCTGGTCCTCGGCTTGACTATTATCAACCACATGTGCTAGAAACCCAGTGCATCCACTGTCTAACATCTTGTGCGCCTGTAGAGCTGATAGAAATTTATCGATTCTTCTCCTTGGCTCTCTAATAAATTCAAACATAGGTTTTGCCTCTGGCTGGAAGACCACTTTTCTTTTACAGCACTCGATCCAAGCACTGTACTTGCTTAAGAAATCCATGCTCAATATGACATCATAATCCTATATGTTGAGCACTATCAGATCACAGTAGAGTTCTCTGTCTGCGATTCTGATGGGTGCGGCTCGCAGCATATGAGTGGATGGCATTACTTCTCCCGAGGGCAGAGTGGTTAAGAACTTGCGATCCAAAGCTTGTGGCGGCATGTCTATCTTTTCCGTGAAGGGTGTAGAAACAAACGAATGTGTTGCCCCAGTATCAAATAATGCAGTAGCATACTGACAGAAAATAAGTATCTGACCTGTGACAACCGTAGAAGCGTTTGCCACATCTTCTTGGGTGAGAGAGAATACATTGGCATCTGTCATAACTGGCGGGGCTTCCAATCTCCCTTGACTGATCGGGGTACCTTCGATTGCAGCCTGCATCTGGTGTAGATGTGGGGGAGCACCCCTGTATTGGGCATACTACTGAGGAGGTGCCTGAACCTGAATAGGGCAGTCCTTGACTCTATGCCCTTCCCGTCCACAGTTGTAGCATCTATTTGTGCCCCGGTAGCATACTCTAGGATGTATCTTCCTGCATGTAGCACACAGAGGGATCTTGGGTTGCTTGTTCGCTGGACCACCTTTAGAGTTATCCCATTGCTTTCTCTTTCCAGTGTGGTTCCCTTTCCAAGTACTCTGGTTTCTCTGACCTCCTGACTGGGCTTGACTCCTGCCTTCATTCAGTGCCCTCTTTTGCTGGTTAATGTTGTTCAGATAATGTTTGATAATCAAGGCACTACTGAATAACTCCTCTGCGGGCTGCGGTCTATGAACTCCGCCGGCCATGTTTAGAGCTATCTCGGGTCAGAGCATCTTCAGCATGAGTCTGACCCTTTCTTTTCCTGTACTGACCAACTCTGGGCATAGGCGTGCGAGTCGGTTGAATCTCTTCACAGCTTCACTAACTGATAGATCACCTTGCCGGAACCCAGTGAACTCGTCGTAATGCTTGTTCGTCACCCGCATATGGAAGAATTCTTCGAAAAATTCATACTCAAAGTCCGTCCATCTCATCTAATTCACTTGCCTCTTTGCTTTAACCCTTTCCCACCACATTCGGGCATCTCCCGAAAGAAAAAATGATGCGCACTTAATCTTCTCGCATTCGGTCCAGTCCAGTAGCTCTATGATGCTTTCCATAGTCTTGAACCAAGCCTGGGCATCCCATGGTTCACCAGTACCAGAGAAATTTTCTGGCTTCAGTCTCTGCCACTGGATCAGGTAAGCTTCCTATCGAACCATCGAGCCAGGGCTCGTTGGTGGGGCGGTAGGATTTCCTCGCTGATTCATTAAGGCATTTATCACTTGTTGTTGATCTGTGACTTGACGCTGGAGTTCAGTAACCACATGCGTAAGGTCAGCTGAGGATGCTATCTCATCGACCCTACTACTGCGTCTCCCAACCATGTTTATCTTCATATATTAGAATAAGGCTTGTATAAGATTATCATTCATTCATTCATCTATGCATCTTTAAACTAAAGGCAAGCATAAGGTTATCATACATATTTTTCATGCATATTTAAGCTAAAAGCATTTCTTATCACACATGAACAAAAATAGAGTAGGCATAGAATTTCTTACTTGGGACAGCAGGATTTGGAGCTTTATGTGTGTGTAGTGGAAAGGCAGATCTACTCAGAAACCAACCTGTCACGCCTGCCCTTTTTAAAGGTGGTTGGAAGGGCGACGCGATGCGATCGTACATACATGCATTTACAGTGAAAGACTACATATACTTCTTACAGCGGAAGACTTTAAACTTTTTTATTCTTTCTTTTAAACATAAAGCATGCATCATCATTTCATAAGAACTTAGTTCAAGTTCATGACATTCAACTTAAAGGACACCAAGTAGCGACCATTCATCATCAAGTAGAGTTCGACTCTTAACAACTAACATGCAAAACTTAAAGGAAAACATGCATAAGTATGGGAAACATAAATAGATCTCCTCCACCATGCCACTACCACACACACTTTGCCCCTCCTGCTGCTCCCTTTAGTTTAGCTATTCTTTACCCTTATCTGCAGTACAAGGGAACATAAAACTATAAGTGCATAGGCTTAGTAAGATCCTTTCCTACTCACAAAAGTCATACATCGAGAATTAGACATAGAGTAGTGACATGATCATTTAAGAACATATAAGCATAGCATGCATATAAACATACAAGAACATATAAGCATAGCATGCAGATAAACATACAAGAACATATAAGCATAGCATGCATATAAACATACAAGAACATATAAGCATAGCATTCATATAAACATACAAGAACATATAAGCATAACATTGATGTAAACATCATAATCACCTAGACATGAAATAAGGGTATATGCAAGATGCTCTTTGAAAACATATATCTTATACGTACTTAAACATAATCTCAACATATTGGGCCCGACATTGTACCACATACATCATCATCATAGCATGCATCCCTAATAGACCCGAGGTAGCTAATCCCGAACCTACTAGAGTACTAGGCCCGTACTATGTCCATCGGCCTAGGGGAAACATAACATAGAAGCCCATCCTAAGCCCGTACTTATGACCTTCGGCCTAGGGCAACTAGGAGCTCATCCCGTACTGGGTCCGTACTACGACCGTCGACCCAGGGGCACGTAGGTGCCCATCCCTTGGACCTTATTAGGGTCCGGTACAAGCCATGCAAAAAGTAAAATAGCATATCATGTTCCTTATCATAACATATCATAGTTCTTTTCATAACATATCATGTTCCTTATCATAACATATCATATTTCTTTTCATAAACATATCATGTTCCTTCTTCATAGCATATCATGTTCTTTCTTCATAGTATATCATGTTCCTTCTTCATAACATATCATATTTCTTTTCATAACATATCATGTTCCTTCTTTATGACATATCATACATTCATACAATTAACATGACAATGAGCAGAACATAATCATACATTTATACAATTAACATGGACATAAGGTAGTGACATAAACCAATCATGCTATCATAAAATCTAACTAACATCATATTTGCATTTTTTTTCTACATGTAGCATGGCATGGAGGATTTAGTAGAGGGCATGTACATGGGCTGGCCGAAACCCTAAGGGAGGGTTCTTAGGAGTTTACATGTTAAACAACTTGTGCAAGGTCTACTTAACATCATACTAACATCACACACATATAGAGCATGGCATAAACATCATGAACAAGCATAACATGGTGTGATCTAAACTTCATGGGGTTCTAACAAAATTTTAAACCCTAAACAACTTGTACAAGATCTAACTAACAACATGTTAATCTCCATCACATATAGATCATGGCATGGAAGGCACTTAGGGGCCTAAATAGGTCTTGGCCGAGAGTTTCAAGAGGCTTAAAGACCCAACACTTAAATCTAGCTTAGCTATCAACATATTATCTTCATCTTCATTCAAAACATAACATGACGACATATAAATCATAGCATAGAAGACCATTAGGAGCCTAAATGGGTCTTGGCTGAGAGTTTCAAGAGGCTTAAAGGTCCAACACTTAAATCTAGCTTAGCTATCTACATATTATCTTCATCTACATTCAAAACATAACATGACTACATATAGATCATAGCATGGAAGTCCATTAGGAGCCTAAATGGGTCTTGGCCGAGAGTTTCAAGAAGCTTAAAGGTCAAACACTTAACCCAAGCCTATCTAGAAACATATTATCATCATATTCATACAAAAACATAGCATGGACAATCATGGGAAGCATGAAGAAGGTATTGGCTGAGAGTTTCAAGAAGCTTGAAGATCAAACACTTAAACCAAGCCTATCTAGAAACATGTTATCATCATATTCATACAAAACATAGCATGGACAATCATGGAAAGCATGAAGAAGGTCTTGGCCGAAAGTTTCATAAAGAATTTTCTTAACAACCATCAACTGAAGCAACTTGTACTGTAGGTGAGGGGATACTTATATCCTTCGCTTTGTTTAGTAGTAGAAAATACCCTATGTGATGCCAAGACTAGAGCCCTCTTCTTGCTTGGTTGGTTTTCGGAAACAGGGAAGGAGAGGGAGTTAGGGTTTCGGTGAGGAAGAAGAAGAGAAGAAGAGGATGCCAACTTTGGTTTCTCATGTCTCCTCAATCCCCTATTTATTCACTTGAAGGTGTCCCTTAGCCTCCCTTACCCTTATCTATCATTTCCTATACTCTTCTAATAGCACAACCCTGCTGGGCTTCTGGTTATTGGGTGCATCTTAAGGGTTAGCTATCTACTTGGGGTTTAGGGTTCAAATCCTGGGCCATGCATCCTTTTTGGCTCTATTTCTTTTATTTTTGAAAGAGCCCACATAAAAGCCTATATGATCATGCAAAAATTCTCATAAAATTTTTAGAAATTTTATGGGCGTTACAGTCCTTCATACCTTTTAAAATTTTCATCCTCGAAACTTAGAACAACTCTGGGTACTTCTGTTTCATGTCCTTCTCGCATTCCCAGGTAGCTTCTTTGTACCATTGATTTTGCCACAGGACCTTCACTAAGGGCACCTCTTTTTTCCTTAGCCTTTTGACTTCTCGGTCTAGTATCTGGATAGGCCGACTTTCATAACTCAGGTCCTCTTGAACTTGCACTGTTTGTGGCTCGATCACTTGGTCCGTACTGGAAATGCACTTCTTGAGCATCGAAACGTGGAACACGTTGTTAATAGCCGACATCTCTTGAGGCAGCTCTAGTTCATAAGCTACCTTGCCAACTCTCTTCAATATCGGATACGGTCCCACATAGCGCGGACTCAGCTTACCCTTCCTTCCGAATCTCATCACTCCCTTCATAGGGGCTACCTTGAGGAATACCAGATCCCCGACGTCGAATTCCAATGGTCTACACCGCATATCTGCATAGCTCTTTTGCCGGCTCTGAGCAGTTTCAATTCTTTGGCCGATGTTCTGTATATCTCGGGTGGTGTCGTTAATGAAATCTGTTTGAAGTCTCATCCCCTTCTTTTCACCACCCTCGTACCAACATATAGGAGATCTACATTTCCTCCCGTATAAAGCCTTGTAGGGCAACATTCCAATAGTAGCTTTGTAGCTATTATTGTAGGCAAATTCTGCTAAGCATAAGTATCGGCACTAGCTCCCTTTGAAATCCAAGGCGCAAGCTCGTAACATATCCTCCAGTACTTGATTCACCCTTTCGATCATCGTGGTCACGATGATGGAAGCGATCTTGAATAATAGCTTCGTGCCAAGGGCCTTCTGAACACATTCCCATAAATGGGAAATAAAATGACCATCTCTGTCAGAAATGATGGTCTTAGGAATCCCATGTAATCTGATAATTTCCTTAGCATATAATTGAGGCAGTTGCTCAGTCGAATAGGTCATCTTGATTGCTAAGAAGTGGGCAGACTTCGTCAATCTTTCCATAATTACCCATATAGCATCATATCCATTCGTCGTCTTGGGCAGTCCTGAGATGAATTCCATAGAAATATCTTCCCATTTCCATTCTGGAATTTTGATTGGCTGTAGTGTTCCTCCAGGTCTCTAGTGTTCTTCTTTAACCCTCTGGCAAGTCAGCCAGGTACTGACATACTAAGTCACATTTCTTTTCATACTGAACCACCAGAACTTCCCCTTCAGATCTTGGTACATCTTGGTGGATCCAGGATGCATCGCATAGGGGGTTCCATGAGCTTCCTCAAATATCTTCTTCCGTAATTCTGGATCATCGGGAATACACAAGTGATCCCTGAGGTAGAGTACTCCACTGTCAGAGATATAAAATCCATCATCCTTTCCTTC
This sequence comes from Wurfbainia villosa, assembly GCA_025175895.1. Lineage (NCBI taxonomy): Eukaryota > Viridiplantae > Streptophyta > Magnoliopsida > Zingiberales > Zingiberaceae > Wurfbainia > Wurfbainia villosa. The sequence continues at coordinate 28,376,926 of CM045994.1, forward strand.
TAGGACCTCTTGCTTGATCCTTTGAATGCTCGGGTCGTGGGCTTGCTTTTCTGATATATCATCGAACAGCGTCGGTGATATCGTCATGGTAGAAAGCCGTCCGGAAATGATTTCAACCCCATAATTCGGGGACATCGAAGGGATCGCCATGATCAAGCAACCGAGGTGAAGTGGGAAGCGAAGTTTCCCCTCACGGACTCGATAAGCAAAACCCTTCAATTGGTATCAGACCCAAGGTTTCCGATTTTGTGTGTTTAGGGTTCGGTTAATTTTTATGCACTTTTCATATATTATATGTGTCGGATAATAGTAAGATATGCATAGGTTAACTCTTTGGTTTCAGGCATAAGATCCGACTATTATGGTCATATGTGTATATGTGATTGTATGTGTGTAAATATTTATTTTGTTGGATCCTCGAAGTTGACGAGACTAGTATTTGATTTTTTTTTTTTGTAAATTAGATACGACATTGTTTAGCCACTCTTTATTTTATTTTACTTTCGATCTAGATTTCATGTAGACTCCCTCGTGGAGTATAGGATCGATGGATGTAAATTAAAATAGGTTTTAGTCTCTGCTCGGATCTCCGGATGACTCGTACATAGCGTAGGAGGAGCGGACGAGATGGCGATGCGACGGGAGACATATTTAAGACAAAAGCCATAATAGTTGGAAAATAATTTATTTTTCATATTTATTGCTTTTTGTTTGATATGCATGTCATAGGCTAGGAAAATTCTGCAATTTCAAATTACTAATGGGAGAGGGAAATTTTTTTAAAAAAAATTCCCACAGCCTCCATTACGATTTGACAAGTGATGCAAACAAACTTGCGCGTCAGCTCTGAGTGCGTTCCTCCCCATCAGATGAGTTTGTTTGTAGATCACAAGGTCAAATATGGTTATAGGGAATTATCAAGGAGCGTGTGTACTTCTCCATCAGAAGGCACATAACCCGAGATAATTACCTTGGTACTGAGTAATGGTGAACACTTAGATACAAATATAAGTATCCTCCCCATTGGAGTCACTGCTTTTATCTGTAGGGCCAAAGAGGAACCAACTATTAATTTTACTTGTCAAAAAGTTAGGTTGACAAGATAGTAAAATTAATGGGTAAAACCTCCTCTTACAAATGTAGAATTCGTATACGTACACACAATCGTGGCATACGATATTCTCAGTGTTTTGAGGTGTTGGTTGATTTTAAAATTTTATTGTTTGAGGAATCAATAATTTTTTGAAATCTAATGTTTTGATTTATGTGATTCTTAGGTTTTCTTTCAAAATGACTTTCAACCCACTTGTTGTGATACTGAAAGAGAACAAACTTACTTGACCCAACTATGTTGATTGGAAGAGGAATCTAGACATTGTCTTGACAGCTGAGGAATACAAATATGTACTCCTCGAAGAGTGCCCTCCTAAGCTTACAGAAGATTCTGGGGAAAAAGAGAGAGAGAGTTATAAGAAGTGGGTAAAGTCTGATGAGATGGCGCGGTGTTACATTTTGGCATCTATGTCAAATGTACTGCAACATCAACATCAAACCATGCCCACATCTTATGACATGATGCTCAATCTCAAAGAGCTTTTCGGACACCAGAATCGGGCTACGAGGCAAGAAGCCATGAGAAACTTGATGACGACCACCATGATCGAGGGAACACCCATGAGGGATCATGTTCTCAAGATGATGGCTCATTTGAATGAGCTGGAGGTCCTTAGAGCTGAGATCGATGGGGAAACCCAAGTCGATATCATACTCCAGTCTCTACCTAGGAGTTTTGACCAGTTTCTCCTGAACTACAACATGAACAAGAGGTTGTATTCGTTGGCGGAACTTCTAACAGAACTCCAGGCGACAGAGGGGCTATTTCGTCAGAGTGTTGAGGCACATGCAATGGTGACCCAAAAGGTTTCTACTTCTAAGCCAAAAGGCAAGAAGAAGAAGAAACAAACTAGGGCGAAGGCGGCGGGAGGTAGTCAGGGAGGAGTGAAGAAGCCGAAAGGCAAGTGCTTCACTTGTAAGCAGACTGGACACTGGAAGAAGGACTGCCCCAACCGCAAGAACAAAGGTATATCTTTTGGTCTAGTCATTGAAACATGTTTAGCGGTGTTATCTACGGCACTGTGTGTAGATACGGAGCCACCGATCATGTCCGCAATACTTTGTAGGGTTCCAGAAACCGCACGATCGGGCCGAGGGGAGATTACTGGTACTTGGGCGATGCCAATGAAGGTGGCGCTATGGGAGATGTTCAATTATCTTTTGAGAAAAATAAACTTTTGGTTCTTAAGAATTGCCTTTATGTACCCTTATTTAGAAAGAATTTAATTTCAGTTTCTAAATTGTTTATGGATGGATATTATATTTCTTTTAATGACAGAGTTGTTATAAAAAGGGATAGGGACATTATCTGTTCGTGTACATTGATAGGAAATTTGTACACACTTGAACCAAAAGCTCCCACGATGCATATTGAAATTAATAACTCATCTTCTAATTCCAATAAGAGAAAAGAACCTTCAAAGATGAACCAAACATATCTTTGGCATCTTAGGCTTGGTCACATTAACCTAAGCAGAATTCAAAGGTTGATAGCTGATGGACCTTTGGGTTCATTAGTGGTGGAGGATCTCCCAACCTGCGAATCTTGCTTGGAGGGAAAGATGACCAAGAGGCCTTTTAAGGCCAAGGGGTATAGAGCCAAAGATGTGTTAGAATTAGTTCATTCTGATTTGTGTGGTCCTATGTATATCCAGGATAGAGGTGGTTTTGAGTATTTCGTCTCTTTTATAGACGATTACTCGAGATATGGATACATTTACCTGATGCGCCGCAAGTCTAAATGCTTTGACAAGTTCAAAGAATTCAAGGCTTATATGGAGAAACGTCAAGGTAAAAGTATCAAGACACTACGATCTGATTGTGGTGGTGAGTACCTCTTGGGAGAGTTTAGGAACTACTTATCAGAGGTTGGGATTCAATCCCAAATGATTGCACCTGGCACACCCCAACAGAACGGTGTAGCAGAGCGAAGGAATAGGACTCTTATGGAGATGGTTAGATCGATGATGAGTTATTCTGAGTTGCCAGATTCGTTCTGGGGATATACTCTAGATACGGCAGTGTACATTCTGAACTTGGTTCCATCTAAATTAGTGCCTTCTACTCCCACAGAATTGTGGACTGGGCGAAAGCCTAGTCTAAGACATATTCGGATATGGGGGAGTCCAGCACATGTGCTGAAGGCAAATGCTGGTAAGTTGGAACCTCGTACAAAAGTATGCATGTTCGTTGGCTATCCTAGAGGAACGAAGGGTAGTTTGTTTTATAGTCCTAGAGATCAGAGGGTGATCATTACACGAATGCCAGATTTCTAGAGAAAGACTATGTGATGAGCCACAAGCCCAAGAGTAAAATTGTTATGGAGGAATTAAAAGGGGAAGTCACTTCTTTAGTACCACCGGTACAAGAGGATATACCATATGTCACTGCACCGCGTGTCACAGAGGATACACAGGTGATACCTTGTCGTAGTGGGAGGGTTGTGAGACAGCCTGATAGATTCATGTTCTTGGGAGAATCTTCTGATTTGGTCCCTGGCGAACATGAACTTGATCCCTGGACATATGACGAGGCAATCCAAGATAAAGATGCAATATCTTGGCAAAGTGCAATGAATGCTGAGATTGAATCTATGGATCCAAATCAGGTCTGGGAGCTAGTAGAACCACCCGATGGTATAAAAACCATTGGATACAAGTGGATCTACAAGAGAAATAGAGGAATAGATGGGAAGGTTGAGACCTTCAAAGCGAGGCTTGTTGCGAAGGGGTATACTTAGAAGGAGGGTATCAATTATGAGGAGACCTTTTCGTCGGTAGCCATGCTTAAGTCAATCCGGATTCTCTTATGCATAGCAACTCATAAGGATTATAAGGTGTGGCAGATGGATGTCAAGACAGCTTTCCATAATGGAAGTCTTGAGGAAAACATCTATATGAAGCAACCAGAGGGATTCATTGCTAAAGGCAAAGAGCATCTTGTATGTAAGCTTAATTGGTCCATTTATGGATTGAAGCAAGCTTCGAGATCTTGGAACATCCGCTTTGATGAGGTAATCCAGTCTTATGGATTTATTCAAAATTCAGATGAGTCTTGTGTATATAAGAGATGTGACGGAAACGTAGTGGTATTTCTTGTACTATACGTAGATGACATTTTGTTGATTGGCAACAATATCAAGGTATTATCAGAAGTAAGGGTATGGTTGTCCAAACAGTTTGATATGAAGGACTTGGGAGAAGTGGGACACATCCTTGGGATCAAGGTTATAAGAGATCGCAGGAAAAGGATGTTGTGCTTATCCCAAGCTTCATACATAGACACGATTATGGATCATTTTAGCATGTAGAACTCCAAGAAGGGTTTTCTACCTTTCAGGCATGGAGTTTCTTTATCTAAGGAGATGTGTCCCAGATCATCTAAGGAGATAGAGGAGATGAAGGTGGTTCCTTATGCTTTGGCAGTAGGAAGCCTCATGTATGCGATGCTATGTACGAGACCAGATATCTGCTATGTCGTTGGCATGGTCAGCATATATTAGAGTAATCCAGGACAGGGACATTGGACTGCAGTAAAGCATATATTGAAGTACCTGAGAAGGACTAGGGATTATATGCTAGTTTACCAGGAAGACCAATTACTCCCTGTGGGTTACACGGATTCTGACTTCCAATCTGATAGGGATAACAGTAAGTCTATCTTAGGTTTTGTGTTTACTTTGGGAGGTGGAGCCATTGTATGGAGGAGTGTCAAGCAGAAATGCATGGCGGACTCCACCATGGAAGCTGAGTATGTGGCAGCCTCTGAGGTGGCCAATGATGCTGTGTGGCTCAGGAACTTCCTGATGGACTTGGATGTGATTCCTGGTTTGCCCAGAACTATCACAATTTATTGTGATAATAGTGGTGCAGTTGCAAACTCTAAGGAACCACGAGCCCATAAGCCAAGTAAGCACATAGAGTGCAAGTACCACCTGATACGAGAAATCGTAAATAGAGGAGAAGTTGATATGGCCAAGATTGCATCGAAGGATAACCTGGCAGATCCTTTCACTAAGGCCCTTCCGGCGAGAGCTTTTGATAGGCATGTGGAGGGAATGGCGATCAGATGTACGGCAGTTTGAGGACAACATAGTCTTTTAGTATAAGTGGGAGATTGTTGGAATGTATACTGAAAAGTCAATCTTTTGTATGAACATCTTTATTTTGAAATAAGAATCACATGATCATTGTTTGCATATTTTTATGGTTATGCATATTGTCTAATACTTTACATTGTAGATAACATGGTGTGTGGTGTCACACGGGAGATCATGTTATCGGCTCCTTGAAAAGTATAAGTAAAGGCTCACAACCGAGATGGCTTTGGACAAACCATCGGAATGGTTGTAGTGTGATTTGGTATTGGTTTGTCATGACCATAAAATCACACTAGTGCACTTTGTGTTTATTGAGCAGGACCGACTTAGAGGTGATTCGATTTATTGCTGACTACATAATCGAATCGGACCTCAGATATTATTTTGTACATGCTCTTAATCCCGATATAATAACGGGCACATATACTTAGTATTCATCTCTTTGATATACCAATGGGCGAGATTTATAGATTAAATCGATAGGCTCGGTAAGTTGGGAGATGATATTATTTATATGATGTGTCGTTGATTATAGGAGGAAACCGTGTCCTATATATTAGGATGATGATGTCCCCTTGAGGAGCTCATAAGGTTCATCATGTAAACCCTGCAGGTGGACTTGGTCCGGCATGATGAAAAGGTTGAGTGGTACTACTCATGGAGTTAGATGTTGATTAATTAATGGTCAGTAAATTAAATAATCGATGGACATTCGAGATCTTAAACACGGGGAGAAAATGTACAAATAATATATGGAGCCCATATTAACTTATGGGGGTTGGTGAGGTAGATCAATGATAATCCTTTAGTGGATTGGATTATCATTAATGGATCGGACTTTATGTGGGCTTGATCCATGGGTGGCCAAGATCCAACTCCTCCTCATGGTCCCTAATGTAGCCTATTGACACCTCATGAAGCTCAGATCCAATGGATAGAAACAAAACTTTAGATCCAATGGATAGAAACAAAACTCTAGATCCTAACGTAGAGATTAAATCTCTAGATCCAATGGTTGAGATTGAATCTCTAGATCCGACGGTTGAGATTAAATCCCTAGAACCATTGATGGAGATTAAAAGGAGGCTTATCCCTAACTCTATAAAAGGAGATCAAGGGGTTGGCATGGAGATTAATTCAAGAGGAGCTAGGGTTTTGGGCGGCAAGGCTTGGAAGCTAGGGTTTAGGGGTTGGCGGCACCAAATAAGGAAGGTAATTCCTTTCTTCTTCTTCCTTCAAGGTGGTCGGCATCCAGCAGGTTTTTCCAGCTTTTTCCAGCCATTGTCCGGCATCCAAACCTCTCTTCTCCTTCTCCTTGAGTGGTGGAAACAAGACTTAGGGCTTTCCCTTAGTGTCTTGGTCGGTTTCCATCATCATCTCCTCCTCTTAGTTGGCCGGCTGCAAGGATTCCCCTTGTTGCTTGTTGGTTGGCTATAGGAAGGAGAAGAGCCTTGTTTCTATTCTTCCTCTTGCTTTGGAAGAGCAAGGAAGGAAGATTTGTGATCTAGGAGCTTCAACTTTTGGTAGATCGTCGCCCACACGACGTCCGAAACGAGGAAGGTCATACATTAGAAGATCGAGAGGTATATCTATTCTCTATTCTCTTTTGTTACTTGCTTGTATTTGTTTTTCCAATTATGAGCATGATATAAATCTGTTTGTGGCTAAATAGTACTTGGATCCCAAACATAAACACCAAACTCGGCGATCCGGACATCGTCTATTCTGCGGCTACTCGTAGAATAGAGGTTGGTCGCTTGAACAACAAGTTTGTTCAAGTGACCTCTCTATACGAATAGCACGATCATGACTTGGTTGTTTGGGCAATCCCTTTTTTCTATGATTAATTTTTTTTAATCCAGACACATCGAAGGGATCACCATGATCAACCAACCGAGGTGAAGTGGGAAGCAAAGTTTACCCTCACGGACTCGATAAGCAAAACCCTTCAGCCTTAGGGTCCTCCCTTAGAGCTTTTGTCCGACAACCATTGTTTTCCTTCTCCTTGTTGGCCGGCGGCAAGCAAGGTGCTTGTTGCTTGTTGGTTGGCTAAAGGAAGGAGAAGGATCTTGTTTCTATTCTTCCTCTTGCTTTGGAAAATCAAGGAAGGAAGTTTGGTGATCTAGGAGCTTCAACTTTTGGTAGATCATCGCCCACACGACGTCCGAAGGGAGGAAGGTCATACAATAGAAGATCGAGAGGTATATCGATTCTCTATTTTCAATTGTTACATGTTTATATTTGTTTTTCAATTATGAGCATGATATATTCTGTTTGTGGCTAAATAATACTTGGATCTCGAACATAAACACAAAAGCCGGCGATCCGTACATCGTCTATTCCGCGGCTATTCATGGAATAGAGGTTGGTCGCTTGAACAACAAGTTTGTTCAAGTGACTACTCTAAACGAATAACATGACGATGACAAGGTTGCTTGGGTGTTCCCTTTTGTCTAGGATTAAATTTTTAATCCGGGGACATCGATGGGATCGCCATGAACAAGTGACCGATTTAAAGTGGGAAGCGAAGTTTCCCCTAACGGATCAAACCCAACAACTAGTATCAGAGCCAAGGTTTTTGGTTTTGTGTGTTTAGGATTCGGTTACTCTTATGCATTTTTCATATATTATATGTGTTAGATAATAGTAGGATATGCGTAGGTTAACTCTTTGGTTGCAAGCATAAGATCCGACTATTATGGCCATATGTGTGTATGTGATTGTATGTGTATATTTTGTTGAATCTTCGGGGTTGACGAGGCTAGTATTTAATTTTTTGTAAATTAGATATGACATTGTTTAGCCACTCTTTTTATTTTAGTTTACTTTCGATCTAGATTTTATGTACACTCTCTCATGGAGTATAAGATCGATGGATGTAAATTAAAATAAGTTTTTAGTCTCAGCTCGGGTCTCCGGATGGCTCGTACATAGCGTAGGAGGAGCAGACGAGATGGTGATGCGACGGGAGACATATTGAAGAGAAAAGTCATAATAGTTGGAAAATAATTTATTTTTCATATTTATTGCTTATTGTTTGATATGCATGTCCTAGGCTAGAAAATTTCTCATTTTCAAATTACTAAGTGGGAGAGGGATATTTTTATAAATTCCCACGGCCTCCATTACGATTTGACAAGTGATGCAAATAAACTTGCGCGTCAGCACTGAGTGCCTTCCTCCCCATCGGATGAGTTTGTTTGCAAATCACAAGGTCGAATATGATTATAGGGAATTATTAAGGAGCGTGTGTACTTCCCCATCGGAAGGCACATAACCCGAGATAATTACCTTGGTACTGAGTAATGGTGAACACTTAGATACAAATATAAGTATCCTCCCCATCAGAGTCACTGCTTTTATTTGTAGAGACAAAGAGGAACCAACTATTAATTTTACTTGTCAAAAAGTTAGGTTGACAAGATAGTAAAATTAATGGGTAAAACCTCCTCTTACAAATGTAGAATTCATATATGTCCACACTATCGTAGCATACGATATTCTCGGTGTTTTGAGGTGTTGGTTGATTTTAAAATTTTATTGTTTGAAGAATCAATAATTTTTTGAAATCTAATGTTTTGATCTATGTGATTCTTAGGTTTTTTTTCAAAATGACTTTCAATCCGCTTGCTGTGATACTGAAAGAAAATAAACTTACTGGACCCAACTATGTTGATTGGAAGAGGAATCTTTACATTGTCTTGACTATTGAGGAATACAAATATGTACTCCTCGAAGAGTGCCCTCCTAAGCCTGCAGATGATTCTGGGGAAAAGGAGAGAGAGAGTTATAAGAAGTGGATCAAGGCCGATGAGATGGTGCGGTGTTACATTTTGGCATCTATGTCAAATGTACTGCAACATTAGCATCAAGTCATGCCCACTGCTTATGACATGATGCTCAATCTCAAAGAGCTTTTCGGACACCAAAATCAAGCTACAAGGCAAGAAGTCATGAGAAACTTGATGACGACCACCATGATCGAGGGAACACCCGTAAGGGATCATGTTCTCAAGATGATGGCTCATTTTAATGAGTTGGAAGTCCTCGGAGCGAAGATCGATGGAGAAACCCAGGTCGATATCATACTCCAGTCTCTACCTAGGAGTTTTGAGCAGTTTTGCCTAAACTACAACATGAACAAGAGGTTGTATTTATTGGCAGAACTTTTGATAAAACTTCAGGCGGCAGAGGGGCTATTTCGTTAGAGTGCTCAGGCACATGCCATGGTGACCCAAAAGGTTTCTACTTCTAAGCCGAAAGGCAAGAAGAAGAAGAAACAAACTGGGACAAAGGCGGTGGGAGGTACTCAGGGAGGAGTGAAGAAGATGAAAGGCAAGTGCTTCACTTGTAAGAAGACTGGACACTGGAAGAAGGACTGCCCCAACCGCAAGCAGAATAAAGGTATATCTTTTGGTCTAGTCGTTGAAACATGTTTAGCGGTGTTATCTATCGGCACCCGGTGTGTAGATACGGAAGCCACTGATCATGTCTGTAATACTTTGCAGGGGTTCCAGGAAACCAGACAACTGGCTGAGGGGGAGATTACCGTGTACTTGGCCGATGCCACAAAGGTGACGACTGTTGCAGTGGGAGACGTTCATTTATCTTTTGAGAAAAATAAACTTTTGGTTCTTAAGAATTGCCTTTATGTACCTTTATTTAGAAAAAGTTTAATTTCGGTTTCTAAATTGTTTATGGATGGATATTCTATTTCTTTTAATGACGGAGTTGTTATAAAAAGGAATAGGGGCGTTGTCTGTTCA